>CM068304.1:35472583-36672583 GCA_034768395.1 Linum lewisii | reverse complement strand
TTTTTACGTTAGCACAGGTTTTTGCCATCGAATAAAGTAACCAAGGACGTGTCTAAGGCATTGGAACATCGAGGAACTGAACCGGAATCGATCAAAGGGGCCAATTAAGTTCAAACCAAATTCCTGCCCGGTTCATACATATATTTTCGGCGAAACTACCCTTTGGTTTTCGCCGAAAATGGAAGAAGAAATCACTGGCCGATTGAGAGGAAGTTTTCGGCGAAGACACCCTTGGATTTTCGCCAAAACCGTAGGAAGGAATCAACTGCTTCGAGTATGAAGAAATTTTCGCCGAAACCACTATACTATTTTCGGCGAAAATCCCAGTTCAAATCAGGAAATTCCGAGTTAATATAAATAGAGAACTCGGCGGCTGATAATTGGGGGGAATCACTTTTATAACAACACACACACAAACGACGACAGAGAGAGAGGCAGGGCGAGTAGATAGAGTTCGAGGAGCAGGAACGGATCGTGACGCCATCCATCCATCTCGGAGAGCCAGTGCGAGGAGTCGAAAATCCAGCAGATTTGAGCTGCCAGGAAACATCGAAATTAGGTTTTGCAGTTCTTCTCTGTCTTCCTACCTGAGATGTATTTCTTGTCTGTCTTCGATTCTTCTGTATTGAGTATGAGTAGATAAACTCGTGTAGCTTAGATTAGATGAACCCTAAGTAGATAAACTCGTGTAGCTTAGATTAGATTCGAAATTCATTCAGTTTCATCTTGCATGTTTGATTCGTTCTTCGTTTTTGTGTTTCTTGTCTGGTTTGGCCACCTAGATTAGATTCTTGTTAAGCTAAGGATAGAAGCGAACGCTCGCCTTACTTTAAAACACCAAATCGAACAGTCAACCTTATAATTGGAGTGTGCCTTTCGTAGGAACCGGTTAGGGTTGATCCATTGCTAGAGTAACTCATTAATCACTAGAATTTGCACCAGTTAAGTTAAGTCATTGCGAGAGGCGACCGTACCCGGGCGACTAATTAATCGTGGTAGCTAGATCGGATAGAGCGAACGTTCGCCAGTCTTAAACCTAAGGGTCAGGAGTTATGATGGTGTCTGTGAACTGAATGAACTAGAATCGAAAATCGCTGGTCTGTGACTGTTGTTGCCTTGGTGATCTAAGGGGAATTCGAAATCTAAGCTTGTCTGTCATCTTTCTAGTCAATTAATCAATCTTCAATCTTTCTTCGGTTTAATTTTCATTTCTTCGTATTTGTTTGCATTCTTAGTATAGAAGTCGTGGAACTCACACCACGCACAACTTGTGTTTGAACTTGAATTAAAACTGTCAACTCTTGGAGTAAGGAAGTAGAGGAAACCCCTGGAATACGATCTGCTATAGCCTTTTATTAGCACTATAGTTTATTTGGTTGAACGCATCACAACGACACGCTCACCAAATAGGCGCCGTTGCCGGGGACTCTTCTACTTCGTTGAAAGAAGAGTTGGCATTTTTATTCTTCTACCTTTTCATCTTTCATTTTCCATCACACTTCGATTTTACACCGGTTGTGTTTGTTTTTGTCTCGTGCAGATCATAGCAGGTACAGAAGCAGATCACTTCCGTTCCATCTTCCTTTACCGCAATGGTTACTCTTAAGAGTGTTGCGGAGTACAGTAAGCCGCGCGCATCTAACCTCCGTTCACCCATCACCGTGCTTACTAATGACGATGATCCCGACTATGAGATTCAGATTCCTCTCTTGGAGCTAATCTCTAGGGACGTACAATTCGAGGGAAGACAAGATGATAATCCCTGCACACACATAACCAACTTTTTGGTTGTCTGCGACACCTTCAAGTCTGGGAATCTCAATAAGAATGCATTATATCACCGAGCTTTCCCGTTTTCTATCAGAGGTGCAGCTAAACAATGGCTTAGCAGCAAACCGCCAGGTCATTACACTGAATGGGAGGCATTAGCTCAAGATTTTGTTGAGGAATACTTTCCTCCTGCAAGAACAACTGCTTATAAAGACCGCATCTCCAGGTTCACTCAGAAAGAGGATACAAGCCTGTATGACACTTGGAACGAATTTCAGTCTCTTCTCTTCGACTGCCCTCACCATGGGTATGAACAGAGACAGCTGGCTGAATTCTTTACTCGAGGTATGCGCAAAGAATCTGCAAACTGGGTCAACACCTTAGCCGGCGGAGATTGCACCGCTCTCACTCCTCAGGATGCTCTTCTGCATTTTGCTGACTGTGCGTCGAAATCTAGAAACTGGGAGAGGCACATAGAAGGAACCAAGAGTCAGAGCCAGAGTCAGATAAATGTTGCAGAGCAGATCAAGGCAGAAGTTCAGAAGCATCTGCAAGCAGCTGGTATCCCTCTTGACTCTCCGTCAGCTACCGTCTTTTCGGTTGACTGTGGATGGTGTGGATCATGTGCTCATAGCGGCGGAAGTTGCCTCAATTTCGGTGCAGCAGAAGTCTTGTCGACTGAGGAGGTAAACTTCATTGATCAAGGTTTTGCCAACAATCAGAAAGACTATGCCAGTTACAGAAACTACGTGCCAAGGAAGCAAAGCAACCGGTTGGTAGATCCTTATTATAGACCTCCGGGATTCATTGGAGGGCAACACCAGTTTCAGGCGAAGCCGTGCTACAATAGAGATATGGACTATGAGAGGAAGTTTGATCAGGTCATGAGCCGACTTGACGACCATGACATTCAGTTAAAAGCCCAAGCCGCACTTAATCAAGGAACAAAGGCTCAAACCCAGAGGATAGAAGATGCAGTACTCAATATGGTGAAACTTTTTACTAGCAATCCTCTCCTTAATCCAGAAGCATTTCAAGCAGACTCCGATATAAGGAGTGAACACGCTTAAGCTATTACCACTAGGAGCGGCAAGCAAACAACTGATCCAAAAGCCCCGGAACCTGACATGATACCAGATACTAGTGCTGCCATGGATATGCCAGAAATAGAAGATATCACAGAAGAGGAAAAAGAAGCACCTGCTCCTCCTCCGCCGCCCAAGACAGCCCCTGAACCTGTCTTGGCGCCATATGTACCTAGGATTCCTTTTCCAAAAGCTGCGAGGAGCAAAGCCAAGGATCACGACACTCAGTATAAGAAATGGTACAATGTTCTTAAGACTGCAGAAATCAGGATACCAGTGACAGACGCTGTAGAGATTATACCACCACTTGGGAAGTTCTTTAAAGACCTCGTGAAGAAAGTGAAGAGTGGCGAGGTGTACTCTATCACGCTCACTAATGAATGCGCGTCTATTCTAGGTGCGCCATCTCCCATTCAACAGCCGCCACCACCCCCAGCTAAGTGTCCTGATCCCGGTTCTTTTACATTACCGTGCATTATTAATGGCATTCAAATTGATCGCAGCCTGGTTGATTCTGGTGCTTCTATTAATGTTATGCCTGTCTATCTATATGAAAAGCTGAATCTAGGGCAATTAAAACCGATTACTCTGCATCTCGTTTTAGCCGATAGGTCTGTCAAACGTCCTAGAGGTATAGTAGAAGATGTAACTGTTTGCTGTGGTCCGTTTACTATACTGGCAGATTTTGTTGTTTTAGATACTCGTGAGCTAGACTGAACACTTATCATAGGTCGACCTTTCTTAGCAACTGCTGGTGTGAATATAAATTGCAAACAAGGCTTATTAACTTTAAGTGTAGGTCAAGAGAGTGTTGCATTCCGCATTAAAGATAGCATGAGATATTCTATTGCTCAAGATGATAAATGCTATGTTGTTGATCCCTTAGAGACGGCCTCGGCCGACTCCTTTACTAATGCTTTATCTAGTGATCCGCTAGAGTTGTGTTTGATTTCAGGGATTGATAATGCGTTAGACGACCCAGAGCAGCGCTTATGGCAAGATGAGCTAGATGAACAAAAGGCAACATTCACACCCTTACATGCGCCTCCACACATCGAACCAGCTTCGAGTCGGATTACTACTTCAAATGAGAATCCACCAGAACTTACTCTGAAGGAGCTGCCTGACCACCTGGAATATGCATTTCTGGGGAAGGACCGCCAGCTACCAGTCATCATCAGCTCCAATCTGACTCCTGAGCAGAAAGAGCAACTGATTGGGCTACTCAAGAAGCATGTCCGAGCTATTGCCTGGCAGTTGGCAGACATCAGAGGCATCTCTGAAACCTTCTGCAAACATCGGATAGTTGTTGATGAAGAATTCAAACCAGTCAGACAACCGCAACGCCGACTTAACCCTCAGATGCAGGAAGTCGTAAAGAAAGAAGTACTCAAGCTTCTAGATGCCGGTATTATCTATCCTATCGCCGACAGTCCTTGGGTCAGCCCGACTCAAGTCGTCCCAAAGAAAGGAGGAATCACAGTCATCCCTAATCCAAAGGGTGAACTCATTCCCACCCGAACAGTTACAGGATGGAGAGTCTGCATCGATTATCGACGACTAAATGATGCCACCAAGAAGGATCACTTTCCACTGCCGTTCATTGATCAGATGCTTGAACGATTGGCTGGTCATGAATACTACTGCTTCTTAGACGGGATGTCCGGTTACTTTCAGATCCCCATTGAGCTTGCTGATCAAGAGAAGACAACCTTCACATGCCCGTTCAGTACGTTTGCTTATCGTCACATTCCTTTTGGTCTATGTAATGCTCCCGCTACTTTTCAGAGACGCATGCTTGCAATATTTGGCGATCTGGTAGAGAATGTGGTAGAGGTGTTCATGGATGACTTCTCTGTCTATGGAGATTCATTTTCAAAGTGTTTGGCTAATCTGGATAAGGTGTTAGCTCGTTGTGAGGAGACTAACCTAGCTCTTAGCTAGGAGAAATGTCACTTCATGGTTACCGAAGGCATTGTTCTAGGCCATAGAATATCTAAAACTGGTATAGAATTCGATCGTGCTAAGCTTGAGACCATTGCCAGTCTACCACCGCCGACCTCAGTCAAGACAGTTCGAAGCTTCCTCGGTCATGCTGGATTCTACCGGAGATTCATCCAAGACTTCTCCAAGATCGCTCTCCCCATGACCAAGCTACTCGAGAAAGATGTTCCTTTTGTTTTTGATAAAGCTTGTCTCGAAGCCTTTGATACTCTGAAGACTCAACTGACCACCGCACCGATTCTTACAGCACCAGATTGGAATCTCCCATTCGAGATCATGTGCGATGCTAGTGATTTCGCCGTTGGCGCGGTTCTTGGTCAGAGAAAGGAGAAGAAATTTCATCCTATCTACTTTGCGAGCAAGACACTCAATGATGCTCAGAGAAACTACACTACCACGGAGAAGGAACTCCTAGCTATCGTTTTCTCCTTTGATAAATTTAGACAGTATCTGGTTCTCTCACATACCATCGTCTACACAGATCATGCTGCTCTGCGCCATTTATTAGCAAGGCAGGATTCAAAGCCACGTCTCATCCGGTGGATCCTTCTCCTCCAAGAATTCGACATAGAAATTAAAGACAAGAAAGGAGCAGAGAACTTAGCAGCAGATCATCTTTCTCGACTCGAGGAATCACAAACAGGTAAGTCTACTACCCCTATCAATGATTCTTTCCCTGACGAGCTGTTGCGTGTTGAGACATTTGAACAAGTTAACAGCATAGCTATTGAGCCCTGGGCAATTCCTCACGCTCAAGATCTGAGTAATGTCGTCGATTCAGATGAGCCTTGGTATGCAACTCTGGCTAACTATCTCTCACACGGCATTGTACCTCCTGAACTGGATTTCAATGCACGCAAAAAGCTTTTTAAAGAGGCCAAGTCATATTTCTGGGACGAGCCTTTCTTATACCGCATCAGTCTTGACGGGATGATCCGGAGATGTGTCTCTTACACTGAGGCAGCTGACATCATGCGTAAATGCCATGAAGGGCAGTTCGGAGGACACTTCGGAGGCAACCGCACGGCGAGAAAGGTACTCGAAACAGGTTTCTACTGGCCTTCCATTTTTAGTGATTGCGATGTTTATGCTCGACGTTGTGATGCATGCCAGCGATCAGGTAACATTTCCAACCGTAATGAGATTCCCCAAATTATTTCTTTAACCGTTGAAATTTTTGATGTTTGGGGGATTGATTTTATGGGTCCGTTCACACCCTCCAACGGAAACAAGTACATTCTTGTAGCCGTTGATTACGTTTCTAAGTGGGCTGAGGCTGAAGCTTTACCCACTAATGATTCTAGAGTGGTGGGTCGGTTCCTTACTCGTCTTTTCACGCATTTTGGTTCACCGCGCTTCATCATAAGTGATAGGGGTACCCACTTCCACGGACAATTCGACCGGGTGTGCAAACGCTTTGGTGTCACCCACCGAATGTCCACGGCTTATCATCCTCAAGCGAATGGTCAAGCGGAAGTGACGAATCGTGAGCTCAAGCGGATTCTTGATAGAACAGTTGGTCGGTCTCGCAAGGACTGGTCATCTAAGCTCAATGATGCCTTATGGGCATATCGAACTGCCTACAAGACTCCCATCGGTACCTCACCGTATCAGCTGGTCTATGGCAAGTCATGTCATTTACCAGTTGAGCTTGAGCACAAGGCATTCTGGGCTAACAAAGAGTTGAATATGAGCTATGCAGTAGCAGGTAATAACCGCCATGACCAGATCGCTGAGCTTGAGGAGCACCGTCTCCATGCTTATGAGAGCACAAAGCAATACAAAGAACGCACGAAGAGAATTCATGACTCTCAGTTGAAGACGATCAAGCAATTCTACCCGGAGAGGAAGTGCTCTTATATAATTCTCGATTAAGCTCTTTCCGGTAAGTTGAAATCTCGATGGTCTGGCCCTTATACCGTGGTCAGACAGACGCCCTTAGGCAGCGTCTACATTAAATTGCACGATCAAGAGCCGTTTGTAGTCAACGGGCATAGGCTTAAGAAGTATCTGCAAGGGTTAGCCGTATCCTCCATAGACGTACACTACCTTGTTTTGGAATCCTGACACAAATCCAGGTATCGTCTGGCTCACGGAAGTTAAAGAAGAGCGCTTCGTGGGAGGCAACCCACGGCTGGAGTCAGTTATTTCCCGTTTTGAGTCATTTTGTTTTAAACCCCTTTAGCCAAAAAAAACAAAAAAAAAAACCCTCCGCCGTTTTCAACACAGTTTTGGCGAAACCATGTCCACATTTTCGCCGAAACCATGTGTTCAATTCCACCAGATCCTCCTGTCCATACTTTTTGAACTGAAAACCCAAATCCTTCACCGAAACAATTTCTTCCATTCTAACTACAATTTTCGCCGAAAATCGTCCCTTCTTTTCGCCAAAAATCTCCCTTCGTCTTCGCCGAATATCCTGAGTTCCCAAACGCCTATTTAACCGGGTCTCGGCCTCCTATTTTCCCCCCCCCCCCATTCCGAAAATTTCACCACTTTTCCCCTTCCCTGCTTTAAGACCGCCGCCAGCCCGCCGCCGCCTTGAACTCGCTTGTCCGCCGCCGCCCCCCACTGAACAGTAGCCGCCTCCCCATCCCCTTGTCCTGCCCTAGTTCCCAACCCTAGAATCGGAGCTTTCCAGCTCCGGTTCCGGCCGACCTAGTTTTCAAGTTTTTCCCTGTTTTCGTGGATTTCCAATCGTTTTCTCAAATCATGTCTTCACGGTTAGTTGTTCAACCTTTGATTGTGCATCTTTTGGCTTGTTAACTTTCAGTTTTGACGTGGTTGACTGTGGTTGACTTTTTGGTTCTCCCTTATTCTTCTTGACTACTTTGTCGATATCAATTGGCTAGGTCTAGTATTGTTTTTGTGGCCTCTTAGGAATCGTGCCTTGTTGTCTGTATGATTGTGTTCCTGAATCATTCGTGCCTGCCTAATGAACTGACAGTTTATCAATGATATATCTTGATTTCATGATCTCTCGGTTGATTAGTCTACCCCAACTTGTCCCAATAAGTGTGGGGTAAGAATCTTGTAATCTAATGCTAGTCATCTCTGAGTTGTGTTTTACAGGGCCCCCAAGCGTTTTAAGACTACCAGTGCAGATAGAGCACAGCGATCCTCAACTCGCCAGAGCAGGAGACCACCTCCTCGTCGGCCCGCACCAGCTGCACAGAAATCGACAGCTGTGGCATCATTCCCGAGGATGCGCCTACCCCTGCGACTCCCATTTCCTCTATTCCTACACCTGCCAATGGGGCCGTGCATCCTTTCATCGCCGCCCTGGAGCCGCACCAGCTCGAGGTCTTTCTGAAGATCAAAGACATCCCTCCGGCTAAGGTGGCAGTTCTGTCTCTTGACAGTCTCAAAGCACACAACCCGGCTTGGCACTCGACAATTGACACCGCTCTTAATAAAGCCGAATTGCGAGTGTTGACCACTCATGGATCCTCGTACCTGCTTGTCACCCTCCAGGAATTCTGGAGTTCATTTCGGCGCCTCACCCCGACGCCCTTTCGTGAGCAGAAATTCAGTTTCCTTTCACCTCTGTGGTGTTCTTCATGAGAAGTCCCTTCGCGAGTTCGGCCGCTTGCTGGATCCGCACGTCAATTTCGATACTGCATTAGCTGGCTTTGAGGACACATACTCCATCACCAGTGCCCCTTACCCAGATGTGTGGAAATGGGCATGCTGCGAGGATGAGAGCTCACCTATCGTCCACCCCACGGTCGGTGACATATTTCACCCTGTTCTTAAATTCTTGCATTATGTTTGGGTACAGTCTCTGTGTTTTTGCAGCAAGACGAGCCGCCACCATGTTTCTCTAAAGGAGCTCGTATTGTTCCGTGCTTTAGAGGAAGATGCCAACCTGCACCCCGGCTGGTGGCTTGCACGATTCTTTCACAAGCGCACTACCGCCAAGAAGCTTCCTACTGAGCTTCCAGGAGGCCCCTACATTTCAATTCTGATCAACAACCTCCAGCTCGGTGACAAATGGGGCCCTGATATCCCTCGCATCCCGATTGAACATATAGGCGCTGAACTCGCCTTAGCACGGCGCATCGACCTTTCAGAGACTATTGAGCATTGCACTTCGCTCCCTCATCGCACGGCCCAGCCAGTTGACCGCCCACCGTCGCGAGCGCAGATCACAGCAGTGATGAATGAACGGCTGGCGCGTATTGAGAAGTGGCAGCTAGACTACTTGGCTGGTTCGTTGCAATGGCAGAAGGACCGAGTGGCCCATGAGGAGACTCAGAATGAGCGTTTGTCCACTCTACAGCAATTCATGGCTGACCAATCAGCCAGACACATGGACGAGCTCGCATGGCGACAACAGATGGAGCAGCGGTTCGCCATATCCTCCATTCCCACTGCACCTCCACCTCCTCCTGCGGAACAGTGATTAGGTTGCTTCTATCTTTTTCCTTTCTTTTCTTTCTTCTTTTTGGGTCTCGACCCAATTTTATTCTGTGTGGATCCGGGACACTTGTCCCGGTGTCCTTTTGATCTTTTTGTTGTTTGTGTTTTGTAGGATTTTGAGTAGCTCTGCTCCGCTCCGGACTCTCCGTGTTCATCCACTACACCGACCATCCCCTTCCAGGTTCTTCGTATAACTCTACTCTAGTTAGTCATGTGAGGACACAGAACAGTTCAAGTGTGGGGTAGGGTGTTAGATAACCATGCATGATCTTGATTGCCTATATCTTTGTGTGTGCCTCGTGATTCCTGTCCAGTTCTCTAGCATAGAATTGCTCAATTCTTGACTTTGGATGTTAAATTGACTTCAATTTTGAACAATGACGTTTAGACTGTTCCACTTAGAACCTGTAACCAACGTGTCAGAACTGATATTAAATGAGTCTAGGTCAGAACAGATCATAAATCACCTCTGTAGTTGGAACTGGAATTAATTGAATCAATCAACTTGTTAACAACAAAGCTCGATAACACCATTCTAAGATGATAAATGCTAGCTCTTCCATGTTTTTCACTCCATAGTTGATCACCTGTGATTGTGGTTTGAGATTAGACGGAAATCTAATTCAAAATCTTGTGTAAAAAGTTATAACTAGCTAGGACCAAGTGGCTAAACTGTTGAATCAAGTAATTAAGTTGTGCAATTCAAGTAAAAGTCTTTAAAATGCTGAAAATAAAGCTAGGCAAGCCGACACCTAAGTGAAGTGTTCGGGTTGAGCACTAGCAAAGGCACAAATACTGTGAGCTAGGCAGGTCCAACACCTAAGTGAAGTGTTTGGTATCGAGCACTAGTATGCAGTAAATAAATTGAGGGAATAAGTTGAAGCTTGAACGAAATTATTGTTAAAAAGCGGTCCTAGCTAGAACATGTAACGGACAGATCCAGAAACGGATGAAGTCGAGTCGATAGCCACGTCACTTTTCCTACCTCCGCGTCCACATCATGGCTAGAGCTTAAAGTCTTTTCTCATTAGAATTGGTGTTATCGTAGTCGGTTAATTATGATTAATTGTTTTGCCAAGAGACAAGCTTTGTTAAAACTACTACTTGAAGTGTGCAGAAATTAGTGAGATTGAAAACTTGGTTGGTTGATGTTCTTGCATGTGTAGGTCACTCTTTCTACGTGGAACAGTCTAAACCAAATTGTTAGAATTGAATCTCGGTTTAATCTCGTGTCATGTGTGAATTTGAGTGTGATTCTATTCAGTTTGCTTGAGGACAAGCAAGAGCTTAAGTGTGGGGTATTTGATGACACTCGATTTGACGTGATTGTCAGCCTCATTTAAGCGACATTTCTTTGCGTAAGACATGGTTTTTAGGGTAGATTAATGGATATTCAATCGATTTCCCTAGCTCATGCCATTTGTGTTACCTTGGCCCATTTCGGGTCTATTTGATGGTTTTCTAGTGTTTTTACGTTAGCACAGGTTTTTGCCATCGAATAAAGTAACCAAGGACGTGTCTAAGGCATTGGAACATCGAGGAACTAAACTAGAATTGATCAAAGGGGCCAATTAAGTTCAAACCAAATTCCTGCCCGGTTCATACATATATTTTTGGCAAAACTACCCTTTGGTTTTCACCGAAAATGGAAGAAGAAATCACTGGCCGATTGAGAGGAAGTTTTCGGCGAAGACACCCTTGGATTTTCGCCGAAACCGTAGGAAGGAATCAACCGCTTCGAGTATGAAGAAATTTTCGCCGAAACCACTATACTATTTTCGGCGAAAATCCCAGTTCAAATCAGGAAATTCCGAGTTAATATAAATAGAGAACTCGGCGGTTGATAATTGGGGGGAATCACTTTTATAACAACACACACACAAACGACGACAGAGAGAGAGGCAGGGCGAGTAGATAGAGTTCGAGGAGCAGGAACGGATCGTGACGCCATCCATCCATCTCGGAGAGCCAGTGCGAGGAGTCAAAAATCTAGCAGATTTGAGCTGCCAGGAAACATCGAAATTAGGTTTTGCAGTTCTTCTCTGTCTTCCTACCTGAGATGTATTTCTTGTCTGTCTTCGATTCTTCTGTATTGAGTATGAGTAGATAAACTCGTGTAGCTTAGATTAGATGAACCCTAAGTGACCCAGGGCTTAAAGCGGTCACGGATCGGCGGTGATTAGATTCGAAATTCATTCAGTTTCATCTTGCATGTTTGATTCGTTCTTCGTTTTTGTGTTTCTTGTATGGTTTGGCCACCTAGATTAGATTCTTGTTAAGCTAAGGATAGAAGCGAACGCTCGCCTTACTTTAAAACACCAAATCGAACAGTCAACCTTATAATTGGAGTGTGCCTTTCGTAGGAACCGGTTAGGGTTGATCCATTGCTAGAGTAACTCATTAATCACTAGAATTTGCACCAGTTAAGTTAAGTCGTTGCGAGAGGCGACCGTACCCGGGCGACTAATTAATCGTGGTAGCTAGATCGGATAGAGCGAACGTTCGCCAGTCTTAAACCTAAGGGTCAGGAGTTATGATGGTGTCTGTGAACTGAATGAACTAGAATCGAAAATCGCTGGTCTGTGACTGTTGTTGCCTTGGTGATCTATGGGGAATTCGAAATCTAAGCTTGTTTGTCATCTTTCTAGTCAATTAATCAATCTTCAATCTTTCTTCGGTTTAATTTTCATTTCTTCGTATTTGTTTGCATTCTTAGTATAGAAGTCGTGGAACTCACACCACGCACAACTTGTGTTTGAACTTGAATTAAAACTGTCAACTCCTTGGAGTAAGGAAGTAGAGGAAACCCCTGGAATACGATCTGCTATAGCCTTTTATTAGCATTAGTAGTTTATTTGGTTGAACGCATCACAACGACACACTCACCACAAGGCTCCTCTGAATTGGCGGCATCACTCAGATCTTGAGCATGAGGGATTGCCCAGGGCTCGATAGCTATGTTGTTAACATGTTCATATGTTTCAACACGCAACAGCTCGTCAGGGAAAGAATCATTGATAGGGGTAGTAGACTTACCTTTTTGCGATTCCTCCAGTCGGGAAAGATGATCCGCTGCTAGAATTTTTGCTCCCTTCTTATCTTTAATTTCAATGTCAAATCTTGGAGGAGAAGGATCCATCGGATGAGACGTGGCTTCGAGTCCTGCTTGGCCAATAAATGGCGCAGGGCAGCATGATCCGTGTAGACGATGGTATGTGACAGAACCAGATACTGTATAAACTTGTCAAAGGAGAAGACGATAGCCAGAAGCTCTTTCTCCGTAGTAGTATAGTTTCTCTGAGCATCATTGAGCATCTTGCTCGCAAAGTAGATAGGATGAAATCTCTTCTCCTTCCTCTGACCAAGAACCGCGCCAACGGCGAAGTCGCTAGCATCGCACATAATCTCGAATGGAAGATTCCAATCCGGTGCTGTAAGAATTGGTGCGGTGGTGAGTTGAGTCTTCAAGGTTTCAAAAGCTTCAAGACAGGCTTTATCAAAGATGAAAGGAACATCTTTCTCAAGAAGCTTCGTCTTTGGAAGAGTGATCTTGGAGAAATCTCTAATGAATCTTCGGTAAAATCCAGCATGACCCAGGAAACTTCGAACCATCTTAACTGAGGTTGGCGGTGGTAAGCTAGCGATGGTCTCAAGTTTTGCACGATCGACTTCTATACCTGTCTTAGATATCCTGTGGCCCAGAACAATTCCTTCGGTAACCATGAAGTGACATTTCTCCCAACTAAGAGCTATGTTGGTTTCTTCACAACGAGCTAGCACCTTGTCCAGATTAGCCAGACACTTTGAAAATGAATCTCCATAGACGGAGAAGTCGTCCATGAACACCTCCACCACATTCTCTACCAGATCTCCAAATATAACAAGCATGCATCTCTGAAAGGTAGCGGGAGCATTACATAAACCAAAAGGAATACGACGATAAGCAAACGTACCAAACGGGCATGTAAAGGTCGTCTTCTCTTGATCATCAAGCTCAATGGGGATCTGGAAGTAACCGGACATCCCATCCAAGAAGCAGTAGTATTCATGACCAGCTAATCGTTCAAGCATCTGATCAATGAACGGCAGTGGAAAGTGATCTTTCTTGGTGGCATCATTGAGTCGTCGATAATTGATACAGACTCTCCATCCGGTCACTGTGCGGGTAGGAATGAGTTCACCCTTCGGATTAGGGATGACTGTGATCCCTCCTTTCTTCGGAACGACTTGAGTCGGACTGACCCAAGGACTGTCGGCAATAGGATAGATGATATCGGCATCTAGAAGCTTGAGTACTTCTTTCTTCACAACTTCCTGCATCAAAGGGTTAGTCGGCGTTGTGGTTGTCTAACTGGTTTGAATTCTTCATCAACAACTATCCGATGTTTGCAGAAGGTTTCAGAGATGCCTCTGATGTCTGCTAACTGTCAGGCAATAGCTCGGACATGCTTCTTGAGTAGCCTAATCAATTGCTCTTTCTGCTCGGGAGATAGATTCGAACTGATGATGACTGGTAACTGACAGTCCTTCCCCAGAAATGCGTATTCTAGGTGGTCAGGCAGCTCCTTCAAAGTAAGTTCTGGCGGATCCTCGTATGAGGTAGTAATCCGACTCGATGCTGGCTCAATATGTGTAGGCGCGGTGATGGGTGTGAATGTCGCTTTCTGCTCGTCTAACTCATCTTGCCATAGGCGCTGCTCTGGATCTTCTAACGCATTATCAATCCCTGAAATCAAACACAACTCTAGCGGATCACTAGATAAAGCATTAGTAAAGGAGTCGACCGAGGCCAACTCTAGGGGATCAATAGTATAACATTTATCATCTTGAGCAACAGAATATCTCATGCTATCTTTAATGTGGAATGCGACACTCTCTTGTCCTACACTTAAAGTTAACAGGCCTTGTTTGCAGTTAATATTTACACCAGCAGTTGCTAAGAAAGGTCGACCTAGGATAAGTGTTTTGTCTAACTCACGAGTATCTAAAACAACAAAATCTGCAATTATAGTAAACGGACCACAGCAAACAGCTACATCTTTTATTATACCTCTAGGTAGTTTGACAGACCTATCGGCTAACACGAGATGCAGAGTAATCAGTTTTAATTTCCCTAGATTCAGCTTTTCATATAGATAAACAGGCATAACATTAATAGAAGTACCAGAATCAACCAGACTGCGATCAATTTTAATGCCATTAATAATGCACGGTAATGTAAAAGAACCGAGATCAGGACACTTAGATGGGGGTGGTGGCGGCTGTCGAATGGGAGATGGCGCACCGAGAATAGACGCGCATTCATTAGTAAGCGTGATAGAGTACGCCTCCCCGTTCTTGACTTTCTTCACGAGATCCTTAAAGAACTTCCCAAGTGGTGGTATGATTTCTACAGCTTCAGTCACTGGTATCTTGATCTCTGCAGTCTTAAGAACATTGTACCACTTCTTGTATTGAGTGTCGTGATCCTTAGCCTTTCTCCTTGCAGCTTTTGGGAAGGGAATCCGAGGAACATATGGCGCCAAAACAGGCTTAGGAGCTGTCCTGGGCGGAGGAGGAGGAGGAGCAGATGCTTCTTCTTCCTCTTCTGTGATATCCTCAATTTCTGGCATATCCATGGCGGCACTGGTATCTAGTATTACTTCAGGTTCTGGAGCCTTGGGATCAGTTGTTTTCTTGCCGCTCTTGGTGGTAATGGCTTTAGTTGTTCGCTCTTTGTACCGGAGTCTGCTTGAAATGCTTCTGGATTAAGGAGAGGATTGCTAGTAAAGAGTTTAGTCATATTACTTATAGCATCCTCTATCCTCTGGCTCTGAGCTCTTTATCCTTGATTGAGTGCAGCTTGAGCTTTTAGTTGAATGTCGTGGTCGTCAAGTCTGCTCATAATCTGATCAAACTTCTTCTCATAGTCCATGTCTCTATTGTAGTACGGCTTTGCTTGAGACTGGTGTTATCCTCCAATGAATCCCGGAGGTCTATAATAAGGATCTACTAACCGGTTGCTCTGGTTCCGTGGCACGTAGTTTCTGTCACCGGCATAGCCTTTCTGATTGTTAGCGAAACCCTGATCGATGAAGTTTATCTCTTCTGTAGACCAGACTTCTGTTGTGCCGAAGTTGAGGCAGCTTCCACCGTTATGAGCACAGGACCCACACCATCCACAGTCAACTGAAAAGGTGGTGGGTGACGGGGGATCGAGGGGAATACCAGCTGCTTGTAGATGTTTCTGGACCTCTGCCTTGATCTGCTCTGCAACACTCATCCGACTCTGACTCTTGTTTCCTTTTATTTTCCTCTCCCAGTTTCTAGACTTTGAAGCACAGTCAGCAAAATGCAGAAGAGCATCCTGAGGAGTAAGGGTGGTGCAATCTCCGCCAGCTAGAGAGTTGACCCAGTTTGCAGATTCTTCGCGCATACCACGAGCAAAGAATTCAGCCAGCTATCTTTGTTCATACCCATGGTGAGGGCAGTTGAAGAGAAGAGAATGGAATTCATTCCAAGTGTCATACAGGCTTGCATCCTCTCTCTGAGTGAATCTGGAGATGCGGTCTTTATAAGCAGTTGTCCTTGCGGGAGGAAAGTATTCCTCAACAAAATCTTGAGCTAATGCCTCCCAGTTAGTGTAATGACCCGGCGGCTTGCTTCCAAGCCACTGCTTAGCTGCACCTCTGAGAGAGAAAGGAAAAACTCGGAGATATAAAGTGTTCTTGTTGAGGTTCCCAGACTTGAAGGTGTTACAGACAGCCAAAAAGTCATCTAGATGGGTGCAGGGGTTATCATCTGGCCTCCCTTCGAATTGCACGCCCTTAGAGATCAGTTCTAGGAGAGGAATCTTAATCTCATAGTCAGGATCATCGTCATTAGAAAGCACGGTGATGGGGGATCGAAAGTTGGATGCACGCGGCTTACTGTAGTCCGCAACACTTTTAAGATTAACCATTGCGGTAAAGGAAGATGGAACGGAAGTGATCCGTTTCTGTACCTGCTATGATCTGCAAGAGACAAAAACAAACACAACCGGTGTAAAATCGAAGTGTGATGAAAAATGAAAGATAGAAAGGTAGAAGAATAACAATGCCAACTCTTCTTTCAACGAAATAGAAGAGTCCTCGGCAACGGCGCCAATTTGATAAGCTGCAGAATAGCGGTCGATCAAATAACTACCAAGCTGTGAAGCTAGGGTAGATCGTATTCCAGGGGTTTCCTCTACTTCCTTACTCAAAGGTGTTGGCAAAATAATTCAAGGTTAAACACGTTGTGCGTGGTGTGAGTTCCACGTCTCCTATACTAAAATGCAGGGAAAAATTGAAATGAAATTAAAGCAAAGAAAGATTGAAGATTGATTGACTGAAAAGATGACAGATAAGCTTAGACTTCGAATCCCCCTTAGATTACCAGAGCAACAGCAGTCAACAGACCAGCGATTTTTCGATTCTATTTCATTCAGTTCACAAACACCACCAAACTCCTGACCCTTAGGTTTAAGACTGGCGAACGTTCGCTCTATCCGATCTACCTACCACGATTAATTAGCCACCCGGGTACGGTCGCCTCTCGCAATGACTTAACTTAATTGGTGCAAATTCTAATGATTAATGAGTTGCTCTTGCAATGGATCAACCCTAATCGGTTCCTACGAAAGGCACACTCCAATTATAAGGTTGATTGTTCGATTTGGTGTTTTAAAGTAAGGCGAGCGTTCGCTTCTATCCTTAGCTTAACAAGAATCTAATCTAGGTAGCCAACCCAGACAAGAAACACAGAAAACAAAGAACAAATCAAACATGAAAGATGAAACTGAATGAATTTTGAATCTAATCACCGCCGATCCGTGACCGCTTTAAGGCCCTGGGTCACTTAGGGTTCATCTAATCTAAGCTCTACAAGTTCAGTTACTCATATTCAATACAGAAGAATCGAAGGCGGACAAAGAATACATCTGCTGAATCTTCAACTCCTAGCACCGGTTCTCCGAGATGGATGGATGGCGTCACGATCCGTTCCTGGCTCCTCGAACTCTCTCTACTCGTTTTTCTCTCTCCTCCTTCTAGTTGTGTGTTGTAAGTCGTAAGTGTCCTTGATTGCCCGTGTTTTTCAGTATTTATACCTAACCGGCGGTTTTTGAATTTTCACTGGGATTTTCGCCGAAAATCCAAGGTTATTTTCACCGAAAGTATCTGTTCAAATGTGGCTTCACCCGTCTGTTTCTCCTGGTTGATTTGGCTTCGGGTTTTCACCGAGAATGCTCATATATTTTCGCTGAGAACTCCCTCTTGATCGGGTCAGTGGATTCTTCTTCCATTTTCGGCGAAAACCAAAGGGTATTTTCGCCGAAAATATATGTGTAAATGGGGCAGGAATTCGTTTGCCTTGAGTGATTTCTCTGGTAAATTTATGTGTGATTCTTCAGGGTTCCAACGTCTAAGACACATCCCTGGCTACCGCATTCGATGGCAAAAACCTGTGCTAACATAAAAACACTAGAAAACCATCAAATAGACCCGAAACGGGCCAAGGTAACACAAATGGCACGAGATAGGGCAATTGATTGAATATTCGTTAGTCTACCCTAAAAACCGTGTCTTAAGCAATGAAATGTCGCTCAAATGAGGCTGATAATCACATCAATTCGAGTGTCATCAGGGTTGAAAACAGGTTGTTCAAAGCGCGCACAAAGACAAAACACAGGTTGGATGAAATGGGAGAGAGATAAGGGTCAAGCAAGTTTCCCCTTTCAGGTTTATGAATCATGATCACATAACTTTGGACAAAACAATTCTAACAAGCCAGATAAGATCTTTCAACTTAACATCGACACGAATTCTAAGCTCGTGGCTCAAGACATTTAGGACTCAACATTAACCACTAATCAAAATGGCAGTGGTCAACATTTACAATGATCAAGTAGAATGCGCACAAGGTGTTCGGTGAAATAATTTTTGGTCTTTAAACCTAAAAAGTCATAGCTAACATACTCTCTTTCGAGTTATGATGAAACTATGATCATCCCTATGCATAAAAATGAAAGACAACACACGCTTGAATCAAGGCATTACCAAGTCAAACAACAACCCTAATCATGCATCTTTGTCAGGGAAACAAGAAATAAGAGATGAAGAACACATAGGTCTGAATCACATCTAAACTTGAATTAAACCAAAATAAAACCAAATTATAAGAGTGAAATCAATCATCAATCCCCTAAGTTTTCACTCACTGAAACCTAGGGGTTTAGTTATAGCAGTACATAGTGGAGATCCGAGAAATACGACCTAAAAAGAAAGAGATGAAAAACTCCACCGATTTCTTCGTGGCCCGATGATTCTTGATCTTCATATACTTTTTTCTGTTATGTGGGAAATGAAGGATGTTGATAAGAAGATGATTTATGGGCCCCAAGAGGGTTTTCCAGGTGCTGGAGGTCGGGAGTGTTCGTCGAAAATGAGCTAGGAATGAAGTCTCTCTATCTTAGGTTTCCAAATTCTTATTTATAGAAACTACCAAGTGAGTCGGTGTGTAAACATCGTGTAACTGGCGTGCACACCGTCTACACGCCATTTTCACGTTGAAGTTCACTAACGCTATGCTAGCTCCTTTTCCTCACCTAGTGTAGCATTGTGATTACGCTAACCCTTCAAACTGCGACCTAGCGTAGCGTTAAACTTCAGAACTTGATATCTTGAGCATCTGGACTCTGATTCGAGCACTGTTTCAACGTGTGGCTTCGTATCAACATCATGTAAATAATGGTATGACCTGAAAACTCATATCAAAACGCCAAGGAAAACGTGAAAATGGACCACATGGCATCAAAAAAAAAATTGATAGAAGATTAGACCAAGCATTGCACCAAATCCAAGTCAATCATTCATTAATCTGATTAAAGCAGATTCCTATACTACTAACAGTATGAAAGAACGGGCGATGGTCATTCCGCGGTTCTCAAACAATTCACTAAGCTAAGACACCACACTGATTTCATCAAACAGTTCAAGAACAAGGAATTATGCAATGTAGAGAGTCAAAGCTACGAGGTGAAATGGGAAAGCAGTGATAGAATGAAAAAAAATTGCCAAAAATTGGCCACAATCACCACCCATTTCAGTCAAGTTCCATAGTATAAAATCTATCCCGATCATGCATATCCCCCCCCCCCACACTTAAAAAAGAAAACGTCATCATTGGGCAAGCACAAATCTAAGGAAAAAGAGGAGAAAATAGAAGATGATACCAGGATAAAGACGTGCTCTCACGGTGAAATCTGGAAGGACCAGACTTCCGCTCAAAGAAATTAGTTTCTTTTCGCTCTTGGTGTTCCCTTTCTTTTGTACCTTCTCCATTCACATAAAACAAACTCGAGCATCCATAATATCATCATAATCATAATACAATCATCCCAAAGTTTTCCGATAGAAAAAAAAAAAGAAAAGAAAAGCAGAGTCTTAAAAAGAAAAAATGAAATGCAGAAAAGTAAAGGCTAGGTGGAGGAGGGTGTGAAACCTTCCTAAGAGTGAGCCAAAGCTCAAGAGGATCAGACATCCTCTATGACGCTCCTCGATGCGCCATCAGTAGTGCTACTCTTCCTCTTCCTCAAAGTGGTCTTCTTTTCTACTTTAGGAGGAATGATGTACTCTTCTTCTTGGAACCGAGGGTGGTAAATGTTCATGGAGAGGGACGAAAGAAAATGAGCATACATAAGATCAAGTTACCCCAAAGGATTTGGGCACATGCTAAACATGTCATAACCAATGAACTTGAACTGGAAGCGAGGGAATTTATACGTGCCTACAATCCCAGTGCCGAGTAGATAGTCTTTCTTTGGAGGCATGTTCTCTGCAAACATGTCGAGGATGAGATTAGTAGGATACAAGCGTACCCCATGCTTGATAGCTCTGGCGAAATAAAGGTCAAATTTGTTGAAGCGATGAGGTTCGAGCCTTCCCGTGACTATTCGTGCAAAGATCACGTGGAAGACCCTGTACAACTTCCTATTCACCTTTGTGGCTCATGCGTTATAAGGGTTAAATTCCTTCTCCTCTCCCTCCGTGAGCCACCTCCACATAGCATGACGGTCTCTCTCCAACATGTCATCCTTGTCATAGGGAGGGACCAAATGCCAATCACGAACACTAGACTTAGCTTATTCCATAGTGTAGAGCCCCAACCAAATTGCAAACTCGTTCCAAGAGTAGCTGAATTCTTTACCCTATATGGAGAATGAGACCTGATCATTGGTGTTCTTCAGGGTGCACATGAACTGCTTCATCCTCATATTGGAGGCGCACTCATCAATGATGCAAAATCACAGAGTCCATATGCCTCTAGAGGTCATTTATAGTGTGTAACATCCTCAGAATCCAGGTTCTTAGTGTCCAAGTACACACCCCTAAGGCTCTCAAGGCCTTATACCGCGCCTTCGCCTCCGGTTTGGTGAATTTGTAAGGTGGTGGACGCGGCCTGGTAAACGAAATGTTTGGGTTGTACCATTGGCGAAAACTCCCTTCTGCTTTGACATCCTAAAAAAGAGTATTACAACATGAGATTCATTCAAACAAGTTTCCACAACTTAAAGCACAGAAATCCTCATCAAATGAACATGGTTGGACAAAAATCAGTCATGCACAAGAATTATCCTAAGGTTTCCAAGTCGACATAGATTCCCTAAGATGAAAGTTCTAAGTCGCAATCAATCAACAAGTATAGTCCATAACATATGCTACATTCAACATCAACATCATACCACTCCACACTTAGCATGAAAAATCACATATTAATCCTAGCACAAGACATGATCTTAAGCACTAAAACTCATATCCAAAAGTGTGTGGAATGGCGCAAATAAAAAAACTAAATGGCACTAGGCAGGTAAGAACAAAGAGTATAAGCATACTCTACTTAATAGCATACAATCCTAGCCAAAGAATTCATCAAGCCAAATAAAAAAGAGACAAGAACATAAAATTCAAGTCATCTTCAATCAAAGAACATGGCAAAAATCTACAAAATGAGGTAAAAATTTTGAAAATCATCAATCGAACAACGAACACGCCATCACATATTTTAAATCATCATCTTAAATAAAGGTATAGGGAGTGTGTACCTTGGATGCGCAATAGAACGTGGAACCTAAAATCTCAGCACATAAAGTAGGCACAAAACCGACATTTTATGCTAACAATTTTAGAAGAAAAAATCATTCGTCATGCAACAATCCAAACTCAGTCAATCCAAAGCACCAGAATCAAGCAATCAATTCAACTCATCAAGACAATTGATCAAAAAGTCTAAGAATAAAGTTCATGCACAGAACTACAAGAAAAAAGGACATTAGTCACGGTTTTTAGCACTTTTAGTCACAGTTTTTACCGTGACTAAAAATTTTAGTCACGGTTTTGTAAACCTTGACAATATTGATCAATATTGTCAAGGAATACTCAATCATGAGGGTATAAGGTTCCCCTCCACATCAATAGTTAAAAATTCCTTACGAGCCACATTTTCTGCCATAAGAAGAAAAACCTTCATCTCAATCTCTGTCTTAACAAATTTACTCAGGAGTACCCAACAGACTAGCTATCCTACCAATTCCTAGGTGAGTTCGTAGGTGTGGAGGAACATTCACAAGCTTAACCCATATCGGAGCTTCACTTGGCCTAACCTCAATAGGTTTAACATCAAGCTACCACCGACGTAGAGTAATAGGAAGGTGATGAATATGACAAGTTTTGGCCAACACCCATTCACAAAGCGAAACCATTGGGAATTCGACTAGGTAAAGCTTCAAAGGAAGAAGCGAAATTGAAACAGACACGTCATAGCCCCATAGGCGATTCGCGAGAGCTTGGAAAACCTTGATCGGGGGAGAGTTCCCCAAAAATTGGCCAGTAAGGCATTTCTTCATCGGGTCAAGTCCAAGCTCTATGACCTCCTTCGGAAATCGTAAGACCCCATCCACTAGATCCTGCTGGAAGTATTGGAGATCTGGTTCAGTTCCCTCACTGGCAATCGTCACCCAAGACCTACCTCCACCACCCATCGAAGAGTCCGCCTTAACTCCTTCCATCAAGATGAATCGTCTCTTCCCGTAACCATGACAATAAGACTCGAAAGAACACCAGTCACGGAGCACGCCAGAGTTTACCGTTAAGAGGAAGAATCGGAACTCTCTGCTGGAGCGCACCCACAACAGAACAACTCAACAAAGCTTACCTCAGATCACATAGTAGAGAAACCAGTGACTAAAAACTTAGACGATAATGAACTCGAAATAAAGGAATCGCTCTAGTACCAAGTACCCTCACCAATTGACCCTAGAGATTTCTTGGGAGGAGCGCACCCACTCTCATAGCAAGCTGCCGACGAAGAAAGCCTCAATTTTTGACGCACGATGAATTTTCCAGCGCAAATTTTTATTAGAGATAAAACGAAAATCATGGACAAAACTTATAGGCCAGTTTTGATCTTTAATAAAATAAATTTTAATTTGAATTTTTGTATTTTATGAATTTCCTACTCAACAATCTCTTCAAATCACCCATCCAAACCTTTTATTTTTCAAAGAGCAAAGGAACCCCAATTCTCATACTATTTAAATTCTTTAAGCATTTGAAATCATCTCCTCCCAAATTACCTATCCAAACAACCCGTAAAGATTGATAGAGAATGAGATGGTGTGAGTCCGTAATATGTTTGATAAGAATAGTACCGCCCCACTGTGTACCTTCCCTTTATCTGTTTGTATTAAGCACCTGGCTACTCCCTCCACCCGATACATGTACCTGATCCCCTCACCCTAATCAATAACTTTTAGTACGTTTCATTATATCATCATCACCATGTCTAATTTAGTAGTAACATTGAAATTAAAAATTAAAAAAAAAAAAAAAAGAAGTGGGTGTTCAAGTTCTTCATCGATGGCAATCCAAGGGGTTGATTTCAATATTTACATAAATAGTGGTGTAACATGAATGAGAGTATTCTCACATGTATTTATGATATAGATCCTGGGACCTCCAATCCAAAGAGAGCATTTTTGGTAGGAGGAGGAGGAGGGGGGTCCGGGAACAGTAGGACAGAAGTGCCATGTGACTATACAGCTTTGACATCAGGAAGAGGGGGACTGAAGTGAGAGTCTGTTTTTTTGTTTTCACGAATTAGGGAAACATGGCCTCATCTATAGGTTTCACTATTACAGAGACCAAAATAGAGAGAAAGGGAGATAAGAGTGAGTGCCTTCACTTCTCTTTTTATTATTTGCCCTACATTGTTTGGTCCGTACTCACATCTCATAGTCGGAATCCCTACAGTTAGAACACCACTTAGTGTCCTCACATGAGAATACCTCTTAGAGCCATAGGATTAAATCTTATAGATCTTAAGGTCAATATTCAACGGATATAAGAGTAATTTCATTGTTTCAGAAATTGCAGATTTTTATGATAATTATTACATTAATTTCGGAATTTCGGTTATGATGTAAATTCTTTAAGTGCAATTAATTTATTTCTTTTTAAAAATTCATTTTCTGCTCCATTTTATTTTTTTGAAGATTACATATTTACTACCACTAGGGCGGGATCTACTATCATAAGGACCCCTTTAAGAGTCCTTATATAAGGACACTATTAGAAACCGTTAGATTAGGAATCAGATCTGACGGTTAGGATAGATGTGGGCAATTAAGTAATTTTGATACCTATTTAAATGATTAGGGTTTTTTTATCATCCAACAATTACCAAGCAAAAAAATAGAAATCTCTCTCTCAACCAAATTGACACCGCCATTCAACCCTAAATGACGCCGCTACCGTACAACCTTCCGCCTCCATCTCCCTATCAACCTTGTTACTGCTATCGCCGTTGGTTTGCGAACTCCCGTCGCCACCGCCGATTACGTGCAACCTCCCATCTTTGTCGCCTTTTGGAGATGGATTCGATGTCGAAGACGACGACTAGATCGAAGGATCCAGATCTGGATGACAGTGATTCGGTAGCCTCTTCGCTCGCTGTCGTCTTTCGCTCCTTTCAAATTCAAACGCGATTTCTCTCGATTTAGGTTTGGCTGCAGAAACGAGTATTAATCGTGAGATTCATGGATTCCAAGTTGGATCCTTTCGTGGACGTGTTCGACGAGCCGACGGATCCTCGAGGTCAGTGCGACTTGTTTTGTTTTTGAAAACTTGTCGCGTCTCTGAACGTTTTTTGTTGTTGTTGTTGCTCGTGGATTGATGTTTGGAATTTGTTCGTAGCTAAACTGATGGGAATCCATTTTTTTGTTGTTGATGCTCGTGGTCAGTGCGATCTGGATCCTTCGATCCAATATCTCGAAGACAGCGAGATGGAATTGCCATCCAAGACAACGACTAGGTCCTCCCCCTCCCAATCGCTCTAATCATATATGTTCAGTTCTGTAATGGAGTAGGTGGTCGTAGATTCGTGGTTCAAGCCAAATACTTCAACCAGCCGATTTCAAGACAAGCCAGGGAAGTGGATGCTCCCTCAAAGGCGTCGTGTCTCCACCTATATTGATTTTGTGCCTAGTATTGTTCCATCTTTAATTTTGGGAACATGTTCTAGTTTAGTATTTTGGAAACAATTCCATATCAGTTTTAAGAAACGGTTTCTAATTCTATTTTTGGTTATATAAAATGGTACCAAATTACTAATATCACAGAAACTATTTGTAATTCTAGTATATTTTTGGTTCTTTGATTATATAAAATGGTACCAATATCACAAAAATGAAACGACGTATTGAAATGAAATGACTAGGTTAAAAAAGAATAAGAATGGGATCACAAACTAATAAAATGTTGTGATTCCATTTGGAATCGGAACTCATAAAAAAAATCCTAACAGTTAACATTAGTATTAAATTAACAAACGCAGGAATAAAAAAAAATAGTTACCAATTAAACAATTTACCATAATACCCACTTTATATTAACCATTATATCTTTATTAAATAAATTAACGGTGTAGATTAGTGTCCTTATATAAGGACACTTAAAGGGGTTCTCATATTAGGAAATCTCCACTAGGACACCACTTTTAGTGTCCTGACATTAGGACACTCCTTAGAACCGTAGGATTAGAGAGTATATCTAATAGACAAAATAGTCATTTGGAACTAGTATATATAGTTCATCACAAACCCTAATTCTTTCTACAATCGGCCAGAAAAACCTCTCCTTCCCATTCGCTCCAGCGGCCGTCGATATCACTGTCTCCGCTTTCCGCAGCTCAACCACCGCAAGTCCTCGATCACCATCGCAAGCCCACGCCATTGAGCTCTAGGTAGCGGTTCCCCAGGCTTCGACCAGAGTCATTGTGGCCTCCTCGCTCTAGCCATCTTCCCAGATCAGGCGGGTGATGGCGGCAGAATCGGTGGTGCTGAGATATCCCATGGACGATGAATCAGTTGATCGGAATAGAGAAGAGGTCGACGGTATGTATGAAGAAAAAGAGCGTGAGGGAGAATGGGGAATAGAAGGGTGATCGGGTTTCGTGAGGAAATTTTTAGGGCGGCTCGACTAAAGATTCACCGTCGATTATTTCATATTATTTTTTGTTAATTTTTTTCCACATATCGATGGATCAGCAGACCATTCATATTATTTCCTTCACATCGGCAGTCCATTCATATTATTTTTTATTTTATTTCCATCACCGCCAATTGTTATTATTTTGACTTCTTGATTTGATGGTTTCAAACTTGCTGGTGAGATCATGTTTCGCATTGGGAGGGAAGAATATGGATCAAAATCTGTGATTTGGTAAGAAATTTTTATTTTGGATCTAGATTAGGGTCTTCATCTTCGTTTAGACGATTCCAATTTCTTTATTAGGAACAAGGTCTTCTTCTAGTTGTGTTCCAATTTCCTAATTAGGACAAAGTCTTTATCTTCATCATCTTCTTTATAGGTTTGTGTTCCGAATTCCTAATTAGGAACAAGGTTCAACTAATGTTCCAAACTAATTCTAAGGTTGTTCTTTTCTTACAAGAAGATTGTTCCTAAATATGAAAACGAAACAATGAATAAAGATATTATAAAATGGTTGTCTATATGATTGTTCCTAAATATGAGAACAGACCAACGAACAGCCGAAAAAACAACCGGCGTTGCCGATAATAAGTACACCGGGAAAAGAAAGTCGTCGCCGTGTATACAATACCCACCGAGAAAATCGATTGTGCCTCCGAGTATAAAGCCGCCAACGTCGTCAGAATTTTGATATGAGAGAAGATGGAAATTAAAAAAACTAATAAGAGCAGATATGGGAATAAAAAAAATTAATTGCAATCACAGATTTATAATAAATGAAAATCAATAATTAATGTAGATGATTATCATAATAGATAAAAAATCAATCAATAAAAATTTGTAATTTTAAAATTTTAAAATTACTCTTATATAAGAGTTTTTCTAGGTTTCTAGCTTTCTTTGATATCGCTAATTTCCGTACATCTTCTTCGTCTTCTTGGATTGGCTTATTGGTTGAGAGTTTACCTCTGGTGGGTGCGCTCCCAGGGGCTCTCCTGATCGAGCTTGATCCCCGATAGGTCTTTTGGGGCTCCGGTTTTTTTCACTTCTCTTCTTTTTCCTGCTTGGTACTCTGCCATGGCGGGTTCTAGTTCGTCTGCTCCAGGTCAAGCTAAGACATGGGCGGATATGGTCTCGGGTACGGATATGGATCTGAAGTTCATTGACATCCCAACTTCTGCGATGGTGGGAGATGTATTACGGATCTCGGGTGAGGTCATTGAAAAAGGCGTGTTGAGACTTCGTTCAGCTGCAGTGGCGCAGTTTCTTGGAACTCCACCTCCGATGCGTGTTTTCAATAGCATGGCTAACAGACTTTGGGGTTATGAAGGTGCAGTTATTGTCTCTAGCTTGGCACCCAATTTTTACCTGCTTGAATTTGCTTCTGAGAATCTGTGCAGCTGGGTATTAGGCCGTTCATGGCATATTCATAACACTGCTATGATATTGAGGAAGTGGGAGAGGGGGATTCGGCCTGTTGGTTTCACTCCCGCAGCAACTCTTGTTTGGATTGAATTTCAAGGGGTTCCCCTGAGGCTATCACGAATGAGGGGGTCAGCTGGCTGGCAAGTAAGATTGGGAAGCCCTTGAACAAATTTGTTAGGGATGGTGTTAATATCAGGGTTTGTGTGCTCAGGGACAGGGCGATCCCATGTCCTGAGAAACTTGTGATTGAAATTTCTAAGACTGATAGGTTTGAAGTGATGGTTGTCCAGCCTAAGGCAAGGGAATATGGGAAAACTGGAACGAAGTTATGGAGAGTTAAGGCTGCCCCAAAGGTGAATGAGTCAGAGAAACAGAATGAAGAAGGTGAGATGCCTAAGGCACAAGAGGTAATCCCTACTACCCCGATTGGTCTCCAGATTATTGTAAGTGAGGATAAAGCTCCTTCTACAGTTGCTACTGAAGCAGGGGGGTCTAAAAGTAAGAAAAAGAAGAAGGCAAAGAGGAAGGTTGCGGTAGAAGGTGGTGCTAGTAGTGTTGAAGGTCATCAGTTGTCCAACTCTATACCTGTTTCGTTCATTGACTTTGGCAATGGCTTAGCATCTTCTTCGGAAGGGACTAAGGCACCAGCTGACAATGTTCCTAAGCAGGGGACTGGGGGAGGATAATGCACAAAAGGATGTTATCCAGAGCCCTACTGATGGTCAGACTCAAGTACAAGAAGGTGATGAAGTGTATGAGGAAGAGGAGGAATATGTTCAACCTGGTCCAAGTGGTAGGAAGGCGCAGCTAAAAGATTACTTCCCTTTTAATAAAGGTGGAATCCCTCATAAGCAGAAGTATGTGTTTTCTGGTGTGAAAACTAGACACAAAACAACTCAGAGATGAAGATTTGGATCTGGAATACAAGAGGGTTTAACAAAAAAAGTAAGTATAATGTTTTCCTTAGTTACATTAAACAGTATAATATAGATATGATAGCTATATTAGAGCCTAGAGTTAGATACAATAAGACTCATGATATGTTTGCTGAGAGGTTCCCCGGCTGGCTTGGTGTTGATGGTGATCTTGGGAAGGTTTGGTTGGTTTGGAAAAAAGACATTCCTGTGTGTGTCCTGGATGTTGGAGATCAGTATGTGCATATTAAGGTGGACTTGCCAAAAGTTTTCTACTGCACTTTTGTATATGCAGCTAATGATGTGGGTGGGAGAAGAAGATTGTATGACAAGATGAGGGATTTGAAGCAAAATGAGCCCTAGTTGGTAACTGGTGATTTCAATGCTTTTCTTAGTCTTGATGAAGCTTCTACTACTCCTTCTTCTTTTGAGAGTATGGAGGATTTTCATGATTGTATTAGAGACTGTGAACTTTTGGATCATGTCTCTCATGGCCCTAAATTTACTTGGATGAACAATCGAGAGGAGGGGTTGGTTGCTAGAAAGTTGGATAGAGCCCTTATTAATATCGCTTGGCAAGCTAGTATATCTGGAAGCAAAGTACAGATTATCCCTACTAGTGATTCCGATCATTGTGCAGTGTATGTTGATACTAAGTTTGAGGATGGTTCTCACCCTAAAAGGTTCAAATTCCTTGCCTGCTGGACTAAACATGAAGAGTATAATCAAATTATTCAGGATGTGTGGAGAAGAAGAGGTACAGGAAATAGCTTTTACTGCTTGTATAAGAAGATGAGGGATCTTAAATTGGAGCTTAAAAAGTTGAATGAAAGATGTTATTCTAACATTCATGGAAGAGTCAGGAACAAAGAGAAAGAGTTGTTATTGCTGAAGGAGGACATATATAATCATCCTTCCTCTATTACTCTTGTGAGGTTGAAGGACTGTTCGGAGGAATTGCAGAGGTTAAGGTTAGATGAAGAAAGCATTTATCAGCAAAAAGCTAAAGTGAATTGGATTACTCTTGGGGATAACAACACAAGTTTTTTCTTCAATTATGCAAAGTCTAGACAAGTGACAAACACTATCAGGCAATTATGTGACGATAATGGAGTTATGAAGGATGGCTTTGATGATATAGCTGAAATAGCAGTGGATTTCTATAAGAAGCTCCTAGGTCAAAGTACCACTGTGAATGTGGAAGTGATTCCAAGTATTATTAAGAGGACCTTGACCTCTGAACAGAGTGATAGCCTGATTAGAGATGTAAGTGAAGAGGAAATTAGAAAGGCTTTAATCAGCATAGCTGATGGAAAAGCTCCTGGACCAGATGGTTATAATGCTTACTTCTTCAAGCATAGCTGGGACATTGTTAAGGATGATTTGATTTCAGCAGTCAGAAGCTTCTTTAGTAAAAGCAAGATGCCAGGGTATGTAAACTCTATCCTTCGAGCTTTGATTCCTAAGAAATTCAAAGCTGCAAACATGAAGGATTATAGGCCTATCTCCTATTGCAATGTTGTGTATAAGATACTGTCTAAAGTGTTAGCTAATAGGCTGCAAGTAGTTCTCCCTTCACTGATTAATTCAGCTCAAACTGCATTCATAAAAGGGAGGTCTATTGGAGATGGGATCCTACTTGCTCATGAGCTCCTCAGGACTTACAACAAGTCAGGGATTTCACCCAGGTGTGCAATGAAAATTGACCTAATGAAGGCCTTTGACTCTGTAGAATGGAAATTTATTGAAGCTACACTTGAAGCTATGCAATTCCCTAAGGTTTATGTTGGCTGGATTATTGCTTGTTTTACCTCTACCATGCTTTCTGTCAATGTTAATGGTACATCAAGAGGTTACTTCCCAGCTCAAAGAGGACTGAGACAGGGTGATCCAATATCCCCTTACCTCTTTGTAATCTCTATGGAGGTTCTTAGTTGCTTATTTGAGAACGCAAGTGCTGAAAAGAAGTTGCAGTTCCATCCTCAATGCAAAGGAGTTCAGGTAACCCATTTGAGTTTCGCTGATGACTTGCTAGTGTTCACCAAAGCCAATAAAGAAGCCATTGAAGAAGTTAAGGTGGTGTTAGAAAAGTTTCACAAGTGTTCTGGTCTGAGATTCAATCTAGAAAAAAGCAACATATATATTGCAGGGGTTACAAGTGATGCAGAAGAGGAGCTTATTAGCTCTTCGGGGTTTATGAAAGGTACCCTCCCTTTTAGATACCTTGGAGTCCCCCTAACATATGGTAAACTAAGGAAATGTGACTGTAAGGCCCTTATTGATAGTATAACAGCAAGAGTGACTGACTGGCGTGCTAAAAAACTCTCCTATGCTGGTAAATGTCAATTAATTGACTCTGTTATTGGGGGGAAGCTTCAGTACTGGATGACACACTTTGTTTTGCCATCTGGTGTTATTAAGGAAATTGAGAAGATTTGTAGTGCTTTCTTATGGGGTAAGGCAGTTGGAGAAGGTAGAGCTAAGGTTGCGTGGTGCTTGGTAGCTTTGCCTAAGGAAGAAGGAGGAGTAGGGCTACGAGACATGAGAAGCTGGAATTATGCTAATGTAATCAGACACATATGGAGTCTGTTAATGAAAGCAGGGTCCCTATGGGTTGGAAAGTATAGGCTGAAGGGCAGAGATTTTTGGGATGTGAAGTCGACAGTTGGTTCCTGGCACTGGACAAAACTACTGAAGCTTCGATCAAAAGTAAGGCAATTCATTGATGTTGATTCTGATGGTGATGTTATGCGGAAAGGGACTTATATGCCTAAGTTCAGAATTAGCAAAGTCTGGAATGATATAAGGCCAACTGCCCCTACTGTTAGCTGGTATGAAGCTGTTTGGAAGGACTTTGTTATTCCCAGGAGATCTTTCATAACATGGCTCATTGTTATCAACAGGGTAGCTACAAAGGATAAGATTAAATTGTGGAGTCCTGATATTGTTGTTGATTGTGTGTTTTGTGGGAATGTAGAGGAATCCAGAGAACATCTGTTCGCAGAATGTGATTATGCCAAGCTGATTTTCAGCATGCTGCTGCCAGAAGTGAGTGGTAAGTCCTGGACTGAAGCTGTGGATTATGCAGTAGGTTGGACAGCTGGGGATACTCGTATAAGGGTAAAGAAGCTCATTTGGAGAGGTATATTAACCTTCATATGGGAAGAAAGGTGTAGACGAGTCTTTACGCAAATGAGAAGAACCGAATCTCAGTTGATGGACAGCATTAGAGAAGAGATCATAGCCTATGCCGGGGGAGTAAATATAAGAGTGAAATTTTGTTAGCTATATAGTGCTTTAGTAGTATTATAGTTAGCTCTTCTGGTCATTTGTCTCTTATTGTATTGCTATTCCATGCCTTTTTGATGAAATAAAATCCCAACTAATTCATAAAAAAAAATTACTCTTATATCCATTTATTAAGGACCTTTAGATCTCTAATAGAAAATTGAATGGTGGGGATTGGTGTCCTCATATGAAGACACTAAGGGGTGTCATGATGATAAATTTTCCCATCAGAACACTATTAACTAACAAGAACAAGATGAAGATGAATAATTTCTCCTGATTAGGAAATCGGAACACAACCCAAAGCAAATCAATCTTAATAATCTGTTCCAAAACTCGAAAACGAAAACATCATATTAATCTCTAATGGAAAATCGTAACACTATTATCTAACAACATCAAAACGAAGATGAAAACCTTGTTCCTAACTAGGAAATCAGAACACTGCCCAAAAGAAGAAGAACAACATGTTCCTAATTAGAAAAGCGGAACACACCCAAAAGAAGAAGAAGGTCGATGATATTTCCTCTGTCGCTTTCATCTCTGACCAAATCCTCGCGAGATTCATCTGCTCCAGCAAGTATATGACATCTCCTCCATTTATGGCACTCCGTCTAGACAAGCGACATCTCCTCCTTCGACCTAGTCATCGCCTCAGATGGACGCTCCATCTCCAGTGGCAGTGAGGATGGAAGGTTTCATCGACTCCATCTCCAGCGACGACGACTATGGAGGTTGCGGTGGCTCCATCACCATCGATGATGATGATGGGTTGGAGCAAGGCGGCGGCGGCGGGTGGGCTGGATCAAGGTGGCGGTGGCAAGAGGGGGGGTGCTTGATTAAGGTGACGACAGTGATATTGGAGCAAGAAGGGTTGAAAGGGAAAGAGGTTTTTTGGCTGATTGTAAAGAGAATTAGGGTTTGTGGTGAAACTCTAATATTATTTGGGTCAAAAACACTGGCGGTCACTTAAGTATGGGTCATGTAACAGCGTGGTCACCTATCTATGTTTTGTAACAGTGTGGTCACCTAACTATGTTTTGTAACAGTGTGGTAACCTAAGTTTGTAAATCGTATTTGACAGGCATCTCCGTTGATTTTTTACCGAATCTCAAGTGAATTTTCCAGCTCAGAAGGTCACATCAACAACAAAATATTTTTATTCCATCTTCTCCATGTTAACAATATTATTTTGTTGGCTAATGTTGCTCTCTGAGCTAGAAAATTCACACGAGATTCGGTGAAAAATCGTCGGAGATGCCTGCCGGTTATGATTTACAAACTTAGGTGACCACGCTGTTACAAAACGTAGTTAGGTGACCACGCTGTTACATGACCCATACTTAGATGACCACCAGTATTTTTGACCCAATATTATTTACTATATATACTATTTACAAATGAATATTTTGTTCATTTTAATTTAACCATTAGATCTACTCTCTAATACTATGGTTCTAAGGGTTGTCCTCATATGAGGACACTAAGGGGTGTCCTAATGGTAGTAGATGCATGTCATAGTCTGCTATACCAGGAATATCAATGAACTAGATTATTGAAATTGCTCAATATTTTTTCAGTAATGGCAGATTGCATCCGGATGTGATCTCAACGATTAATACTTTGATTCCTAAGAAGGCCAATGCTACTGATATGAAAGATTATAGGCCGATTTCCTGTTGCAATACCATATATAAAGCTATCTCAAAGGTACTTGCTAACAGGTTGTGTGGAGTGCTGTCTTTTTTAGTTAGTAATTCCTAGTCAGTCTTCATTAAAGGTAGAGTGATTTCCGATAATGGCATTCTAGCTCATGAATTGCTAGCTAAGTATAACAGAAAGTTGGTCTCTCCTAGATGTGCTCTAAAGGTGGACTTGATGAAGGCTTTTGATTCAGTGGATTGGATTTTTGTTAAGAATCTTTTGCAAGAGATGAATTTTCCACCTCGTTATATCCAGTGGATCATGGCTTGTTTTAATTCAGTCAGATACTCAGTGAATTTCAATGGTTCTCTATTTGGCTATTTCAAAGGTGGGAAAGGCTTAAGGCAGGGAGATCCAATTTCTCCCTACCTATTTGTACTTGCTATGCAAATGCTGGATTACATGTTCATTGAAGCATCTTCTAAAGGACTATTCCAGTATCACCCCCAGTGCAAGTAGGTTCAATTAACAAATCTATGCTTTGTAGATGATTTGATGGTTTTTACTAAGGGGACTGAAGAGGCAGAGGTGCAAGTTAGAGCTATCATGGATAAATTCTATGCTATTTCTGGGCTCAAACTGAACCCTGAAAAGAGTGATCTCTACACTGCAGGAGTAAGTGATGAAGTGAAGGATAGGATGGTGATGATTGCAGGTTTTAGAGGTGGTTCTTCCCATGAGATACCTTGGAATGCCAATTTCAGTTGGGAAGCTCTCTAAAGCTGACTGCAGAAGCCTTGTAGATAAGATCACAGAGAGGGTCAAAAACTGGAAAGCAAAGCTGTTAACGTATGCCGGGAAGTTGCAGCTGATTAAATCAGTAGTCAATGGAATACTGCAGTATTGGCTATCCATGTTCATCATCCCGAAATCAGTTTTAAAGGAAGTTGAAATGATATGTGCCAGGTTTTTATGGGGGAAATGAAAGTTAGAGAGTGAAGATTGCCGGCTATCACATGGCATTTCCTTATGAAGAGGGAGGATTGGGTCTGAAAGAAGTAGCTGGAACTCAGCTAACATCATGAGGCATTTGTGGAACATCCTGATTAGAAGTGGTTCGTTATGGGTGGCGTGGATATTGAAATATAGACTGAAGAATAAGGATATTTGGTCATTCAAGAGTGAAGCAAGTTCCTGGCATTGGAGAAAGGTTCTGAATTTGAGAAAAGTAGCTCAGAGATATGTCTCCTGGGATGTTGATGGTGAGCCCCTTTGGGAGGAGAAGTTATGACAAAGTTTAAAGGTAGGAAAATTTGGGAAGCAATCAGACCTAAGCAAGAGAAGGTACATTGGAATGTTATGCCTTGGGATGGCTATAGGATTCCTAAAAAAAATATGTTAACCTGGTTGATATTAAAGAATCGAATAGCTACTTTAGATAAGGTGAGTCAATGGGATGTAGAGGCTGGTACTGTTTGCTGTTTGTGTGAGCAGGGTGTTGAAGATAGGGATCACTTATTTGTGAAGTGCAGCTTTGCTCATGGATGTATGCAGAGGTTCTTCCCGGGGAGTCGGAGATTTGATACATGGGAGAGAATGGTGCAGTTTGTAGTCGATGCTTGGAGTGGAAGCTCGGTTAGGAAAAAATTCAGGAGACTGTGCTGGTGTGCAATAGTAAGTGAAATTTGGAGAGAGCGGTGTAGAAGGACCTTCACAGGAGTAAGATTGGAAATGGGAGAAGTTTGCACAAGAGTTATGGATATGCTTTCTTCTTTTGCTACAGGTCATGTAAATGAAAGTGTAATGCTAGGGAGTATTTCTACCTAGCTTGTGTTTTGAGTAGAGTGTAGTTTTTCCTATTGACTTCCTCGGTTAAGGGGTGGTTTGTTTGTCTGGTTTAGTCTTGTATGGACCTTATAGTTTTTTTATGAAATAAAAACCCTAATTATTAATCAAAAAAAATTGCTCAAGATACCCTTTTTTTGCTTCAAGACTCTATTTCTTAGTTCAAGATCCCTTGATGAACCTGTCGTTGACGATTCAACCAAATAACTAACAAAGCTCACAAAAGCTAGGGTAGATCGTATTCCAAGGGTCTTCTAAGATTGACTACTTCAAAACTGGCAAAATACTCGAATGCAAACAAGTTGTGCGTGGTGTGAGTTCCACGACTTCTAATTCTAAGAAATGCAGAGAAATTAAAACAAATTAAACTAAAGCAGATTGGAAATTAGGGTTTGAAAACAGAGATGACAAACGAACTTAGACTTTGAATCCCCTTCGTTCCCCAGAGCATTGGCAATCAACAGATCAGCGGATTTCGATTCTCATTCAATCAATTACTAAGACACCACCATAACTCCTTACCCTTAGGTTTAAGACCGGCGAACTTTCGCTCTATCCGTTCTAACTACCAAGATTAACTAGCCGCCCGGGTACGGTCGCCTCTCGCAACGACTTAATTAACTGGTGCAATTACTAACGATTTATGAGTTACTCTTGCAGTGGATTAACCCTAATCGGTTCCTACGAAAGGCACGCTCCAATTATAAGGTTAATTGTTCAATTTGATGTTCTAAAGTAAGGCGAGCGTTCGCTTCTATCCTTAGCTTAACCAGAATCTAATCTAGGTGATCAATCCAGAAAAAAAACATGAACAAAGAAGAACAAATCAAACATGAATGAGAAACTGATTGAATTTTGAATCTAATCACCGCCGATCCGTGACCGCTTTAAAGCCCTGGGTCACTTAGGGTTCATCTAGTCTAAGCTCTAACGAGTTTAGCTACTCATGTTTATCACAAAAGAAACAAAGACAACGAAAGAGTTCATCATCCAGAGGAAGAACATAAAAGAATCTGAAAAACCTAATTTAGACGACTCTGACAGACTTCGATCTTCGGTAAACTACACTCCTAGCTCCGGTTCTCCGAGATGAAAGGGATGGCGTCACGATCTCTTCCCGGCTCTTCGAACTCTAACTCTTCGCTCCAGAACTCCTGAGAATCCTTGGAAAACGTAATTATGAATGATATGTTATGAGGTCTCCTTTTAGTTGGGCCGCCGGTTAAGTATTTATACTTAACCCTAGTTTGGCCGGATTTGCCTGATATTTTCGCCGAAAATCTTGAGGAATTTTCGGCGAAAATTCCTTCATAAATGGCTGGTGTCCGGCTGCTTCCCTCCTGTGATTTTCAGACTGATGGTTCTCGGCGAAAACTTTGGGTTTTCGCCGAAAAGTTCCTTAGCTGAGCATCAGTGGATTTGTGATGATATTTTCGCCGAAAACACAAGGGTATTTTCGGCGAAAACTTCTTTGTAAATCGGGCAGGAATTTGTTTGAACTTGATTGGCTCCTTTGATCGATTCCGGTTCAGTTCCTCGATGTTCCAATGCCTTAGACACGTCCTTGGTTACTTATTCGATGGCAAAAACCTGTGCTAACATAAAAACACTAGAAAACCATCAAATAGACCCGAAATGGGCCAAGGTAACACAAAAGGCACAAGATAGGGCAATCGATTGAATATTCGTTATTCTACCCTAAAAACCATGTCTTAAGCAAAGAAATGTCGCTTAAATGAGGCTGATAATCATGTCAAATCGAGTGTCATCATCCCTCTTAACTAATTGGAATAAAAAAATTAGTATACCTGTTTCACCCAAAATGGGAATGGGCTAGGGTTATGAACTTATAATCGTGGAATCGACTCGATTATGAGATTCTAGATTATAAGTTCATTCCTGTCATAGTACTTCACTTTTGGATTTGCCCTATTTTTATGTCTATCTTTATCTTTTAAGTGAGGATCCAAGGTTTTCCTCTTACTCTACCCCCTTCCTTGGGGTAACATATCATACCCTATAATACACATATCATCTTGCTTGACAGCCGCCTTGAACCAAAGAGAAAGCTTGCATTGCTGAAATCAACTCCATAGCCGCCGAGTCTCTCTTCCGGCAACCTTGAACACCACTTGGCCAACACCTTCAACTTGAAGTAGAACCTCCTTCTTCCAGCAATCAAGAAACGACCCATGTTTTGCGAACCAATCCATGCCAAGAATGACATCGAACTATTGAATGGGAGCACCATTGGATAAGCCACTACAAGACAAAGGCATATTAGTCACAGTTTTTTGCCCTATTAGTCACGGTTTTAACCATGACTAAAACAGTTAGTCACTGTTCATTAAAACCATGACTATTTTGACCCTATTTTGTCACGGTTCAGTTTGTAACCGTGACTAACACTTTTGTCACGATTACAAACTAAACCGTGACTAACACTTTTGTCACAGTTACAAACTGAACAGTGACTTGGTCACGGTTTGGTAAACAAACCGTGACAAATTCTAGTGACCAAATTGTAAGCTCAAACTTTCCAGTGACTGAATTTATAATTTTCTTGAATTATAGTATCAAACCCTTAACTCATTCCGTTACGCAATTTAATCCATAAACCTATAAGGTTAACAAAAGGTCCCAATTTTATTCCTTTCGTTATACAAATCATTCACTATAGTTTTCCAGTTATGCAACTTGGTCCAGAAATTTCATCAATTAACAAATCAGTCTTTTGTCTTCTCTGGTGACTCTTTCGTCGCCGGTGAGTCTCGGCTTCCACCGGAGCTAAGCTCCCTTGATCTAGTGAACGGTGAACGGTGAGTGGTGGTTTCAGATCTCCTCTTCTCCTCCTCTGGGTTCAGATCTGGTGAACGGTGGTAAAGGAAGAGGCGGTGGTTTGGTGGTAGCGGTGGCGCGGCTAATAGTGGTGATGGGAAGTCGGAGTTGTGGTCGGAAGTGGCGGTGGTTTAGGGTAGAAGAAGTCAGATTTACGACGGGATCTGGGTTTAAGGATCTCAATCCAGAGGTGCTGGGTTTAGGGATCTCAATCTAGAGGTGCTTCTTCTCGTTGGATTTGCGGCGGTGGCGTGGTGTTGGAGGAAGAAGAAGGCGGCGAAGGCAGATGAAGAGCAGGGAGAAGAAAGAGAAAAGGAGAAAAAGAGGAGAAGAGCAAAAGAAAATAGAAGCATGGAGAAGAAAGGCAGGGGAGCAGGGAGAAGAAGATAAGAAGAGAAGAGGGAAAGTGCAGTGGAGCAGGGAGAAGACGGGATTGCCAGTGTGGACCAAAATTAGTCACAGTTCATTAATACCGTGACTAATTTGTCACGGTTTACATATATAAATCGTGACTAACTTGTCACGGTTCATAAAATCGTGACTAACTTATCACGATTTAGGTTAATGTAAACTGTGATAAATTAGTCACGATTTACATACAAATCGTGACAAATTACTCACGGTTTACATACAAACCGTGACAGATTAGTTACGGTTTACATACAAATCGTGACTAATTTGTCACGGTTACAAAAAACTGTGACTAACCAGTCACGGTTCATAAAACTGTGACTAAAAATCCGTGACAAATGCTTAATTTTCTTGTAGTGGGCCAGCAGTTCTAGTCCTCCAGCTAGTACCTTATAACCCTTTAATACGCTATCTACCTTAACCAAAGTCCCCAAAGGAGTCCTCGCACCCCCAACTAGTTCCCAAGCTACTAGCTGCTACACTCAAGCTACTCAAACACTTTTTAGAGAAAAAAAAAGAGTGGGACGAGCCCAAATTAAACAAAGCGTAAACGAAGTGATCAAAGATGAAGATTGATGACTCAGAATGTGTCATGTTTAATTTCCTATAATTGATACATAATTTCTTGGTATTTGAGTGTTCATGTTGCCTTTTTAATGGTTTTGATCAATTAAATGATTATTTGTCTTAAATAGCCTCTTAGGATCCTTGTTGTCCAATTTTACGTTTTCCTAGGTGTTTTTGATGAGTTTTTAGGTCACATTGTATTTGAGCAAGTTAATACGAAACTACAGGTTCGAACGGTGGTCAAATCGGAGTCTCGACGCTGAAGATATTGAAGTTGGAAGGAGTTGTGGGAGTGCAACGCAACGCAAGGTGGTAGTTTGAAGGGGCTATCGGATTCCAACGCAACGCAAGGTGGAAATAAAAGGCTTCATTGCGTCAAAGAAATTCGGCACACAGGTGGCGCAATGGTGCATGCGCTGCCAGACGCTAGTTATGCATCGACCACTAGGTCTATTAAATCCAGTTTAGGCAATTTCAGAAGGGAGACATCTTTCGTTCTCGGCTGGATTTTGACGAACACTCTCAACCTCCAACACCGGGAAACCCCTCTCGGAGTCCAAAATTAGTACTCCAACAATACTTACCAAAGGTCGCCTGGTTCACCGGAGGACAGCAACCTCAACGGTCAATGGCACAGGAAAATAAGAAGAGCGAGATGGATAAAAAGCTCTATCATATCATATCAGAACTTAATGATCATGACAATCAATTCAAGGCTTAAACTACTTTGAATCAAGGTCAAATCGCACAAGGACAAAGAATGGAGAGCCAACTAAGCAACATTGTCAGCCTTTTATCTAGTGGCCGCCCATTCGGCCAGTTACCTAGCCAAACTGATCTGAATCCCAATAATGAGCAAGCTAAAGCCATCACAACAAGAAGTGGTAAACAGATAGCTGGTACTACAATGCCCAATCCGGTCATAGTTCCCGATGATATAGCCATAGACATGCCAGAGATCGAGGATATCACAGGAGAAGAGTAGGACAAAGAAGAAGAAGAGGAAGTCACTGCCCTGCCTCCTCCGGCATCAGCACCTGCGCCACCTATTCCTCCATATCAGCCTAGGATTCCGTTCCCTAAGGCCATGAAGATGAATACCTTCGACTCTCAATACAAAAAGTGGTACATAGTCTTGAAGAACACATATCTCAAGATGCCACTAACTGAGGTTGTAGAGATCATGCCACCACTCAGGAAGTTCATAAAGGATCTTGCAAAGAACGTGAAGAAAGGAGATGTGTTTTCCATCATTCTCAATGATGAATGCTCCGTCGTTCTTTGTAGCACTCCACCCCGACCACCCCCCAACTAAGTGTCGTGATCTTGGCTCTTTTACTTTACCATGCATTGGTAATAAAATTTAACGTAGTCTAGCTGATCTAGGTGCTTCCATTAAAGTGATGCCTACACACCTATATGAAGAATTGAAATTAGGTGAACTAAAACCAATTAGTTTACATCTTGTGCTAGCGGATAGGTCTGTGAAAATAGATAGGGGAATGGTAGAAGACGTGGTTGTTCGTTGTGGTCCTTTTACTATTATTGTTGAATTTGTTGTCTTAGATATCCGAGAGGTAGATGTAACAATCATCTTTGGCCGACCCTTTCTGGCAACAGCCGGCGTGACCATTGATGTCAAGCATGGCTCATTGACTTTGAAGGTCGGAGAAGATAGTGTGACATTCTGCCTTAAGGACGTTATGAAATACTTTGCTGCTCAAGATGATACATGTTTATTTGTTGATTCTCTGGAGTTGGCTTCAGCCGACTTCATCGCTAATGCCATATCTAGCAACCTGCTAGAGTTGTGTTTGATTTCATGTTTAGAAGATGCATTGGAAGATCCGGAACAACTCCAATGGCAAGCAGAATTAGCTAGATAGAAACCTGTTCCTGCATATACTCCTGTGCACCCATCATTGAACACACTCGGGGTCACTACTTCGTATGAGCAGCCGCCCACACTTACTATGAAGAAGCTACCAGATCATCTTGAGTATGCATTCTTGGCTAAGTATTCATAGTTACTGGTCATCATCAGCTCTGCTCTATCATTTGGACAGAAGAAACAACCGGTTAAGCATTTAAAGAAACAGATCCAAGTTATAGCCTGGCAGTTAGTAGATATTAGATGTTTCTGAAGCTTTCTGGAAACACCGGATCATGGTGGATGAGGAGTTTAAACTGGTTAGACAGCCACAACTCCGGTTGAACCCTATGATGCAAGAAGTTGTAAAGAAAGAGGTTCTAAAGCTCTTTGATGCTGGCATCATCTATCCCATCGCTGACAGCCCTTGGGTGAGCCCAACTCAAGTTGTTCTGAAGAAAGGAGGGATCACAGTTGTTCCTAACCAGAAGGGAGAGCTCATCCCCACTCGTACTGTCACGTGGTGGAGAGTCTACATCGACTATCGGTGCCTCAATGACGCCACCAAGAAGGATCATTTTCCATTGTCATTCATTGATAAAATGCTTGAAAGGTTGGTTGGTCATGAGTTTATTGCTTCTTGTATGGGATGTCTAGTTACTTCTAGATTTCGATTGAGCTTGACGACCAAGAGAAGATGACCTTCACATGTACGGTGGGTACCTTTTCCTACCGTCGTATCCCCTTTGGTTTGTGCAATGCTCCAGCTACTTTCTAGAGATGCATGCTTGCAATCTTTGGAGATTTGGTAGAGAATGTTGCGGAGGTGTTCATGGATGACTTCTCCGTCTATGACAACTCATTCTCTCAATGCCTAGCCAACTTGGATAAGGTGCTAGCTTGGTGTGAAGAAACAAATCTGGCTCTGAGTTGGGAGAAGTGCCACTTCATGGTAACCGAAGGCATTGTTCTTGGACATAAGGTGTCCAAGCTTGGGATCGAAGTCTACCACGCCAAGTTTGAGACCATTGCTAGCCTTCCACCACCCTCCTCAGTAAAGATGATTCGTAGTTTCCTTGGCCATGCGAGATTTTACTGAAGATTCGTCAAGGACTTCTCTAAGATCACTCTGCCGATGACTAAGCTCTTAGAGAAGGATGTGTCATTTGTATTCGATAAGGCTTGCCTTGAAGCCTTTGAAATTCTAGAAACCAAGCTCACTACTGCGCCTATTCTCACGGCACCAGATTGGAGCTTACTGTTTGAGATCATGTGTGATACTAGCAATTTTACTGTTGGTGCTTTGTTGGGGCAACGAAAGGAGAAGAGGTTCCACCCCATCTACTTCACCAGCAAGACTCTTAATGATGCTCAACAGAATTACACTACGACAGAGAAGGAGCTTCTAGCCATTGTGTTCTCGTTTGACAAGTTCAGACAATTTTTGGTGCTCTCTCATACCATAGTGTACGCTGATCATGCTGCTCTGCGCCACCTCCTCGCAAAATAGGATTCTAAGCCACGCCTCATCCAATGGGTTCTTTTCCTACAAGAGTTCGACATCCAGATCAAGGACAAGAAAGGAGCTGAAAATGTAGCGGGTGGCCACCTCTCTCGACTTGAGGAATCACAACTAGGTAAGTCTCCTTTCTCTCCCATTGATGATTCTAACCCTGATGAGCTATTGCATCTTAGGTCACAAGAGCAGGTCCATAGCACACCATTGACCCATGGGCAATTCACCATGCTCAAAATCTAAGCAATGCACCCACACCTAACGAGCCATGGTATGCCGCCATCGCCAATTACCTAGCTTCTGACTTCATCTTACCGAAGCTCGACTACATTGCATGAAAGAAGTTAATGAAGCAAGCCAAATCCTACTTATGGGATGGTCCGATGATGCGTCTCCCACCTCGAAGCTGTTGACATCATGCGCCATTGCCGAACAGCCAAAAAAGTGCTTGAAGTTGGTTTCTTTTGGCCAACCATATTTAGTGACTGCGATGTCTTTGCCCACCACTACAATTCCTGCCAGAGGTCAGGTAATATCTCTAACCAGAACGAAATGCCTCAGAACATATCTTTAACTGTTGAAATATTTGATGTTTGGGGAATTAATTTCATGGGACCTTTCACACCCTCCAACGGAAACAAGTATATTCTTTTTGACTATGTATCTAAGTGGGCAGAGGCGCAAGCCTTACCTACAAATGATTCAAGAGTGGTAATGAAGTTTCTCCAACGTCTTTTCACGTATTTCCGTGCACCGCGCTTCATCATAAGTGATAGAGGCACCCACTTCCATGGACAATTTCATCGGGTGTGCAAATGCTTCGGCGCCACCCATAGAATGTCCCCCGCTTACGATCCTCAGGCAAACGGTCAAGCGGAAGTGACAAATTGTGAGCTTAAGCGTATTCTTGATAGAACAGTTGGCCGGTCTCGCAAGGACTGGTCATCTAAGCTCGATGAGGCCTTATGGGAGTACAAAACTATCATTTACCAGTTGGCCTTGAGTACAAGGCGTTTTGGGCTATTAAAGATCTGAGAGGAAAGGCTTATGCAGGTTCACGAGCTCAACGAACACCGCCTCCATGCTTATGAGAGCACGAAGTTGTACGAGGAATGGACTAAGCGAATCCATGACTCCCACCTGATCGAGTACGAGCAATTCTATGTCGGTGATGAAGTCCTTTTGTATAACTCCCGCCTAAAGCTTTTCCCTGGAAAGCTGAAGTCTCGGTGATCCCGTCCACTCACAGTGGTTAGGCAAACACCACTTGGAGTTGTAGAGATTAAAGGTCTTTTCACGGTAAATGATCATAGGCTCAAGAAGTACCTCCAAGGTCTAGTCCCCGCCCAGTTTAACGTCTATATCTTCACTCCACCTCTCTGATCGCCACCCAGGTATCGTCTAGCTCAAGGACGTTAAACGAGAGCGCTTTGTGGGAGGAAACCCACGACTGGAGTCAATTTTGAATTATTGAATCATTTTTTTTCATTGTTTTTCTCGGTTTTAGGGGGGAGCCAAAAGTTTCAATTCGTTGTTCTAATTTTTCATGTGTGTTTCATGTGTTCTTGGTTCTTTTCCAATTTATTTGAGATTTTTTTTATTTTTGTCAATTTTAGTCTCAATTTTTGAAGTTCAGTTCGTCAATTTTACAAAACTAAATGAAAATCTAGTGTCAAGTCTGAAGTTCTCGCCAAAAACTTCAAAGTTCTCGGCGAAAACTACGTCGTGTTAATTAAATTTTCGGAGTCATGTTTTCCAAAAAAAAATCAAACAACTTTTTGGCGAAAATTTTAAATATTTCACCAAAAACTTTGGTGACTGTCATGGTTCAATTTTTCATTGGTTTCATTCAAAAAAAATTAATGAACTTTTCGCCGAAAACAGAGAAGTTTTCGGTGAAAAGTTGATCTTTTCTGGGTCAGATTTTCGTCGATTTTTAAAACATGTTTTCAAATAATTTTTTGGTGAAAATCCTAAAGTTTTCGCCAAAAACTTCAACCTAAATTTAAAAATCCCCCCTGTGCCTTATCCTTTTCACGCCACATAAACACATCCCGTTGCTGAATCTTCAGCTCACCCCCTACCGCCCCTTTGTTTTCATCGCCGCTGCCACTTACCACTGTCGATGTTGCAATCGATTGTCGCCAGTAGGACCGCCTCCTTCCCCTGAGTCAGCCGCTGCTTCAATCACCCTAATCGAAGGTTTGTAGCTCCGGTTTCACCCGAAACACCAAATTCAAGTTTTCACCAATTTCTTCATTTTCCACCTCTTTTCTCGCATAATGTCTTTAAGGTTAGTTGTTGGGTTTTTCAATACGAATCTTTTGACATATTTTTTGTTCTATTTCGAAGAGTTTCGTTTTGGTTAACTTGTTGGATTGCCTCATTTTGCTTGCCCACTTTTTCGTTGTCAATTTCGCGATTCTGATTGAACCTAGATGTTCTAGACTATGATAGGAGTCTTGTGCCATGAATTTACACCATTTGGACATCAATTTCCATGTTGAATTCCCATGGTTGTCGATTTTGATAATTTGGGTTGACCAAATAGTTGACTTTGTGTTCTGGACCTCATATCGTTGTGCCATTGAATCATATGTGTTCCTTATGTGCTTATGATGTTGTGGACCATTGCTATGACTGAATCCCCACTTGGTTCCTCGCGATTCCTCTCGAATTGGTATTTTGACCAAGGGAGGTGTGTTTGTCGGTTTGTTAATTCTAGCTTCGTGGATCAACTTCTCTTTGTAGGAACCCGTGTACCTTTAAAACCACGGGAGCTGATCGTGAGAGGAGAAATAATTCCAGATCATAGAGGGTACACTGTTCATCCTCCGTCGGCCATGGACACTAGCACCATCCCCACCCCGATCTCGGAGATCCCATAGGATATCCAGGCCCAGAAGGACATACCCACCTCTAGCGCTCAGTACTATTCGGAACTTCCACCCCTGCCTAGCCAGGCTCCCACCGGCTTCCTTTAAGAGATACTAGAGGATTAGGAACGTAACCCCAGCCCCCTTACATGCCTCGATATGGACTCGTTGCGGGTGCACATGGCCACATTAGCATGCTCCCCGACCTGTGCCCTCATTTTTGCTCTCTTGGCCTCTCAAGCCTCCTCACGACCCGGGCCACCTCCAGTTCACGCTCCAGGAGAGACACTATGGCGACCCATTTCGTCAGACTCGACTCAAGCGCGACAACAACATTTTCCTTTCCAAGATCTCAACGTCCTTCGCTATGACAAACTTGTCCACTTACGCCTGTATACGAAAGGGAAGTCAGGAAACATAGAAAGAGAAAGTAAATAAAGAATGAAAAATGACATGAAGGTTACCTTTGCTGCTCTCAGCTCTTTCGCGTCCGCCTGCAACTTCTCCATCTCCTTCTCCTGGTCAAGGATACGTTGACCTTGTCCAGGCGTCCCGGTCCGAACTCCAGCCCTCTTCTCAACAAAATAGCGGGCATGTCTTGCACCCGCCTTGGCAAAGTTCTAAGAATAAAGAAAGGGAATGACTACAAGGCATACTGCTAAGGAAAGACTAACGAAATGGAGGTTTAGAGATAAACTAACCCGAAGGTAATGGACGGCGTCAGTACCCACCGCGGCCTCTTCATTAGTGTCTGAAGGGTTGTCCAGCCCCCACTCGGTCATTACCCATTCGGCAAGACCCAAGATCAAAGACGAACATCCCTCACTAGGATCGACCCGAGGTAAGCGGACGAGCTATTAGGTTGGATTCCTCATCAAAGGAAGACAGCTCCAACGGCTTGGAAGACTTCCCAAGCTTTCTCTACTTTTTGGTAACGGTATTCCACCTTTTCGCAGGCGGAGCAGAGGGGGCCTTCGAAGGGGATACTAGGGAAGAAGGCCGCGAGGTAGAGACTTCAACCTATTTTCCTTTGTTAGACGCTGTTGGTGGCGAGCGGGTAGAAGAAGCGGGGGCCTTCGGTGTTTTGCCCATGGTGACTTTGGCTTTCCCCAATGACCTCCGAACGCGAGGCGTGAGTAGTCCACTGGACAAAGAATCGGCTGCACAAAGAAACAACAAGCATAAACACAAAAGTGCAAGGAAGTGCAGGAATCAAACAAAAGAAAGACACTCGCCTCCCCCAAGAAGAAACTGCTTTAGCATGTGGTAGCTGACGTAAGAAAGGTCAAAGGCATAAGAGTTAATACGCATGGCCAATGACAGAGTTTGCTCATGCCCAATTGGGTCCTTGTTGAAGTTACTAATGTCGCCAAAAAACCAGGTGGGAGCAAGAGGTGTACCGGACAACATCCTCGTCACTTGGGTAGAAAAAGAAATGAGAATGAAACTAGGACGAATAGGTCTTCATGGTGCCAGGGTATGCAGGATGCTTGGATAAGCTGATCCCGTTCACTGACGAGTTCACCAGAAACAGCACTTGGGACGAACAGACTTCTTATTACAATCTATTGTGAACGCCGAAAAGGTAGCTGATAGACATAAATATGTTACGCTTTTCCCCCCATAATTGATACGTTTTCATGTGGCATTTAAGCTTATGTTGTTCTTAAATGGTTTTGATCAACTTTATGAATATTCGTCTCAGATGACCTCTCGGGATCAATATGGTCCATTTTCACATTTTCCAAGATTTTTTATGAGTTGTCAGGTCAAATCATTATTTAGATAATGTCGATACAAAGCCACGAGTTCAAACTGTGCTCAAATCAGAGTCCAGACGTTCTGGATATCGAGTTTTAGCGTAAATAGAACGGACGCTAAAGAAGGAACCACATTTAGCATCCCAACAGTGAGACCTGGCATGCAATCGGCGTGCAGGTGGCGTGTAATCGGCATGCACACCAGTTACACGCCGTTTTACACGCCGCACTACTGGGAAAAATTTATAAATAGGGTTTTTAGAAACCTAATTTGAGACGACGGCCAGACTTTGTTCCCAACTCATTTTCGACGAACATCCCCAACCTCCAGCACTTGGAAAACCCTCTCGGAGTCCAAAAATCATCTACCCATCATCATCCTTTATCTCCCACGTCATAGAAACAGTAGGAGAAGATCAAGATTCATCCGGAGATGAAGAAATCAGTGGAACTTTTCATCTCTTTCTTCCTAGGTCGTATTTCTCAGATCTTCCTTATGTACTGCTGTAACTAAACCCCTGGGGTTCGGAAAGTGGAACCTTAGGGGGGTTTATGATTGATTACATTGCTATTACTTTGGATTTATTTCAGTTTAATTCAAGTTCATATGTTATTCAGATCTATGTGTTCTTCATCTTCTATTTCTTGTTTCTCTGACAAACATGCATGATTAATTAGGGTTGATTATTTTATTTTGTAATGCCTTGATTCAAGTGTTTGTCTCCTGGAGTGTTGCACTTCAATGTTATGCATAGATCTGATCATACTAGCTATGACTTTTTAGGTTTAAAGACCAAAAATTATTTCAACACCTTGTGCGCATTCAACTTTCATTGTAAATGGTGACCAAAAATCATTTCATCGAACATCTTGCATGCATACTAGAATGAATCACCGTAGATGGAGAAATCGTCCATGAAAACCTCTACGACATTCTCTACCAAGCCTCCACAGATCGCAAACATGCATCTCTAAAAAGTAGCAGTAGCATTACACAAACCAAAAGGAATTTGACGGTAGGCAAAGGTACCTACCGAGCATGTGAAGGTCATCTTCTCCTGGTCATCAAGCTCAATCGGGATCTGGAAGTATCCAGACATCCCGTCCAAGAAGCAGTAGAACTCATGACCGGCTAACCGTTCAAGTATTTGATCAATGAAAGGTAACGGGAAGTGGTTCTTCTTAGCGGCGTCGTTTAGGCGCATGTAGTCGATGAAAACTCGTCAGCCGATAGTGTGAGTAGGAATGAGCTCTCCCTTGGGGTTAAGAACGACTATCATTTCTCCTTTCTTCGGAACAACTTGGGTGGGGCTCACCCAAGGCCTGTCGGCAATGGGGTAGATGATCCAGGCATCAAGGAGATTAAAAACCTCCTTCTTCACTACTTCCTGCATCATGGGGTTCAGCCGGCATTGTGGCTGCCTAACTGGTTTGAACTCTTCATCCACCATGATTCAATGCTTGCAGAAAGATTCAAAAATACATCAAATGTCTACTAACAGTCAAGCTATAGCACGAACATGTTTCTTCAGTAACTTGACCAACTGCTTCTATTGTCCATACCACAAAGCAGAGCTAATGATGACCGGTAGTTGCGAATCCTCAGATAGGAATGAGTACTCTAGATGATCTAGTAGCTCCTTCAAGGTCAAGGTGGGTGGATTCTCATAGGATATAGTAATCCGACCCAGTGTGCGCGATGGTTGGTGGCGCGGGAGCTGAAGTAGAAGTAGGTTTCTGTTTGGCCAATTCTGCTTGCCATTGAAGATGCTCAGGGTCCTCGAATACATTGTCCAATCCTGAAACCAAACACAACTCTAGCGGGTCGCTAGACAAGGCATGAGTAACGAAGCCGGCCAAGGCTGACTATAAAGAATCAATAGATAGACAATCATCATATTGAGCAGCAGAATATCGCATACTGATGCTGCAGTCTTAGCGGTATCAAATAACTAATCTACCAAGGTAGACTAGATCGTATTCTACTCGAGGTCTCTTCTTCTTGTCTACTCAAATATGTTGGCAAATTACTCGATTTAAACAGGTTGTGCGTGGTGTGAGTTCCACGACTTCTAATCTAATAAAGCAGGAAAATAAAAGACAGAAAGATTAAAAGGTTGACTAACGAGAAGATAGACGAACTTAGATTTCGAATCCCCCTTAGATCACCAGAGCAACGGCAATCACAAGACCAGCGGTTTTCAATTCTAATTCAATCAATTACTAAGACACCACCATAACTCCTTACCCTTAGGTTTAAGACCGACGAACGTTCGCTCTATCCGTTCTAACTACCAAGATTAACTAGCCGCCCGGGTACGGTCGCCTCTCGCAACGACTTAATTAACTGGTGCAATTACTAATGATTAATGAGTTACTCTTGCAGTGAATTAACCTAACCGGTTCCTACGAAAGGCACGCTCCAATTATAAGGTTAATTGTTCAATTCGATGTTCTAAAGTAAGGCGAGTGTTCGCTTCTATCCTTAGCTTAACAAGAATCTAATCTAGGTGATCAATCCAAACAAGAAACATGAACAAGGAAGAACAAATCAAACATGAAAAAGAACTGATTGAATTTCGAATCTAATCACCGCCGATCCGTGACCGCTTTAAAGCCCTGGGTCACTTAGGGTTCATCTAATCTAAGCTCTACAAGTTTAGTTACTCATATCAGAAACAAGAGAATCAAAGGCAACAATGAAGATCATCATACAAAGGAAGAACAGATAAGAACTGAAAAACCTAATTCTGACGACTCCCGCGAAGCTTCAATCTCCTGGATCTTCAACTTTAAGCTTCGAGTTCTCCGAGGTGGAAGGATGGCGTCACGATCTCTCCACGGATCTTCGAACTCTCTAAACTCTATCTATCGACCCTAGAGTCAGCTGACTCTCAAAAGTCTGATTTGTGAAAAGATGAATAATGAATTGATTCCTGATTCCTTTGGGCCACCGGTTTAAGTATTTATACTTAAACCCTAAGTCGTCGGATTCCTTCTGTTATTTTCGTCGAAAATAAGGGATTATTTTCGCCGAAAATGTTGGTACAAATGGACGGGTCCTCCGGCTGATTCTCCTGTGATTTTCGCCGAATAAGTTCTCGGTCTGAAAGCTATATGTTTTCGCCGAAAACATCCTTCAGTTGGCCTTAGTTGATTTGTGCTGATATTTTCGCCGAAAATAAAGGGTTATTTTCGGCGAAAACTCCTTTGTAAGCCGGGCAGGAATTTGTTTGACTTGGTTGGCTCCTTTGATCGATGCCGGTGCAATCCCTCGAGGTTCCAATGCCTTAGACACGTCCATGGCTACTTTATTTGACGGCAAAAACTTGTGCTAACGTAAAAACACTAGAAAACCATCAAATAGACCCGAAACGGGCCAAGGTAACACAAATGGCACGAGATAGGGCAATTGATTGAATATTCGTTATTCTACCCTAAAAACCATGTCTTAAGCAAGGAAATGTTGCTTAAATGAGGCTGATAATCACGTCAAATCGAGTGTCATCAAATACCCCACACTTAAGCTTTTGCTTGTCCTCAAGCAAACTGAACTAGAACATACTCAAATTCACAAATGACACGAGATTAAACTGAGATTCAATTCTAACAATTTGGTTTAGACTGTTCCACGTAGAAAAAGTGACCTACACATGCACGAACATCAACCAAATAAATTTTCGATCTCACTAATCTCTGCACACTTCAAGTAGTAGTTTTAACAAAGCAAGTTTCTTGGGAAAACAATTAATCATAATTAACCGACTACGAAAACACCAGTTCTAATAAAAAAGACTTTAAGCTCTAGCCATGATGTGGATGCGGAGGTAGGAAAAGTGACGTGGCTATCGACTTGGCTTCATCCGTTTCTAGATCTGTACGTTACATGTTCTAGCTAGGACCGATTTAAACAATGATTTATTTCAAGTTCAACTTCTTCCTTCAATTTATTTACTGCATACTAGTGCTCGATACCAAACACTTCACTTAGGTGTTGGACCTGCCTAGCTCACAGTATTTGTGCTTATGCTAGTGCTCAACCCGAACACTTCACTTAGGTGTCGGGCTTGCCTGGCTTTATTTTCAGCACTTTAAAGAACTTTACATTGATTTGCACAACTTTATTACTTGATTTAACAATTTAGCCATTTGATCCTAGCTAGTTATAACTTTTACACAAGATTTCGAATTGGATTTCCGTCTAATCTCAAGCCACAATCACAGGTGATCAAATATGGAGTGAAAAACATGGGAGAAGCTAGCATTTATCATTTTAGAATGGTGTTATCGAGCTTTGTTATTAACAAACCAATTAATTCAATTAATTCAAGTTTCAACTACAGAAATGATTTATGATATGTTCTGACCTAGACTCATTTAATATCAGTGCCAACACGTTGGTTACAGGTTCTAAGTGGAACAGTCTAGACGTCATTGTTCAAAATTGAAGTCAATTTAACATCACAAGTCAAGAATTGAGCAATTCTATGCTAGAGAAATTTCAAATTTGAACCACAGAATCATAGATAGCAAGCAAGATCCGGCAAATTCTAACATCCTACCCCACACTTAAACGGTTCTGTGTCCTCACAGAACTAATCTAGAGTAGAGAGATACGAAGAACCTGGAAGGTGATGGTCGGTGTAGCGGATGAGCACGGAGAGTCCGGAGTGGAGCGGAGTAGCTACTCAAGTTCCTACAAAAACAAAAACAACAAAAAGATCAAAAGGATACCGGGACAAGTGTCCCGGATCCACACAGAATAAAAGTCGAACAAAGAAGGTTAAGGGGAATTTTGAAAATATTTTTACTCTCTTTAAGTGGAGGATTGGGTGGTTTTCAAAATAGTTTTCGGCGAAAATAAGAGGGTGTTTTCGCCGAAAATTTTAGTTCAAATGCACTGCCGGTTTTTCAAGTGTGTTTTCGCCGAAAGTAACCATATGTTTTCGCCGAAAATAAGCGTTAAAATCACTGCCTGGTTTTCAAGTTCAATTTCACCGAAAACATTATAAATTTCGGACTGAAAATATGAAACAGGGAGGTTCAGTGAAAACCAAAAGGCGATTTCGCCGAAAATGAGGTTGAATATTCGCTGAAAATTTTGAACTACTCGGGTGAAAATATTTTCGCAAATCCGGCAAACTTCAGAAAATCACAGTTAAATCCACAAAAATCGGAACGACCTCAATCAACTTGCGACTGACACTACGACACGCAGTCTACACACGAAAAATAGAAAACAAACAAACTGACACTTTTGGCTCCCCCGAACCGACTCGAACGACGAAAAAGACTGACTCAATAATTCAAAAAAACGGACTCCAGCCGTGGGTTGCCTCCCACGAAGCGCTCTCTTTTAACGTCCTTGAGCCGGACGGTACCTGTTAGGGACCCCAACTCAGAAGTTCCTTGAAGTCAATTGTCTTCTTCAAGGACAGCGGTTGAGTGCCATGTAGCACTCCAGAAGGGTGATGCAGCCGGTAGTGCTCCAATAGATCGTGATCTTGGTTGGATGACCAGTTCTTCTTGAATTCTCCTACTAGATGAGGGAGGAGGTAGTATGGCGCGGCATGGTCAATGAGCTCCATCTTCTCCACCTGATGCTCATCAAGAGGTCTCTCAGGATCGAGTGTGTATACTTCCAAATCCTTGACGTCTTCGATTCCCACGTGCTCGTCTCTGGCTTGATATATAGGTTGACTTGGCGGAAACTCAATTGAGGATATCTCCTCGATTTCTTCGTGCTCCTCTTCAGCTTCAACTTCAAGATGGATTGGCTCTATGTCTTCATCAACCACCACCGCCAAGGATTCTTCTAGCTCATAATAGTCATGGATAGGATCATCATCTTCTTCTTCGAACAACTCTTGAGCGTCTTTTGTCATTAACTGCTTTGGTTGCTCGAGCTTGATGTACGTCGCGAGATGAGCTTGCAGCATTGAAGAGATTTTATCAAAGAGGGAGTCAAATCTCGCCGTTTGTTGTTGTTGTTGATGTAGCATCTCTTGGTAATCCTCAATATTCGGTGCTCCATTGACGCACCACTCTTGGTACTGGTCATCCCACCTGTAATCCTGCATAATCAAAACTCAAAAGCACTACCCAGGTAAATCATGGAAATATGGAGAAAATTAAATGGTAAGGCGGAAAGGTAGAAGAATAATTTGCCAACTCTTCTTTCAAACAATTAGAAGAGTCCCCAGCAACGGCGCCAATTTGATGCTGCAGTTTTAGCGGTATCAAATACTACCAAGCTGTGAAGCTAGGGTAGATCGTATTCCACAGGGTTTCTTCTAATTGACTACTCAAAGAAGCTGGCAAATTAATCAGGTTTGAACACTTAGTGCATGGTGTGAGTTCCACGACTTCTAATCTAATGAACAAAAGAAAATAAAAGACAGAAAAGTAAAAGGTTGACTAACGAGAAGATAGACGAACTTAGATTTCGAAACCCCCTTAGATCACCAGAGAATTGGCAATCAACAGATCAGCGGTTTTCAATTCTAATTCAATCGGTTTCTATACACCACCATAACTCCTTACCCTTAGGTTTAAGACCAGCGAAAGTTCGCTCTATCCGTTCTAACTACCAAGATTAACTAGCCGCCCGGGTACGGTCGCCTCTCGCAACGACTTAATTAACTGGTGCAATTACTAATGATTAATGAGTTACTCTTGCAGTGAATTAACCCTAACTGGTTCCTACGAAAGGCACGCTCCAATTATAAGGTTAATTGTTCAATTCGATGTTCTAAAGTAAGGCGAGCGTTCGCTTCTATCCTTAGCTTAACAAGAATCTAATCTAGGTGATCAATCCAGACAAGAAACATGAACAAGGAAGAACAAATCAAACATGAAAAAGAACTGATTGAATTTCGAATCTAATCACCGCCGATCCGTGACTGCTTTAAAGCCCTGGGTCACTTAGGGTTCATCTAATCTAAGCTCTACAAGTTCAGTTACTCATATCAGAAACAAGAGAATCAAAGGCAACAATGAAGATCATCATACAGAGGAAGAACAGATAAGAACTAAAAAACCTAATTCTGACGACTCCCGCGAAGCTTCAATCTCCTGGATCTTCAACTTTAAGCTCCGAGTTCTCCGAGGTGGAAGGATGGCGTCACGATCTCTCCACGGATCTTCGAACTCTCTAAACTCTATCTATCGACCCTAGAGTCGGCTGACTCTCAAAAGTCTGATTTGTGAAAAGATGAATAATGAATTGATTCCTGATTCCTTTGGGCCGCCGGTTTAAGTATTTATACTTAAACCCTAAGTCGCCGGATTCCTTCTGTTATTTTCGCCGAAAATAAGGGATTATTTTCGCCGAAAATGTTGGTACAAATGGACGGGTCCTCCGGCTGATTCTCCTGTGATTTTCGCCGAATAAGTTCTCGGTCCGAAAGCTATATGTTTTCGCCGAAAACATCCTTCAGTTGGCCTTAGTTGATTTGTGTTGATATTTTCGCCGAAAATAAAGGGTTATTTTCGGCGAAAACTCCTTTGTAAACCGGGCAGGAATTTGTTTGACTTGGTTGGCTCCTTTGATTGATGCCGGTGCAATCCCTCGAGGTTCCAATGACTTAGACACGTCCATGGCTACTTTATTTAACGGCAAAAACCTGTGCTAACGTAAAAACACTAGAAAACCATCAAATAGACCCGAAATGGGCCAATGTAACACAAATGGCACGAGATAGGGCAATTGATTGAATATTCGTTATTCTACCCTAAAAACCATGTCTTAAGCAAGGAAATGTTGCTTAAATGAGGCTGATAATCACGTCAAATCGAGTGTCATCACATACCGTCCTTGAGGCGGAATGTCACACTATCCTCTACAACCTTTAAACTCAATGAGCCATGTTTAACATCAATGTTAGCGCCAGCTGTCGCTAGAAAGGGTCGACCCAAGATAAAGTTACATCTTCCTCTTAGGTATCTAGCACAACAAAATCCGCTACAATGGTAAACAGGACACAACGAACAACTACATCCTCTACCATTCCCCTAGGTATTTTCACAAACCTATCAGCTAACACCAGATGCAAACTAATAGGCTTCAGTTCTCCTAGCTTAAGTTTTCATATAAACACGTAGGCATAACATTAATAGAAGCACCTAATTCAGCTAAGCTACGTTCAATCTTGCTACCATTAATAATGCATGGTAAAGTAAAAGAACCAGGATCACGACACTTAGTTGGGAATGGTAGGGATGTGAGCGATAGAGGACGGCAGAGAACTCGTCATTGAGGGTGATAGAAGACACATCTCCTTTCTTCACGTTCTTCACAAGATCCTTCAAGAATTTCCCTAGTTGTGGCATTGTCTCTACAACATCAGTGAGTGGTATCTTGAGCTCCGTGTTCTTCAAGACTGAGTATCGCTTCTTATACTTGGAGTCATGGGTCTTTGATGCTGCAGTTTTAGTGGTATCAAATAACTAATCTACTAAGGTAGACTAGATCGTATTCTACTCGAGGTCTCTAATAATTGACTACTCAAATTTGTTGGCAAATTACTCGATTTAAACAAGTTGTGCGTGGTGTGAGTTCCACGACTTCTAATCTAATGAACAAAGGAAAATAAAAGGCAGAAAGATTAAAAGGTTGACTAACGAGAAGATAGACAAACTTAGATTTCAAATACCCCTTAGATCACCAGACCAGCGGTTTTCAATTCTTATTCATTCAGTTCTCAGACACCACCATAACTCCTTACCCTTAGGTTTAAGACTGGCGAACGTTCGCTCTATCCGATCTAACTACCAAGATTAATTAGCTGCCCGAGTACGGTCGCTTCTTGCGACGACAAAACTAACTGGTGCAATTACTAGTGATTAATGAGTTACTCTTGAAGTGGATTAACCCTAACTGGTTTCTACGAAAGGCACACTCCAATGAATAGGTTAATTGGTTGAATTGATGTTCTCAAGTAAGGCGAACGTTTGCTCTATCCTTATCTTAACAAGAATGTAAACTAGGTGATCAAGGAAGACAAGTTTATGCGCCAAAGCAAGGAACTGTCTAGCGGCTAACCCTAACTTGCACAAACCTAATCTAGGCGATCAACCAGAAAAGAAACATAAACAATCAAGAACAAAACAACCATGCAAAGAGAAAACTGAATGAACTTTGAATCTAATCACCGCCGATCCGTGACCGCTTTAAAGCTCTGGGTCACTTAGGGTTCATCTAATCTAAGCTCTACAAGTTCAGCTACTCACAAACGATAACAGAAGAATCAAAGGCAACAAAGGAAATCATCATACAGAGGAAGAACAGATAAGAACTGAAAAACCTAATTCTGACGACTCCGACGAAGCTTCGATCTCCTGGATCTTCAACTTTAAGCTCCGAGGTGGAAGGTTGGTGTCACGATCTCTCCAAGGATCTTCGAACTCTCAAAACTCTATCTATCGACCCTAGAGTCGGCTGACTCTCAAAAGTCTAATGTGTGAATAATTGTTGAATGATTGATGTCCCTCCCCTTCAGTTGTGGCTGCTCTGTTTAAATAGGCGTCATTAGGGTTTGTCGTTTCTGTCTTGGAAAAGGTAATAGTTTTCGACGAAAACTTAAGAAGTTTTCGCCGAAAACTTTAGTTGAATCCTCCTGTGCGTATTTCTTCAATAGGTTTCGGTGAAGACTTTGACTTCTCGCCGAAAACTTTTTCATAATCGACTATGGGTTTCTGAAGGTATTTTCGCTGAAAACTTTATAGTACTTTCGGCGAAAACATTGTGCTGGGCAGTTGGATCTTCGGTTCTGACTCCGGTTTGATTTCTGGTTCGATTTCGGTTCACTCCTTGAGGTCTTGAACACGTCTGTGGCTACGTAAATGATGGAAAAAAACCTGTGCTATCACAAAAACACTAGAAAACCATCAAATAGACCCAAAAAGGGCCAAAGTAACCAAATCAGTAGGAAATAGGGTAGTTGAGTGAATATTCACTATTTTACCCCTAAAACCACGTTTCAAGCAAGGAAATGTCGCTTAAATGAGGCTGAAAATCACGTCAAATCGAGTGTCATCAAATACCCCACACTTAATCTTTTGCTTGTCCTCAAGCAAACTAAACTAGAACACACTCAAATTCACAAATGACACGAGATTAAACTGAGATTCAATTCTAAAGATTTGGTTTAGACTGTTCCACGTAGAAACTTAACCGACACATGCAAGAACATCAACCAAATAAATTTCGATCTCACTGTTTTTTGCACACTTTAAGTAATGAGCTTTGTTTAAACTACTACTTGAAGTGTGCAGAAAATAGTGAGATCGAAATTTGTTTGGTTGATGTTCTTGCATGTGTAGGTTAAGTTTCTACGTGGAACAGTCTAAACCAAATCGTTAGAATTGAATCTCAATTTAATCTCGTGTCATTTGTGAATTTGAGTGTGTTCTAGTTTAGTTTGCTTGAGGATAAGCAAAAGCTTAAGTGTGGGGTATTTGATGACACTCGATTTGACGTGATTTTCAGCCTCATTTAAGCGACATTTCCTTGCTTGAAACATGGTTTTGGGGGTAAAATAGTGAATATTCACTCAACTACCCTATTTCCTACTGATTTTGTTACTTTGGCCCTTTTTGGTCTATTTGATGGTTTTCTAGTGTTTTTGTGATAGCACAGGTTTTTGCCATCATTTACGTAGCCACGGACGTGTTCAAAACCTCAAGGAGTGAACCAGAATCGAACCAGAAATCAAACCGGAGTCAGAACCGAAGATCCAACTGCCCAGCACAATGTTTTCGCCGAAAATACTATAAAGTTTTCTGCGAAAATACCTTCAGAAACACATAGTCGATTGTGAAGAAGTTTTTGGCGGGAAGTCAAAGTCTTCACCGAAAACTATTGAAGAAATACACACAGGAGGATTCAACTGAAGTTTTCGGCGAGAAATCAAAGTCTTCACCGAAAACTATTGAAGAAATACACACAGGAGGATTCAACTGAAGTTTTCACCAAAAACTATTACCTTTTCCAAGACAGAAACGACAAACCCTAATGACACCAATTTAAACAGAGCAGCCACAGCTGAAGGGGAGAGACATCAATCATTCAACAATTATTCACACATTAGACTTTTGTGAGTCAGCCGACTCTAGGGTCGATAGATAGAGTTTAGAGAGTTTGAAGATCCGTGGAGAGATCGTGACGCCATCCTTCCACCTCGGAGAGCTTGGAGCTTAAAGTTGAAGATCCAGGAGATCGAAGCTTCGCCGGAGTCGTCAAAATTAGGTTTTTCAGTTGTTATCTGTTCTTCCATTGTGTGATGATTTCCTTTGTTGCCTTTGATTCTTCTGTTATCGTTATGAGTAGCTGAACTTGTAAAGCTTAGATTAGATGAACCCTAAGTGACCCAGGGCTTTAAAGCGGTCACGGATCGGCGGTGATTAGATTCAAAGTTCATTCAGTTTTCTCTTTGCATGGTTGTTTTGTTCTTGATTGTTTATGTTTCTTTTCTGGTTGATCGCCTAGATTAGGTTTGTGCAAGTTAGGGTTAGTCGCTAGACAGTTCCTTGGTTTGGCGCATAAACTTGTCTTCCTTGATCACCTAGTTTACATTCTTGTTAAGATAAGGATAGAGCAAACGTTCGCCTTACTTTAGAACATCAATTCAACCAATTAACCTATTCATTGGAGTGTGCTTTTCGTAGGGACCAGTTAGGGTTAATCCGCTTCAAGAGTAACTCATTAATCACTAGTAATTGCACTAGTTAGTTTTGTCATCGCAAGAAGCAACCGTACTCGGGAGGCCAATTAATCTTGGTAGTTAGATCGGATAGAGCGAACGTTCGCCAGTCTTAAACCTAAGGGTAAGGAGTTATGGTGGTGTCTGAGAACTGAATGAATTAGAATTGAAAACCGTTGGTCTTGTGATTGTTGTTGCCCTGGTGATCTAAGGGGGATTCGAAATCTAAGTTTGTCTATCTTCTCGTTAGTCAACCTTTTAATTTGTCTACCATTTATTTTCCTTTCTTCATTAGATTAGAAGTCGTGGAACTAACACCACGCACAACTTGTTTAAATCGAGTAATTTGCCAACATATTTGAGTAGTCAATTAGTAGAGACCTAGAGTAGAATATGATCTAGTCTACCTTGGTAGATTAGTTATTTGATACCGCTAAAACTGCAGCATCAACTAGTGGTGGGCGGGTGGCGGGGGGTGGCGGGGCAGTCACCTCCTCTTCTTCTTCCTTGTCTTCTTCATCGGTCGTGATATCCTCGATCTCTGGCATGTCGATGGCGATATCATCAGGAACCATGACTAGAGTAGTATTGGGGACTATGGGACCAACTATTTGTTTGCCGCTTCTCGTTGTGATGGCCTTGGCGTGCTCATTCCTAGGATTTGGATCCATCTGGCTAGGCAACTGACCAAGTGGGCGACCACTAGAGAGAAGTTTGATGATATTGTTGAGCTGGCTCTCCATTCTCTGTCCTTGAGCTATCTGTCCTCGATTCAAGGCAGCTTGAGCCTTGAACTGGTTGTCATGGTCTTCAATTATGGCCAAGATTCTTGAGTTCTCAAAGAGGATTTGATTTAGCTTCTTGTCTGTCTCGCTCTCCTTGGAATCTTGTTGCACCTTTTTCTAGGGTGGTTGCCCTCCGGTAAACCCAGGTGGTCCTTGGTAGCGGAAGGCATTATTGGCGTACTGATTCTGGCGGTTGCCAAGTGTTGTACCATAGTTGTCTTGGTTTCGGTGCGGTGGCTGGTAAGCTCCAACTGATTGGTTTGCCGGCTTGTGTTCTTGAAATGACCCAGACGATCGGTTGGTCGGTCTGATTTGGATTTGCGTCGGAGTTGTAAGGAGGACACTCTTGAAACCTTCCTTATTGTTGCTGCTGTTTAGGCTACTGTATTAGCAGTAGCTAGAGTACCCTTGTTAGGTATTGTGGAAGCCTTGTCTGAGAAAATCCAGCTCTTCTACATACCAAACACCTGCTTTGCCAAAATTATGGCAATTTCCTCTGTTGTGTGCACATGCGTCACACCACTCACAGTCGGCAACGAAGATAGAAGCTGATGGCGAATTGATGGGTGCTCCGGATTTCTTGACATATTTCTGGACTTCATCCTTGATCTGCTCTTCGAGACCCAACTGACTCTTTGTTCCTTCAGATTGCCTCTCCCAATTTTTGGATTGGAGCCACGACTTACAAAATGAAGAAGAGCAGCTTCTGGAGTAAGGACGGTGCAGTCAACTTCGGCCAAGGAGTTTACCCAGTTGGCATACTCGACGTTCATACCTCTGGCAAAGATCTCTGCTAACTATCGTTTCTCGAAGTCATGGTGAGGGCAATCGTAAAGGAGCTCTTGAAATTCATTCCAAGCATCATAGAGACTGAATCGGTCTTTCAGTCGGAAGCGGGCGATGTTGTCCTTGTATGTAGTAGTCCTGGAGGGCGGGAAGTATTCCTCCACGAAATCCTTAGCGAGGGTGTCCCACTTGGTGTAGTAGTCTAGTGGCTTGCTGTTGAGCCATCTCTTGGCGGCACCCCTTAATGAGAATGGGAATGCACGTAGACAAAGTGTGTTCTTGTCTAGACCCCCCGCATTTGAATGTGGCACACATAGCAAGGAAGTCTGCAAGATGAGTGCATGGGTTGTCGTGTGGCTTCCCTTCGAACTGAATATCCTTGAAAATCATGCCCATGAATGGAATCTTGATCTCATAGTCTGGATCTGCTTCAGTAGCTAGGACAGAGATGCTTGACCGGACACTAGTTGCGCTCGATTTGTTGTAATCTGCCATGGTACGTGGAACTTCCATTGCGGGAGGAGTGGGTGGTGGTGTTCCCGAAGATGAGGACTATGAGGAGACGAAGATGAATCTTCCTTAGTCTCCTCGATTTTGATGGGGAAAATGGATCCGGTGGCACTTGCTTTTTCTTTGTCGGTAAGCAGCTTCCAGGAACTTCTATGCTCTTAGTCTTGATTGGCTTGAGCTGAGAACGAGTAGCTGGACGGTTCATATATCTGCAATTCAACAAAAACAAGAACAACCGGTGTAAAATCGAAGTGTAATGGAAAGATGATAAGATGGAAGGTAGAAGAATTGTTTGCCAACTCTTCTTTCAAGCGTGTGTAAGAAGAGTCCCCGACAAAGGCACCAATTTGACAGACTGTAAAACAATGGTATCAAATACTATCCCACAAAAGTAGGACAGATCGTATTCCACAGGTTTTTCACGTTTACTCAAAGTAATTAGTAACTATTCAGTTTAACAATTTGTGTGGTGTGAGTTCCACGGTATTTCTATAATTAACATGCAAAGAAAGAAAATAACTAATTAAGACTGAAAAATTGATTGATTGGTTGTTTGGTTGGTTTCAATTAACAAGACAAATGTTTAGAGTCGAATCCCCCTAAGATCACCAAGGCATTGGCAATTAAAACCACTTGATGAGTCCAATTTGAGCCAAATTTGAAGTTTGTACGATAAAAATTTCAAGGATTCAAGCTTAAAAATGAAGTTATCCTAAAGCTTACAAGTTCTAACATTTCTAATTTAAAAGGGTTATTATTTTTAAAAAGCTCCAACTTTCGCGAATTATTTTCGATATACTCTATCTATAAAAAAAACCCCAAATTTATCCCGTACTTAACACCGTTAGTCCTTCTTTGTAAATTTTTGGACGGAAGTGACTGAAATGCTATTTTAATTGCCACATCAGTTGACACGTGGTGACACATGTATTGGTGAGTCATTTTATCCCCAAGCCCAAATAACCCTAAATTTTTTACCCTTAGTTATTTTCTAACCCTTAAATCTTATCCTGTTCGTCTTCTTCCTCCCTCCATCGCCATCATCTTCCTCCCTCCATCATCATCTCCTTCTTCTTGTTTTTCCCTAAACCAACTCAATCTATCCCAAATCCTCCAGATCCAAGCTCAATTCCAAACCCAAAGAATCAACAACTACAACTATAACAACATCCCTCTATCAGTGAATCCTTCTCCGATGAAGCGATCCGATGCGGTAGCTAAGCCGATGAAGCTATACAGGGGAGAAGAACAGGGCGCCTGTGAAGAAAGAGGAAACTGAGCTTTCGGTTTCTGTTTCTTCTTCTACTACTACTTCAAATTCGAATTCCTCGCCGGAGTCGGAGATCTCGTTCCTGAACTTCACGGAGACGGAATCAAGGTGGGAAATCGGAGAGTGTTTCGGATTGGAGAAGTTTCCATTGGATTGAAGTGTTTCGCTTGAAGGCGGAAACGCCGTGGTGACGAGGTTGATAAACGATAAAGTTGTGTAGACGGAGATCTTCTTGATTCCAAGATCTCGAAGAGCAAGGTGGACATTCTGGATCGCGGAGAGCAAGTAGCGGAGCTCCGGAACTGCGTCTACTCCGACTGAGATGATTGAGATTTTGGTGCGAGGAAGAAGGAGAACACGTGTACGTAGATCCAGTGCTGAGCCAGAGTACGATTTGAAGCCAGGGAAGGTATCCGACTGAGATAGCTAAGGCGATGGTCTACGGACGGGGTGGATGCTGCGGCGGAGCTGGAAGGGAAGCGTTTCCGCCGGTTGAGGAAGCGAGCGGAGAATTGTAGGTGACGCCGATGAGTGAACCGGAGGCTGGCGGCGGAGCAAGAAGAGAGAGAGGATGGATGAAGGAAAGGCAGAGGAGAAGGAGGAGCGGAAGAGTGTAGAAGGAAATGCGGAGAGCATCCATGGTGATGGCGAAGGATGATGAGGCGGCGGCGGCGACAGCGACGGTAGGAGTATGAGAAGAAGAAGTTACGAAGAAGAAGAGAAAAAGGAAGGGGTGATTTTAATTGTGTTTATTTTTTTCCGATAAATTTAATGGTAAACAGCACACGTGTCAGTACATGTGGCAAGGAAAATAGCATTTTGGTCACTTCCATCCAAAAACATACAAAGTAGACCTAACGGCGTTAAATCTGGGATAGATTTGGGGTTTTTTAAAGATGGAGTATATCCAAAACAATTCGCAATAGTTAGAGCTTTTTAAAAATAATAACCCAATTTAAAATGGTTAAACTTAAATAATTTTTCATTAGTAAAATCACAAGTAGCATATGATTTATTGTATATGACAAACCACATGTTTCATTATTGAGTACTATAATAAGTAGTGGAGCTAGTATTCGAGTTGACTCTCGAATTCGAGCTCGAACCGGCTCCCGAGCCTATCGAGTTGAACATGGCCTAGCTCAAACTTGCCTCATTTTAAATCGAGCCGAGTCACGAGCGAACTTTTTTTGAGTCAAACGCCGATCCGATCTCGAACAGTTTGGTTCACAACAGCCCTACGTAGATCCAAAGCCTACAAAAAAACATATAAAAAACTATGTTGATGATGAAAATTGTTTTGGCGTTTACAATTAATTAATTAATTAATTAATGATAAGAGTCCATCTCAACGAATTATGATGACAATAACAATGCTTAATAATCCATCAACCTAGTTACAAGCAGAGAACTTCCAGACGTCATGAGATGACAAATCAAATTCACCATCGGCCGGCCAAAGGGGTACGGGGTACCTACCTACTCACGCTGCCGCTTAAATCATTCCTTCCTCCATTATTCCATCTCACCATACAAACACACGTAATTTTATTCTACTCCGCCAAATACTACTTACCAACTAATTAAAAATAAAATCAATCCCTTTCCTTCCACCAATTCCATCTCACCACCTGCATATTTTTTTTATGATTGAATGTGAATTTAAATCGATACCTCTTCCACAGAAAAGTTACTTTACCCGCAGACGACAACTTCTTTCATTCATACCAACTTGTATGGCTACTTGAACGCATAACAAATGATTAACAGTGATCACCCATTTTCTTTGCTTAATGTTGTGTCTAATTAATTAATACCAAGAAGCTTGATATTTTCTTCATTTCAATGGCGGTCGCTGAACCCAAAAATTAAGAAACTCCCGTGAACATTCAAAAAAAAAAAAAACAAAGTTAAAAATAAACAAGTCCCAAACTTTTTTTACATCAGACCCCCACCGCCGTTTTACTCAGTCTCCGGTGATGCCTGCCAAGCCGAGGCGGCGATGAGCGGCCGGCTATGCCATCCTAAAGTCAAGCAACCGTCAGTTTCCTCAACGCTGTAACCTTCTGCAGAAAAAAGAGTCAACAACATGCTAGCCTGCTTGAAAGCGTTGGACCCCAAATGCAGCGGGCTGAAGCCGGCTCCATTCAGCCGTTCTCTCCACTTGGAGAGCGGCTCGTGACGCTCCAGCCTAGCCGATCCTTCGCAGCTCACCACATTGCATATCTCTCTCTGTATGTACATCTCCGCCACCGCCTTCTCCTCCGCCTGGATCGAACAAGCGTCCAGCGAATCGAACATCGTCGAGTAGTAATATAGCGATTCTGTAAACCTGTCTATAAACGCCGGCTGGTTGTGGTTCGCTTCCTGCTCCACAACCGTCATGATTTTCGGGTTCAGGCTCCGTATCCAACCCAGTACCATCTCTATCGGAGCGGAGTTCCGGGTCGCCGAAGTCGGGTCGGACGCTAAAAGCTTGTGCAGCTGCATAATCGAGTTAACTGCCACTGCTTCCTTAGGGTTAACCTGGAGCATCCATGGCTTGACATCTTCGAGACGAGAAGCCGCCACGCCGCGGAAGGCGAAACGGACGTTCACGGAGCGGGCCAACTCGGCGAGTCGGAGACCGATTTCCCGGAGCGAGTCGCGCCCGTCGGGTGAAGGTGGGCCTATCCCTGTCAGCCTTAAGAGAGGGGGACCACCTGGGCGAAGTGCCAGCGCCTGTATCAGTGCCGGCCACTGTAGGCCGTGCATCAGGTTGAAGTCAACCACGTGAACGCAATCGTGACCGTCGAACGCTTCGAGGATCGCTTGATTAGCTGTAAAGTGGGCGAACTTCAGGTACGGACAGGCCTCGTAGAAATGATGGTAAAGAATCTCTTTCTCGTAAGCAGAACCCGGACCCACGGCGACGGTCACCGGAGCGAATACGCGACGAGTTAATGCGTCGATGAAGTACCCGGCGACTTTCCCGATACCACACCCTGTGTTGACTCGAGTCAACAGCCCTTGCATATCCTGGATCAAGGAACCAGCCAATGCAAGCTCGCCTCGTTGGACGTACTCAGCACACGTCATTAACATGTGGACCAGGCGTATACCGGAATCCTCCTCCACCACTGCTGTAGCCACCGTCAATTGCGGTGGTTGTTGTTGTTGAGCGGGTGGCTGAATTTGTTCGATCCAGGGGCTGTCGAGAGCGGTGGGATTAGAAATGAGATCTGAGAGATCGGATGGGAGAGAAGGGAAGGACTGAGACTGGTTAAGCTCAGACAAGAGGGAATCAACCCAGGAGGATAGATCGGAAGGGTTGTAGAGAACGGTGTCAGAAGCTAATAGGGAGAGGTGTTGTGAAGGGGAGTTAAGCATGGCGGTTTCGAGGCGCTCGAGGCGCTGAGCAACGTGGCGTAGGTCAGAAGAACGGACCTTGTAACCGGCTCCGGCGAGGAGGCCGTCTATCTCCGGTGGCTTAGCGATGGCGGAGGAGGATGAGGAACTGGGTGGTGGTTGATGGGTCGGGATTGGAATCGGAGGAGGTTGAGCTGTGGCACTGGCAGCGGTCGTCTCGTAAGGCACCATTGTAATTTTGGATTGTGGAGAAATTAGAGAATTAGTGGGAAGAAGTAGAAGTAGAAGTAGAAGGAAGGCTGAGGTGGGTTTTGTATTTTGTGATATTAATCAGAAATGAATTCATTCATTCATTCATTCATTCGGCTGGAAACTGGAAGGAGGAAGAGAATGAGTCAGCTTCTGAGCGAGTTAGTAAGCGAGTTGGAATTAAAAGGGATTGATTTGAGAGATGAAGATAAATTAAAATAGAACGGGGGGAGAAGTGAAGGAATAAGGATTCTTTTCATTTTCATTTATTTATTTAATTATTAGTATTTTTATTATTATATTGAGAAGCTGATAGCGATAGGGAAAGAGAGAACTGACAAGGGGCAGAAGAGTCAGTCACATACTCACTGTTTTTTAAAAACACATATTTGTTCTAATCATACTATAATTAAAGTATCAATTTAAATTATCAAATTTTAGGTTTCATATCCAACAATATATTTTCATTTCCTATAACATCTTATAAAAATAAAATGAAACAAAAATTAAATTCATGTCGCTTATTTATTTTATTTTACCAGGTAAAAATATTGCTTACAATTTTTTTCATAACAAAGATAAAAGTTTTCACCTATATCATCACTCGTTGTTAAGAGTAAGATCCCTCAGAGCAAGGCCAACATCGCTCCGATCCTGAAGATAATGTTGTTTTTCGTTGATCATTCCATAAAAAGGCAGGGACCACGACGGAGCATTTGCCTCAGACTTTCCAATTCGGAGGTAACTTGATGGAGAAACTCATGGCGTTCGACATTGTTAGGGACAAGGTCCGATTGGACGGCCTCTTTCCTCCGCCGGTCAAAAAATCGGTTTCGTCAATGAGGAAGCGAACTGACGATTGAAGACACGAGAAAGTTGCTCTGGGTAGCACAATTAGAGATGGTGAAATCAAGGCTTGAAGACACGAAAAGAAACTGGATGCATCGCTTGGAGTTTGTTCGGATCTGCGAGGAAGTTTATTTGAAATTTGAGGAAGGGAATCAGGTTGCTGAGATGCTTGACGAGTCGAGAACTGTTATCGTCTTGGGAGATGGTCTAAAAATTTGTTTTTTTTTCGTAATCACTTTTGAAAATGAAACTCAAATTCCTCTTTCATTTTTTAAATTGAAATTCCTATAGGCTTTCAGAAAAGTGTATTCATATTACCATTTTAAGTATCGAACCGAGAGAAACACAGTTTATAAAATTTGCTTGCGTCCTAAACCCAAAGTCAGAAGTCTTCTCATATGAGCACCATACCTCAGCTCTTAGATTGGCACTGTACTGTTGGAATTTTGGATTCCATGATAGTCACATGGTGCATGTGACTTAAGAACACTTAGGTTATTAATATTAATTCATAGCAACACTAAAATTAGTGATGGCTTGAATGGTAAAATATATTAATAAAACAAAGTTTCTAGTTTGGATTTTTTGAATATTGAATTCAAATTTCAAATTTCTGCGGTATGAATATTCCGTTAGATTCGAAATCTAAATGAACTAATTCTTGGTCTGATTTTTGGACCGGTTTAGGACTGATTTTGGGGCATTATTGGGCTGGTTTTTAGGACAAAATAAGCCCAAATACCCTCTCATTTTTCCGCCAAACATGTATGGGAATCTTAGCCAAAACCTACCTATTTAGGTGTCCCAACTGAATGGGGAAGATACAAAAACGGAGACTTTTGACTTCATGATTGACAAGATGGTCGAAAAAGCGCAGTCATTGAAAAGTCAAATGCTCTTCCAAGCAGGGAAATAAATTATGCTGAAATCTGTCATACAAGCTATCCCGAGCTATCTAATGAGCCTCTTTGAAATTTCAAAAGGTCAACTTAAGAGGATGAACTCCATTCTGAGACAGTTCTTCTGGTCAGGCTCTATGAAAAAAGAAGCATCCACTAGGTCAAAGCAGATATTATGTGTTCCCCCAAAGCTCAAGGAGGTCTAGGTTTCAGAGACTTTAACGACTTTAATTTGGCTCTTCTGGCAAAACTTGCTTGGCGCCTTCTGACCAACGAGGGAGCTCTTTGGGCCCGCCTCCTAAAAAGCCTCTATTTTAAGAACTCGGATTTCATGGGAGCTCATAAAAAACAAGACCGTCTTGGATTTGGGCTAGTATCATAAAAGGGAGGGACTTGTTAAATAAGGGATCCTTTAAAGCTCTAGGGGACGGTGAATCTATCTCTCTAGCTTCGGACCCTTGGATCTCTAGTTTACACAATATGGTCCTACCTTACGGAACAGGTCCATTCGAAGTGGCAGCTGACTGGATCAACCCAGATTCTAGACAATGGAACAGACGAACTATTGAGCTCTACTGCCCAGCCTATCACACGGAAATTATTTGTCAAATCCCCATTGGGAATGCTGGAATGAAGGACGAATGGAAATGGAAATTTAACAGGTGGGGATCTTTCTCTGTTAAATCTGCCTACCACGTCGCAAGGTCAAATCCCAGATCGACGAACATAATCCACCAAGACGAGACAAGAAGCGAAGGGTGGAAGTGGATTTGGAATCTTCCCCCCCCCCCCCCCCCCAAAGATAAGGTATTTCATCTGGAGATGTTGCAATAACGCAATGGCGACAAAAGCTAACCTACACCATAGGCAATTCGATCCTTCTCCAATGTGTCCCATTTGCAAGAATCAAGTGGAATCCCTTAACCATTGCCTATTTGAATGTGTGCATGCGGTTATGGCATGGGGAAAATGCCTACCCAACATTACATGTAAGGATCACCTCACTCCATTCTTCAACTGGTTTACTAATCATAAGACATCCACCGACATGATAACTATCACCAAGATTGTTTTCCTGTGCTGGAACATTTGGAAAGCAAGGAATGATTTCTGTTTCAACGGAGTCAAAACAAACACAGAATCTATCTCTACCCTATTCATCACAGACTACGACGAGTCGAATTTCCACATCAGCGGTTCCCGCCCCTCGCCCCATTCGAACAATTTGCCCAACGCTAAGTATTGACACTTTAACAATACACTGTGATGGATAGTTTTTACAAGACTCCCAAAAGGAGGCTTATGGAATTACAATTTCAGACTCAAGCGGGAAAATTATCGAAGGGAAAGCGGGAACCTTCTACTGCAATTCTCCAATTGTATTAGAAGCGAAAGCTCTGCTGGAAGCCTCCTTAATCGCAGTTGCCAAGACGAACCCAACCCGAATCCTCTCGGATTGTCAGGAGCTCATCAATGCAATTAATGGCCCCAAACATAGATGGCCTTGGGAATGTTTTGGGTTCATAGGGCGTATTTTGGATCTTGTGAAGGATAAGAATATCAGTTTTTTTCTTTGTTCCGAGAGCTCAGAATGTAAAGGCTGACTGGATTGCCAGATCTGCCAGAAACGGTCTCCTACATGGGGATTGGGCCTCATCTCTGTAACTGATCGCTTCTTTAAATCAATGAGAATGTAGTTTCAACTTGTCAAAAAAAAAAAAATCTTTTTTTTAGAAGAAAAAAAAATTCTTAGCAAAAAAAAAACATGTATGGGAAGGGAGGGGGGAATTCAAGATATTTAAACATGAGTTTATTTTTTAATTTGATTTGAATGAAGGGTTGTGTTGATCCATGGATGAACCAACACAACTCTTCACTTTCACACCCTTCCATGGCCTATATAAAGAGGCCTCCTCCTCATTTCTCAAATGCACCAATTTACACAAATTCATCTCCGATCCTCTCAAAGGTCTCTAAGGTTCTTCAATTTCATAAGCCTTGATTTTGAAGGTGTTAGTAGTTTTGTCCCATAAAGGAAGTCCTTGTAACCCTAGGCTTTGGAAAAGGGTAAGAATGTTCTTTACGGAAAGTGAGTTCGTTCACGACTCTACTATAATCCGAGTCACAACTTGGTTCGAGTTGATTACAAACCAAAGCATCTACTTTTCGACTAGAGTGTCGTAAGAGAGAGAATTCTAAGGTTGAAGGGACTTAAGTGATCATGTGACCCCCTTTCCAATATGGGTACACGACCTCACGTCGTGTATTGTCAACAATAATTCATTCTTAGGAAAGTCCTCACTTTCCGTACTCGGTAAATCGAAGCGTAGGTTCCAACAGTCGGAAATAACATTTATCCATTGTGATGACTTGAGCAAAAGTTGTGGATTTGCTTTCATGTCAAAACACAAGGCCAATGACACTTCTAGTAAGAAGTTTTTGGTGTGAAACTTTAAAGTTTCAAAATGTGTGTCTAGACCGCTAGAGGTGCAAATGCAAAGTGTGCCTCTAGATTTTGAAGCAATTCAAAAGGTTGTGTGATAACATACTCTAAGTATGATTATCATAAAAATATATACTAATTATATTAGTATATATATTACTCTAATTTATCTAAATTTGGGAGTAAGTTATCATTTTTATGTTGAATATTATTGAAGTACTAATAATATTGTTGGATATTATTGAAGTACTGATAATATTGTTAAATATTATTGAAGTACTAATAATATGGTTAAATATTATTGAAGTACTAATAATATGATTAAATATTATTGAAGTACTAATAATATTGTTGAATATTATTGAAGTAAAAATAATATTGTTAGATATTATTGATAAATGAATAATATTTATAAATATTATTATTTTTTTAATAATATTGTTAAAATATTATTAAGGTACTAATAATATTGTTGTAAATAATATTTAGTTTTGGAAAAAACTAATATTAGATATTATTAATAATATTGAGTTTACCAATATTTGGTTTGATAACCTAATATTGAATATTATTATTAATATCGAGGCTACTAATATTTGGTTTATTTGTTTAGGATAACCAAATATGAATATTATTAAAGCATTGATAATATAGTTTCTATTATTTTGGTATAGAATAACCAAATATGAATATTATTAAAGCATTAATAATATTGTTTTCTAATATTTGGTTTGGATATAATCAAATATTTAATATTATTATATTTTAATAATATTGGTCTATGATTTCATGATAATCAAATATTATTAAGGTGTTAATACTATTGTTAGTTTCTAATATCTGGTTTAGACCGATATTTAATATTTTGGATCAAAATATTGAATATTATTAAATCTATTAGCAATATTGGTTTTCAAGTATTGGGATATGTATCAAATACTTAAAAGTTGGTCTTAGCACATAGTTAAAATCGTTTAAAGGTATGAGTTAATACCTTTGGTAAACCAATAAGACAAAGTGCAAAGTAAATCATCATAAGACATACTTCATGATATTCATGGGAAGATACGTACATTGTGATAACATTGATAGTCTGAATTGTTAATGGTAAACTATGTTAATGTAAACTAGTTAATGGTAAACTAGCGAACCTAGTTTGATCATTGGATAACAATTAGACTAGTGTTTTCATGATTGTAAATGTGTCATCATAACATAGTCGAAATTGTTTGTGGTGTACTAAGATCACTTAGTTTTTACCACGGGGGAGCAATTACACTAGTGTTTTGGGTTGGTAAAAAAATGTGATGGTGTACTAAGTAAGTTAGTTCCACTTCTAGTAAGTAATTTGAAAAATTAAATTAATGAGTGTCACAAGTAGCAACACTGAGTTTTAGTGATGGTTGTGCGTGACAAGTTTAATTTACTTGGACAAATGCTTGGATTTTTTTAGGTAAAATCATGAAAATCATGTTTGGTTATGATGGAAATTATCTTTTGGTTTAAAAAGATGTTAATGTTGCAAGATAGGTTACCAAGATAGAAAGTTTATTCTATAAGTGGTAATGTGTTTATGGGAGTGCCATATAGATTATAGAGCAAATCTTGCATTTTCGACAAATTATTGAAAGTTAGTCATGTCAAGATATGATCGAATGACTAAGGTTTGACTTACGAGTTTTCTTTTAAACTAAATTTCACCAAAGATTATTGTAGTTATGATCTATAACTAAATGTATCAATTTGAGTCTTGGAACTTAACCACGTTTAGTTTAATGAGGTAAGTGAGTTGACTAATGGGGTGAAATCAGTTTTGAGTATTATCACTATTAATAAGTGACTTGACGAAGTGACTTATTAAGGACTTGGTGCACAAGTATAGTAATGAGGGATGGGAAAAGTCCACTTAAATTTCTAAACATGGGATACCCAATTCCCCTCTAGTACAACGCTAGAGGCTGAACTCAATGTGGAAAGCTCATTCTTAGAAATTGAAGCACACAAATACATCATCCCGAAAGGATGTGCTTGTTACTCTGCATGAAACAAGAGGATGAAGTTTTAATACTTCTTAGTTTGTTCTTTGAGAAAGTGTACGTATGCAGATACACGAATAAAAGAATCAACCTACGTGAGCATGAAGTGTAGCCGCTTCAAGAAACTTGGACTTTGGTTTCGTGTGCGCTCATGAGACGGATTGGGACACATGGCGGGAATAGTGTCAAGATTGCCTTTAGAGACAACTATAGAACTTATGTGTATATTACCTTCGAGTATTCAAATGAGTTATTGGGTTTAATCGTATTCGAATACTTGTTAAGTGTGATATACTAAGATGAAAATTCAATCGTTACGACATTTTCATTTATGCATATGTTTTATGAATTAAGGAACGATGAAATGATTACCTAAGGTGTCACGTGTGTTTTGTGACATTGCAGTGATTTTAGTGGATTCCAAGAATACACTAAAATGGGGGAGGATTGTTGGAATTTTGGATTCTATGGTAGTCACATGGTGAATGTGACTTAAGAAGACTTAGGTTATTAAATATTAGTTCATAGCAACACTAAAGTTAGTGATGGCTTGAATGGTAAAATATAATAATAAACCAAAGTTTCTAGTTTGGATTTTTTGAATCTTGAATTCAAATTTCGAATTTCTATGGTATGAATATTCGGTTAGATTTGAAATCCAAATGAACTTATTCTTGGACCGGTTTAGGGCTGATTTTGGGGCATTATTAGGCTGGATTTTGGGACAAAATCAAGCCCAAATACCCTCTCATTTTCCACCAAACATGTATGGGAAGGGAGGGGGAATTCAAGATATTTAAACATGAGTTTATTTTTGAATTTGATTTGAATGAAGGGTTGTGTTGATCCATGGATGAACCAACAAAACTCTTCACTCTCACACCCTTTCATGGCCTATATAAAGAGGCTTCCTCCTCATTTCTCAAACACACCAATTTACACAATTCATCTCCTCTCAAAGGTCTCTAAGGTTCTTCATTTTCATAAGCCTTGATTTTGAAGGTGTTAGTAGTTTTATCCCATAAAGGAATTTCTTGTAACCCTAGACTTTGGAAAAGGGTAGGAATTTTCTTAACAGAAAGTGAGTTCGTTCACGACTCTACTATAATCTGAGTCACAACTTGGTTCGAGTTGATTACAAACCAAAATCTCTACTTTTCGACTAGAGTGTCGTAAGAGAGCGAATTCTAAGGTTGAAGGAAAGTGATCATGTGATCCCCTTTTCCAATTTGGGTACATGAACTCACTTCGTGTATAGTCAATAAGAATTTGTTCTTAGGAAAGTCCTCACTTTTCGTACTCGGTAAATCGAAGCGTAGGTTCCAATATGTACTTCGAAGTTGAAGCATTGTAGAGAGTTGGATGAGTTTTCCTAAGTGCACACAGAGATACCGTGTGACCCATGATACCACAACAATAGCAAAAGTCCGGCAAGCACTCGTAATAAAATTAAATTCGATCAATCCCACTTTCCAACCTACAATAGAACCCAGTCGGTAAGGGTTGATTAATAGACACTTGAACACGAACCCTGATATAGTTACTCCAGTCGTCTTTATTAGATCTCAGTTCATCAAAACAAATTACTCTTTTAAAGAGCTTCCCAATTGCATCAAGGTTCTGCTGTGCTGGCATCGTAAACCCGACATTAGACCCCAAATTTTCATCCACACTTCAGTATCATCAATTCGCACATCCACTCCAATCTTTAAACATTAGATAGACGAGACTGTAAAATACTCCAGGGACTGCGTGCCTCTACCATGTCCTTATCAAGCTCATCAAAGAAACTAAAGAAGAACATATTCTTACCCACCATCAGTACCTTAAAATCGCCTCTACGTTTCCAAATTCGGGTAACTGTGTTCTGAATCCTACTCAAAGAACATGACCTATCACTGATGAAACGTGCAACCAGCGATTTTCTAGCAACACTTTTGCCGACATCATGATTCACAATAAGATCAAGCATGGGCTCATCACAACTCTAAGTAGCAGCCTGAGAAATTAGATCTTAAACATCATCCACAAGAGCCATTATTGATAGAAAGGGGAAAAAGAAGACAAGGGTCTTGTAAAAAAGAAGAACAAGAAGAATGGAATAGAGGAGAAGAAGAGATTTGATGGAGAGAAGATGTAAGTTAAGATTCTCGATTTTATGACCTAGCTGTCGGCCGAATAAGTAGAAGAAGGGAGATGAAAGCCGCCGCCGAGATACTGATGAATAGAGGACGATAATATTTTTTAGTGTTTTCGGTCCAAAGGCAAAGAAAGTCACGCCTAAGTTGAGTTCAGCAAGTAGAACAAAAAAGTGAAAAACGACACTAGTTTGTGCACCCTATAACCAAAGAAACTATATTGAACAGGCCGAACGGGTTTACCAGTTTTCTCGGTTTGAGCTGTTCTTAAAGCACAATTGACTTGAGTCGGCGTTTTCTTACACATAGACTAGACTCGGTTGTGCTCCAATTCTCAATTTTATCGGTCAGTCTGGTCAGTCCGATCTGATTTTCATAACACTGGAATTTTGAGCAATATTCTAATTATATTTTTGTTAATTTCTAAAATTCTTTCAAACGACAGGTGATATATAAATATATGAAAATCAAATATTAGATCAATATTATATTTATAAACTTATATTTAAAATTTAACATTCACGAGTATCTATCTCATAGTTCATATTAAATTATTATACAACAAATTATCATGGGATCGTAGACAATTTATGACAAATTTATTTATTTCACAAAAATATCATGTTTAATAGTGACGAAGTCTTTAAAATTGGTTGGAACAAATTTTGTTGTCGTATTTTTGTGACAAAAATATATTATTAACGACCACATATTCATACACCATTGACGAAAATATGGTTGGTCACAAATAAAGAGCAATTTGACGAAACAATTCCGAGGACTTGTTTTTCGAGTCACAAACAAAACTTTAGTGACGACTTTAGGCATTCATCACTAAAATATGGTCACTAATAGTTGTACTTTTTGTAGTGACTTTCAATGGAATTTTAAAATCATATTTTAAAGCTATTTTAAATCTGAAAAAAACTACTTTAAACACGGTAATTGTAACACCCACCATAGAAGACTCAGGTTGAACCACTGGTTAACCCATGCATATTCTAATCCAGTGTTATTGACTCTCATTCACCAATCACATACACTCAAAGGATTCCATACATAAACCAAATGATCATAATATAACCAAAAATCAATACACATAAACCGTCAATAATCAATAACCAAATGAACAATATCAACAACCCGAACCTGGCAACCAAGAAAACCAGTACTCCACATAAATCAATATAAACACTCTTATATTTATACAATACACATAACTCTTACTAAAAGTAGCTTTAAAATACATGATAAAAATCAGTAAATAACTCAAAGTGGATCAACCAACTGGTCAACCTAGAAAAAACCAAAAGAAGAGAGAATAGAGGGTGAGTGCTAACCACTGAGTGTCTAAATCACGAGCAAGTAACCCCGATGAACCAGTATCCAATAACCAAAAATCAGTTATTCAATGACCACTAACCAATACAGTTCTTCGTAGAAAGAAGATGACTCAACCAAGTTAACTGTTACAAGTGCTAGCATCCCCTACAAAGAGTGGTCAAACGGAACCGAGTAAATAGTCACTAAGGACCCCAATGCCAATATCCATAAACCAAGGGGATTGGGCAATTCGCGGGTGGGCCACCAACACTGAAATCCTACTCTAACTTAGTAATGGCTGAGTCAATAATCCGCATAACTAAACAACCAAGGACTCTGACCTTAGCCATATCCATAACCCATAACCCATTCAATTCAAACAAACACCCGTGAAGTCTAACCACTACAGTGGCTAGAACCCATACCAATTTCATATACCTATAATACCAATACCAATACCAATAACGAACCAACTCACCTAACTAATAAATGTGAATGCTCAAACGAAATCCAATGTCATAAAATCCTCACCTCTAAATTGATGTGACACCTCTGAACTATATACGACATGATCGCCTCATCATCCTGATTCTATTGTGGTATGACCTGAAAATAGATATAAAACACCACGAGAAACGTGAAAATGGACCACAAGGGTCCCAAGAGGCTATTTAAGATCAATTAAAGAAATTTAACACATAATCACTCAAAAGATGACAGAAGCACCCAAGAACCATGCAAGAATGTATAAATATGAGGAATTAAATGATGTATTGATGACACTTGATTTGACGTGATTTTCAGCCTCATTTAAGCGACATTTCCTTGCTTGAAACACGGTTTTAGGGGTAGATTAACGTGTATTCACTCAATTGCTATATTTCCTACCGATTTGGTTACTTTGGCCCTTTTTGGGTCTATTTGATGTGTTTTCTAGTGTCTCTATGAGTGCACAGGTTTTTGCCGTCAAATATGTGGTCTTGGACGTGTTCGGGAAGCAATGGAGTCTCGAGGAATGTCCCAAAATCAATCCAGAACTCAACCAGATCAAACCCAGAACAACCTCCTGCCCAGCACCAAGTTCTCGGCGAGAACTCTCATTGTTCTCGCCGAGAATCCATTCAATAACACAGGAAGTGCTCGTCGAGAAATCAGCTGCCATTTACACTGAAGTTAAAGTTATGAAGAAACCCAAGCAGAATACTAGTCGAGAATCCAGAGGCCATTTGTACTAAAGTTCTCACCGAGAAGTCTATCCTTTTTCGACGTAGGTTTGGAAACCCTAGTAGCCTATTTAAGTAGCAGCCGTCGTATCATTCAGATTTTTGATACCATTCAGTCGCCAGACGAAACAATAACAATTCAATTAGACTTTAGAGTCGATAGATAGAGTTTAGAGAGCGTCCTCGGAGTTCCCGGAGAGATCCTGACACTATCTTTCCACCTCAGAGCGCTCGGAGCTAGGAGTTGAAGATCGCCGGAGTTCAAAGCTTCACGGGAGTCGTCGGAAGTCAGTTGCCATAATTAGGTTTTTCAGTTCCTATCTGTTAATCCTCTACATGATGAACTCCTATGTTGTCTCTAATTCTCTTGTATCGAATATGAGTAGCTAAACTCGTAGAGCTTAGATTAGATGAACCCTAAGTGACCTGGGGCATTAAAGCGGTCACGAATTGGTGGTAATTTGATCTTATTTCAGTCAGTTTCTCTTGCGTTAAGTTAAGGTTAATCGCTAGACGTTAGTCGCCAAATGTCTACCTTACTTTGGGACTTCAAATAAATTAGTTAACCTAATCAATGGAGTGTGCCTTTCGTAGGAACCATTTAGGGTTGATCCGCTGCTAGAGTAACTCATTGTTCTTAATCTTGTGTTGGTTAGTTTTTCGTTGCAGAAGTGAACACACGAACGGTTAATTTATCTTGGTAATTAGATCGGATATAGTGAACGTTTGCCGAACTTAGACCTAAGGGTAAGGAGTTATGGTTCTGAGAACTGAATGAATTAGGATTGAAAACCGCTGGTCTTGTGATCGCCAATGCTCTGGTGATCTTAGGGGGATTCGAGTCTAACTTACTATCTTCTCGTTAGTCAACCCTTTAATCTTTCTGTCTTTTATTTTCCTTTGTTTATTAGATTAGAAGTCGTGGAACTCACACCACGCACAACGTGTTTAAACCTGAGTAATTTGCCAGCTTCTTTGAGTAGTCAATTTGAAGAAACCTCGACAGATTCGATCTAGTCTACTTCTGTAGGCTAGTTATTTGACAACACGCTAAAAAACGTGTCATCATGTATTTTCGAGTCATCAAATTACCCCACACTTGAATGTTGCTTGTCCTCAAGCAAAAGTCAAAGCAACAATGCCCCAACGTAAGAGTGTACAAGTCAACAACATCATGAGTCCTAGACGATGTATAAGGTGTCTTTAAATTGTAGTGAACATGGTATTATGCTAGACCACACACTTGAAACCAAACATCTTCCTAGTATTATAAAATGGACTTAATCTAGTTGAGCTAATGAAAAACCGAATTCATAAATAGCAAGACAATGCAACCTCTCATACACTTACTGTAGGACGCAACCTGATACTCGTTAGAAAAGGGATAAAAACAGAATTTTCAATTAAGCACTTCTTTCTTCCCTTTTCGTTTAATTAATTTCAGTGCACGGTTGTGGATACCACTAGGTATGGAGCAGCCGATATCCTTTTTGGACCATATGTTATCCTAAACCCCAACAGGGATCGGAATAGGTTAGAAGAAGAATGCCACACTGAGACTTCCCTTTGGGACTAACAATGGGCGGGAACATATGCTAGTGCGCACATCGACCCACAACCGACACTTTCACTTTGATTACATAACCTTCTCTGTTAACACTTTGACATGAAACAATTTTTGGAATCCCTTATCTCTAGACCAGACATGGCATAAAACTAGCAAATTTGATAGGAAATTAGACCAAGTCTTCCGCAAATCTAAATCAATCACTCATTAAATCAGCTAAAGCAAGTCCCTAGACTATTATAAGGATGAAAGATTGGGTGATGGTCAACCGTGGTTCTCACACATTCACTAAGCCAAAGACACCATACCGTTCTCATAAAAAAATTCAAGACAATGGACACTTTACGAAGAATTTAAGCAATGTAAAGAGTTTAAACCACGAGGGGAAATGGGAAAGTAGTGACAGAATGAAAAAAATTTCATAATCACCACCCATTCAATCAAAATCACGGCACAATCAATCCCAAACATACATATCCCACCCCACACTTAAACAAGTCAATGCCTCATTGGACGAGCAAAAATTCAGAGCGAGATGGGAGTAGGGAAGATGATACAAGGAAATGATGTGATCCTCACGACAAGGAGTTTGGTAGGATGAGAGTTCCGCTCAAAGATTACAAGTCAACGTACCTCCAGAGAAACCAAACAAAACCATCCAAACCACACATCCACAAATCCACAATTCCACAAAATAAAATCCAACAAAAGTCTTAAAACAACAAAGAAGAATTATCAAACGCAGTTCCCAAGAGCGCTTTTTTACGTCTTTGAGCTAGACGATACCTGAAAGGTTATGCAATCCATCTAAGCACCTCTTTGATTGCCATCGGTTTCTTCAAATTGGACATTTGATGGCCAAGTAGCATCAAAAGAGAGTGGTAGAAGAATTTGCGAAGGATGGTAGTACTACTTCTTTCTCCCCTTAATAATATTCTAAGGTTGCATTTGGGAGGTTGAAGGGGGGAAAGTAGAAATGGAGTGTCACCTCCAATGGTCTCGATCATCTCTAAGACACAAATGGAGCTCGAGATGCGTTTGGTAGGTTGTTCCGGCTCTTCAATCGTATTCTCCTTGAGTTTGGATGTGATGCTCTTATTATCAATTTATTGATATACGAACTTCATCACAAGGCAAGAAACTTGGAGGGTTTCAATGTGATTCGGGAGAACTGCAACTGAAGAGCTCTTGTCGAGGGTGGAGACCTCGATAGTGCCTACCACCTTGCCTGGGGAAGTGGCCTCTTCCTTAGGATGGCATCTTAAAAATTCAGCAAGCTCCCTTTTTGTAAGAACCTCTTGCTCTAGGTGAAGCTCATCATCCCAAATGGTGGTTGGGACCTTACGAACTTCACAATCAACATATGCCTCAAGAGACTCCGTTGGTCTAGGATTTACCTCCTCAACCATGATCTCTTCATCAATTTCATTCACGGTTTCATCAAATTGGAAATTCCCCTCTTTGCACTCCCTTTGAATAACTCGCATCTTTTCATCTCATGATTTATCTCTATTGAAGAAAGGATCATCGTTGGGATGTCTTGGTGGTAGTACTCAAATGTAGTTTCTTCAAAGGTTGGCTCCGAGAAGTAGTGTGGTTGGTAAGGCTCATCGATGAATCGAAATATGTCATATTTTATCCCCCATATTTGATACATAATCGTGTGGTATTTGAGTGTTAATGTTGTTCTTTGGATGGTTTTGGTAAACTTTATGATTATTCATCCTAATTTGCCACTCGGAATCCTTGTGGTGCATTTTCACATTTTCCAAGGCATTTTTGATGAGTTTTCAGGTCATTCCGTTATTTAGATAGCGTTGATATGAAGCCATGGGTTCAAACGGTGGTCGAATTGGAGTCCAGATGCTCAAGATATCAAGTTCTGAAGTTTAAACGCTACGTTAGGTCACGATTTGAAGGTTAGCGTAATCACAATGCTACGCTAAGGGAGGAAAAGAAGCTAGCATAGCGTCAGCGAGCTTCAACGTGCAGATGGCGTGTAAACGGCGTGCAGGCCAGTAACACGCCGCGACCCTGGGCAGATTTCTATAAATTTAAATTTTGGAAACCTAAAAGAGAGACTTCATTCCCAGGTCGTTTTCAACAAACACTCCCGACCTCCAGCACCTGGAAAAATCTCTCGGATTCCAAAAATCATCCTTCATTTCCCACATCACAGAAACTGTAGACGAAGATCAAGATGCATCCAGACACGAAGAAATCGGTGGAGCTTTTCATCTCTTTCTTTTTAGGTCGTATTTCTCAGGTCTCCATTATGTACTGATGTAACTAAACCCCCTAGGTTCAGTGAGTGAAACCTTAGGGGGATTGATGATTGATTACACTCTTATACTTTGGATTTATTTCGGTTTAATTCAAGTTCAGACGTGATTCAGACCTGTGTGTTCTTCATCTCCTGTTTCTTGTTTCTCTGACAAAGATGCATGATTAGGGTTGTTGTTTGACTTGGTATTGCCTTGATTCAAGTGTGTGTTTCCTTTCATTGTTATGCATAGGGATTATCATAGTTGCATCACAACTCGAAAGAGAGCATGTTAGCTTTGACTTTTTAGGTTTACAGACCCAAAATCATTTCATCGAACACCTTGTGCACATTCTACTTTCAATGTAAATAATGACCAATGACTTTTTATTAGTGGTTAATGTTGAGTCTTAACTGTCTTGACCCATGAGCTTAGGATTTGTGTCGATGTTAAGTTGAAAGATCTTATCTGGCTTGTTAGAATTGTTTTGTCCAAAGTTGTGTGATTATGATTCATGAACCAGAAAGGGGAAACTTGCTTGACCCTTATCTCTCTCCCATTTCATCCAACTTGTGTTTTGTCTTTGTACGCTTTGAACAACTTGTTGTCAAACCCCTACTTAAATGCTCTTTGAGCCCGTGCTTGAGTTAGTTCATTTTAGCTTAAGCATGCCTTATCTTGTGATTGTGATTGCGAAGTGTGTGTGTTTTTGTCCTACCCCAATTTAACACCTCTCTCAGAACTGAGTAAGCCAGACCAAGAGACCCGCGAGAATATGACCCTGGCCAAAATCCAGGTATCTTTGATTGAAGGAGATTTTCCTCCCCCATCACTCATCCTGGTTCCACCATCAATTCCCTCCACTATAGTCCTGCATGAATACAAAAATGATGACACTAGATTTATAGTGCTTATCTTCCCATATTAAACTACATTTCATATCCATTGATGCAATTATGATGAGTATTTGGGGTAAATGTGTTAACTATAGGATTCTTGGCTCTAAGTGCGTACATTGTCCATATTTTGGCTATTTTTACCTTGGATGTGAGTTTTTTTGTTGAACCTCCAGGTTACCACATTGTAAAGGACTCTTTCACGAGTCCAAACGCTTTGAACGGGGACCAAGTCAGAGCGGAAATCATCGAAACAACAAGGAGAAGGAATTCTGCCTAGTGAAGAGGTTCTCGGCGAGGACCTTGAAGTTCTCGCCGAGAAGGAGTTGAAATAAACCATACAGATCTCGACGCTATTTTGAAATAAATGTGAAGAGGTTATCACCAAGAACCTCAAGATTTTTGGCGAGAACCTTAGCTTTTCCAGATCAATATTTGGACTCGAATTTCAGCCCTATTTGATGAGCCAGCCATACTTGGACACAGCCAGAGCTACCCCTGACCCGGAGCCAAGTGAAATCCTTCAAGGATAGGATCAATGCTTACATGGAGGCTTGGAGAAAGGGCAGACATGAAGAGGACGTGGAGAGGTTTGTGAGGAATGGCTACACCGTGCTAGAGATGGAGGAATCAACTACAAAGTCTCTAACCCTAATGTTGAGGCCAGGCCGGGACATGCTGCTTGGCCGAGTCAGATTGATGCCAGGCCGGGCCACCCTTAACACCATAGCCGGGACGCGTCACCATACAGCCAGGACGCGCTACGCCATGCCCAGATCCTAGAAGTACTGGCCAAGGAGACCTAAAACCTGGAGGAGTAGAGCAAATGACATGGAGAGGCGTTGGACACAAGATTGACACAATCATCCAAACGCGCCGTGCCACGCCCACGCTAGGACGGGACAGGCAAAAATCCGACCGCGACACGGATTCCTTCAGAAATCCAACCGCATGAAGGAATCCTATCCAGACAAGGATTTCTTGATGCTACATGAAGAACCTCCATGTTTTTAGGTCCTTCTAAGAGTAGGAAACACGAAGGACACACAATCCTTGCTGGACTAGGACAGGAACACCTTTTCCTACTTGGACACGGACACAGACACCCCCTAGGGTTTCACCAGTTTTGGAGTTTTTCCTTTCTTTTCGGATTTTTTCCTTTTTTGTCTTTTATTTAGGATTCTTTTTAAGTTCTTTATTATTTTTAGACTTAGAATTCGAGTTGGAATAGGAGAGCCTTAGGGCGACCCCTGAGCTATAAATAGAGGCTTCAGCCACCATTGTAAAGACAACTCAGATTATACACAAATTGAATTTCAGATATGTTCTTTGTTTCCTTCAAGTTTTTGCTAGATGTTGCTTAACTTAAGGTTTGGTTTATCATGACTCAAGGTATTCACCCTTGACTGCGTGGCACCGCTTGACCTGAACACTTAGGGTTACTAGCTCTTTATAACTAGTGGGTCAAGTACTTTCCATCCGGCACTAAGGTTAGACTCGTCGTCCTGATTACATAGCTTATTGGTATAGGGTCGCTGCCCACGGCTGCAGACGGTTCTTATCAGTTGGTATCAAAGCACGATTCAACACTAGGACCACTCTATCTTGTTATCTTTCAATTTTTGGAAAATTTTCAAAAAAAACCCCTAAAAAGTTTCATCTTGTTTACTGATTTCTTTTTGTCTTTTGATTCCAGTGTTTCAATTTCGTTGTAAGGTGAAAAAAGCTTTTTTTTTTAGTAAATGGTGGAAAAAGCTTGGGTGGCTAGAAAATATACAAAGGAAAAAACAGAAAATACAAAAAAAGAAAAGAAAATTATCAAAAGAGGTAAAAAACAAAAAAAATCGACCTAAACAAAGCTAGGCCACCATCACCAAAGTTTTTTAGAGGTTGATTTCAAGAAGAGGGGTTGAAGTTTAGTAGTATAGCTTTCGTTGTGATTGAATTCTTGAACCAAAACCCTAAAATTTCATAATGTTTGTTTGTGTGCTTGATTGACGAGTCATAGAAAAGATTATGCTTGTGCCATAGAGTAAGCCCTAGGTTATAAGTCTTATTGTGTCACACGTCTCGATATTCTTGAACTTGGTAGCTTCGAAGAAACTTTCAACTGCTTGAACTGAGTTTAAACTTTCTACTGATTTTCAAACCCTAATTTTAGTGACTACTTAAATTCATACACGAGAGGTGAAATCTGAGTGAGTGAGGTTCATTAGAGTGATTTGGAGGCCTTTGTTCCTTTTTATCAACTAACCTTGGCAGATGATAGAGTGACCAACATGGAGGCGACCATGCCCATCATGATGCAAACCTTGACGACTATGAACGCGAGATTGGAGAGGATACAGGAGGCCAATGGAGTTAGGCCGAATGGAGAAGAAATCAGGCGGCCCCGGAGGAATATCCAAGAGACCGATGATGATGTGAGCAACCTCAAGCTCTCTGTTCCTAAATTTGCTGGCAAAAAGGTAATATCCATGAGTAAATATCCATGAGTACATTGATTGGGAGAGGAGTATGGAGGATTTCATGGATTGCCATAACTATTCCGAAAGGAAAAAGGTAACCGTAGCCATTATTGAGTTTATTGACTACGCTGCCCTTTGGTGGAGTCAACTCAGGCAATAGGTGTAGTGAGATGAGGAGGATCCAATCCTGACATGGAGGGATTTGAAGAGGAGGATGAGGAGAAGGTTTGTATCGGCTACCTACACACGAGACCTGCACACCAAGCTTCAATCCTTAAAGCAAGGTAACATGGCGGTGGAGGAGTACAACAAGGAGATAGAGATATTGGTGACCAGGTTAGATTTGAAGGAGGATGAAGAAGCAAAAGTGGTCAGGTTCACAAACGGATTGCAAAGGGACATACTTCACCAAGTCAACATGATCAACTACATTGATTATGATGACCTAGTGGCCCTAGCCATCCATGTGGAGAGGCAATTGAAGAATGGCTTTGGGAAGCGACCCACATCCATACCACCTGCATCCATCCCTTGGAGAGGAAGTTCTAATGCTGGAAAACACCTTGGAAGCCACCTGCTAACAGGAGTCTCGGCCTACGACCAAGCCTTAACGCTCGAGGAACAACATCGAGGGTAAACCCTAATCCTACCCCTATTGTTCAGAATACTAACCAATGACCCAATGGATTCAAGTGTGTTTTAAATGCCAAGGGAGAGAACACATGGCCAGAGACTATCCAAAAAAAGTTCCATGGTGATCAGAGAAAGAGAGGTGGTCACGGATGAAGAAGAAGAGACGACCGAATAGGAGATGTACACGGGTTCAGAAAAGGAAGAAGAAGTCGCCCTTGAGGGCCTTGAGAGGTTCTCATCCATGTACATCCAAGCCCCAAGCTTGGATGTCCCAGCCGACACGGTCACACTGGCCAACGCGCACAGGTGCCCACGGACACCCTAGACACGGACACCCTGTCCGAGATGGATACCGTGCCCCACATGGAGGCCGTACCAGAAAGAGTTACTGATCTAGGAGAGCTAGCAGAGGAGAGTGCCAAAGCATTGGAGGAAGCTAACCAGAAGACTGGGGCCGACGCGGTCTGTGCTCACGGCATGGACACCCTGTCCGCGACTCGCGCCACATACATGGACACCATCTTGGACACCCTGTCCATCATGGATATCGTGCCCCTTCTGGAGCTGGAGTCAGAGGAGGAAGATGGAGCAGGAAAGATAGCAAGAGATGGAGTGAGCCGAGCAGTGGACACCAGGGCCGACACCAGCCCTAGTACCAGGCCCAATACCAGCCCTAGAGCCGGCCCCGACACCAGCCCCGGCGCCAGATCACACCAGGTGCTTCTCAGTTGTGTCACGATGGATTTTGAGTCCCCAAACAGTAGATGATGGATGGGAGTAGAGGGATAACCCATACAAGGTGTGTGATCAAGGACAAAGTTTGTAGCATGGTGATCGATGGAGGCAGTTGCACCAACACAGTCAGCCTTGGATTGGTGGAAGTCTTAGGCCTTCAAACTCAGAAGCACCACAATCCCTACAAGCTACATTGGTTCAACAATTGTGGAGAACTAAGGGTGACACGACAAGCTCATGTTCCCTTTAGCATTGGAAGGTACACAAATGTGATTCTTTGTGATATTGTGTCTACGGAAGCTACCCATATACTTCTTGGTCGACCTTGGCAGTATGATAGGTACTCTAAACATGATGGGAGGACCAAAAAATACCTCTTAACTCATGGAGACACGGTGTACAGGCTCAATCCCATATCCCCAACTAATATCCTAAAGGATCAACTAGATAGGAAAGTGAGCCAAGAGAAAAGAGAGAGAGACAGCTCAAGAAAAGAGAGAAGAGAGAAGAAAAGAGTGAGCCCTTGAGTGTAAAAATAGAATCTAAAGGTCCACGAGACCAAAGAGCTCAAAAGAGTAAGGTTGAGAGGAGAGAAAACCTGTTAGCCACACACAGTGAGATCAAACAAGCCCTAGTCACTAGAAAATCCCTCGTGGTCATTCTCTACAAGGAATGTTTAATTTCTAACCCTAACACTTCTCTGCCTAGTGGTGTTGTTTCTCTCTTACAGGAATTTGATGATGTCTTTCCTAAAGAAATTCCAAGTGGACTGCCACCAATCAGAGGGATAGAACATCAAATCAACTTGGTGCCTGAATCATCCTCGCCAAACAAGGCTGCCTATAGGACGAAGCCTGAAGAAATTAAGGAGATTCAGAAGCAGGGTGAGGAGTTGATGGACAAAGGATACGCGATGGAGAGCATGAAACCATGTGTTGTGCCAGTCATCCTTGTCCCAAAGAAGGAAGGAACTTGAGGGATGTGTGTCAATTTTTGTGTCATCAATAACATCACAGTTGAATATTTTGAAGATCCAAGCCAGCTCGAGTGCGGCTATAGACTAATATATCCAACCCTACTTCTACAATATAGTATATATTTGTAATTTATGTGTATCATGTACCATTTTCTACTTAATTATAACAATTTAATGAATTATATTGTACCTTTTTTTTTGGATGAATTGAACATTTTTATTCACCAAAAGTTTGGAATAGCGGTACAAGAGTTTAAACACAAGAAAAAGACAACAACTAACACACCTCTCAACTAGCTAAAATAGCTCCATAATTACTCTCTCATATCTATGGCCTACAACATAGTACATATTTCCTCTCTAACATCCTCACAAAGCTCTTGATCCAAACTACCCACAAGGAGCCTGTCTGCATTAGTAAACACCAGATATGCTTAACACATTTGCAATATTCCAAGTCCTAAAATCCCTCAAACCAATTCCACCATCATCCTTTGGAATTACAAGGTTTTTCTAGGTTGTTTTGGCTCTACCTCTGTCCAATTTTCCCCATAAGAAGTTGTTAAACAAGTCTTCAACATCACGAATTAGACTAGAAGGGAGAATAAAAGAGGACATCAAATACTGTAAAGTGCCCCCTATAACTAAATGAATAAGTTGGACTTTTCCTACATATGAGAGTTTTTTAGCCTTCCAATCCGCAATCGTAGAAGTTATTTTCTGCAACAGTCTTTTGCAATGAGTCCTTCTTAACTTGCCTATAGTTAAGGGTACTCCCAAATACTTGAATGGGAATTGACCTTTACAGAAACCTGACATCTCTACAATCTCCTCTTCAGTCTTAACCCCTACCCCAACCATGTATATCTAGCTTTTATCAGGGTTGAATCTCAAGCCAGAATAACTTCAAAACTCCTCAAGGATATTTGTGATCACCTTAACAGTAGCACAACTTGCCTTAGTAAAAAATAGTAAGTCATCAGCAAAGATCAGGTGTGTGAGAGCTATACCCTTACATTGTGGATGCTATAACAACTTCCTATCATCAACAGATTTCCTGAAAATGCGACTAAGAACCTCCATTGACATTACAAAGAGAAAGGGGGAAATGGGGTCCTGAAGTGATCCGGCTAGCCAGCCGGGCTGAGAACGCCTATTCCTACACCCCACCAAGGTCACCAATGTGGGGAAGGAGTTTAGGGTCGTACAAGAAGCGCCTGGAGCTGAGGCGCACCCATAACCGAGCCATACAGAGGTTTGTAAAGCCTAAGTATGTGACCGGATTCAAGTACAGCCCACCCCCAAGAGCTAGGCAAGCTAGAATGATCGTCAGACCTCAACAGGCACTACTCCTGGCCAAGGCACCGACACCAGACACTACACTGAACCTAGGACCGGAGCCGAGATCAGCCGTGAGCCCTAGAACGATCCCCACGGGCCCTGAAGACACAAGACATCCCTAGAACCCCGGAGTTGGAGCGGACACTGCATCAGCATGCGGACGCTGCATGGACGCGGCATCAGCATCAGCATCCGACGCGCACCAGGAATCTAACACCCGGCACGGATCCGCATCTAGATACCTAATTCGATACGAACACAGATTATGATTTCTCCGTCGGTTTTGCTGGATTAGGGTTTCCACACGTTTCTTTTTATTTTTCCTTTTTAGTTTTTTATTTCGGATTTCCCTCTTAGTTTGAATGATTATTTAGGAGGTTTTAAGTCATTTTAGGACTCTAGGTTGTTTATTTAATTATCTAAGTAGGAAATCGTGAGCCTGTTCACGGTTCCTTTAGTATAAATAAGGACCGCCGGTCCTCATTGTAAGCAGAACATTTTTGATTAATAAAATTTCAGAACTTTAAGTTCATTCCTCAAGTCTTTGCTCGTTGTTGCATTGCTTAGGTTAGGCTTATCACAGAAGTTCCACCCTTCTGTCGTGGCGCCATCGACTGGAAACTAAGGTTCCTAGACTACGTGTGCTAGTGGGTCTTAGTACGCATCCACCCAGGTTTCGAAGGTTCAGCTTGAAGACTGACGTCCAACAGAAGGTGATCGGGTCTCAAAGCGACTTTAGCCGTGGTTCCCACTAACGAAGGTGACGGGTCTCGGACAGCCAACTCAGGGGTTCACATCAGGTCCCCTTGACGGAATCCTCGTTTGGCTGGGAAATAACCATTTAGAGAGCCATTAATGTTCACATAGAGCATTGTAGAGGTAATGCGGGCTTCTATCCAATCTACCATGAGTCCAGGTATTCCCATAGTTCTCAAAACATCAAGAATGAAAGGCCATTCGACTTAATTGAATGCTTTCATCAGGTCTATTTTTATGGCACAACGAGGAGATGCAGCAGTTTTCCTATAAGTACTCAGGAGTTTGTGGGCCAAAAAAATGACATCACTTATATTACGTCCTTTTATGAAGGTTGTCTGATTCAAGATGATAAGAGATGGTAGAACCAAAGCTGGACAATTTGCAATAATTTTCGAAACCACCTTGTAAACCTTGTTGCAACACGAAATAGGCCTATGATTCTTCATGTCTGCTGTGCTTTGCTTAGGAATCAAGGCTAGAGCAATTGAATTCACATATTTAGGCATAGAGCATCTATTAAGGACAACCATAATCAGGTATGCACCAATCACATTCCAGCTATCTTTAAAAAACAAAGCAGTATACCCATCTGGCCTTGGAGCCTTTTCATCAGGGATACTAAACAGAAGCTTTTTAATCTCTGAAGTAGTAGCTTGTTTAACAAGCGTGTCAGATGCACTCTTATCTAGCTTGTTAATAATCAGTTCACCCAGGTTTGGAATAGTTACCTGAGTACTTTCTCCAATTAATAATCTTGATTCAATCTTTTCAAACTATCTTTTAATAAACGCAATTTCTCATAGAGACGGAATAAAAAGCTTTCCTTTTACCCTTGTTGACCAATCCTCCATTACCAACTTTTTGTAACTTGGATGCCCGATCTAGTAAGAGAAGTGAAACCCTTAGGCAGTGTAGTTTGCAAGTTGATGATTACAAATTAATTATTTTAATAAAACCTTCTTGTAAAATAATCAGCTAATTTTCTAATCTTCATACTCTACTAATTATAAAGGGAAAATCGTACTTTGCCCCCTTCTACTTTGCCAAGTTTATAAACAGCCCCTATACTATGAAATGATCAATTTACCCCCTTCTACTATGCCAACCTAACAAACAGCCCCTTCCATCCAAAACTCCATTCAAAATTTTTAGTACAAAAGGCAATAAAAATATTAATTTTAAATTTATAAATTAAAAAGTATATATTTAAGTTTTTTTGGATTTTTATTTTAAATTTTTTCAATTAAATAAATATTGTATTTAAAAATTTCAAAGTTATTTTTAGAAAAATTGTATATTTATTTTAGAAAAAAATGTAATTTCATTTTTAATATTAAAATCCATAAACGAAATATTTTTTAATTTTTATTTATAAATTTAATTTAATTCTTTTATATTTTTCTTTTTTTCTTTTTAGTTCAGTTGAGATGGATGAAAGTCGTTGATGTGGCAATGTACAGTCATTAATTGTGGATGAGTCATATTGGTGAGTCATCACTTAACGAAAATTTGGATGGAAGTGACTGTTTGTTAGGTTGGCATAATAGAAGAGGGTAAATTGATCATTTCATAGTATAGAGGGCTGTTTGTTAACTTGACAAAGTAGAAGGGGGGCAAAACACCATTTTCCCAATTATAAATAAAGAAGTTTTGATTTTTTTTATAATACAGTTTTACAAAGTTTAACTCAATACTAAATATGATAGTTGATATCTACCTCTAAGTTTTACAAAATTAATTAAGAATCACATGTCTTGATACCATTTTAATAGAAACTGTGTAAGATTTCACATGAATTCTCAAATTAATAAACATGTATACCGTTCACGTACATGCATGCAACATTCATACAATGGCGGAGATAGGGGGAGCTAGGGGAGCCACGACGCCCCCCTCCCCCGATACCGAGTGTAAAATTATATGTAATATTTGGTATTTTCAGAGTTTGGCGCCGGGGTATTTGAAGTTCGGCTCTCCCACTACGATGTTTCGGTGAAATGTTGTCTTAAATTTTACGTAATAGTTACTCAGAATCACCTTATAATATGTAATAATTACAATATTTGATCATAAATTATCTAAATTTGAAGAAAAATTGCAGGTGGCACATATAATTATTTTTTACTAACTAAGCAACTTATAATCAAAAAATTTATTGTGTATTTTTACGTAGTATTAGATTTATGAATTTTTTATACTACTATCCAAAACCGAATAAGTTTTTTTTGCCGGTGGCACCCATATTCAGTTTATAATTTAGCTCCCCCTTATACCATTCCTGGTTCCGCCATTGCATTCATATATACATGATAGAAAATCTCTTACATGTCAAGTACACACCCATATACACATGACTTTCCTTAACAGATATAAAATCTCTTACATGTCACGTACACACCTACATATGTGTGTATACGATTTCTCATGCACGACTTTTGAACCGTTATTACGTGAACGGCCAAATTGTTTGATCTACATCAGCCAAAAACTAATAATATTAGCAACAAAATAATTTAGCTTTAGATAATTTAAAATACTAAATTAAATATTGAATTTGATAATTTATCTTTGTCCAACAAATAAGTTACTACTCTAATATTATATATTTAAGGGTTAATACACCTTTTTGCCCCTCTACTATGCAAAGTTAACAAACATACCCTTTTACTATTTTCTAACCGATTTAACACCCTTTACTTTGAAAAATTTAACAAATATGCCTCTCCAGTTATCTTTTCATCTATTTTTCTTCTAATGAGTGGATTATACGTGTTATGTCATATTATTTGTCCACAACATCACTGATCGGGATGTCAACAAGGTGAAAATATTTAAGTTAAAAAGAAAAGAAAAAGAAAAAGCATTATAATCACCATTATGTACGGAGGATGTTTGTGGTATTCCTTTTACTTTTTCTTTCTAATTTAAATAATTTTGGATTGTGAACATTCCAATCAACGATAAGGTGTACAAATAATATGAAGTAGCGCGTATAATCAACTCATTAGACGAAAAATAGATGAAAAGATAATTATAGGGGCATATTTGTTAAACTTTTCAAAGTAGAGGGTGTTAAATCGGTTAGAAAATAGTACAGGGATATGTTTGTTAACTTTGCATAGTAGAGGGACAGAAAGGTGTATTAACCCTATATGTTAAACCATATTTCTTCATTTTTCAAGAGCAGGAAAGACACGCCGAAAGTAAATAGTCTGTCATACGATCCTATTGTACACAAAAATTAAACTCCCAATTAGTTACAAACTTACCACATCCCAAATCAAATTGTAAAAATATCTAGAAAAATAAAATATTTTGTTGAGTTGTTCAAAATTAGCAATTTCTTGTGCTCAACAAAATTTTGGAATCCTCACAAACCTTAAATCAAAATAAGCAATCTGATCGAGATGGTTACATATATCTAGATCCCTTAGTGGTATTGTTTGCATTACTTTCGGTAACAATGACAAGTTACATTTTAACCATGAAATTAATGCATCCATGCATGGAGTTATTTAAATAAAAAATAAATACCCACGCCACTCCAACCTCTTCACGAGCAAAGTGTGTACGTATCTTTGAAAACAAGTAGTTCCAAAGTAAAAGAGTCAGTAATACTAGGATACGCGATACCTGTCACGAAGAGGGCTGGCGAGGAATGATCTCGGACGACTATAGACCAACTGGTTGATGACTGTTCCGAGAATGGTAATCAGAGTTGGCCCTTGTATGCCACGTGAAATTCTCAGATGTCTCCCAAGCCGGAGATTGGTAAATCTTTCGGCTTGGGTGAATACTTAGGATGAATGCGTAACTATCTTCCGGTCTCCTACATGAGTTACCTAAGGAAAAAAAAAACATTTAGCAAGAGGATCGTGAGTAGCTAGGTAAGAATTCAATCAAGTGAGTCGTAGCATAAAAATAAAATAATATTTTTTAAACTTTTATATAATGCCTATGATGTTTTTTCATATTCTAACAGTGTTGTACAATATATTTATTGTCCAAACTTTTAATGAGGTGACTGATTTATTCCAAGTTAGCTGGTCAGGGACCGTGACGCCAAGAAAAAACCACTTAGTGAATTCCAAGTTCAGCCATTTCTCTGACCAAAAAGCTATGCTTTTCCAATCTCTTAATCCCACCAGAGAGCCTAACAACATAATCCCTTTCAACCCACCAAGAGGTATGTCGAGGCACAAGCTCAGAACTTGTGTCTCGGAAGTACTTGGCTTGAAGTAGTCTAACCCAAAGCTTATCAAAGTGTTTCATGAACTAGAAGGAAAGTTTAGCCATATAGGCCAGATTGAGGTGACGAGGAATTTTGAGAACGAGCCCTCCGACCTCCTTCAGCGACAAATAATTTCTCAAGACAGAAGATGAATTTTCCCCTCTTCCACTATCGTACCCCACACAAAATTCCTAATGCGTTGGTCAATTTCCTCACAAGTATGAATACGAAGGACACTCGTTTGCATCGCATAAGCCGAATTAGCCGAGATAACGGATTGGGGTAGCGTAATCCTACTTGTCGAAGATAAATATTTGTCCTTCCAGCCAACAAGCTTTGAGCCAATTCTCTCAAGAATATGTTGATATGTCGAATCAGTTACTCTACCATGTAGCACATACACACCAAGCACTACAAGAAAAAGCATCATTTGTCACGGTTTTCTAGTCACGGTTTTGTGAACCGTGAATAATTAGTCACAGTTTTAGAAAACCGTGACTAATTTGTCATGGTTTGTAGAAAACCGTGACTAATTAGTCACGGTTTTAGAAAACCGTGACTAATTTGTCATGGTTTGTAGAAAACTGTGACTAATTTTGTCACGGTTTTCTAAAACCGTGACTAATTAGTCACGGTTTCTTAAGAACCGTGACAAAATTAGTCACGGTTTTCTACAAACCGTGACAAATTAGTCACGGTTCTTAAGAAACCGTGACCAATGCAGTCAAAATCGTGATTCCACGTGAAATCGAAAACATGAGTGAAATCGGAATCGTAGTTTTTAATCGTAAAATCGTAAGATTTTATGTACTACTATCGAAACATTTAAGTCAACAACACATTAAGAATAAGAAGACCATTACCCAACTTTGAAAAATCTAGATAAGAAAAAAGAGAGAATGTCGGCTCTTAAGCGGTCATTCAAGGAAGTAATAATTAGATTTTAGACACTTTTTAGTAATAACTTCTAACTTAATTAATCAAAATCTAAAAAAAATAAATTTAATTTAATTGTCTTTGTTTTGACTTATATGTAGTTGTACAGATTGGTAATATCCCCCAAAAAGTGAAATCGTAAAATACAAGAAAAATCGTTGATTTTATAAGATTCTAAGATTTTGATCGAGATTTTACTAGATTTTACGACCCATAGATTTTGCGTGGAATCAAGATCGCTAGAGACCAGTGAAATCGTAAAACCGTAAGATTTTAAGATTAAAATCGGGATTTTGACTACATTGACCGTGACTAAGTCAATCCACGCTAGTAATCCTCGATTTTTGCATGACCAATCACTTCTTCTCTCTTTCATTTTCTCCTTCTTCTCTATTTCCTTTTCCTCTTCTTCACTTTTTCTCTCCACCGAGCTTTCTCTTCTCTTCTTCACTTCTTCTCCCTCTTCTTCTTCTCCTCTGCCTCACTTCTTCTCCTTGCCTCAGCCACTTCTTCTCCTTCACTTCTCTTCCCTCCTCCTCTATTCTTCTCCACTGTCGTCTTCTTCTTCTTCCACCATAAGGTCGCCGCCGCCGCCGCCTTCTTACTCCACCGCGTCGCCGCTGTCGTCGCCTACTTCCTCCACCGCGCTACCGCCGCCGCCTTCTTCCTCCACCGCGTGACCGTCGTCGCCTTCTTCCTCCATCGCGCGACCGCCGCCACCTTCTTCCTCCACCGTGCGGCCGCCACAGCCTTCTTCCTCCACCAGATCTCGTTCCTATCTCGATTCCTTTCAGATCTAGATCCTCCACCTTGAGAATCGTGAGATTAGGCTTAGCAATGCCGTTCTCCTCCGTACCGGCAGCGTCTTCCGGCGGCCGTTGAACTGGATCCAAACGACATGACCAAAATGGCGACCTCATAAAAAGAAGTGACCATTCTGTAGTGACCAAACCAAGATTATGAGACATTAAGTGACCAAGTTGCAAAACTGGAAAAGTTGAGACATTACTATTATAATTGGACATTTAAAAATGGAGTGACTGATTTGTAATAACGGAATTACTTTGATTTCAGACATTTTGTGAACTTTCTAAGTTTATGGACCAGTATGTATGAAGGAAGAAGTTAAGGCTCTGGTTCTAAAAATGGATGAAATGATAATTTGGGTCACTGAAACTTTTTTTTTTTACGATTTGATCACTACGCTTTGTCACGGTTTCTATACGAACCGTGAGTAAATCGATCTTGTTTTGTCACGGTTTTTATAGAAACCGTGACTAATATTAGTCACGGTTCCTTTAGAAACCGTGACAAAAAAAATTAGTCACGGTTCCTACTGAAACTGTGACAAAAAATGATCGATTTAGTCACGGTTTACAAAACCGTGACTAATTTTTTTTGTCACGGTAAAAACCGTGACTAATGTTAGGTTTTCTTGTAGTGAAGGTATCGGCCTAAATCTTGTGTCATAGGGACACCCATAGAGCGGGAAGTATCTTGGCTGGTAGGACGGTCTGTGTTCTTTGAGAAGAGCACAACCGATTTTTCATTTGCTGATGGCTTGCCCGGACGCTATACAGAAACTGTCAAGTACATTGATGATGAGATCTCCTTGCCATTTGAGATTCTTTCACTATAAGAATAAGGTCATCAGCATAGAACTAGTGAGACAACAAAGGGCAAGCTGGAGAAAGGGAAACGGGTTTCCACCTTCCACTCTCCACGGCCTCATTAATTGCATGACTAAGATTTTCCATGAACAAAGTAAAAAGGAAGGAGACCTAGCCATAGGAGCTCTTGATATGCTTAAAGTATTGGATCGGTACTTTGGGAAGGCGAACTGAACCTAAACTTGTGTCATAGGAGCTCCACACTGAAGATCCGACTGATAGAAATCGAATTCGGAAGGGCCTCGCGAGCTTGCTTTTGGGGAAGGAAATCGAGACCCAAAACAACTACTAAAGAAAACACCGACGAATGGGGAAACACCGAAGCTTTGGTGTCTTGTGGCTTGTTGAGGTCAATTTTATGGATGGAGACGGTGCTAGGTTTCCCTCCGAACTTTGCAAGAAAACATTCACTTTTTTTTTCTAAGCTGATTTTTTAAGCAAATATTAGTTAGTTTTTTTCATTAGTTTGATTAGTGGGAAAATAGTAAATATCAAATAGAAATTAATTAATTTCTTGACTTAGGACGGAAAATGACCCTCTAACAACAAATTAATGGAAGGATATAAAAATACTAGTAAACAACATCAGATCTTACAAGAAAACAAAATGAAACCAAACGATTTCTATAATTACATACAAACATGGGAAAAATAAATTAAGCAGTCGTTTTTATCATAAACATATGCATCATCAATTCATCATATGTTTTCACAAAAAAAAAAATATCAATTCATCATATGCCAAACTTCAATTTGTGAATTGGTTGGAATAATTACCCACACCCAATCGTATGTTCGTATATGTTTATTTATAGATAGATATGGTTACAAGAATTAAGGAAGAGATAAACACAAAAGGTAACAATATATACAATAATTAATTATCAATTATCGTGATCCTTATCACCCTCCCGCAAGCCAATGGCGGGGAAGACACTAAGCTTGAGTCGAAGAGTAGTGAACCGTGGGGCTGGAAGAGGCTTTGTGAGAGCATCCGCTATTTGATCTTTGGTAGAGATATAGGCGACATGTAGTTGTTTGCTTGCCACTCGTTCTCGGACGAAGTGGAAATCGATGTCCAAGTGTTTCAATCTTGAGTGAAAAAACGGGTTCTTTGATAGGTATGTTGCTTCGATATTGTCGCACCAAATAGTAGGTGGTGTGGCGGTCAGGAAACCAATTTCTGTCAACAAGGAGGTGAGCCAAAGTACCTCGGATGAGGCCGTCGCTAGAGCCTAATACTCTGCTTCTGTAGAGGAACGGGAAACCATTCTTTGTTTCCTGCTTGACCAGGATATGATGTTAGGCCCGAGATAGGGTATATACGCACTTGTGGAGCGACGCTCGGCAGTATCTCTTTTCCAATCTACATTTGTGAAAACAGACAAAGCGCGAGTGGGATGCCGATGTAGAGTAATACCGTGGTCAAGAGTACCATTGAGATAGCAAAGAACTCGCTTGAGTAGAATCCAATCCGTCTCTGTCGGAGCATGCATTGTCTGCGGTAGCTTGTTCGTGGCATAGGAGATTTAGGCAACGTCATCTGGAGGTATTGTAATCCACCAAGGAGCTATCGAAAATTTGTTGGCCGACTGAAAGGGGTGTTATCCTTGACTTCTACTTGTAGTATGGTGTGGCCAATGGCAGAGCTAGGGGAATCCACGACGCTCCCCTCTCCCGGTATCGAGTGTAAAATTATATGTAATATTTGATATTTTCGGAGTTTAATTAATGTTCCGTTGAAATATTGTCTTAAATTTACATATTAGTTACTTTGAATCAACTTATAATATGTAATAATTACAATATTCGATCATAAATCATCCAAATTTGAAGAAAGAATTGTCGGTGGCACATATAATTCTTTTTTACTAATCAAGCAACTTATAATCAACAAATTTCTTGTGTATTTTTACGTAGTATTAGATTCATGAAAATTTTCTACTATTATCCAAATCCGAATTTTTTTTTTCTGGTGACTCCCATCTTCAGTTTATAATTTGGCTCCCCCAGTATACCAATCATGGTTCCTCCATTGGGTGTGGCCATGGGGTTGGAGTTTTGCAAACCCTCCTTGTGCGGCAATTCGTTGATGTATTTCGGCTGTGACAAGTGTAGGGAAGCAACTGTTCTTTGTACTTGTAAGCCAATAAATAGTTAAGAGCACCTAGATCCTTGAGTTGAAACTTGTGCGCCAATTGCTGAATAGTTTCTTGGACTAGTGTGGCAGATGCACCTGTGATGATGATGTCATCTACGTAGACCAAAATGATTAGTGGGGTCGAATCAATGAGATAAAAAAGAGAGTGATCCGTCTTCGAACCCACAAACCCGAGGTTGAGCAAGGCATCTCGAAGGCATGAAAACCATGCACGTGGTACTTGTTTTAAACCATAGAGAGACTTTCAGAGTCGACATACATGATTCAGCCTTGTTGGATCTGCAAAGCCTGGCGGTTGGACCATATACTCAAATACATCGAGGTTGCCATGTAAGAAAGCATTAGAAACATCCATTTGATGAATATTCCAATTTCGGGAAACCGCAAGTGATAAAACAAGACGTATGGTAGAAGGTTTGATTACTGGGTTGAATTTCTCTATGTAGTTTACTCCTTTCGTTTAACGGTAGCCTTTCACCACGAGACATGCCTTGTACCGAGCCATCGAGCCGTCCAGGTTTCTTTTTATCTTGAAAACCCACTTATTACCAATTGGGCATTTGTGCGACGCCGGTTCTTTGAGGGTCCATGTTTGATTGTGGAGAAGAGTATTGAATTCCTCATTCACTGCATGCGGCCAATGCGTGTGACCGACCACTTGAGTGTAGCATGTGGCTCGACGTCGCCAAGATCAAATGCCGCACCAAACATTCAAGTCTTGAGATTGTCGGTGCGAGAACGGGTGACCATCTAATGGCGGGAATTTGTGGCATTCGTCGAGGTGGGTACCGAGTGTGTAATAGGCATAGCCCTAAAATTGATAAACACATTTAGCATATTAGATCTATAACGAACAAAATATATCCAACTATATTTGTTGTAATGATCATAAATATAATATATGTTATTTTCCAATGTTTCAATCGGTGAAGGACCCCAAACATCACTGCATATCAAATCCAAAGGGCCAGTAGCACGATAATGTGATAAAGGAAAAAGGCTGTTTATGCATTTTGCCAACACAACAATCTTGGCAAATATGAGACAGTCGCTTATTAGACAATGAAATGCGAGCTTCACGTTCTCCATGTTAGTATGTCCTAGTCGCCTATGCCAATTTGATAACGTGACAGAGTTCGCTCGTGGTTGGCGTCGATGAAGAAGCGATAGAGGAATAAAATAAAGTTTGTCCCTACTCTGGCCACGGTAGAGTATCTTGCGGGTTTCCAAGTCCTGTATGCAAACCCAATGTTGATAGAACAAGATCGCTAAATTGTTTTCACATGTAAGAGCACTAATAGATAACAAGTTTTGACAAGCCTTGGCACAACAAGCCTTGGGGACTTCTGCCAGGGTAAGTAGAGTGTTAAGAAGCTTAAAAGTGTTGGTAGGAGGAGCAGAACTATCGGCTGATCTAGTGGTGATTCCATTCAATGAGTTTGATGTCATTCTTGGCATGGATTGGTTGGCCAAACTGGGGAGTTGGGTGATTTCCAGAAGGAGGTTCTCCTCCAAGTTGCACGTGTGGGCCAAGTGGTGTTCAAGGATGTCCGGAAGAGGGATTTGGCACCTATGGAGTTTGTTTTAGCAATGCAGGCGTTCTTTCTAATTCAAGGTGGGTGTGAAGCAATTCTGGTGCAAGTGTTAGTTGAGAAAGGAGAGGAGGTATAGAAGGTGCCAGTAGCTTGGGAGTTTCCTGATGTGTTTGAGGATTTTTTAGGGGCACTGATCGAGCAAAAATTAGAGTTCAATATAGAGTTGGTTCCTGGAACCGCTCCAAACTCCATTCCACCCTATCAGATGGCACCCGCTGAACCATAGGAGTTGAAGGGACAGTTACAAGGGCTCATGGACAAAGGTTTCATCCGCCCAAGTAATTCCCCATGGGGAGCTCCAGTTCTGTTTGTGAAGAAGAATGACGGGTCAATGAGGATGTATATTGACTACCGACGGTTGAACAAAGCATCAATCAAGAATCGCTATCCTCTCCCAAGGATAGATGATCTCTTCGATCAATTGCAAAGGGCAGTAGTGTTCTCAAAGATTGATACGAGGTATGGGTACCATCAGTTGAAGGTGGAGGAATGCTTTTAAGACCAGGTATGGACATTACGAGTTTCTTGTGATGTCTTTCAGTCTTACCAATGATCTTGTTGCATTCATGGCTCTCATGAACAAGGTCTTCCATTAATACTTTGTGATAGTATTCATTGATGATATCCTCATCTACTCAAAGAATGAGGAGGAGCATGAAGTACACTTGAGAATTGTCTTTCAGAAGTTGAGGGAGCAACAACTCTTTGCAAAGTTCTCTAAGTGTGCCTTTTGGTTGGAGGAGGTTTTGTTCTTGGGTCAAGTGGTTTCTAAGAGAGGAGTAGAAGTGGATCTTGTAACATCCCCACCCAACCGAACGATTTGAAACTCGATTTTGGATGGTTGAGACATTGGAAACAATGTTCTTGAGGCCCCATCGAAGTATTGGACGTTCAAAATTGAGTCGGGTCGAAGTAACAAGCGAGTACGTGAAAATTCGTCGAAGTTGGCAGATCATGATACATGGCCATGTATCATGGTATGACTATAAAAAAATGGGTTTTTGACGGAAATCCTCAACTTCTCTCTCTCTCTCTTTCCTCCCGAAAACCCCTTTGACGAACCAAACTTCCCCCAACTTCAAACCTTGATTCCGGGAGCTGTAGATGTCCGATTGATCATCCATTTCTTGCTACACGTTCCTAGCGATGAGAGGAAGAGATCACACATCTCGGTTCTGGATATTTCGGAGTGAGGTCTTGTCAGTGGTAGAAGGAAGAAGCTACATTTTTTTAGAAGGAGAATTTGGTTGTTCGAGTTCTAGAAGTTGTTTTAGAGCCTCGTCTTCTTGTCAGGTGAGGGTTTAGCGTACGATAGGTAGTGAAGGTCAATATGAGGAGTTGTAATTCTGACCTAGTTGAATTTAGGATTTTCATGAAATTGGAAGAGAGTAAAAGGGGTTAACTGCTCTGTAATTGATTGTTGGTTGATTATTGGTGATTGTCGATTGTTGAGTGCTTGCGAATTGATGAGTTGATGGATGATTGTTTGCTGAATTCTATGTGTCGGGATTGGGGTGATTAATTAATGATGATGATAAATGGTTTGGCACTAGCAATGAGCGATAGGAGGGACGGGTTTATGATATGGTTAATTATATATATATATATATATATATATATATAATATATATATATATATATATGCTCGATTGTGTGAGTTGTGATTGCAGGAGGGTGGTCCTGCCAATGTGGGGTCACCCTATTAATGATGAACAAATGGATGGCCCTGCCAATGTGGGGTCGTCCTATGAAGGAAGAACAGGAGGGTAACCCTAAGACTCACGACATGGCTATCCCTGTACTTGCAGGTGGGGGTGGCCGGTGAGTTAGCCATTTACCCTTAAATTGTTCGTGATCTGTGGGATGTTGATTGAAATGAATTGTAATTGTAAACCTGACATCATGTCATGTTGTTATTGTAATAAGGTTGGAGTCTTGAATGTGAATTGGGAAATGATTGAGGGGAAGGAGGATGTCGGAATTGGATGGATTGTGGCTAGGAATCGAGTTAAATGAAATATGTGAAATAGATGGATTATGTAGTTAAATATAGGATTGCACGAACTGGAAATTCGAATTGGTAAATTGATGTTTTGTGATTGTTGCTGATATGTGGTGTTGAGTTGACTTGTCTGAATTGATGATCGACTTGTGTGACTTTATGGAGGACTTGTGTGAATATATGGTTGACTAGGGGCTAGAATTGGGAATTCATTCCTAAGTGTGCTTAGTTATGTGATTGTATTTTAGCGTAGTGTCGTTAGGACATCATGAGTAGAGTGAGGAGCTCAAACTCGACTTAGAATGGAATTAGGTCTTGCATGAACCTATGTGGGTAAAACTGAATAACTGTCTCGTGATTATTGTGTGATGATTGTTTTGATTGATGTATGATGTGGGGATTGGGATGAAAGATGATGGCTAATGAATTTGAACTAGAAATGTGAGATAAGATGGGATGGGATGAGTTGAATTTCTGTATTTGTACCTATCGTCGTTGGTTGTGGTTTGGTGTGGATTTGTAACGTGGAATTGGTTGAAGGGATTTGTGAAGTGGAATTGGTGTATGGAATTGGTACATGGAATTGGGAAGTGGATTGATTGAATGGAATTGGTTAATTGGAATTGTTTGGTTGGTGTGTAATTGTGTGATTGTGTTAAATGGGATTAAAATGATCAAATCGGAAGGAGCCAACATTACCCCATGAGATTTTGTTTCGCCCACCGACGGACTGGTAGATTAGCCTCCCGACGGGGAGTGGAATTGTGACGTGTTCCCCATGCGATAGGGGAGCACGAGGACCTCCCATGCGGTGCGTCAGGACGGCGGGGTAGCGGGGGAACGACTCCTTATGGCGCCTAATTAACTCACCTAGTTAAATGAACTGTGATGTGTGTGTGTGTGTTGTGCCGAACTTGTTTGTGAACTGATATGTGATGCGTTGTGGTTTGTGTCGGATTGATCTGTGAACTGAATTGGTTTGTCATGCTGAGTTGTGGGATTGATGATGAGTGGTTTATGATTATGTTGAAGTCATGAATTGTGAATTGTTAGTGTGGAGAATTACTCATGGGTGATAGCTTAGACTGCTTAAGGATGTCGAATATCTCTCTTAGTGAATTGAAATGTGGACGATGAGTGTGTACTATGTGAATGCGTGTGACTATTGTGTGTGAAAGTGCTTATTGTGATTGTGAGTTGTATTGTGATGTAATGTTGAATTGTATGAATGATGATCCTCTGTTATTTATGTATGTTATCGTGGATGGTAAGTGTTGAACTGAGAACTGCAACTACGTGATCACCTAGACTATTTTAGGGAATTAAAACCGGTAAAGGCTGAGTCTGATTCCATTAATGGTGTTTCGTGAGGAGTTGGAATCACTCCTTTTGGTTAGGTTCGGCGCATAGTTAAACCCAGTGGGTTCACTCAGTTTCATTAGGAAATTGATCCCCCAGTTTCTCTTTTCAGGTTCGCGTGGTTAGAGTGAGTGAGTTAAAGTTCAGGTCTTCGTTTGTGTGTCGAGTGCCGATGTGTTGTTGGCGTGGAGAAGATCTTAGGAGGCTTGGACCAGGATTTGACTATCTTTTGGATTTATGTTGACTATTTTGGGTTGGGATATTTTTGTATCAGTTTGTTTTGAGCTTCGGATTTGTAAAGGAAATCTTGGTTGAATTGTACCTTTGTATTTTGATTTTGGGATTTTGAATAATGGACGCGCTTCTGACTTACTCTTGTTCCGTTTTAATTCGATTTCAATGTTTTTTTCCTTTCATTTTATTGTTTTATCTTCGAGTGATACTCTTAACTGGTTTGACCACGAGTTTACCCAGGTCGATTCAAGGCGGGTATAGATCCAAAGAAGATTGAAGTGGTGGTTAACTAATCTCCGCCTAAGGATGTGTCGCAGTTGAGAAGTTTCCTAGGTTTAGCTGGTTACTACAGGAGTTTTGTAGAAGGGTTATCCACCATAGCTACTCCCATTCAAAATATGAGTGGTACAAAGCTTGTCAGAAAGGCTTTAAGGAATTGAAGAAGAGGTTGACTTCTGCACCGATGTTGGCGTTGTCAGTTGAAGGAGGCGAGTATGTTTGTTCAGTGACGCCTCGTTGCAAGGTTTGGGTTGTGTGCTTATGCAAAAATGGGAAGGTAGTCACTTATGCCTCTCATCAATTAAGAGTGCATGAGGTGAACTATCCGACTCATGATTTGGAGTTAGCTGCAGTAGTGTTCGCCTTGAAGTTGTCGAGACACTATCTGTATGGTGAGACGTTTAAGATAATGACAAATCACAAAAGCGTTAAGCACTTGATGGATCAGAAAGAGTTGAACAGTAGGCAGAGGCTTTGGGTGGAGCTTCAGAAGGACTATAACTGCACCATTGACTACCATCCTGGTAAGGCCAATGTTGTAGCTGATGCTCCCAGTAAGAAGGAGTTGGTTGACTTAAGAGCTTTGAGGGTTGAGATGCAGGTAGAGGACGTGGGTGGATCTCTTGCTAAGCTTAATATCTGTCCTTTTTTTAATGATAAAATTGGTGAAGAGCAGCTAAAGGATGCTAAGCTGGTTGCTATCCAGAAGGAAGTTGAAGAAGGTTTGGACAATGGCTTCGAAGTAGCAGGTGGTTTGTTGAGGTGTAAGGGTCGTGTGTGTGTGCCAGAAGTAGAAGAGTTATGGAAATAGATTCTTGAAGAAGCTCATTATTCAATGTATGCTATGCATCCTGGGACAACTAAGATGTATAACGACTTGAAAGCGAGTTTCTAGTGGCCGGTCATGCAGAAGAACGTGGCCCGGTTTGTGGCAACTTGTTTGATCTATCAGAAGACAAAAGCTGAACATAGAGCTCCAAGTGGTTTACTACAATCTCTACCCATTCCGGAGTGGAATTTCACAGATATCACCATGCATTTTGTGTTAGGTTTTCTGCCAACTAGAGAAGGGAAGGATGTAGTCTGGGTGATTGTTGTTCGCTTTATGAAGGTCGCTCACTTTATACCCATCCGCTATAAACCGAGTGTGGAGGAGTTGGCTAGGCTTTATGTCGCTGAAGTGGTAAGGTTGCATGGAGTTCCTCAATTCTCTGACCGGGATCCGAGCTTTACAGCTCATTTCTGGGAAGGATTACATAGTGCTTTGGGAACCATGTTGAGGTTCTCTATGCTTTATCATCCTCAAATGGATGGTCATTCGGAGAGGACAATCCTTACCTTGTAGGAGTTGTTGAGAAGCTGTGTAATGGAGTTCCAAAATCATTGGACTGAATCGTTGCTATTGGTTGAGTTTTGTTACAACAACTCATACCATAGCAACTTGAAGTCTACTTCGTTTGAAGCTTTGTACGGAATGAAGTGTAGAACACTTCTTTGTTGGGATGCGGAAGGTGCTCGAGTTTTGACTAGTCCTCAGATTGTTTAAGAGATAGTTGACCGGGTGAAGGTAATTAAGGATAAGTTGAGAGATGCCCAACACAGACAGAAGATGTATGCCGAAGGGCGTGCTAGGGAGCTAAGTTTCGAGGTGGGTGAGAAAGTGTTCTTGAAATTGTCACCTTGGAAGGGTTTGATGCACTTTGGCCGAAAAGGGAAGTTGGCGCCACGTTACATCGGTCGTTATGAAATGTTTGCTAAATCTGGCCTGGTTGCCTATGTTATGGCGTTGCCAAGTGAGCTAGCAAGGTTTCCCAATGTATTCCATGTTAGCATTCTAAAGTGGTATCATGTAGACCCCTCTCATGTGATACAGCCATAAGAAGTGGAGATCGAGCAGGATTTGACTTATGAGGAGGGACCGATGGAAATTGTGGATATTCAATTTTGGGTTCTGAGAAGCAAAAAGATCCCGATGCTCAAGGTGGTTTGGAGGAACCAAGAGAGAAAAGAGGCTACTTGGGAGACCGATGAGAGCATGAGGAAGCGGTACCTAGTGTTGGTTGAGGCTTATGATTCAGGTACTTAACCCCCCTTTTTCATGTTCTTTTTGTTGATTTGTCAAAGTTCCTTGAGTGCGAGTTGTGTTGTGCATTGTGGTCTCGGTTGGTTGGTTGTGCTCTTGTTGTTTGGTTGTATGCTTGGTGGTTTGGTTGTGAGTGTAAGTTTAGTTGTTAGCTGCGTTGGAAGTGAGTCTTGAAAGTGAGGGATTTCTAGGACTGTTAGTGTGAGTGTGGTGTTTAGTTGCTGCAATTTTTCCTGTATTTGTGAGAGTGAGATGAGTTGTGATTTGAGGGACGAAATCCCTCGAAGTTGTGGAGAATTGTAACATCCATGTCCAACTGAATGGTTTCAGACTTGAGTTCGAGTAATCAAGACATTGATTTTGATGTCTTTGAGGTCCCATCAAACTTCGGGACGTTCGGGAGTGAGTTGGGTTTAAGTTGCAACAAGTTAAGTGTAGAGTGGATAGTACACGGTCGTATATCATGAGACACGGCTGTGTACCCCCACTGCTCCCCGCGGTAGAATTGTGGATTTAAAGGTGCACGACCGTGTATCTTTAAAACATGTCGTGTATTAATGATACATGCTGTGTATCTCTAATACACACGTGTATCAACCTCTGAATATAAAAACACGGGTTTGACGGGTTTTTGACAACTTTTCTATCTACGAAAACTCCATTAACGAACCAAGGTTTCTCCAACTTCAAACCTTGATTCCGGAAGCTACGGGTGTCCGATTAAGGCGTCGTTACTTTCTGTGAATTCCTAGCGATGAGTAGAAGTGATCGCTAGTCTTTGTTTTAGCTGGGTTATTGATGAGTGTTGATGAATAGAAGGAAAGAGCTACGTTTTTAGAAGGGGAATCGAGTCATATGTGGATTGGGAAGACGATTAGAGCCTCATCTTTTATTCCAGGTGAGGGATTAGCGTCAAAGTATAAGATGAGTAATGTGAGGAGTTCCAATTTGGCTTAGTTGAAATTATGGATTTTTTCATGAAACTAAAAGAGAGTAAAACTGAGAAACTATTTTGTGATTGCTCGTGGTTGATTGTGTTGTTGTGTTGTGTGTATGGGGATTGTAAATGGGCAATGATATTAATGGAATGAGATAGAAATGAGTGATAGGATGAAATGAGATTTTTGTTATGTTATGTATTCTGCTGTTGTTAGTTGTGGTTGCAGGGGGATGATCCTAATGAAGGATCATCCTATGAAGGACGAAAATGAGGGTAACCCTAGACCTTGTGACATGGCTACTGATGACACTCGATTTGACGTGATTATCAGCCTCATTTAAGCGACATTTCTTTGCTTAAGACATTGGTTTTTAGGGTAGAATAACGAATATTCAATCGATTGCCCTATCTCGTGCCATTTGTGTTACCTTGGCCCGTTTCGGGTCTATTTGATGGTTTTCTAGTGTTTTTGTGTTAGCACAGGTTTTTGCCGTCAAATAGCGTAGCCATGGACGTGTCTAAGGCGTAGGAACCTCGAGGAATCAACCGGAATCGATCAAAGGAGTCAATCAAGTCAAACCGAAAATCTGCCATTCACACTTACAGTTTCGGCGAAACCAGGCCCCCAGTTTCGGCGAAACCAGCAATGCAAATCAGCTGATGCCAAGTGAAGACTGATTTCGGCGAAACCATTAAGCTCTTCGGACCGAAAATGCAAGGCAGAGAAATCATGGCCATTTACACAAGAATTTTCGCCGAAACTATCCCTATGGTTTCGGCAAAAACATCAGCTCAGCCCGGCCCAACTAGGGTTAAGTATTTATACTTAATCCGGCGGTCCGGAGAGGGGATATACAAGATACAATACACAGATCATAATTAATCATAACACAACTTTTCGAGATCAGAATCCTCTGAAGTTCTGGAGCGAAGAGTTGGAGTTCAAAAAGCCGGATAGAGATCGTGACGCCATCCCTTCCATCTCGGAGAACCGGAGCTAGGAGTGCAACTTACTGAAGATCGGAGTCTGTCAGAGTCGTCTGAATTAGGTTTTTCAGATCCTTTTCTGTTCTTCCTCTGAATGATGAACTCTTTCCTTGTCTTTGTGTCTTTTGTAATGATCATGAGTAGCTAAACCCTTTAGAGCTTAGACTAGATGAACCCTAAGTGACCCAGGGCTTTAAAGCGGTCACGGATCGGCGGTGATTAGATTCGAAATTCAATCAGTTCTTTTTCATGTTTGATTCGTTCTTCATTGTTCATGTTTCTTGTCTGGATTGATCACCTAGATTAGATTCTTGTTAAGCTAAGGATAGAAGCGAACGCTCGCCTTACTTTAGAACATCGAATTAAACAATTAACCTTATAATTGGAGTGTGCCTTTCGTAGGAACCGGTTAGGGTTAATTCACTGCAAGAGTAACTCATTAATCACTAGTAATCTCACCAATTAATTAAGTCGTTGTGAGAGGCGACCGTACCCGGGCGGCTAGTTAATCTTAGTAGTTAGAACGGATAGAGCGAACGTTCGCCGGTCTTAAACCTAAGGGTAAGGAGTTATGGTGGTGTCTTAGTAATTGATTGAATAAGAATCGAAATCCGCTGATCTGTTGATTGCCAATGCTCTGGGGAACGAAGGGGGATTCAAAGTCTAAGTTCGTCTGTCATCCTTGTTTCCAAACCCTAATTCTCAATCTGCTTTAGCTTAATTTGGTTTAATTTTTCTGCATTCCTTAGAATTAGAAGTCGTGGAACTCACACCACGCACAACGTGTTTTTCCTTGAGTAATTTGTTAGTTCTGAAGTAGCCAATCAATTGAAGGCCCGTGGAATACGATCTATCATAGATCTTGAGCTTGATAGTTATTTGATCGAACCTGCTCAGCACAACGATGGTTCATCAGCTACCTCTCTCCATTGTTTATGAAGGTGGGGTGGCCGATAAGGCTAGAAGTTTACCCTTGTTGTGTTTATGAATTTGTGGAATGCTGTTGGAAATGTGTATTGTGGAAATTAATGGATGTTGATGTTGGTGATTGATGAACGTTGTAAACAGGTTTATCAAATAACTAATTTACAAAAGTAGACTAGATCAAATCTCTCGAGGTTTGTTCAAATCGACTACTCAAAGAAGCTGGCAATTTACTTAGGTTTAAACAGACAGTGCGTGGTGTGAGTTCCACGACTTCTAAACTATAATGCAAGGAAATTGAAATGAAATTAAAAGACAGATTGATTGATTGGGTTTTGACTAACGAGATGACACACAAGCTTAGACTTCAAACCCCCTAAGATCATAGAGCATTGGCATTCAAAAGACCAGCGGTTTTCAATCCTAATTCAGTCAGTTCTGAGACACCACCATAACTCCTCACCCTTAGGTCTAACTTCCGCGAACGTTCGCTCTATCGGATCTAACTACCAAGATTAATTAACCATCTGTGCGTTCACTTCTGCAACGGAGAACTAACTAGTGCAATTACTTGTGATTAATGACTTACTCTTGAAGCGGATTAACCCTAAATGGTTCCTACGAAAGGCACACTCCACTGAATAGGTTAATTGATTGATTTGATGTTCTAAAGTAAGGTGGTCGTTCGCCACTATCCTTAGCTTAACACGAATATAATCTAGGTGATCAAGCTAGATAAGAAACACAAACAATGAAGAACAAATCAAACATGCAAGAGAAACTTTCTGAATCTGAATCTAATTACCACCGATCCGTGATCGCTTTAAAGCCCCAGATCACTTAGGGTTCATCTAATCTAAACTCTACGAGTTTAGCTACTCATGTTGATAACAGAAGAAACAGAAACAACTAGGGAGTTCATCATACAAAGGGAGAACAGATAGAAACTGTAAAACCTAATTCTGACGACTCTGGCGAAGCTCTGAACTCTGACAATCTTCACTCCTAGCTCCGAGCACTCCGAGGTGGAAAGATGGCGTCACGATCTCTCCAGGAACTCCGAGGATGCTCTCAACTCTATCTATTTCTCTGTAAGTCAGGAAAATTAATTCCGGGAAAATTTGTCTCCCATGAATATGTCGGCTGCCTCTCTTAAATAGGGTTTGTCCATAGTTGCGCCAGAAAAGGAATGACTTCTCGGCGAGAACCTTGAAAGTTCTCGCCGAGAACTTTAGTATGAATTCTGTTGTTCCTTTCGACGAGACTTCCCGTGTAATTCTTCAATAGTTTTCGGCGAGAACTTCCAAAGTTCTCGCCAAAAACTTCAGTGTAAATTCTGCTAGATCTTCGATGGGAATTTGCTAGGCTTTTCTGCATAATTATTCGGCGAGAACTTTGAGGATTCTCGCCGAATTCTTCAGTGTAATTGATCTTAGTGATTCTGGATTCGATTTCGGCAATACCTTTAGGTTCCTTTACTTCCTGAGCACGTCCGTGGCTACGTGATTGATGGCAAACACCTGTGCACTCATAGAGACACTGGAAAACACATCAAATCGACCCATAACGGACCAAAGTAACCAAAACGGTATGAAATAGAGAAATTGAGTGAAAACACCCTAAACTACCCCAAAAATAGTGTCTCAAGCAAGGAAATGTCGCTTAAATGAGGATGATAATCACGTCCAATCTAGTGTCATCAGTGATATGAGTTTCTTTGATTGTTGGTTGAGTTAAGTAAATGTTGATTGTGAATTTGAAATGATACAACAGGAAGGAGCATGCAATGCCCCCTTATCTGCACCATGGGTGTTAAGTGGCTCTCCAGGGGAGAGTGCGATCACCTAGACATATTACTAAGGTTAATAATTGGTTAGACATAAAGAATATTCTTATGTTGTACTTGAGTTTTTGAGGGGTTTGGAGACCCATAAGGTTAGTTCGATGAGTAGTCGGTAAGTAGGGCTGGGAATCAGGACGGGTCGGGCTAAGCCCGGCCCGGTCAAACCGAGTTCGGGCTACCCGAAGTGCCCATGACTGAACCCGAGCCCGACCCGATATTTATATTCGGGTAGCCCGAAGTCCGATTGGTGGGGTCTGGGTCGGGTCCGGGCTACCTGGAAAATTACCCGAATTATTAAGTCAGCCCAAAATTTAACTATTTAAATCAGAAGCCCAGCCCAATAAAATATATCACCCTAAACTAATCACCAGCCCACCCAGGAACCCACTAACCCGTTCCATTCTAAGTCAATCATTCACACCACCGCACTCGGCACCACACACCGCAGTTCGAAACTTCGACGCCCGACCTGACCGAAGGTGCGAATCCCTCTGTCACCTCTTTTTTGTCCGTTCATCTCCATTCTCCGACTCCTGAGGATAAAAAGTAAGTGGCTTTCTCCACTTATATTGTGACTGTGTAAAAGATGTTGAGTTGAGTAAGAAATTGGTTCATTTGGGTGGTAGAATTAGAAATGATTTCTCTATACTGTAACTCTTCTTGATGCTCATTTTGATGTTAAATTGCCAAGTAACTGGCTTTTCCTCTACTGTGTCGGTTTGAGCCTTTAATGAATAATGAGTTTAATAGAATTAGTTTGGTTTCTGTAATAATTAGAACTATTGTTGAATGATTTTTGCATTTTCCATGTTCATCCATGCCATCAACTGAATGCATATTATAAGCATCTAGCTAAACTTGAGATTCCATTTCTAATGATGAATGGTAATTGAGTTGATTCGATTAATAGAAAATTCTCTATATATCAAGAAGAAAAGGTTATTCTTAATCTTTAATTGTTTTGTATGTACTGTTTACCTTTCTGTATTTTGTGTTTTGTTAGTTCACTTTCATGGAAGGTGATACAAATTGGAGAGGTCGAGGTGGGACGCGGGGAAATTTTTCAAAGAGGACATGTGGTCGTAGCATTGAGAGTAGTAGATCAACAAGGGTACCACCCCCTCCTAGCCAACCAACAAGAGTTCCACCCCCACCTAGCCAACCAACAAGGGCAACACCCCCTCCTAGCAAACCAACAAGGGTTCCACCCCCTCCTAGCCAGCCAAAAAGGGCAACACCCACTCCTAGCCAACCAACAAGGGCACCACCCCCTCCTAGCCAACCAACAAGGGCAACACCCCCTCCTAGCCAACCAACAAGGGCACCCCCCTAGCGAACAACCAATGGCAGAGCCACCTCCTAGTGAAGCTACATTGGTTGCACCCCCTCCTCAACATGAGTGGGATGATAGTCTTAGTCTTAGGATGGAGACAACTAACAAGAGATCAAAACTTTAGGATAATTGGATTCAGTTCACAGATCATGAAGGAGTTATAAAGGCGAAATGTGTATTTTGTGGTGCCATCTTGAAAGCTGATTCGAGCAAAATTGGTAATTCTTCTTTGATCAGGCATATGAAGAATTGTAAGAAGAGGAATGAGGTTTTAGCATGTCAGTTAAGGTTGCATTCTCAGCAGGGATCTGGTTTAGGAACAACTGATCGGACATATTGTCCCAAAAGGTTGAGGCTGAAAATTGCGAGGATGATCATTAAGGATGAGTTACCGTTCATATTTGTCGAGAAGGAGGTCTTTGTTGAGATGATGCAAAAGGCATCTCCTTCGTTCAAGATGCCGTGCAGGAAATCTATTCAGGCAGATTGTTTGAAGCTTTTTATTGAGGGGAAGGAAGATATAAAATCATTCTTGATGACAAAGTGTGGTGGGAAGGTATCTATCACGACAGATTATTGGACATCTGTTCAAAACTTCAATTACATTTGCATTACAGCTCACTTTGTGGGGATAGATTGGAAGTTACACAAGAATATAATCAACTTTCGGCCCATTTACAGTCACAAGGGTGTTGACATTGCCGATGCAGTTGCCCATTGTCTAGAAGAGTGGAATTTGACTAACATCTTCACAGTAACGGTTGACAATGCTGCTGAAAATGACACTACCATTCAACATTTGAAGGAGAAGACTTATGAGTGAGGAACTAATATGCTACAAGGAAAATATATGCATATGTGATGTGTTGCACATGTGAAAAATTTAATTGTCTGTGAAGGATTAACTGAGGTGGGACTCTCATTAAGGCGTGTTCGTGAGTCTGTCAGATAAGTTCGTAGCTCCCCAGCTCGATCGGCAAGGTTTAGAGAATCCATAGAGTGGAATCACATATAATTGAAGAGGTTTGTGTCTTTGGATGTTGCTACTAGGTGGAACTCCACCTTTCTCATGTTAGAATCAGCAAAACCGTTTGAGGCTGCTTTCAAGTCTATGGAAGCGGATCCTATATTTGTTAGTGACATTGGACCTCCACAACATGAAGATTAGGTGAACGTGCGAAAGTTGCTTCCGTTTCTTGGAGCTTTTCATGATTTGACTCTAGTAGCTTTAGGATCCATGTATGTGCTCATTTGTTCTTCAAAGAAATTCTGAAGATCATTAGCCATATTAGGGACATGCAAAATCTGTGGTGATGATTCTATAAGTAGTATGGCTGATAAAATGTTGGAAAAGGTGGCAAAGTATTGGGATGAGCAAGAGGACAAAAATTTGAAGCTCAATAGGTTGTGTTATATAGCTAATGTGTTTGACCCTAGGCACAAGTTCAAGTTTGCAAATCATGCTTTCACAACCCTTTATGGAGCAGAACGAGCTTCGATTTTGCTTGAGGAGTTGAAGGAGGATGTTTATGAGATGTTCGCATATTATTAAGAAAAGCATGATATGGCTATGACTACATCTAGTTCTGTTGGAAGTACACCTTCTACAGTCACTCCTCCTACTCCTATACATACATCTACTTCTGTGGGGACGACATCGACAAGTAGATCGAACAGAGCAAAGGTTCTTAGTGGTAACTTGGTTGGAGTCAATGTGAATATTGAACATAAGACCGACTTAGATCTCTACTTGTCTTTGCCACCTGATGATACACACACTCTTCACGATTTAGATTGTCAGTATGATGTTTTAGGGTGGTAGAAGAGTAATGGTCACAGGTTTCTGGTACCGTGTGAGATGGTAAGAGATATATTTGGAATTCCCATATCAACTGTACCTTCTGAGTCAGCTTTTAGTACCGGTGGTTGAGTATTGGACTCATTTAGGAGTTCTTTGACTCCTGGAATCGTAGAGGCTCTTTTGGTTAAGATCAAACAATGCAACAGTTATGTCAGAAGAAGAGGATTTGAAGGAGCTTGCTGAATTAGAGAATGGTAATTGTTCATTTCGTTTCATTGTCTATTTATGTAGTTAAATCGTCTTATTGTTTTAAATCGTCTCATTTCGTTGCATATAGTGGCTCTTGCTTATGCGGTGGCTATTGATGATGGAGAAGTTAATCAAACAAAAACTGGAGCAGGAATCGAAGTCGACCTTGATGATGGTGAAGAATACAGTTCATATAATATGAATGACGATTGGGATAATGTTGTTGTTTGCTCTAGTAGTGAGGAACAACATTGAAGGTATTTACTTGTATCCTTTAGGCTATTGTTACACCAGTAATTTTTTCAGAAACTTCCTTTCACTGAATCATTCTTGATGGCAAGTAGCTTTCTTGTTATACCTTAGTGACTTTGTTGCAAGTTGATTCCTTTTTGGCTGGCGTTTTTGGTTGTTACTGGGTAGGCTTGTGTGTGTGGAAGCTGATTCCTTTTGTAATTATTTGTTCATTTGTTTTTAATGTACAGGTTGGCTTGTGTGTGCAAGTTGATTCATTTCTTATCAACAACACATATTATTTGTTCAATATGTTGTTACTGGGTAGTTTTTCAGTCATGCCCACGTACTACAACAACAAAATGTTATGATTTACATGTTGTGTTTGTTACGCAGGAAGGAAGGAAGACAAAGTAGCAAGGAAGGAACAATAGTTAATGCTTTCAGTTTCATGCCCGCTTTTCTGAATATTTTGGTGACTGATGATGTTTGAATTTGGTGAATTGTAATGTTTCAATTTGGTGAAGGATAATATTTTTGTAAGGTTGTGTTTACTGTTTTCAACTTTTCATGCTATTTAATGCATGTTCTTAATGTTATTTTTGCTACTTTTATGTCCAAATATGATTATTAGGCTGTTAGTAATGATAAACTACAATAATTAATCATTCAGTCCAATCGGGTCGGGTCGGGCTTTTTCGGACTTTACGCGAAAAAAACCCGAAAGCCCGAATCTCCACAATAACCAAACCCGAGCACGACCCTATTATTTTAATCCGGGCTTTCGGGTAGCCCGAAGCCCAGTTTGACCGAGCCGGGTTTCCTAGCCCTATCGGTGAGTGGAGGTTGGAGCAGTAGTTGATGGCAGAGGAGAAGAGTAATAGATGGCTGAAGGTAGTGACCGAGGACTTGAAGTTGACTTTGTGTTTTATTTCAGTTGACTATTGGGATTTGGAATATTATTAATGTATTTGGAATTGAGATTCTAAATTGGATTTGGTTTGAATTATGAAGCTTAGTCGTTTTACATTCTTTTACATGGTGATTTAATAGTATTTTTGTTACCAATTTGGCCGTCTTGCCCCAAATGAGGTATATTTTCACTCAACACGAAGTATACGAATTTGTTATCTACCAACATAACGTACTATGTTATTTGAAGCTAATTTGGCAGCCTTACCTAGAACAAATGATACATTGTGCCATCTGTAGAGCACCTGGGTGGTGATGATTATTTGAGACGCATGGGTCTCACTCATTTGTCTCCACATTATTGAGTGGCACTTACTAGATCGTGTTATGCGGCAATTCGGCTACCACCAACACATTCCAATGATATTCCATCAGGCTTCGACGGGTTGCACAAATTAGACTTAAGAAAGGGGGAATATAATATAATGTGCAATATTTGTATCTCACTATTCATTTTCCATGGACTCATATTCTTTGGTAGCTACAGGTTGGTGAGATTGAACACATCAATATCCGCACACATGGTCGACAAGAGTTGGGCCAGGATGATACTACATTCATCAGAGACACAAGTGCGCACATGCTTTGTGCTCTCCGTGAAGATTGTCAAGACATAGTAAGGCATGTTCCTAGACGCCCTCCTCCACAACCCGAAGCACCAGCAAATTCATATGTTCGTAACGAGGAACCGCGACGTGAAACTGGAAATGGCCTGTACAACGGGAAAGATTCGAACTGGACCCAACAATTGTCCTCCCAGCCTTATGGGAATATGAATTCCCAACGGCAGATGATGGTGATGCCTTCAGGACCCCGGTGCAGATCATAGTTCCCCCAATGGGTTTTTTCTCAATTCAATGGAACGAGCAGTGGGTCCGGCTTTTCACAACTTGGTTTTTCACAACATTATAGTACACATGGATTTACCAAGACCCCGTTCGGCTATCAGTCATACGGTGAATCTGGTTCGGGATCCGGATCAGAAACTCATGCCCCCTCCCTAATATCCTAGTATGGTTTGGTATCCGGATTGGGAACTCATGCCCCCACCCCCTCATATTCCCCATATGGTTTGGGATTCGGGTCAGGAACTCATGCCCCCCCCCCCTCATATTCCACATATGGTTTGGGATCCGGATCGGGAACTCATGCCCCCTCCCTCATATCCCCCACATGGTCCACCTGAATAGTTGGACCAGAACATGTACACACCCACTCTGTCGTATGAGCATCCCGAAGTGGGGTTTACGCCCAATGTGGTCCAGAACCAACCAGCTAATGACCCCCTAGACGCATGATCACAATGAAGCAGCGCCTTCCACGTTCCACAAGAGGCTGAGAAAGAAGAAACATCTGAAGAAATGTGGGTGTTGCTTGACCGACTAGTGTTCTACAGCTTATGTGTGTCTTTTTTTTCCTTTCATTTATGTTTATATTCGACGTAGACCGCTTATGAACTATGTCTCACTATCCCAATGAATTAAAATGATAGTTGTTTGTTCCTCACCAACAATATCATTTTGCAATTTAAACGCACACCAATATTAAAGTAGGAAAATAATAAACACGCTTAATGGTATTACATGAACGTTATGAAAAGTAAAAACACTATCACATAGTGTCTACGAGGTTGATGGGACATTCGAACAAATATTTCTAGTTTGACCAGCTTGTCTACATATGCCACACTTAAGTGTCACGGTCTCTGTGGAGCGATCCTTCTCGTTAGGTCTTCGGTTCACTTGGGGGCGACCTTTTTTACACCTTAGCGACTCGTCTGGAATAATAAGGTCATCGTTGTATTCTGGCCAGTAATCTACATGCACCACGGGATTGAATCTTCTTGCATATACTTGCTGCAACTCACTATATCTGTAGTACCGACCTACGTACTGCCAAAAGTCCAGTGAGAGGAACTTGCACGCATCAATGGCATGAGAGCACGGAATTTTTCATATCTTGGAACTTGTAGCATGTGCACATCCCCATTGACGACTCTTCGTCCAAGATCACTCTATAGGTGTTTCCACCTTGACAATTACCACTTGCAATGGGGTGGTGACATCAATGTGGCATTTGCCCTACTGTATAATCGAACATGGAAGCAATTCGACTTCCCGATTCTGTCCTCCATGAAATCCATGAATTTAGCACTGAACATGGTGTTACCATCATCGAAAGAAGTGTACAACTCAATTCGGTTGATGAAGTATTTGTTGGTACGCCAAAGAATATGTTGGACGAGCGCAAAAACGGGGAGTGCTCGGATACCCTTGTAGACTCCATTCAAGCTTTCAACCATGTTTGTAGTGGTAATTCCGTATTTGTGTCCCTCGTCGTGGGACATCGTCCAATTCTTCAGATCATGTCGGTAGATCCAGTTCGCACTAGTGCGATTTCCCTCCAACTTCTCGATCTCGGCCATTATGTGTGTGTACTTTCACACTTGGAAAGTACGTGCGCCACCCCAAATTCTATTCTTCATCTCAATATTGTGGAATGTATCGTTGTATTTGCTCAAGAAATATCGCACACACCATCGCCACTCCCACTTGAGTCGTGGTCCGAACTAATCCATCGCATTTTTAATTCCAATGTATCGATCAGATATTATGGCTAGAACCCTTTGTTGCATGGCGTACATTTGTAAGCATTAAATGAACCAAGGCCATATGCGAGTGTTCTTAGACTCTACGATTGCGAAGGAGAGCGGCATGATTTGTCGATTTCCGTCAACAGTAGTGGCGACGAGCAAAGTCCCCTTGAACTTGCCTTTCAAAAATGTACCATCAACTTGAATCATAGGGAGACAGTGATTGAACCTAGTAATGGACGGTGCAAATGACTAGAATACACGATGGATTACGTACACGTCTCAGAATGTCATGCATGTATGTGTGACTTTAGGTCTCGTATAAAACTAGTACACAGTGTCGGGATTCTAGTATTCTATAACACGTAGTAGTCGTGGCAATTATTTGTACGAACCAACCCAATCCCCGTAGACTTCCGCCAATGCCTTCTATTTTCCATGCCAAGCTTTCTTATAAGAGATATTGAATCGCACCGACTCACTAATTTCAGCTTGTACTGCGGTGACCTTCAGATTAGGATATGCTTGTACAAGATGTAGTATGTTGTTGGGGACGTATGAACTGTCCAGGTGGTGATGATCTTGAACAATGGTACTTTGCAAGCATGAATGATGCATCTCGGCGGTCTGCACGGACCAAAATTATTTGTCCTTCAACTTAATCGCATGAACATACCACTTGCAATCAAACTCGTCTCGTTCTTGCATTTAACAATCAAAGACCGCTTCTTCGACTCACGAACCACATACTCGAAATTGCGCTCCAATGCATATTGTTTTAGAGCCGTCTGAACGTCCTTTTTGGTCTGAAATACCATACCCTTCGAGAAGTCCCTAGAAGGGTTCCACTGGGAATATTGGGAATTTCGGGCATCTAGCTCGTGGCGTACACAGGCGTATTGATAATCGTGTAATGCGTCGTGGGAGGCATATGGTGCCTTTCAGGAAGCCTTGGATGGGCATCATCATCTGAATCTCCACTGTTGACCTCCTCAGAGTCATCGCTGGAGTCGTACTACTTACTCGGTGGTGATGGGGAATCTGAATCAACGTCGTAAGGACCTTCACTTTAGGTCGAGGGTCCGACATCATTGTAAGTGCGTGTTCTCCCAATCTTAGTCACACGCTCTGCAATATCGTCTCATGACTCACTACATTGCAAAAAATGAGTTGTTAAGAACGACATATGATCAGGAGACTTCATTATACGATGTAGAGGTAATGATCTTTTATACCTTGTAATCGCATCAGAATAAATTTCGGCATAATCAATATCTGAATTACTTCACATTATTTCGTATATCATTTCAACGTCGTCATCGTCGCAGAGAGCGATCAGGATGTGGGCCATAATATGATCGAAAGAGGCTGGCATTCTATACGTTAGGTATGCTAGATTTTCATGTTCATCGAAGTGTATAAATTCAGTAATCAACTGTAACAATTCACTCAAGCTAACCTTCGTTAAAAAAATTACATGTCCACCTGAGTATTCCAAGCCATTTGATGTGAAGATAGTTTGCCCTCCCCCAACGAACAAATTTGGGAAAAGGTTTGAGGAGTTTGTGTTGTTTCACCGTTATACACCATGTTATATATATATGGGTAACACTTCGGTACCCTGGGGTATCGATACCCTATCACACTAAAATATTGTCATATTAGTGTTTGAACTTCGGAGTTTGAGGGATTTGATTTAGTATTGAGGGGCTAGGATATAGTGTTAGGAGTTTCGAGTTTATTTTTTGGGTTTATGATCTTTTAATTTGGACTTATCGTCAAATGTTAGAGTTTGGAATACGATTTAGAGTTTTGAGTCTATAATATAGTGTTTGAGAGTTAAGGTTTAGTGTTTAGGGGGTTAGGATTATGAAGTAGCGCTCAGGGTTTGTTGCAATAGGTTTAAGACTCATTATTTGAGTTTTAAAGTATAGAAATGTGAATTTTTATGCTAGCTAGGGTACCGATACCCACAGGTACCGAAGTGTTAAACTCAAATATTGTGTCCTAAACCTATCGCAACAAATCATGAGCGCTACTTAATAATGCTAACCCACTAAACACTAAATCTTAACCCTCAAACACTACATTATAGACTCAAAACTCTAAATCGTATTCCAAACTCTAACATTTGACGATAAGTCCAAATTAAAAGATCATAAACCCAAAAAATAAACTCGAAACTCCTAACACTATATCCTAACCCCTCAATACTATACCAAATCCTTCAAACTCCAAAGTTCACACACCAATATGATAGTATTTTAGTGTGATAGGGTACCGATACCCCAGGGTACCAAAGTGTTACCCATATATATATATCAATATTTGTAACTCACTTATTTTTTCGATGAGTGCAAGACAGCTAGCAAGCAAAGTCCTCTCGGTCATACAATTCAAGAAATAATTGCTATTGCTCAAATTATTGATACAATTAAATTTATATTTTAAACCATTTTAAACCAAAACTCGCCACCGGCCCTCAGCGATTTAGTTCACAGAAGAAGAAATCACCACTGTCAATGGTGATTTCTTCTTTTGTGGGCCCGCTCAGCTTAAGCAAAGGGGAAAGTTGACGTGGAGTTAGAAATCGTCAACGGCAACAAATATAAATCGCCAGTAGGGTGGCGATTTACCCGTCCAGTCAGCTAATTCTACTCTAGATTGGGAATTGACTAGGGGCTGCCTTATTCTGGGAATTGAATTTTTGGTTAGCCCACTTTGGGAAGAAATCTGGATTTGGGTATCATTTTATACAACTTGATAGATGAAAATGGATTTGGTTCTCATTTTATCCTAACCACAGCTCTAATGGAAGTCTACTGTAAGTCTGGTTGTGTCGGTGTTGCGAGAGAGCTGTTTAAGAAAATGCCTCTCAATGAACCTTTTTTGCTGGAAAATCATGATCAATGGCCTTGTTGAGGAAGGCAGTTATGACGAAGCTGTTGCATTATTCCGTGTGATCCAAGGAGATAAGGTGACAATGGCGACCTTGCTTCTGGCTTGTACATATTTGGGATCCATGTATGCCTAATGCGGCAGCATTGACAGCTCCCTGCAAGTTTTTGAGGACTAGCAATGTCATGACTTGGATTACCTGATAGTAGGACTAGCAATGTCTGGCCAGGGAGAAAAGAGTTTGCACTTCTTTCATAAGATGCAGGAGGAAGGTATAAAACCAGACTCAATTACATTTGTCGATGTCTTTGCTGCCTGTAGCCATGCCCGACTGGCAGACAAAGGAGTTGCATACTTCAACTTCATGGTTGAAAAGTTTGGAATTCTGCCTACCATTGAACACTATGAAGCAGAGGATCTGGTCCGAAGTATGCCAATGGAGCCTGATCATTTCTGGAGATTGACCCAGGCAATGGTGGAATCCATATACTTCTATCCAACATATACAAGTCAATGAAGTAGTGGGATGAAGCCAGGAGAATCAGAGAACTGATTGTTAAAAGAGGCATGAAAAAGCCCCCAGGATGCAGCTCGATTGACATGTTCTGCTCCTTTGGAAACATCAGAAAGTGTTGTTTGAGATGGATGAAGAGGAGAAGGAGACTGAGCTTAGCCTTTATAGTGAGAAGCTTGTCATTGCCTTTGGACTCATAAGTACAAGGCCTGGAATTCCTATAAAGATCATGAAAAACCACTGCAACCAAATTCATATCTAGGATCTACAACAGAGAGATTATCATCAGGGATCGAACCTACCTACAGGGATTATGTTCCTGCAGGGATTTCTGGTAATCTACCTACCACTCTGTATACCATTTTCTGGGAATTACCAGATTTGACAGAAACAAATCATTCTATACATCTTTCTATCAAATACAAACTTTCTACACAGAAACGGTTTTCCAATTCCAGTAAATAGTAGGATGCAGTACAAAAAGTAATATAGATTGGACATCAGGTTCACAAGATCTTGCATTCCCTTCAATTTTGAGCCTAAATTCAGAATACGACCTTTAGACATTATGAATTTACCCGAGGGAAGGACAAAATGAAAAGTAGTAAACAGTTTATGCTCCGTGAAATGGGTAAAAACATGTCATTCTTAGAGGATGCTAATAGACAAAAGATGTAAACCAGAGCAACAAAGAACATATGATATCAGAATCTTCAATACACATTCACTAAACTCCAGAATAGTCACAACAAATTTGAAACGAAACATGGTTTGGTAGACTGATTTATCACAAGATTATGAGGTGATCTACCTAAAAAGGCCACAATCAGAATTTCCTAAGATCTTTTAAGCCATAACGATGATATGAAAATCCGTTTTGGAAACATAGACGAAACACAATATGCAATACAACTGATTCATAGCTATGGCGCCACCGTAGAATATTGAGAGACAGACCTATAGAATAATCACCGCTCCATAATCATCATCAAGGGTACGAAAGGCTTAAAAAAAGCTAATTTCCCTTGTCCCCTCCCCCCAAAATATGCCATACAACTGATTCATAGCTATGGAAATGATAATCTTCTTAAAGAAAGCGTAGTTTAAAACGGAAACATAAACTAGGAGTCATTGTCATCCAGTTGGAAGAAAAAATTACCAGACATTACAAGCCCCTGCTACTTATCTTCTACAACTTCCTTTCTCTCGACAAGCAGCACAGTCTCTGAATCCTCTTCTCCATTTTCCTTGTGCCTGGAGGGAGGCTCAATTATGCGAGCCTGAGTGACAGACTGTTGATAGAGAACTCCTCCACAAAGTGTGAAGAGGAGGCAAAGCAAGCCAAACGGAGTGGCATGCTTATCCCATATCATCACATTGATCACAACAGTCAGGAACTTGTTAACCACACCAGTCACAGTAAACGCGGTAGCAGAAATTGCCTTTCTGGCAGCAAATCCGAAGAAGCTAATGAGCACACCAAACACACAAGATAACGCCACAGCAGAGAAAGCATCAACCTTGAACCAATTCCCACCATTCGCCAATGCATCAATCACTTCAGTGTGTTCCCCAGTGAGGACCAGAAACACTGGAGAGATGAGCAAAGAGAGAAGATTATTGTACAACACCAAACCCCAAGTGTTCAATCCAATGTTGGACACAATGTGCTTGATGTAAACCATTTCAGATGTGATTGTCACTAGATAAGCCAAAGCCCATGAATATGCAGTCAGCGTGAAAGCAGAATCAGTAGCCACATAACCCACGGCACCTCCAAGAATGACGAACAATGACAAGAAGGTAAGCCTGGATGGGACAGGCTGTTTCCTGAACAAAGTATCTGCTATTGCAACCAAGAGAGGAGTTAAAGATCTGAAAACGATGAAGGTGTCCACATTAGCATGGCGAAGGAGATTGGTGTTGGTGAAGATTGCGAGGTAGAAAACGAAAGCAGCTGGGAGGAACTTCTTGGCAGTGTTGATAGTGAAAGCGTCGTGGCACAAGAAACCTAATTTCCCTAAAACCCAGACGCCTAGCGCTGATGTCAAGTACTGTAAGGACGTGAGGAGACCCGGGTAGTTGAATTTAGTAATGGCGTACTTGTTAATGACAGCGAGCAAGCTGGAGCAGAGAGCATAGCCTATGACGACGCTGCTGGTGGCGAGCTGCTTTGTGGGATCCGCTCGAATCGCAGACATATTTTCTTGGAAAAGGAGCAAGAGAGAGGAGACAGTACGAAATCAGTGGAGAAGTGAACAACAAATCAGTAACGGGCGGAAGCGGAAATGGAGGATTGGATTGACAGCTATAAGAGATTTGGAAATGGATTTATTTGATAGAAGATCACGAATCAACAGAGAAAAAGGGGAATATGGGAATCGGGAGGATGAAGAGTCAAAATCAGGGATAGATCTTGGGGAGAGTAAAAGAATAGAGATCGAAACAGGGTAGAATGCAATTAAAATTAATATTCCATTTCCGGAGCAGAGTCTTAGGCAGCCGGCAGGAACTAGGGATGGTGTTTTGATATAATAAATAAATTAGTATTATTTGCCCCCATTGGGCGGAATATTATGTTAGTCTGTATGGGCAAAGGATCTGCGTCCAAGAATTGGAGTTTGGACTGTTCCAAACCCATTAGCTAGAGGGGTGTTTTTGTCATTTTGAAAAATATATTTAAAACCCTATTCCTAATTAACTAAGTCCTCTGACTCCTTCTTCTTCTTCCACGCACGGCCGCCGTCAAAGCCTTTTCTCCAGATTGTGGCCTCCGATCAGCTCCCTCTCTCCGGCCGCCTGATTCTCCGATCAGGTCTCTCTCTCCATCCGCTTCCTCGTCCGATCCCTTCTCCCTCCGACCTCCTCCTCGTTCGATCCCCACTCCCTCCGACCACCTCCTCGTCGGATCCCCCTCTCCCTCCGACCTCCTCCTTGTCCGATCCACTCTCCCTCCGACCTCCTCCTCGTCTGATCCACTCTCGCTCCGACCTCCTCCTCGTCCGATCCACCTCTCCCTCCGACCTCCTCCTCGTCGGATCCCCCTCTCCCTCCGACCTCCTCCTCGTCCGTTCCACCTCCTTGTCTTCTCATCTGATGCACTCTTCCTCTGGCCACCTCCTCGTCTTCTCTTGCAGCGACGGAGAGTATATCTGAGGCCAAGCAGATCGGAGGCGCAGTTCAGATCCAACGCCGGACGACAATTCGAGGTGGGGCCTGGTATTCGGCAACCGTCGGGAGGCCAAACCGGGTCACTAGGAAGGGCAGGGTCAGGACTCGGATGTCGAGGCCCAATTTGGAACAGCCTGATTGAGGATGGGGGTGAATCGAGAGTCTATATTCGGCGGAGGGCGAGGATTAATTGATGGTGAGGATAAGAGGAAGCAGGCCTTTGTTAATATCACCGATCTAGGGAAATGATAATGTTTTGATGATGATGATGTTTCGATGATGATGATCTTTTGATGATGATGATCTGATGATGATGATGATGATGTTTATTGTGAATAAAACTGATTGTTGTATCATATTGATTATCGATGTTGGTTGTTTAACTAGTTCACCTAATTGGTTAATTAGTTAACTTGATTGGATAATTAGTTAACTAGTTAACTCAATTAGATTACTAGCTAACTCGATTACATTACTAATTAACTCGATTGAATAATTAAATTCGATAAGTTAACTAGTTAACGAGATTGGTTAACTAGTTAACAATTTGATAATTAGTTAACTCGATTTCGATAACTAGTTATCGATTAGATAACTAGTTAACTCAATTGGTTAACTAGTTAACTCGATTGGATAACTAGTTAACTCGATCTGATAACTAGTTAACTAACTTGGCTAACTAGTTACCTAATGTTGATAACAAGTTGAGTAAAATTTGGATGATCAGTTAACTAGTTAACTCGATTAGATATCTAGTTAACAACTTGGTAACTAGTTAACTCGATTGGTTAACTAGTTAACTCGATTGGTTAACTAGTTAACTCGATTGATTAACTAGTTAACTCATTTTCTAAATCATGATGTTAACTAGTTAACTAATTTTGATAACTAGTTATCAACTAAAAAATTTGTTAACTAGTTAACAACTTGATAAATAGTTAACTCAATTGGTTAACTAGTTAACAACTTGGTAACTAGTTAACTCGATTAGATAATAACATGTTAACTAGATAACTAGTTAACTATAAAAACTCAGGTTTACTAGTTAACTAGTTATAAAAAAAAATATTGTTAACAAGTTATTAGTAAAAATCAGGTTAACTAGTTAACTTGTCCTCGCCGGAAAAGTCACCGGAGCCTCATCGAAAAAGTCACCGGAAAACATGTTAACGGTAAAAATCCAAGTTAACTAGTTAAGAATAAAAAATCATACTAATAAGTTAATAGTAAAAATCAGGTTAACTAGTTAACTTGTACTCGTCAGAAAAGTCGTCAGAAAAAGTCATCGGAAAAGTCACCGAAAAAAGTCACCAAGAAAAAAAGTCACAAAGATTAACTCGATTGGTTAACTAGTTAACTCGATTAGATAACTAGTTAACTCGTTATCTAAATCATGATGATGTTAACTAGTTAACTTGATAAGTTAACTAGTTAACTTGTCTTCGACGGAAAAGTCACCGAAACATGTTAACTAACTAGTTAACTATAAAAATCCAAGTTAACTTTAACTAGTTACGAATAAAAAAAATCATGGTAATAAGTTAATAGTAAAAATCAGGTTAACTAGTTAACTTGTCCTCGTCGGAAAAGTCGCAGGAAAAAGTCACCGGAGAAAAGTCGACGGAAATGTGATTGGAAAATTCACCGAAAAAGTCACCGAAAAAAGTCACTGGAAAAAGTCACCGGAAAAGTCACCGGCGGCCGGCAACATTGGATGGCGACGGTTTGCTGCCCACTGTAATAAAAAATAAAATATTTAAATAATAAATAATAATAATATATTCAAATTAAATATAATAATTTAATTATTTGTGTAAAGTCCTAAATGCCCCTAACAAATCTGGACCATTAGATTGGTCAAAGGGTCAAACTAGATCTAATGGTTGAGAATGGGTTTGGAACTTTCCAAACTAGCATTCTCTCGGATGCTGATCCATTGCCAGTATGTATGTATTGTTAGTTATTTAAGAATTTAAAATATTAATTAATATATCAGTAATCGTATTAAGAAACCTAATTTAATATTTTTTAGTGAAAATATAAATTAATATTTATCTGTAGTGATATATATATATATATATATATATAATATATATATATATATATATATATATAATATATAAAATATATATATAATAAACTTTCTTAATTGATTTCTTAAATTTTGAATATTTCTTAGGGTCGTTTGGTATGGGATATTTCAAATAGCTAGCTATTTGAGATATCTAGTTATTGGGAGATATTGATATTTGAGGTGAAATTCTTGTTTGGTATGAATATGAAATGGAAATGGTTTTTCTTATGCAATTACACATTTGACCTTATTTTCGTCAAAGTCATATGTGAACACCATCATCGAAAATATATCGAGAGCGGTCTTGTTGGATTCGTTTTCGTAAAACTAAGATATTGACATAAAAATTTTCCAATTCCGAGTTCATATGTAAAAGATATAACTTTTATACAAAAATTGGGGAAAAATAATTTTTTGTGTGGGTCCAGTGGCATATAATTCAGTTGAATTGCAAGGGGTAAAATTGGTATACAGAATGATATTGGGGGTGGGTATTAGATATCCACCTATTTAGGTGGATATCTAAAAGGTGCTATTGATATTCAATATAGCACCCAATAGCTAGCTATTCGGAGCAACGAAAAACGATGATATTTCGAATAGCTAGCTATTGGTGCTATTAATATCAATAGCACCCATAATTAGTGTGGTTTCTAACCCATAATTTTTTACAAATCTAAAATAAAGTTTTTGACATATCTAACCCAATATATTTACAAATCTAACCCAATTTTTTTGACAAATCTGACCAAAAGTTTTAATAACCCAATGGGCGGAATGTTATGTTAATATATATGTATTATATATTTAAATTTAAATATTAATTAATATATCACAACGCTCTCGTGTGGTTGCTATCAATGGTTTTGATTACTGGTTTGCAAAGCATGATTATATTAATTAATATATCACAACGCTCCCGTCCTTGCACCAGAATTTGAACTTTGGTATTAAATGTTTTCTCAATTTTACAGCTTCTCATTCACATGTTTTCTAATTCGGATTGCATGCAACTATCGCTTGAAACTACTATTGGTTTTTATATAACATCAGATGCTACTTTCGTGCTTCTCGACTTGAAAGTTAATCAAAATTGTATCTTACTTCATCAGAACTTGCATGTGCTTACCACGATGTCTGCGATGAACTACCACCTCTACTGAGCGCTCTAAATGAACAAAATATGACGTTTGAGGTCCAGCCGCCAAGCCACGTACATGCGATTACATATGATGACTTCAAGGTTTCTAAAAATTGGGGACTTCTGCTCCATCATGCTTAGTTGCTCGACCGGCTTCCACAACCAGTAGTGACAAAGATAATTTATAAAAAAAAACTCTTATAAATAAATAATTAAACTATATGATAGGTACTACGTTACTCAATTCTACTTGTGATCAAATTAACTCGAATGTGAATCATAAAAAAAATGTCATATTATGACATGATTTGATGAACCCGCCCACAAAGCCCAACACAACTACATTCTTGACTTGAATTAACTAAATTCAACAACATGTGACTAATCAAGTCATGACTCGATAAACCCACTACACATGTGATCTTATTGACTCGTAATTTGATTAAACCTACAACTCAATGGACCTCGCCCTTCTAATTCAAATAAATATACGAATTAAAATATGTTTCTTTTACAAATTCATTTGTATGAAAGTTGATCATCTAGATCAATCTGGCCCGACCTAACTTACTCGTGACATTAATTGAATAAAAGTCAACAACTCATAACTTGATATGTTTTGGGCTTTTCACTAAAATAAATAAATTAAATAAACTATTTACGTAAATAAATAACATATGAAACTATTGATTTTTGTAGGTTAAAACGCTCAGGGCCCAGGCGAGATCGCCCAGGCCTTAGGCGAGATCGCCTAGGCCCCTGTAAAAACCACCCGTGATCAGATTCCTGACCAGTGGGTTCGAAAATGGGCCATCTCGCCTAGGGGATGGGCGATCTCGCCTATGGCTTGGGCGATCTCGCCTATGGCTTGGGCGATCTCGCCTAGGGACTGGGCGATCACGCCTAGGGTTTGGGTTATCTTGCCTAAGGCCCGGGCGATCTCGCCTAGGGCATGGGCGATCTCGCCTAGGGCCTGGGCGACTAACAAGCCTTTAAATCCTTGTTAGTTTGGGGTTTAGGGTCACCAAACCAAAATTATTCAAATACTAAAATGTCTGACCACACTTTGTCACGAGAATTCCGGATTCAAGTTTTCTGGGGGGCCGTATCGTCCAGGATTGGACCGGCTTATCCTACGAAGGGGGAAATAATGTCCGTCTGAAGATGACCAAGCGAGCGACCTATGATAGTGTGGTTACCGTGTTTTGGTAGAAAATCGGTCTTGTAGCGGATCAGATAATCCAGTCATTTGTCTGGAGAATGCCGATATACAGTTCCGAGGGAGATCTATCGCATTTCGTTTCTAGGCCGATATCGGACGACAACGGTGTACAAGTCATATACGACTTAGTTCGCGTCAACCCATTTTTCGAAGTTGCCGAGTTGTACGCCTTGTTGGAAGAGGAGCCGTCTCACTTCTCTGATTTCTCGGGGGTCATTCCAACTCAAATGCAGCAGAGCAAAGTATGATGGGAATAATGCGACCAGTCATGTCGGTCCGGAGGAGGAGGAGGTTGATCAAGAGGGGTTGGCCGAGATGAATATGTCACCACCGACGATTCGGGTGACGAAAGGAGTCGTTGCTCGGGGACGAAGGGAACCCTAATGTCGACGATGACATTGGCCAAACCGACGAGGAAGAAGACGATGAAGAAGGGGAGCCACAGCAAATAGCGTGGAAGTTTATGTGCCACTGGAACATGCCACGAGCGTGGGTGATGACTGTGACGACATCATGACAATCTCCAACACCTACTCCATGGACAGGGGCTTCCAGATCCCAGCGAAGTCGTACTGGTCGGTGGAGATGGAATTCTACTTGGGTCAGACGTTCTCTACAAAAGGTCAACTGGTGTCCCTTATGAAGAGCCAAGCAGTCCTCCGCAATTATAAGTACAGGGTAATCACTTCCAACCCGAAGGAATGGGCCATCAAGTGCATCGACCCGACGTGTCCTTGGAGGATGCGTTCTACACTTAGCAAAAGATATGGCTTCTGGATAATACGACAACTCAACAACGGCCACATTTACGATCGGTCAACGATACTAGGGCCCCACCCACAGCTCGATGTTACGCTAATCTCAGATGCAGTCATGCACATTGTCCGCAGAGAACCGGGGTTGAAGGTGGAGACAGTTATTGATTGCATTCTGGAGAAGTACCATCGCAATATTTCGTACAGGAAGGCGAGGTTTGGTAAACAACGTGCTGTCGAGAAGCTGTACGGAGACTGGGTGGCATCATACAACAACATTGAGACAATCCTGAATGCTATTTGTCTCACGAACCCCGAGATGAATAAGCTAGTCAAATATTCATAGTTCACAATGAGATAAGAGCACTAAATAATGTATGAACTATGTACCTTGTATGAAGGTGCGAATGAATCTCCAAAGCGAGTTGCGTAAAATTCAAAATCCTACAACATCAACACGACGGTGTCAACAAATTACCATGCAGAATTTCTAAGAACCTTTAACTAAAAACATAAAACAAATTCTCTAATCTAAAATCCCTAAACCCTAATTCTCTAACTTAAAACCCTACACTAATTCTCTAACCTAAAACCCTAAACTAATTCTCTAACCTAAAACCCTAAACTAATTCTCTAACTTAAAACCCTACTAAATAATGTACTTAAAAAAAAGAGGGAGAAGGGGACTTACCTTTGCCTTAGGGGAGGTTAAAGAGTGGTGTGGGGGAGTGGAATGTGGTATTTATAAGGGGTGGGGCGAGTTGCCCAATCCCAAAACAGGGGGCGAGATAGCCTAGGGGCCGGGCGAGATCGCCTGGGATCCTTATACACAACATTTAATCGGTGGTTAATCGGGTGGTTCGGAAAATCGAAGGGCTAGGCGATCTCGCCTGGGGCCTGGGTGATCTCGCCTGGGCCCTAGGCATTTTTACCCACCAAAATAAATAGTTTGGAATGCTATTTATTTACGTAAATAGTTTTTTTAATTTATTTATTTTAGTGAAAACTCCATATATTTTACATGATTTACCAAAACATGTGACCCAATAAGTGCATACTCGACTAACTTATCTAATGTTCATGATTGTTCATATGGACTACTTCTAATTCTGCGTATGAAATTAACCATTAATTATTTCAGTTATTTTATTCGTATAGATTGCACCCATTTTAACCACCTAATATTTGTTATGAATGATTTACAATTTTTAAGGTTAACTATTAATTTGATTCTGGTATAAACTTTTCGAAATCAAACCAATAGGGAATTATAATTTTAAATTTAGAGTAATGTAAAAATTATAGGGTCAAATACTTTTGCGGTCACCTAAGTTTGCATGTTGTGTCAAATCGGTCACTTAACTTTTAACTCAGTCGAATTGGTAACTTATGTTTCAACTTTGTTACAGCGTGGTCACTTGGTCCGATTTTGTGATTATTTTTTTTCAAACGGACACGTAGACATGTCATGTCATCCATTATATTTGTTTTTAAGTCAAATCTAACCCCAAAACCAACCATCTAAACTAAACAAGTCGATTCAGTTCCCTCTTTCACCCGAATAAAATGTGATAGATAAAACTCTTTCGATTACCATACTTGTTTTCTAGTTTGATTTCAAATATAAAACGAATATAATGGATGGCATGTCATGTCTACGTCGCACTTTGAACGGAAATCATCACAAAATGAAAGCAAGTGACCACACTGTAACAAAGTCAAAACATAAGTTACTAGTTCAACTGAGTTTAAAGTTAAGTGACCGAGTTGACACAATATACAAACTTAGGTGACCACAAAAGTATTTGACCGAAAAATTATAATACCATAACTTTTACTTGGAGAATAAATATTAAATTCTTATTATAACATGTGTTTATGAAGAATTAAATTTATTAAACAACAAATTACATAACATTAGTATAATTATTTCATATGAATGTATATATACACATTAAATTAAATGTGGATTTAAGAAGAGGTATTAAATATGAAAGCATTTAATAGGATGAGAGAAAATAATTATATTTTGATTTAAAAATTGTTGATGATGTGGAAAATTGTGAGAAGAGTTCTAGCTTATGTGGCAAACTCAAACTCAAGAACACCCATAGTATATTTTAAGATAAAGGGATAATATGCCAGAAAGCTTCTCTAATATGAAAATATAACAAACGAGTTATTTTACAATTATTTGCTCATAGTAAATGACTAATACTAAGAATAGTTAACATACACGACTTTTTGTTAGTTTTTTTTGTCTAACGTGTTACTTTTTTGCTAACATGTTATGTTGGCTCAACCAATTTGTGGTCAATTTTTTTTTTGGTAAGCACTGTTTGTAATTTTGTGGTCAATTTTTACACATCATCAAAATGATGTCATTTTGAATTAATGGATTTGACCGCCACCATGATGACGTGTAAAATCTGACCACGAATAGGTCGAGTCATCCTAAAATGTCAGCAAAAAATTAACGATGATAGACGAGAACCTAACAGAATGACATGTTTCTTAATAATTTTTAGTAGGTTTTACTTTTAGCAAATAATTGTACAAGGGTTCGTTTGTTATCTTTTCATAGTGGAAGGGCTCTTCGGTCTATTATCACATAAATAAATGAATATTTTTTGCTTATTTTGAAAATGACGAATACACAAATCTAGCCAAACGTTTCACGAAAATGCCAAATCTAGTCATTGCTATTTTGATGACATTTTTATGTCAAATCTTTGGAAGTGATGACAAATCTAGCCAACAAACTCTAAAACTCTAACACCGTTAGTGACTGTGCTAACATATCTGACGTGGCACTCATTTGAATAGTCAGACAAATGTCACGTCAACTGCCACCATTACAAGAAAATAGGTAATTAGTCACGGTTTTTAATGCCTATTTGCCACGGTAAAAAATGTGACTAATAGTCACGATTTTATAAATCTGTGACTATATTGGCATATATTTGGCCTAAACCGTGACTAACAATTGGCCACGGTTTGATTCTGCAACCGTGACTAATATTAGTCACAGTTTACTATAAAACTGGGACTAACATTAGTCACGGTTCACCAGAAAACCAAGACCAATATTAGTCACGAATTACCAGAAAACCGTGACTAATATTAGTCACAGTTTGCCTTGAAAACCGTGACAAATCCAGTGACCAATTTGTTCTTAAGAATTTTGCAGTGACCAAATTGTTAGTAAGTGTTTTCTCAAATTATTGACTAGACCCTCAACTCCTTCTGTTATGCAAATTAATCCAGAAATTTAGAAAGTTAACAAAAGGTCCCAAGTAAAACCCCAAGTCCTTATTTGTAACAAATTCACAGTTGGTGACCGCCAAGGTAAAATTTGGTAATTGCGAAATAGTCCCCTCTCTTCATTCGTCAATCCTCTGTTTCGAACCCTAATTAAATTCGATCCAATCCACCACCACCGCCCTCAAAACCCTGGCTGAAGTCGTCATCCTAAACGCCAACCCTTTACCGTCCCATCTGCTGACCGATTCTAGGCATTTCGAATTGGAGAACCTCTTGATCTTGAATGGAGGTGGAGCATTGGTGACGACGGTGATTGGGATTGAAGAATGAAGAGAGGAAGGAAGAGTATGTTCGGAGAAGGAGTTCGTTGTTTTGGGGTTTTGAGCGGCGTCAATGGGAGCTTGGGGAGAAATAGGGGAATCTGGGCGTTTACCTTGTGGTGGAGGAAGTACTTCGAGGTTGGAGAAAGAGCAGAGGGGAAGAAGATGAGGGAGAGGGAATGAAGATGAGACTGAAAAAGAAGGGTTGCAGGGGGGATGGTGAAGGAAGAAAAAGGGTGGGAGGCAGTGCACAGAGAAGAAAGAGAAGAAGAAAAGAGAAAGAGAGGAAGAAGAAGGTGTGGATTGCCAGCGTGGAAAGATGGAAGGGAATAGTCACGATTTCACAAGAACCGTGACCAATTTAGTCACTTTTCATAAGAACCGTGACTAATTTGGTCACGATTTTTATGTAACTGTGACCAATTAGTCATGGTTCATAAGAAACCCTGACCACGGTTCATTATAAACCATGACTAATTAGTCACGATTTCATAATCTGTGACTAAAAATCCGTGATAGATGTTATATTTTTCTTGTAGTGCACATCATTTTTATATTTATAACTAATTTGTTTATCAATAAAATTTTTCAAAAAAATACTAAATTTTCATTAAAAAAATTAAGCTACCCGACTCTCCCACTCTGGCGCCCCTACCCTCACCGATGGGCCCAACCTCCGCTTAAACCTTGACTCCCCTGTTGTAGCCCCATCTCTGCCACCCATACCCTCTTCCATCGTATTGAACCTCTGTTACCCCTATCTTCACCAACGTTCCAACCTCTTCTACCTAAACCATGACTCCCTGCCTTACCCTCACCTCCCCCGCAACTACCCAATTCCCCCACCGTACCCAACCTCTGCCACCCCTATCCTCGTCGATGCATTTTAAGCTCATAAACTCCTGCACTCTCAAAATCACACCAGTTAAAAGATTCTCATAGGCAGTGAGTGACTAATCCCAAGCAGAAGGTATTGTTCATAAACCCTTAAACTCTCTGAAATACTATCATCGATCGTGGATAGCATCGTCATTCAGATCTGGAGACAGAGGCGGAACTAAGGGGGAGCCGGGCCGAGCCCCGGCTCACCCCACTTTCGGTCCCCGAGCGTTATATTCGAGTGTATATTTGTAAATTTTTTGAATCCGGCTCAGTGCAAATTTTAAATCTGGCTCAGTGCTATATTAATTCGGCTTAGTTCATTGTTACAATTTCAAACTTTAAAACCAAATATATATTTTAAAACTCTATTCTTTATAAGAAAAACTAATATAGTTAATATACTCAATCAAATTAATCATACCATTCTCTAATTCTAATATTTCGTCAACATGTGTAGATGGTTGATAGGCTCAATATCATTTTATCTCGACTTTTGAACGAGTAAGAATAAAATATTTGATGATAAATCATTCAAATCAATGAAAAAATCGCCGGTGGCACATTTCAATTTTCATTTGTTCAAGAATAATATTAATAATTTGAAAACAAATATATCGGGCACAGTCAATTGGTGGCAAATGGCATTGTATACTAAAAGTAAATGATATGTGTAACGTAATATATATATTATTGTAGTACGTAATTATATTATACTATTAATATAAAATTGCTCAAAATTTTTATTTGAAAAAAGTTATTTCAATTTCGGCTTAGTGCACCAATGAATCCTGGTTTCGCCCCTGTCTGGAGATCGACAACATTGGTGAATCGGAGACGATGAGGAGTTGTAGCGACTTTAATCTACCCAAAAAAAACCAGCACTATTGTTCGTCGATATTGATCGCTATCTTCAGCTCTACTCTCTCCGCACCTTCAATCTCAACCTCTTCGTTCTCTTCAACTTTCGATTCTGATTACCTAGATCCATATTGCCAACTATCATCTGCACAATGATTTTGTCCTGGGTGGGTCTTCTTTCTCTCCCTTTTGTAGATCTGAGCTCGAATCGAGTCGATTATCAAGGGAGCTCAAATCGAGTCGATTGATGGAGCGGTGCCATCGCTTGGGAGATGACAAGAATATACAAAATCTGATGCCAACATCGAAGGGGAGATTGCACAGGGAGGCGCCGTCGGAAGATGGGAGGAGACCAAGTGGTGGTGGTGCCAATGACTTTTTATTTTTTATTAATTTTTTATTTATGTGATAAAAGTAATGATGTGGCAACATGTGAGATTACAACATTTGCCACATCAGATATGGAGTTCATATTTCCGTTAATTTAGATGGAAATAGTTAATGAAAATCACTCGATTGGCTAATTTGGGATTTTTTATACTAGTGGCTAGATTTGACATTTTCGCGAAACGTTTGGCTAGAATTGTGTGTTAGTCCTTTTGAAAAAAAAACAAGGTTTTCTCTCTCGATGTGCTCTCTTGCATTGCTCTTTTATTTCTAACGTATCGGATGGCCGCTGGTACCCCCTAGAGCCGACCCCTCTGGCACGCTAGGACAACTATCAATCGTGCAAAGAGTGACCATGAGGATAGTAGGCCACAAAAAGTGGAAAGGGATCCTTTCATCCGTGTGCAACCTAGAGTCTCTTTTAGAGATAATATTATGGGTTTTTGGAATGATTCGAGTAACGATGCTAAGACTTGGTACTCTGCTGAATCGGATGTTGAGGATTTGGATGACGATCTGACTTGCCCAACAACCAGGATTCCCCTTGAGGAAAAAATTAGAGCTAGGAGAAAGTTTTTTACTGTTATCATTGTGAGTACATTGCGTATAAATAAACTTTTCGTTAGTGTTTATGAGCCGTAAGCCTTCCCAGTTGTGGACTAAAAATGGGAAAATACAAGTTTCAGATGTGGGATTTGGCTTCTACGTTGTCAATTTTGAAACCACATCAGATTACGAAAGAATTATGTTAGGGAGTCCTTGGAAGAATAGTGACCATTACGTGGTTATTCAGGATTGGAGACCATATTTTCATCCCGAAGAGACTATTCTTTCTACTCTACGAGTTTGGGTTTGATTGTAGGGAATTCCTCTAGAGTACTTCGATGGTGCAAAAAGAATTGAGCATCGTGTTTGTACGACTGTACGCATTGATCACACTACCCTATAAGGGAGTAGGTTAAATTTCGCTCGTATATATGTGGAGCTTGATCTCTCAAAATCTCTATTGTCTAAGTATCCTCTTTGACGCCGTGTTAGAAGGGTAGTGTACAATGTGTAACATCCCGTCTCCGGTTAACTAGTTGGTTTTGAAAATTTCTCGATTTTACTTTAAATTGATTAATTTTCTAAAGTAACTTGAGAGAATTAATTGATGATATTTAATTCGCCGATGAATTATTTAGTAACAGAAATTTGAGTTCGAGTGAATGTTCTAAGTCAGTTATAAGTCATTTGGTGAGCTGAGCTGAGTTTGGAGCAACAGTTGTTCGCAGTGGAGTTGAGCATGAAGATTGAAGGATGGTGACCGAGGACAAGGATGTCATTTTATGTAGTTTTAATTCAGTTAATTTTCAAAGTTATTTATTGTTGATGACAATTAAGAGGTTTTAGTTGTTATGGTTAAAAAATGTATTTAAGTGGGGACCCCGTCTTTTGTTTTAATGATTATAATTTTATCGATTTTATTTTCATTGATTTCGTTTTAGTTATTTTGGGTTGATTTATCGCTAATGATGCCCATAACCGGTTCGACCATGGGTTTACCCGGGTCGATTCGGGATGGGTGTTACAAGGTCCTAGTAGATGGTCTTTAAGGCCACATTAACTAATACATTTCCTAGGGGATTGCACAATCCATTAATGGAACACCCGTGCTTACACCTAATCCAACCGGTTTGATTAGTCTATCATGCACGTAATATGTACTATAACCTTCTACACGAGTCTATCATGCACGAAAAACCCCTCACAGTTTCCTTGTTGGGATTCTTGGTCTGAACGTCGGAGATAGCTTCCAAACTTGAAAAAAATGCACTATAACCTTTTACACGAGTTTCCCAACAACCACATTCATCAAAACTGACCTGATTAGCGAAGAACACACAAAACCCCAAACCACAGAATCCTAACTAACAAAGCTAAATTTGTTGAAACGAAGAGGATTTACCTGAATCCGAGCTTAGACAATCGCTTTAGATCGACCCCTTAACCTCCCTTACACTCCCTTGACTATCCGACGATCCTAGCTCTGAATCCCCTCCTTGAACCCTTGTTGTTCGTCAATGGTGATTTGAGAGAATTAGAATTATGATTTTCGTACTGAATCCTGCTGACAAAACTATTATATACTAAATAGGTGATTGTTGCAGAAAGCGTGACCAAAGATACCTGGCCACTACAAAAAAATTGACCTTTATACTGCAAAATTACAACGGCATGAAAATGCAGTAGCAAATAGTTAGTATTTGCTACGGCAATCACTATTTCATGTAGTAATTTGCAGTAGCAAATACTATTTGCTACACCCAACATCCCGTCGCAAGACACCCAACTTCCCTTAACTAAAAATTCGAGGAGAAAATATCATTTATCATGCGATAATCCAAACTCAGTCAACATGGAGCACTAATTAATTCAACAAGACAATTGATCAAAAATTCTAAGAATCAAGTTCATGCATACTTTCCTAGCTCTTCTACTCATAAAAATCCCACAATTTAAGTATGACAACCCTAGCATGCTCCTAATCAACAATCAATCATCAACAGTGGGATCTACTACTATGAGGACACTGTTAGGAACCATTAGATTAGGAATCAGATCTAATGGATTGTATTAAAAATGGACAAAAAAGTCATGCTTGAATAAGTATATATAGTAAATAATATTAGGGTTTCACCACAAACCCTAAAATTTTACAAGCCGCCACGAAAAACTACATCCCTCCTCTCGACTTTCGGAACAAGCATCGTCAACTCCTTCTTCGTCCTCTCCTGCAACTTCGTTGACCTCCCAACAAGCTCTCCACCGAGTCATGCATCGGTGATCCACTGTCCTCTTCGTTAGCTTGATTCGGCTCCGACAAGGACTCCACCGACTTCATTCTTCTTCCATCCCACGATTTTCTTTGAATTTGGTACAGTTCGTGGGCCGGATTTGTTAACCTATTGATATATTAATTCCAATCTTTTGGAATAAGTTGTTCCAGTTTGATGATTCAGAAACATGTTAATCTTCTAAGATCAGGTTCCATTATGACGATTAGGACCCGATTTGACGATTTAGAAACCGATACCAAGTTTTAAAAAATAGCTTTGTTCCAATTTGATAGATTAGGAGCCATATTGTTTGGGAAAATATAATTATTAGATAAGTAATAATTAACGTTGATATAATTTTTTTGCTAGATTAAGATTAGAAAGTGTGATAATAATCATTACCTAATTTTATAATAAAAATCCTGAACAAATCTCCATCTTTTATCTCTTTAGTGTTATGAATAATATTGTAGTGAATGTCCATGATTCACATAGGATGCTACCTTCACATAGGATGCTACCTTCACATAAGATGCTACCTAGGATGCTTTCCTAACATTGATCATAAGAATGAATGTCTTCCATGACCCATTTTTCTCCCCATTCATATGTAATTATATGAGCCCATTCATGACTCATTATTCTCTCTATTCATGTGTAATTACATTAGCCTATAGGAGTTATGTATTATGTGCCTTAAATAGAGCACATCATTGTATCTATTGGTATGAATAAGAAGAATCAATTCTCTCCTCTTTTCTATCTTGTGTTTTCTCTCTACTTCATAGTTCTCCATCATTTTCATAACACGTTATCAGCACCAAGCTCTGCCCACTTGGAGATTTACGAAGCTTTACTCTTTGGAGAACAAGATCATCATCTTAAGGTATAAAATATATCTCATGAAGTTTCAATTAGTTATTGTTCATATGTTTTATTTTATTGTTTTTGTTATCAAGTATGATTATATCAAAGACAGATTCATACTGGCACAAGCCATTCGTTGAGATGATTTTGGAAACAATGATGGTTGGATGTTGGAATTGATTTGAATATCAATAGTCTAGAAGACTATTTGTCATTTCTCATAGAGAATATATCCAACACATATGCTACAATAACATTTTGTCCAAATCAAAGTAGCAAAACATGATTATGATTCATGTGAGAAAGATTTGTATTTGAACCAATGCTTTGGAATATACAATTGCATTCCATGAGAATAAGTGTATCAAGATACACATGTTATCCAAAGAAAATGGATTATCTTATATGTCTCAAATGTTGATGATCCATGAGACATGATATCATTCCTTGATATGAATGATTGTAATGATGTCTATAGAGTGACAATATCTATGTTCCCACAAGTGAACAAAAGAATATGTTTATCTATAATTTTGATGGTCATCAGAATGAAATTTCAAGTGTCTTTCACAAAACTTGAAAGAGAGAATGAATATGATCACATAATGGTAATACAACTATCAAGTTTGTTTGGATGATCATAGTCCGAATGACACTATTACGATTTCCTATATTGGGTAATGGATGATATATATAATTGTGTGTTAGTGATCCAAAATACAGTATCACATTCCATGAAGTGAATGTATAATATATTATTACAATCTATGATGTGAATGTATTAAGAGACAATTATATTCCAAAGGATTGCATCAAAGTGGTGAAATTCAACATCTAATAAGGAGTATGTAATGCTCCTAGTGAAACAAGAATTGTTCATACATCGTATCAGTTGAAGAATTACAAAAAAAAAAATGGTGGATCAAATTACTATCAGTTATTCACAAGTATATCATCTTTATCGATTGTGAAGGAAATAATGACCACCTAATTTGTGATATCAATAATTGAAAGTTGAAATAAGAGAATTGTGATATTTTATTTATCAATTTAAATAAGATGCTTTACAAGCACTATCAATATCAAGGAATGCCGATGTACATTATCGATGATGTATTGACATATACCATCAATAAAAGATGTGTAATACTTTTTTTTTTATAATATGGCAAAAAAGAGCCAAAACTAATACTAGAAAGAGCTTATAATATTCAATGGATGAAAATTTCCACATTGATAAAATTTATAATCTATTACATCCTCCAAAGTTATTACATTGAGGAAAGAGATTCCATATGAGGTGTTAACTTTATTGGTACCTAACGTTTAGAAGAAATCTCATTTTGGTACACATCGTTTCAAAAATTTCATTTCAGTCATTATCGTTTCAGAAAATCTCGAAATGGTATTTCCGTCCAATTCCATCCAATTTTTATGTTAAGTGCTGACGTGGCAGCTGAGTCACACATCCCAGTCAGCAAAAATAATAATAAAATACTAATATTATTATTTTAAATTAATAATTACCTTTATATTAAAATAATTAATGTTTTAATTAAAAAATATAAAAAATATTTTTTGCCCATTTTTTTCCCTCTCCTCTTCTCCCTCCTCCCAACTAAAATATACATATATATCTAAACGTTTCAGGGTTTCAGTACTAAACGTTTGTCCACTTTTTCATTTGATACTTTTTGTTTACAGATCTGAGTTTTTTGGTACTTTTTGTTTGTAGATTTAAGTTTTTTTGTATTTTTTCACCTTCAACCCTCCTTCTTCTCCCCTCCCTCCCTCCCTCTTCCTCCCTTGTCCCCTTTGCTTCCTCCTCCCTCCGCCTCTCCTCTCTTCCGTCTCCCCTATGCTTCCTCCTACTTTCTTCATTTGCCTCTCTGCTGAATGTTCCTTATACCTCCTCCCTCTACCACTCCTCTCTTCCTACTTTCCTCTGTCTTCCTTTCTATGTCCTCCTTCCTCTCTTCCTCCTCCCCCCTCCTCCTTAGAAACTTAGACCTAAGCTTTTTAGGAGGATGGGGGAAGGGAGAAGAGAGGAGGAAGGAGAGGTGGAAACGGAGGGAAGGATGAAGAGAGGAGAGGCAAAAGGAGGAAGTAAGAGAAAGTAGAGTGGTGAAGGGAGGAAGTAGGAGGAAGCATAGGGAGAAGAGAGAGAGGAGAGACGGAGGAAGGAGGATGCATAGGAGGATAAGAGGGTTGGAGGTGGAAAAGTACTAAAAAATTCAGATCTACAAACAAGAAGTACCAAAATGAAAAAGTGGTGAAACGTTTAGTACTGAAACTGTGAAACGTTTTGATATATATGTATTTTCGAGGTGGGAGGAGAGAGAAGAGGGGGAGAGGAAAAAAATTGGAAAAAAATATTTTTATTTTTCATTAAAAAGGTAATTATATTAATAAAAATCAAATTTTAATATTAAATTAATGAAATTATTATTTTATTAATATTTTAGCTGACTAGGATGTGTGACTTAGCTGCCACGCCAGCACTTAACAGAAAATTTGGACGGAATTGGATGGAAATACTATTTTAAAATTTTCTGAAACGATAATGACTTAAATGAAATTTTTGAAACGCTGTGTACCAAAATGAATACTGCCCAAACATAAAATACCAAAAAAGTTAACACCTCGATTCCATATTGATGGTGTGCATTATATTTTACACAATTGTGTATGAATATATTTAAGTTATAAAGATATCACATTAATGGATATCATATTGTGAAAACAAAGACAAGATAATGAATGTATGTTCATCATATTCACATATATAGATTATGATGACAAAAATATTGGAAGTATTATAATTTATCATCATATTGAAGCTCTTACAAATGTAAACTAAAAGTTTACTTCTCCTGGCAAAATTATTTGGCATAACCGATTAGACCATCCCGGTTCTACAATTATGCGAATTGAGAATATATGTGGTTAATTTTGAAACATTCCACACACATCAATCTAAGTTGATTATTGGATAACTATTGATAAAAATAAGCAATGAATTGCTTACCTAAAGAATTAAGGGTGATATTTGGATCCATAACATACACCCAATATATCATTGGGTCAAATACTCAAAACGTCCTGAAACTATGGGGCGTGTTACAAACTCGTCCTAAAACTTTAATCCGTTACAGAGTGGTCCTAATACTATGAAATGAGTTACAGAGTAGTCCTAATGACGTCATTGGTGTACTTTTCAAGCCATTTTGCCACGTCAACATTGACATGTCATCAAAATATAATTTAAAATTCAACAATCTAATTCAAATATAAATCTAAAATTCATCTAACTTATAAAATCTGGTTCAAAACTAAATCTAGTGAGTCGGATTGATTTAATTTTAAATTTGAATCAGTTTAATATGAATTTTAAATTATATTTTCGATGACATGTCAATGTTGATTTGACAAAATGGCTTGAAAAGTACACTGATGACATCATTAGGACTACTCTGTAACTCATTTCATAGTAATAGGACCACTTTGTAACGGATTAAAGTTTTAGAATGAGTTTGTAACACGTCCCATAGTTTCAGGACGTTTTAAGTATTTGACCCATTATTCATTTAGATATTTTAACTGATGCATCAACTAGACATTCACATGTCTAGGTATGTACTCGCAACATCCAATTCGCGAGATTATTAGCTCAATCATTTTGATTATCAGTATATTTTCACGATATCCAATAAGTGAAATATATCATTAAGAATAAATATTCTCATTATCTTATATGCATGTTACTCTACATGAAAAAACATAAATTCGCATTATGCCAACGAGTTATAATGAGTTACCCTGTTATAATTGGTTTTGGGTCAAAACCTCATATTTCCTATATAATAATATTTAGATGTGATATATACATCTCAATTGCTCCACCACAATTCATTAAGATAAGTCTCAATAAAAGAGATTGAGAAATTATATATGTTGGGTACGAGTCTTCGTTGATAGTAAAATAGTTACACTATTGTCGGGAGATTTATAGATGACTCGTTTAGATGAACACATCATTTTGTGATTCAAATTTCCCAACATTAGGGGAGAAAATCAAAGGTTTGGCAAAGAGATTCGTTGGAATGAATTATCATTATCTTATTTTGATCCTCGCACTAAACAGTATGAAATTGAAGTTCATAAGGATAATTCATTAACAAAGTTGAGTTAATCAACTGCCAGATGTTTCAACGACCCGAATATAGTGACATAAAAAATCTCTTATGCCAACTACATTTGCTCCCACATAAGTGTTTTCGTATTGGTAAAAACACAAATGAGTCTAAAGCACTCATGAAGTATGAAAAATCAATCGATTCCAAAGATATAAATCATCAAAAGGTGAAAAGGAGCTTTAAATTAAGATGGTCAAAATTGAGGGTAAGATAAAGGATATCAAACAAATACATGTGCTCCTAAAGAGCATCAAGTACCTGATAATTATGAATGCAAGATATATCAATGTATTTGATGAAAAACTTTGGAATCATGATGAAGTCAACGTTGATGAAAAAATTTATTACAATACAGCGCTAAATTTGATAAGCGAAAATGAGGATCATGAGCCAAATTCATTAATGCATGCAAAGAAAGAAATGATTGACCAAAATGGAAAATATGATTGCGACAATATTATATCCCTATAAAAATGAAAAGTTTTTTGTATATAAAAAGTCTCTACACATGAAGATGTAAGCAAACGAGACATATATATTTATCCCACTGTGATTATAATGAAAATCGTAAAGTTGTGGGTTATAAGGCATCTCATTCTGAAAGGTTTTGTACAATGACAAAAACCTTATACTATTGGTTATGATGAAAGATATTTTCATTTGGTGGATGCAACAACTTTTCATTATATGATTAGTCTGGCAGTTTGTGAAGGGAAATATTTGTCTTTGATGGATGTCATTACAACCTATATGTATGGTTTGTCTAATAATGACATATATGCGTATATGAAATTTTTGGAATGATTCATTTTGCTAAATGCGAACAATAAGTCAAGTTCACGTGAACAATATTCAATAATATTAATGAATTGACGTCATACGAATTATGAGATTGAGAAAGAATGATATATTTCAGTATACCAAATATTTTCTATGTTTTATTTGCCAATATTTTTTATTTAATACTTGATTTTTATTATTAAATATTTTTTGTTTTGAAATTATATCGTATCAAAATTTCTATGACTTTCTTTTGTTTTGAAAATGCGTTTTCTTTATTTCCAAAGGTTAGAAGTCATCATCTTATTATCTATTTAATTAGCTATTCAGACTCGTGAAGAGTTTCTCAAAGAAATTAGCTATTTGATTAAAGAGTTTGAGATGAAAGATATGAAACAATATCATTGCAAATCACTTGCAGATTGAGCATCTCTCAAACATGATTGTTGTTTATCAACAAAGATACACTACCGAAATGTTGAAAATTTTGATATTTATATATATTGTCCATAACTACCTTGATGGTAGTAAGATCATTATATGTGAGTAGATGTCAATATACATCAGTAAAGTAAGAATCATTTTGTCCTGAAGTATCGTATCTTAGTGCAACAAGAGCACTCATGAATCTTGCTAGTCTTAAGACTTAATTCATCTATCAATAGTTATTTTGACAAGATTATACTCTATTCTCACTCAATGACATGAAGATCAATTGAAACATATACTATGTTATGGTCAAATAACATAAGATTTCAAGTTATTTTATTTGAGCATATTGAAAGACATGTCAATGAGTTACATGGTCTTTAAATATCGATACGATCTTTGCGTTGGTCAATTATAAATTGAGTTCACTTGGCAATATAACTATTTGGTGGTTTGTGAAACAAACTATAAAGCCACACATCATTCACATGCATGATCATATATATCATGCATAATGAGTATATATATCCTCAAGTTGTAAGAGGATCACATTAGAAAAGCTAAAAGAATATGTGTTTGACGAAATTATTTTTCCAACACGAATTTCTAGATACTAGTGGAATAACTAGTGAAAATTATGATCAAGTGACAATCTAGCATATTTGTTCACAAAGTTACTTTATACATCAAGATCATTTGTATAAAATTGAAGTTCAAAGATTGAACGATTTTGAGTCATCCTATCATGAGGGGAGTTAATACGCACTGCACTCTTTTTCCCTTAACCATGATTTTTCCCATTAGGTTTTCCTGGTAAGGTTTTTAATGAGGTAGTATGTGAGCGTATTATACGAATAATATATTATATCCCTATAAATGTATTGTCATTCTATTGATTGTTCTCTTGTAAAGTTGTAAAGGGCATATCATTAACCATTGGACATTCAAGGGGGAGTGTTATGAATAATATTGTAGTGAATGTCCATGATTCACATAGGATGCTACCTTCACATAGGATGCTACCTTCACATAAGATGCTACCTAGGATGCTTCCTTAACATTGATCATAAGAATGAATGTCTTCCATGACCCATTCTTCTCCCCATTCATATGTAATTATATGAGCCCATTCATGACTCATTATTCTCTCTATTCATGTGTAATTACATTAGCCTATAAGAGTTATGTATTATGTGCCTATAAATAGAGCACATCATTATTGGTATGAATAAGAAGAAGCAATTCTCTCCTCTTTTCTATCTTGTGTTTTCTCTCTACTTCATAGTTCATAGTTCTCCATCATTTTCATAACATTTAGTAATTAATTAAAACAAATATTTTTGTACATTGAAATGTGGAAAATTTTGGGGAAAGATCATGTCATTAAGTGTTAGGATTAATGTAGTTTATATGACTACAAAAAAGTGTAGTCCTCACAAAAATTGCCGATTCTACAGTAATCCCGAAATTAAAGTTATCATTAATGCTAAATTCAAATTTTATATAACTGAAAAAGAAATATAATTAAAAGATAATTAATTAACAAATAAATGACTTTAATACCCATCTATTTCTAGCCATTAGATCTAAATAAAATAAAATTTTATAAATGAAGGGTAAAGATTGGTGTTCTCATATGACGAAAAAAATGGTCTCCTCGTAGTAGAAATTTCCATCAACAATAGCATAATTGGCATCATACGATGTAATAACCATAATTGAAGCTAAGAAACTAGAAACAAGAAAACCAACCTAAAAAAGTAAGAGCAAATTCGTGGTCAAAGGAGATTTGACTTTTTCTTCTTCTTCCAAGGGTGAGATTGATGAAAAAGAAGGGAAAACTTGAATGTGAGGGTAGATTGGTGATGGAAAACAAGTTTGGTGAAGATTGATGGCGTTTTTATGGTGGGAAAGTGAGTGGAAGTAGTGGATAAGAAGAAGAGCTCAAACTTTTTGAGAGCTTCTTCAATGGAGGATGGAGAGAGAATGTGGGTTTGAGTTTTACGGAAGAAGGGATGAAAGGAGTATTCAAAGAGAAAGGGGTGAAGGATTTGAGTTAGGGGAGTTGTATGGAGGAGTGGAAGGGATTTGGTTCATGTATTTAGGGTTTGGGAGGGAAGAGGAAGAGAAGAAAAAAAATCAGAGAAGGAGAAGAAAAGGAAAGGAAAATCGGCAAAAATTTTGAAAATAGGGGGGGGGTTCTGCCAGCGAGCGGCGTGCAAGCCATTTGCACGCCGACCTGCTGGGAAGAATTCCCAGGCCTTTTAAAATCCTTAAAAATAGTTTTGACTCGCAAAATTTCTCGATCCCAACTTCTTTTCTCAACAAAAAGCAGTGAAATAAAGAAATTTGAGCAAGCATCAATCATCAGAACATCAAATAATGACACTTAAAATCGACGCAAAACTGGAGCAAAAATCCTCAAAAACCGAAAAGAATAAAAATTGAAAGTTTGTCTTTATGTAGAAAAATATCGGGGTGCCTCCCGATAAGCGCTAAATTTCTCGTCGCTAGCTCGACGATACCTAGACTTTCGTTCATGGTACATGATTAGAGGGCCTCAAGGGATGAAATCTTGAGTTCCTCTTTATCTTCTTTCCTTTTCCTAATATTTTCTTCTTTCCTATGCCTTCCTTTTTCACTTTCAACTTCTCAGAGAACAATTTCATTCCTTCATCAGCTCCTTTTTCCTTCAATAAGTTTCTCGGGACTTGCGCTTCTCCCTTAGTTGCGCCAACCTCCTATACCACAAAGAACTTTGTGGGAGTGAGGTGGACTTATTAAAATATTCGAGCAAACAATCAAAATCAAGAGATGATTTCTTCTTGGGATATGAAGGAGGAGAAATGACCATTAGAGTAGTCATTTCAAATACAATCTCTTCCTCCCCTAAACGGAAGGTCATTCTCCCGCTAAGCACATCAATAATGGCTCCAACAGTAGCAAGGAATAGTATGGCGAGTATAAGGGGAGTATTGAAATTTTCCTTCATATCTAGAACTACAAAATCAACTGGGAAATAACAGTTATTGATTTTAACGAGAACATTTTTAACAATCCCTAAGGGTTGCTTCATGCTCTCATCAGCTAAATGAACATCCATACTAGTAGAAACTAACTCTGTCAATCCTAAGCGTTGGCATAAAGGATAGGGCATCACATTAATACTAGCTCCTAAATCAGCAAGAGCCCTATCTATGCAATGGGAACCAATATAGCAAGGATAATAGAAACTTACCGAATCCTTGCACTTCTTGGCAACCTACTTTTAGAGGAGTTGTGAATAGTTCGTACTGACGTGTAAGTAATTAAACTCATAACTATCAAGGTCGTATTTCCACAGGGTTCTCTCAATGGGCACTACTCACATTATTCATGGACGGGCTAATCAATTGAAATTGGTTTGATAAGACGAACAAAACGAAAGCATAAAGAAAACTAAACAAGCAAAACAAGCAGTGCAAATCAAAGATAAAAGAGGTTCACTTGGAAAGATAGCTTCATCATGCTCAAGAGGAGTAAATGAACAAACAAGCCAAACATGATCGAGGATGCAATCGAATGACCATGCAAATCCCTTCTATGGACTCAGTGCACTCTCGTAGCACTAAATCCCTATCCTAAAACCACTCGACTTAGGCTCTCGCTCTCAAGCTAAGTGACTAAGGATGCATTAAAGGTGTTTGCTGAAATGCCAAGCCACAAAACCCTCTCCTATAACTCTATGACCACAAGGCTAGACATCACACTCTCATGTCAATGCCCTAACACTAAGAGAATCATCAAAAGACTAATCAAAGTTCAAATGAATGAAAAACCTAGTGCACACCAAGTGTTCGATAAAATGTACAAGAGAGAAATCATGCAACAATGGTTGAATTGAGATGAGCTAATCTCTTAGAACACACTCACTTCAATCCTTAGACCTACAAACCATGTAATCTAAGCACTCTCATTCATCACATCACATTGAATAGACCAAATTAAGCAATCATGGCATAAATTGGAATTAGGAACAAGTCTAGAGATCATCTTCTTACAACCAAGATCAATCATAGCATGCTTATACAATCAACCTCTATCCTAGCACAACTAATCTATCAATCCAAGATGAACCTAGTAAATTAGACACACATGTTGATGGGCCCGGCTCGTCAGAGTCCTAAGGGCCCAGATGGCGGTCCACACGACGCCCTGCACGCAGCAGAGGTTGGACCTAGGCGACAGTTCGGGTGGGCTAAGCAAGCAAGCCCAGGAAATGGAAAGAGGCCCAAAGCGACGGCCCAGCCCGGCAGCTCTTAGGGTTTCAAGGCAAGGCGAACACGTGTCAACATCTTACGGAGACTACAAATGAGTGGCCAGGATTCGACCTTGGCGACCAAGACAGGGGTACTATAAATACCCCCCGTACACCCCATTAACCAGAGGACAACACTTTTACCCAGCGGACAAACGCTCCGCGGTACGTTACTCGCCTTACTTCCCATTCCTTAAACTGATCGCCTCCCCTTCCCTTGAACTAACTACCCGCACTACTACTTTCGAGGTACACCGCTCTCTGAAGACCAACAGGCTTGGGCTTCCACTATTGGGCCAGGCGACGAGGCTGGAACAATTGGCGCGCCAGATAGGGGCGATCAGGCGACTCGTCAAGGCGAATGGCTTCATCAGCGATTCCTACTCTGATGGGCGAGGGTGGTGAAGAAGGAGACGGAGTAACACCTGTTAAGCACATCAACCCAGGTTCTCGAGCAGACCCAAATCTCACTAGAAATATGGAGCGCGAATTCGAAGGCGACTCGGAATCTCGAAGTACTATTCCGGCCGGCGAGGCTTACGAACTATTGGAGCAGCGATTCCGGTCCCTTGAGCAACAAAATGCTGAGCTGACCCAGATGTTGAAGACGGTGATCGCCCAGCAAGCTCAAGCCCTTGGGGCCAACACTCGGGACAGGCAGTCGCCGCAGGACTCTCATCTCGAGGTATTACAGCAATTCCTCCCGGCTACTCAAATCTCACCTGCACAGTTGGCAGTTCGCCAACCTCTGTCCAGGGTGATACTCGCCGAGCCACTGCCAAAAGGGTTGGTGCCGCCCAACCTGGATAGGTATGTGGGGACAGGCGACCCGGACGAGCACCTTCAAGCCTTCCAGATCGCCATGCAAATGCAGCAAGCCGGCGATGCCGCATACTGCAGGGCTTTTCCAGCAACGCTTGGGGGGCGAGCTAGGGAGTGGTACATGAATCTACCGGAGGGTATCATAACGTCGTGGGAGGGTTTTGCGAGGATCTTCTCACAGAAGTATGAGTGCAAGAAAACAAGGACGGTCCCGTTGCAAGCACTGGTAAGCCTGAGGCAAAAGCCGAACCAGTCGCTGAAAGAATTCTTTGATGAGTGGACTAGGGTCGTCCAATCCATCAAAAGGGTAGATCATGAAATCGCTGCGACAAGTTTATTCCAGTCGACCCATAATGGCAGACTGCGAGAGTCGCTGCTAGAGGTGGCTCCAAAGTCGCTGTCGGACTTGGAAACCAGGGTACATAAAATTATTTTAATTGAGGAGCAGTTAGCAGAACCCTTACAAGGAGCGGCGAAGAGGGAAGAAAAGCCCGTTATAGGGAACAAGCAGGCCAAATGGCAGCCCTCCGAGAAACCGCCATACAGGAGATACCTCCCTGAAGAACAAAGGGGTTACCAGGAGAGGGGATACCAAGAAGAAAGAGCGGATTACACATCACTCTCAGAATCGCGAAGAAAGAACCTGCTGTATATGCAGCATAAAGGACATACCATCAACTGGCCGGGACCAATGTTCACCCCAGCGGATCAACAAAGTCGCCAGAAGTTCTGCGATTTCCATGACTCTCATGGGCATACCACTGAAGATTGCAGGGAATTAAAAAATGAAATCGAAAGGTGGATAAGCGAAGGACGTCTCAGGGATTTCATTGTCAGCTCAAAGCGGAAAAACAAGCCGCAAGAAGATGATCGCCGCGGAAAAGGAGAATCACAAGACAAGAAGGGTGATGTCTTCGCCCGGCTTAAGGAGCCTCTGGACAATGAAGATAGCAAGAAGAAGCCTCGTCCCGAGGTGAATCACGTTTATCAAACCATTTTCGGTGGGGAAAGCTGCCCAACAAAGAAAGTCAAAAAAGAGGAAACGAAGGAAGTAATGATGATAGATCAAGTCAGTCGCCCAACGTTGGGATTCTGGGAGGAATACATGGCGCGGGTAGGAGGCCCAAGTTTGGAGGCGATGGTGATTCAAGTAATCACACAAAATAGCCGAGTGGAGCGAGTGATGGTTGACGAAGGGAGCTCGGCGGACATCATTTTCTGGGAGCTGTACAAGAAAATGAACCTGCCAGCTAGCTTGCTCAGGCAGACAAAAACTACCATCTCAGATTTTCAGGGCACACAGTCCCCATCAAGGGAATTGCCACGAAGGCGATAACCATCGGGGGTGGAGATTTGCAGGTCACCCGATCCATTGACTTCCATGTCATGGATTGTCAATCCACGTACAACATGATCCTCGGGCGACCGGCGCTCGCCGCCTTCCAGGCAATCTCCTCCCCAGTGCACCAAGTGTTGAAGTTCGCCACAAAAGAAGGGATAGGTTTTGCCTGGGGGCACCCGGACATCGCCAGAAGGTGTTACATGGCGGCGACTAAAAGCACCTGCCTCACCATAAGCTTAGAGGTGGAAAATGGAGGAGAAAGAGTTGTACCAGCAGAATCGGACGTCCCAATACTGCTCTTTGAGGAGGATGAAAGCAAGACAGTCCGGGTATCATCCTATCTAAGCGACGAAAGGAGGCAGGAGTTGGTTGGGTTGCTCCGAGAATTTTCACACCTGTTCGCGTGGTCACCAAGTGACATGCCGGGAATCGCTCCAGACATCATCAAACACTCTCTTGCGATTGAGCCCGAGAGTCGCCCAGTGCAACAAAAGCGGTGGAACATCTGCAGAGAAAGGCAGCAGGCGGTGGCGATTGAAGTAGAAAAGCTTCTGAAGGCAGGATTTATCAGGGAGGTACAATATCCTGAATGGTTGGCTAATGTGGTTCTTGTGAAGAAGTCGTCAGGGGCATGGCGAATGTGCGTCGACTTCACCAGCCTAAACGACGCTTGTCCCAAAGACCCGTACCCGCTGCCCAACATAGAGCAGCTGGTAGATGCAACAGCGAATAATGAAATGCTATCCTTCCTAGACATGTTTTCAGGCTATCATCAGATACCTTTAAATGAGCAAGACCAAGAGAAGACGGCCTTCATGACGCCCACGACGAACTACTGCTACCGGGTAATGCCATTTGGACTCAAGAATGCTGGCGCGACTTACCAAAGGATGATCGACTCAGTTTTCGCCAAGCAGCTCGGCCGAAACTTGGAGGCGTATGTGGATGACCTCTTGGTCAAAAGTGGGAAGTCTGGCGATCACTTGGCAGACTTAAGGGAAACCTTCAATACACTGCAGGAGTATTCGCTCAGATTGAACCCTTTGAAGTGTGTGTTTGGGGCGACATCAGGAAAGTTTCTGGGATATCTCATAACCAGAAGAGGAATAGAAGCTAATCCAGCGCAGATCGCAGCGATTACAGCAATGGCACCCCCAAAGACCGTGAAGGAGGTTCAGGTTTTATCTGGAAGACTGACGGCAATCAACCGATTCATTCCCAGGATCGCCGATTGCTGCGCTCCGTTTTTTGCGACCTTGAAGAATGCATCAAAATTTGCATGGAATGACAAATGTAACAAGGCTTTTGAAGAGCTGAAGCAATTTTTAATTACCCCTCCTGTACTTGCATCTCCAAAGTTAAATGAAGATCTATTTCTCTATATCGCAATCTCTCCCAAGGCAGTTAGTGCGGTCTTGGTTCGTAAAGAGGACAAAGCCGAACACCCTGTTTTTTACACAAGTAAGACCTTAGTCGACGCCGAAACAAGGTATCCGGCGATAGAAAAAATGGCGTATGCTGTGGTTTGCGCGGCCAGAAAGCTGCGACCATACTTTCAGGCACATACAATCCATGTACTCACGAACCTTCTGATTAAAAATGCGTTGAGATCCATGAGCGTGGCGGGGCGATTAGCTAAGTGGGCGATTGAGTTAAGCGAATATGAATCCGATACCAGCCACGAACGGCGATTAAAGTCCAAGTTCTTGCGGACTTTGTAGTAGAGGGGGCAGTGCAAGAAGATAATGAAGAAGGAGATGAGTGGACGTTGTTTACAGACGACGCCTCAAGTAAGGGAGGATCGGGCGCGGGAATAGTCCTAAGGTCTCCTGGTGGGATCCTCCACGAGGTGGCGCTGCGATTCGCAACTAGTCGAACCAACAACGCAGCAGAGTATGGGGCATTAGAGGCTGGCCTACGAATTGCTAAAAGTATGGGAGTTACTAACATCAAAGTTTTCTCAGACTCAGCGATAGTAGTCAACCAGGTTAACAGAAGTTTTGAAGTAAAGGAGGAATCGCTCCTCCCCTATTTCGACGAGGTAAAGCTACTCATGTCAGAATTTAAAAGAGTGGCTATATCACAAATCGCTAGGGAGGAAAATTGTCACGCGGACGCACTGTCAAAACTGGCAACAACAATAGATTTTGAAGAAGGGCGAATGGTCTCAGTGGAAAAGGAGACAAGGATGAAGCAGTGTTTCCACATGATTAACGGAATTGAGAAAAGCGACTGGCGAACGCCTATCATCCAATATTTGGATAACGACACTGTAACAAGCGACCCGTTAGAGGCGACCAAGCTCCGGCGAAAAGCAGGAAAATGTACCATAATAGGGGGCGAGCTGTACCGAAAGTCAGCTATGGGTCCATACTTGCGATGCCTGGGAGAGGAGGATGCAGCTTGGGCTCTGGAGGAAGTACATTCAGGAGTGTGTGGAACTCACTTGGGAACAAGAAGTTTGGAAAGAAACTTGATATATCAAGGCTTCTATTGGCCAACAATGAGAAAGGAGGCAGGCGACCTAGTGAAAAAGTGCCACAAGTGTCAGGAATTCGCAAGCTACCACAAGTTGCCAGCAACCGCACTCCAGGCGAATTGCAGCCCATGGCCATTCGCGAGGTGGGGAATGGATATCCTAGGCCCATTCCCGGAAGCCTCAGGAAAAAGGAAATTCCTCATCGCGGCGGTTGATTATTTCACCAAGTGGGTTGAGGCAGAAGCAGTGGCAAGTATCACCGCTAAGCAGATATAAAAGTTCGCGTTTAAAAGTATCGTCACCAGATTCGGCATACCAGAAAGTATTATCTGTGATCACGGTACTCAATTCGACTCACAGGTCTTCAAAGAATTTTGTGATGATTTAAAGATAAATCTACGATTCGCCTCAGTCGCCTACCTACAGGCCAACGGACAAGCGGAGGCGGCTAACAAACTCATCCTGCAAGGTTTAAAGAAAAGAGTGGATGGATGTAAGGGTGTATGGGTTGAAGAGCTCGATCACGTACTATGGGCTCATCGTACGGCTTATAAAACGGCGACGGGTGAGACTCCCTATACATTGACATATGGAACGGAGGTGGTTCTCCCGGTAGAGATTTCAATCCCATCTATACGGATACAGGAATACAGGGACGAGGTCAACGAACAAGAATTGATGCTTAACGTGGATATGATTGAGGAAAGAAGAGAAAAGGCGCAGATGCGACTGATCGCCGAAAAGGAACAGCTGGCCAGGCGGTACAATCTAAAGCTCCGGCCACATCACATCGCGCTCAATGATTTAGTGCTGCAAAAAATCTTCAGGCCAGCGATCGGGGCAGCCAAGCTCAATCCGGGGTGGGAAGGCCCATACAAAGTACGGCGAGTAGTAGGGGCCAATACCTTCAAGCTAGCAGAGCTGGATGGCACAAAGGTTTCCAAAACATGGAATTCCATGCATCTTAGGCGGTATTACGATTAAAAAGTACTTGTAGTGATATTGATTTTAAGTAAGTTACCAGGTGCCCCGATATTTAATCCTGAAAGCACTGTTTCACCATCAAAATTATCATATAAGACCTAAGGGCATTGAGATCGCTATGTAAGACCTACGGGCATTAACAAATCGTCGTGTACGACCCAAGGGCATCAAAATTATCATATAAGACCTAAGGGCATTGAGATCGCTATGTAAGACCTACGGGCATTAACAAATCGTCGTGTACGACCTAAGGGCATCAAAATTATCATATAAGACCTAAGGGCATTGAGATCGCTATGTAAGACCTACGGGCATTAACAAATCGCAGCGTAAGACCTAAGGGCAGCAAAATTATCATATAAGACCTAAGGGCATTGAGATCGCTATGTAAGACCTACGGGCATTAACAAATCGTCGTGTAAGACCTAAGGGCAGCAAAATTATCATATAAGACCTAAGGGCATTGAGATCGCTATGTAAGACCTACGGGCATTAACAAATCGCAGCGTAAGACCTAAGGGCAGCAAAAGTATCATATAAGACCTACGGGCATGCACGAATCACCGCGTAAGACCTAAGGGCAGCAAAATTATCATATAAGACCTACGGGCATTAACAAATCGCCGCGTAAGACCTAAGGGCAGCAAAATTATCATATAAGACCTAAGGGCATTGAGATCGCTATGTAAGACCTACGAGCATTAACAAATCGTCGTGTAAGACCTAAGGGCAGCAAAATTATCATATAAGACCTAAGGGCATTGAGATCGCTATGTAAGACCTACAGGCATTAACAAATCGCAGCGTAAGACCTAAGGGCAGCAAAATTATCATATAAGACCTACGGGCATGCACGAATCGCCGCGTAAGACCTAAGGGCAGTGAAATTGCTATATAAGACCTAAGGACATTAACAAATCGCCGCGTATGGCCTGAGGGTAGCAAAACTATCAGTATAACGTCTAGCCAACGATGAAAGGAGGCGAAGCAGTCAAGAAAGGCGTCACAAGATATAAGACCAAGGTTAAAAATGCACAAATAGAAGCTAAGTGGCGAATGTTATAAAAAAAAGGGAGAGAGCAATAACAACAACAAGCAAAAACATGAGGTCAATTGTCTGGAAAGAAAGCAGTAATAACAAAAAGTCAGAGGCAGGATTATGGGTCCTTGGTGCTGGAGTCTTTCCCGCCAGTCTTTGAGGGATCAGCGGCGGAGTCGAGGTCTTTGCCACTGGTCGAGGGAGCAAGGTCAGAGGATGGCGGCTGAACCTCCAAGCCGTCGGGATTCAAATCAGGCAGGCCGCGACTACGACGAGTAGCCAAAATATATTCAGCATCTGCCGCTGCCACCTCACGCTCCAAGCGATCGGCGTCCCGAAAGTAAGCTTCTTCCTCGGAGGCGGCTGGGTCGGGAACCCTGCAGCTGTGGCGGTTAAGGCCGCGAAGGACAGCCCGAACCATCTTTCGTCCAGGCCAACCCTTGCTGGGAAAAAGCTCGTAGAACTCGTTACGACAGCTACACATTACCACACGCATACTCTCGTCGAGAGCATGAGTATAGTATGCCACAGTCTCATCGTATTGAGCCTTGGCAGCCTCGAGGTCGCGATCCGCCGCCGATTGTTCCGCCAGGGAATCGTTGAGCAGCTTTTTCGCGCTGTCCCTTTCAGCAGTTGGAGCAAAGAGATAGTAAATACAGAGAAGTGAAGTAGCAGAGAAAGCGTAAAAAAGAAAGAAAGACGGTAAGAGTGAGGTTTATAAAGGAAGTCCAGTAGGCGGGAAACGGAACCGTCGCGGTGGATGAGTGGGGAGCACGCGCGGCTAATGGGATGTGTTGGCGGGAAACGGAACCGTCGCGACGGCTCATTGGTGGCACGCGCGGTTGAGAAGACGTTTGGAAGGATAAAGTAATGATGACTTTTGGGCAGTTACCAAAATACCCCGATTTCCCCAGCTTCCCCAGCAAGCTAGAGAGTAAAAGACCATAGTACCTTGAGCGATAGAGGGGCACGTGGGAAATGAAAAACAGGCGTGACTGGCAGTAGCGATAAGGGACCTAAGGCGATATAAGACACGAAGACAAGAGCGATCTAATAAAAGGTCAGGGGCCGAGAAACCAGGGCGATAAAGGAAAGCAGGGGAGATAAAGCGACATGGCGTAAGCAAGGCTAAGAAGCCCTCAACCAAACAAAGCTCGGCTAAGGGCTTGGGGGCAATTGATGGGCCCTCTTGCGGCGATCACAAGACAGGCGATCCGAGCTATGAGAAAGCCCTCAACCAAGTAAAGCTCGGCTAAGGGCTTGGGGGCAATTGATGGGCCCGGCTCGCCAGAGTCCTAAGGGCCCAGATGGCGGCCCACACGGCGGCCCACACGACGCCCTGCACGCAGTAGAGGTTGGACCTAGGTGACAGTTCGGGTGGGCTAAGCAAGCAAGCCCAGGAAATAGAAAGAGGCCCAAAGCGACGGCCTAGCCCGGCAGCTCTTAGGGTTCCAAGGCAGGGCGAACACGTGTCAACATCTTACGGAGACTACATGAGTGGCCAGGATTCAACCTTGGCGACCAAGACAGGGGTACTATAAATACCCCCCGTACACCCCATTAACCAGAGGACAACACTTTTACCCAGCGGACAAACGCTCCGCGGTACGTTACTCGCCTTACTTCCCATTCCTTAAACTGATCGCCTCCCCTTCCCTTGAACTAACTACCCGCACTACTACTTTTGAGGTACACCGCTCTCTGAAGACCAATAGGCTTGGGCTTCCACTATTGGGCCAGGCGACGAGGCTGGAACACATGTCCAAGGGAACAAAGGAAAGAGAAAGGGAGTTGGTCACCAAGAACACCATGGCAATCCTCCACTTGCAAGCTCCTCTCCGAAGGTTGTGGACATCAATCCGAGCTCCTCTTCCTTTGAATTGCACCAGAAGTGACCTCCGGTTGTGGCTGATGATCGACGATTGAGAAGAGAGGAAGTGCAGAGTGTTCGTCGAATGCTGAATGCTGAGTAATCCAATGAATTATGAATATTTTCCTTCTCGCCGAGTCGCCACTTTAAATCGGTCCGCTGGAAAAGCCCAGAGTTTTTGGGGAGAACTTTCAAAGTTTCCCTCTCCTGTAACTTCAATTCCTAAAACTCCTCGGCGAGAACTTGATAGTTCTCACCGAGAACTTATTTAGAAACAGGTGCAAAAATCTCCAAATTGCAACAGCCTTAACTCCTCCGTCCTAGCTCCGATTGACCTCTCGTTTCCTCCTATGCACTCTTTGTCACCCGTACTACAATGCCATATCCTGAAAATGCTCAAAGATAACTCCAATACACCACGAATATAGCTCCAAAGTGGCTCTCGGACAATAAAAGTGCACTTAGCACAAAACATCTATAAAAGCATATAAGCTAAGGCATTTCAAGATCAAAACGGGGGATTCTTAGGTCAATCACAAGCTTAAAATGCATGAAATAGAGTCACATCAAATTCCCGTACAACTAAGCTTTTGCTTGTCCTCAAGAAAATGATATAGAAAACATCCAAGTTCACAAATGAAAAGATCAGTCACATTGAGATTCAAACATTAACAACTTGGCTTAGACTGTTCCACGAACAAACTTAACCTACACATGCAAGAACATCAACCAAACAAGTCTAGACCTCACTATTTTCTGATTACTTCAAGTAGTAGTCAATTAGGACAAATATCTTTCCGAAAACAAATTGATTCACAAAGTATCCGACCATGACAACACCAACTCTAATCAAAAGGGCTTAAACTCGGGATATGATGCGGTTTAGGTGGAGGTAGGGAATATTTGGGAGGTGGTGAGTGATCGTGATGTGGCTATCGACTCGACTTCATCCGCCTCTAGAACTGCACTTTATACACGCTCAAGCTAGGATCGCTTCATCAAAGACATCTTCCAAGGCTTTACTTCCGCCACTTACTTACTGCATACTAGTGCTCGATCCAAACACTTCACTTAGGTGTTGGACCTGCGTAGCTCACAGTCTTTGCCTATGCTAGTGCTCAACCCGGCACTTCACTTAGGTGTCGAGCTTGTCTAGCTTTTCTTTCGGCACTTCAAGAATTTGAGCAACTTGAACACTATCTTCACACATAAGCCTTTCTTCACACATTAGCCACTTGATTTGTCAATTTAGCCACTTGATCCTTAGCCAGTTATAACTTCCACAAAAATATGTCGAATTGGATTTCCGTCTAATCTCAAGCCACATTCACAAGGGATCAAAAAGGTGATGAAAAACATGGAGTAAGGCTGAAAATGTGTATAATCCAACAAACAGGCCAAAGCTCAAACGGGTTATCCTAAAGGAAACTGATTCGGGTAAGCTTTTTGGCTGAATCTGGTAAAATTCTAATTGTCTTTATCATCTTAGAATGGTGTTATCGAGCGGTTTTAAAAACAAGAACCAAGCAATCAATTCAACTACAAGAGTGATCCAATCTCTGTTCTGACCTACACTCAATTTGATATTAGTGCCGACATGCTGGTTATAGGTTCTAAGTGGAACAGCCTAAGCGTCATTGTGAAAGTTTGAAGTAAATTAAACACCAAGAGTCAAGAATTGAATGATTCTACGCAAGAGAAATTTGAAATTCAATAAAGCACATGCACACCATCAAAGAATAGCATTCTACTTCTACTGACAAACAATCACACCAAACCTCAAATTCCTCCTACGACGAGAACGAGCATTGTCCTCAATGATCAAGAGAGAGAGGGTGAGGCAAGAGTGGTGAAAGAGTCCCATGAAGATCATTGGTGAAGAGTGATTCCAAATGCTTCCTAAACCTTATTCAAAAAGCTAAAACAACACAAAAACTAAAAGAGCAAATAAGAGCGAAAAAAGTAAAGATAACATGGGGTGCCTCCCAAGAAGCGCTTGGTTAACCTCTTAACCTCGAGGATACCTGTGTTATGGTATCCAACTTAACACCTCATTGAAGTCAAGTAGTTTCTTCCATGATGAAGATTGAGCTCCAAGTAACGACATGAGCAAAGGGTAGAATGGCCAATGAGCAATGCTTGAGTGTCATTTTTTACCTTGAGGTGGCTTCCTACCCTTGGATTGGGAAACTTGATGAAGGAAGAGGGAGTACGGCTTGGCATCGCAATTGAGCTCCATTACCTCCAAGTTGAAAGTGTCGCCCAAGGAAGCCTTAGAGTCAAGAAGATGCGGCTCCACTCTCATGACTTCTTTAGGAGGGGTCGAGAAGCATGTGCCCTTAGTCTCTTGGCACAAGTATGTCATGACTAATCAAGAAGATTGAAGAGTACTCTTCGTCTCGGTTGGTTGCACCATAATCATAGAGTGATGTTGTACACTTTCGTGCTCCACTCTAGGTACAACCTCCTCTTGAAGAGTCTTCGAATCATCTCGCACCTCTTCAAGTGTCAACATCCTCAAGCCTCCTTGAATCTTCTACGAAAGTGCCATTGTCGTGTGGTGTGTCCTTGGGAAGAACATGTTCTTCAATCTCGTCCACTACCAAATCTTCTTCCGAGTCAAGCTCTTCCGATTCACAAGTATCATCCTCATCATCATAAGCATGCTCCACAATATCGGGACCACTTTCATTCTCTAAGACTTCCTTTATGAGCTCCATAGTTTAAGCCATGCGATTAAATTGAACCGCATTGTCTTCCGCAACCTTTAAGATCTCATCAAGCAAGGAAGGGGGTGGAGAGTGTTGCTCATGGCTTACGAACTACTCTTGAGGACACTCACTTTCTTCCACCATCTTCAAGAGCTTCTCTAGAGTGGAAAGCGGTGGGGGGGTGTTGTTCATGACTTGTGAATTCCTCTTGACAATACTCCGACAAGATTTGATGGTAGAGTGGAGGTGGAGAGGGACATTGTTCATTCCACATTGGTGTTGAAGCTTGTTCATCTTAACCCCACCATTGGCCAACTTGCTAGAGGCCTCAAAATTGTGCTTGGGGATGAGTGAATCGACTCATGTATTACACCAAGGTACCTACACACAAGCACAACCAAAAACACCAACGTAACTTGACAATGCGGGATAACAAAAACAAGCAAACAAGTAACAGGAAGCAAAACTAAATTGGAAGGAAGTGAATAGATCGGTCCACTACTAAATGCTTTCTTAGGATTGAGAAAGGTCCCCGACAATGGCGCCAAACACTTGACGTGTAAGTAATTAAACTCACAACTATCAAGGTCGTATTTCCACGGGGTTTTCTCAATGGCCACTACTCACATTATTCATGGACGGTCTAATCAATTGAAATTGGTTTGATAAGACGAACAAAACGAAAGCATAAAGAAAACTAAACAAGCAAAACAAGTGGTGCAAATCAAAGATAAAGGAGGTTCACTTGGAAAGATAGCTTCATCATGCTCAAGAGGAGTAAATGAACAAACAAGCTAAACATGATCGAGGATGCAATCGAATGACCATGCAAATCCCTTCTATGGACTCAATGCACTCTCGTAGCACTAAATCCCTATCCTAAAACAACTCGACTTAGGCTCTCGCTCTCAAGCTAAGTGACTAAGGATGCATTAAAGGTGTTTGATGAAATGCAAAGTCACAAAACCCTTTCCTATAACTCTATGACCACAAGGCTAGACATCACACTCTCATGTAAATTCCCTAACACTAAGAGAATCATCAAAAGACTAATCAAAGTTCAAATGAATGAAAAACCTAGTGCACACCAAGTGTTTGATAAAATGTACAAGAGAGAAATCATGCAACAATGGTTGAATTGAGATGATCTAATCTCTTAGAGCACACTCACTTCAATCCCTAGACCTACAAACCATGTAATCTAAGCACTCTCATGCATTACATCACATTGAATGGACCAAATTAAGAAATCATGGCATAAACTAGAATTAGGAACAAGTCTAGAGATCATCTTCTTACAACCAAGATCAATCATAGCATGCTTATACAATCAACCTCTATCCTAGCACAACTAATCTATCAATCCAAGATGAACCTAGGAAATTAGCCACACATGGCCAAGGGAACAAAGGAAAGAGAAAGGGAGTTGATCACCAAGAACACCATGGCAATCCTCCACTTGCAAGCTCCTCTCCCAAGGTTGTGGACTTCAATCCAAGCTCTTCTTCCTTTGAATTGCACTAGAAGTGACCTTCGGTTGTGGCTGATGATCGGCGATTGAGAAGAGAGGAAGTGCAGAGTGTACGTCGAATGCTGAATGCTGAGTAATCCAATGAATTATGAATATTTTCCTTCTCGCCGAGTCGCCACTTTAAATAGGTCCGCTGGAAAAGCCCAGAGTTTTCACCAAGAACTTTGAAAGTTCTCACCGAGAACTTCTTCAAAGGCAACTTTCCATCTCCTGTAACTTCAATTCCTCAAACTCCTCGGCGAGAACTTGATAGTTCTCGCCAAGAACTTCTTTAGAAACAGGTGCAGAATTGCAACGGCCTTAACTCCTCCGTCCTAGCTCCGATTGACCTCCTGTTTCCTCCTATGCGCTCCTTGTCACGCATACTACAATGACATATCCTGAAAATGTACAAAGATAACTCCAATAGAGCACAAATATGGCTCCAAAGTGGCTCCTAGATAACAAAAGTGCACTTAGCACAAAACATCTATAAAAGCATATAAGCTAAGGCATTTCAAGATCAAAACGGGGGATTCTTAGGTCAATCACAAGCTTAAAATGCATGAAATAGAGTCACATCACGTAACAAGCACCATTTCATCAACTAACGCCAATTCTTCCTTCTTTAAACATAGGCATCGTTTTATGTGTTAAATTGGAATTCAGGTGGAAATGATCAAATCCGTCGCAATTGAATTCAAGGATAATTGCCCATACCGGTGGAATTGAACTCCTTGTTTTCCCGTAACATGACGTAATGGAATTAATATCATTAATTAGATGAAATGATCTTGCTATCCCTCAACGTGTGTATATTAACCATACAGAACACGTACATGGCATAATTTGTATATAAGTTTTGGAAAAAAGTACATCAAATAAATAGCATGAATTATGTATTGTTTCAATAAACATATAATTATCAAATGAACAATAATTTGTGAAGTTAAATTTTTAATTTATTTGGCACATGATAAAAGACCAAAGTGTGTTTTATGGTCCAAATATCCTACTCTTTGGACTTCATCAATTTACACATGGAAGTTAGGTATGTATATATCATCGAGACACATGAAAAAAGTGGACTTTATGATTGGGAAAAATTTAATAGGCCAAAATAGAGTAACAAATTTACAGCAGTTCATAACAGTTTGTAAAATGATAACCAATATATTAGCAGACAACGATTAAAAAATAGAGGACAATGAAAAATAAACAATTTATGAGTTTTTCAATATCAATGTTGTAAACAAGCAGAGATTGATGAGAAGAAGAAGCTGAAAACTCATGCAGGAACGTCGTTGCAGAGTTTTAATTTTGAAGGGTATTTTTGGATTGTTTTCAAATGTTGGGCCACAATTTTGAAATCCTTACCTCTTAGTAGGGATTTCAAAACAGGACTTTTGGTGGTTTTAAAGTAGGCCGACTTTCAAATTAATCCAATTTTAGTACGATTTTAACAATTGGAAAACAAGGATTGGGGCAATTCCACCCACTTTGGTAAAATCCTACTGGTTTTATTGGCACGGAAAACGTGGCCATAGTTTCTTCAAGTGGTCAGTGCTAGATGGCTTCTTGATGATGGTATTCAAGAATTCCTTGTTAACGTGCACCACTACAAGAAAATTACATTTTAACATCAATTTTCTAACGACGGACAAAAATCTGCTGTTAGAATAAAAGTCTAACGGCGGATTTTTAAAAATCCGCTGTTAGATAACAGCGGACAAAAACCGCTGTTAGAAATCCGTTGTTAGCCGTTTAATTTAGGGGGCGCCAAAATATCCCGCCTTAGCGGGAAATCAAAATTTTTGGGGGGAAACCTAGCAGCGGATATAAACCGCTATTAGGTTGTCCGCTGTTAGGTTTTGCTGATGTGGCAATCCGTGTGCCCAACCCCAGCCAATCACATTCTTTTATGGATTTTTTTCTTTCTCCCTTATTTTTCTCTTCTCTTTCTCTTATTTGTTGTTAGTTTTTGTTCTTGTGTCTTAGGGATTTTTTCTTAGGATTTGTAGAAGAACAAAGAAGAAGGAGAAGAAGAAAAAAAAAAGGAACAAAAAAAGGAATGAAGAGAAGAAAAGAAGAAGAAGAAGAAGAAGAAGAAGAAGAAGAAGAAGAAGAAGAAGAAGAAGAAGAAGAAGAAGAAGGGAACAAAAAAAGGAATGAAGAAGAAAGAAGAAAGAAGAAGAAGAAGAAAGGAACAAAAAAAGGAATGAAGAAAAAGAAGAAGAAGAAGAAGAAGAAGAAGAAAGAAGAATCTAGATCTGGAATAGAGAAAAAAGAAGAAAATAAGAAGAGAAGAAGAAGGAAGAAGAAAGGAAGAAGGAAGAAGGAAGAAGAAGAAGAAGAAGAAAGAAGGTGAAGAAAGAAGAAGAAGAGGAAGAAAGAAGGATCAGAAGAAGAAGAAGAAGGAGAAGAAAGAAGAAGAAGAAGAAGAAGAAGAAGAAGAAGAAGAGAAGAAGAAAGAGGAAGAAAGAAGGATCAGAAGAAGAAGGAAATCTGATCGAAATTCTAACGGCGGATTTTAAGTGCTGTTAGACATAACCGCTGTTAGGTTTAACGGCGGTCAGGTTATCCGCTGTTAGCTCACCTTACGTTAGTCAACCTAACAGCGGATATGCAACCGCCGTTAGGATTTCTAACAGCGGCCTATCCGCTGTTAGAATCACCAAAAATCCGCTGTTAGGATGTCATTTTCTTGTAGTGCACCTTTTCCAGCATTGCTACCACTTGATCCACCTTCTCAATCACCGGAGGAGGTAGCACCTCCTCAACAACCTTCACAGCTTCCAACTCGACATCTTCCTTCCCAAGTAGAGTGTCTTGCAAGAACTTAGTGTAAGAAGGAATCTTTACTAGAGTGTGCAAGAAATGAGTCGTTATTTCTTGTCTCTCTAAAACCTTGAGATAAGCGTGAAAAGATTCTTCTTGCGACGCCTTCCTTACCCAGTTAGGGAAAGGAATAGGTGGACATATTGAGTAACTGCTGCCTTAACTTGAGGGGTCTCCATAGGTACATCAACCTCCTCAATGTCTTCTTTGTCGTATTCTTCTTCTTCACTTTCTTCTTCTTGCGCCACCACTGACTTCAGATGCTCTTGGCTTTTGGCCAGGGTCGTATTCCCCAAGGGTCTTCTTAGTTCGGCTTACTCAGTTTTGAGAGAGGTGTTCAAATTGATGGAACAGAAAAAACACACACACACTTCGCAATCTAAATCTCAAAACAAGGTTGGCTCAAGCTATAAATGACTAACTCAAACACGGGCTCAAAGATCATGGGAGTAGGGGTTGACAACTAATCATTCTAAGCGCGCAAAGACAGAACACAAGACGGGTGAAATGGGAGAGAGATAAGGGTCAAGCAAGTTTCTCCTTTCGGGTTCATGAATCCTGAATACACAACTTTGGACTAAAACAATTCTAACAAGCGAGATGAAATCTTTAAACATAACATCGACACGAATCCTAAGCTCATTGGATAGAGTCAAATAAAATTAAAAATTAACCACTAACAAAAGGGCATTGACCACCATTTACATTGAAAGTAGAATGCGCACAAGGTGTTCGATGAAATGATATTGGGTCTTTAAACCTAAAAAGTCACAACTAGTATGATCGGATCTATGCATAAAATTGAAGCGCAACACATTACTGGCTCTGTAGTGAGTCAAGGCATTACTATACAGTCAAACAACAAACCTAATCATGCATCATTGTCAGAGAAGCAAGAAATATAATATGAAGAACACATAGATCTCAATAACATCTGAACTTGAATTAAACCAAAATAAATCCAAAGTAAAAGGAGTGTAATCAATCATCAATCCATTAAGGTTCCACTCATCGAACCCTAGGGGGTTTAGTTGCAGCAGTACATATTGAAGATCTTAGAAATACGACCTAGAGAGAAAGAGATGAAAAGCTCCATCGATTTCTTCGTGTCCGGATGAATCTTGAACTTCTCCTGCTGATTCTGGGATGAGATGAAGGATGATGATAGATAGATGATTTCTGGACTCCGAGAGCATTTTCCAGGTGCTAGAGGTCGGGGGTGTTCATCTAAACGAGCTGGGATCGAAGTCTAGCCGTCCTCTAGCTTTAGGTTGCTAAAAACCCTATTTATAGAATCTACCCAGACCCGCGTCATGTAAATGGCATCCAACAGGCGTGCACACCGTTTAAACGATAGTTGAACGCTGATGTTCTCTGACGGAACGCTAGGTGCGGTCCTTTCCTTAGCGTTTCGTTATTTTTACATTAGAACTTCAAAACTTGAAATCCTGAGCGTATGGACTCCGATTTGAGCACCGTTTGAACCCTTGGCTTCATATCGACATTATTTAAATAATGTTATGACCTAAAAACTCATCAAAAATACCTTGAAAATATGAAAATGGACCATAATGATCCCGTGAGGTTATTTGAGACGAAAATTCATAAAGTTTATCAAATCCACTAAAAGAACAACATTAAAGCTTAAATGCCACATGAATACGCAATAAAATATGGGGGAAAGGCGTAACATATTTCTGTCTATCAATAGGTACAACACCCATTACAACACTCACAACGCCCGTTGTCTGCTTGAGACAACGACCTGTTGGAGCCTTGACAAAGCTTGTTGTCCTATCCATCATAATGTTCATTGCTCTTATCACAACGCCCATTGTCATTGCATGACAATGGCCGTTGGACATTGCACTTTGTGTTCATCCAGCAATGAATTATGTAGCAGTTGCTGAAATTCAACCATAATTCTGAACCAATCATGAATACAGATGGCAGCCAATCCGTACCCAATATGAGATCAAATTCATCAAAGGGTAGCAACATCAAGTCAGCTTAAAAAAACCCTTCCTGCTATCTGTAATGCCAAACCCAAAAAGACGGAGTCCACTACTAAAGTCCTCCCAACTGGAGTACGTACTCTGAACACTTTATCCAAGATACTAGGTCTAAACCTGAACAAAGCAGCTACACTAGCAGATACAAAAGAAAGGGTAGAACTTATATCAAACAAAGCATAAAGCGGATTCTCAAACAGATAAACTGTACTAGTCACTATGTCCGAAGCTGCCTTTGCTTCAGATCTAGTCATGGAAAAGCCTCGAGCTTGGGCTTCATTGTTCCCTCCCTGCTGTGACTGCTCTCCCAACGGTTGAGTGTTGGCCCCAGTGGCCAGTCCTCTACCTCTCCTGAATCCACCTCTGGGATGGTCTCTACTCTGCTGCAACGTTGCCTCTAATGCATCTCTTCCATTACCTCCCAACCTCTTCGGGCATTCCCTTTGAAGTGAACAGGTTGGCCACACCATAAACATCCTCCAAACAAGACCCGACACTCACCATGATGAGGAAATCCACAAGTGTTGCAAGGTGGAAGCCCGTCATTTGGCGCACTGCATGCTATTGCTGACCCTGAGGCGCAGACTACCTAGTCTGCTGGCTTGTAGCTCCAGCAAAATCTCTCCTCCTTTGTTGAGCCGGGCCAGCAGCATCTCCAGCTAAACTAATTGCCTTCCTCATCTTCTTCTCCTGTCAGAACTGACGCTCTTCCTGTGCTTATTCTCCAGTAGCTCAGCTCTCAAGGCAGCAGCCTTGACATCAGCAATCCTACTCATGTCGTTGGAAGTGACACCGGCTTGGATGGACGCCTTCAGCACCTCCAATAACTGTTGCTTAATCTCTGGAGCTCCCTTGTACCAAGTGCTGAAGCGCACAAACTCCCAGTATTACTCCGCTACCGACTTCTCTCCCTACTTCAACATCTGAAACTCTAGCATCTTAGCCCGCTACCAGGTCGCATGCATGTACTCATTTTTTAATACTTTCTTGAAACCCTCATAACCGATGGAAAATGGATCTTCCTCCACAGCCGCCAAGTTGCTCCACCATTCCTTGACATCTCCTCTCAGCAAGAAGATAGAGTAGTGTAGCTTCTATTCCTCAGTAGCTTGCATGAATCCATACGCATGCTCGTTCTCCCTCAACCACTCCAGGGATAGTTGAGAATCTAAGCTATTCCCCTCGAATTTCACGCCTCCCATCTTCAGGAGTCACCCAAAATCCAGTGCAAAAGTAGGTGGATCAGCAGCATGAGCATTCAGATCTCTTACCGGCTTACTAGTTTACTTTCTTTATTAGTCTTACTGGGTTTATTGTTTTACTATTATATTGCATGTCACTGACCCCTCTTTCTATTGTTTCTTTGCTGGTTTCGTTATGGGATAGCAATTAGAAGAATACCAACATGGTATACAGTTGGTAGCAGCACACGCGTTTGCAAATGAGACAAAAATACATGAAAGACATTACCACACAACCAACCTACATTGCCCTCTAGCTTCCACTAATAAGGATTAGTACTTTAATCATGTCAATTGGGGGAAAACATTACATCATCATTATCTTCATTTCGTCATCCAATCATTGTAAAATAGCAATCGTGAACACAAACATTCTTTAACAACATACTAATGACAATGTTAATTTATATAAGTTAAATCTCATTGCTTACAAAATGGTCTTGCCTAGCTCTATAGCTAATATATAATTAGCTTACTAATGGAGCCGCATATGAAAACTATACCAATAAGCAAAGCTATAAAATCAAAACAAGCATCATGCATGATCATTAATTATTATGTTTAGGCAGCAGGAGCAAAATCGTAATCTCCACCATCGTCGTCGTCATCCCCATCGTCGCCTTCATTACCACGGCGGCACTCAGCAGCAATAGCTGCATAATGATAGCTGCTGTCAGGATATTCATTCAGCCCATACTGCAGCGTCATAAGAACCATGGCAATATTCAGTAGAGCAGCCGACATATTGATCAAGAAGAAGAAAGAAGCACAGGAAGCGGAAATCAACTTCTAAGAATTGTTTGTATGACAGTGAATCTATGGGTTGGTGGATTTCTGAGAAAGGAAAGGTGAAGCTCAGTGGGATTATATAGAAACAGAGTAAACTGGAAAAGTGGGGAAATCATTGGGGACAATAGGTCGAACACGTGGTGAGCGCGCATCAATTGCAGGGTGTAAGGGATTTACCTGATGCTGGAGAGAGCTAGAACGAAGGGTGGTCCGTGCTCATAGAGCCACATCAGCTACCCAGTTGACAGATAAGCATGACACGTCGGAGGGCAGGCGCCATTGTTGAGCTGTAATCTCAATTTGGGGTCGAACAGGGGAGGGAGAAAAAAGGCAGATGGAATCTTGGAACTTTCTTTTGGGTCGTCTGCTTTTTGTAAGTTGATCGTTGGAAGGGTCACGGGTCAATTAACAAAAAACAAAAATGAAGACAAAATACAACTAGTAGGATAGTGGAGCTGGTGGGAATTTGGCTTAGCCTTCAATTTGAGTAAGTGGCACTAATTTCATATATATATATACTAGATTATGATAGTCACACAATGCTTACAAAAACTTAAATTAAAATGATGTTGCTCACTATAAATAAGTTATATAAATATAAAAGTAAGGTGTTCAATAAAACTGAATATGTCAGTGATGTTATAGATTTTAATGGTAAATCTTCGAACGAGAAGAATAATTGTAAAATATTTTTGAAGTAAGGTGTATCAGCACAACAAAATGTTCAAAAAACCTTAGATCCTCCTAGAAAAAAAATTTGATTGAATTATTTGGTTCGGTGCTAACAATAACCCATTAGGCTATGTACAACCCAAGAGGCTTCTTTCAGCCTCTAATGTCTCGAAAACTGTTTTTTGTTGCAACCCAGCAAGAGGCTAAATTTAGCCTCTGCACATTTCGTAACTTCATGTTTACTTATAACGTACTTAAGGTAAGATTAATTTGTGTTTTTTAATTTTTCAGCACATATGACATTTTTCGATAAAATTTCATTCAAATCCAACTCAACAATTCATTTTCCCCGATATTTTTGGTTTTAGTGCGTTGTAATTTTGTGACATTGATCAGTCCCATCACCTTTGTCATAACTTGTCTAATGAAGAAGGGTACCTCTACCTGTGTCATTGATTCATTGATGAATCACATCACATGTGGGTTTATTTGGATTGTAGCAGAAGGATATCCCCACCTCATTATGTCATTGATGAATCAAATCACTTTTGCAATTGTATGAGTGAGTGATGAATCACATCATCTTTGGCTTGTGTCGTCCACTAGTAGAAGGAAACTTACCAATATCTCACTATAAATGGTCACTTCCGTATGTGTAACCGTTCACAACACACAACTTCATGAGTTCCTCAAGCAGTTCTTCATCAGGCGAGCAAGAGCGGTTCAACTACCAACGTCTCCAACTGATTGATAGCATGCTAGATGAAGAAGAAAATGTTTCACCCCCGCCAAGAAATTAGACTCCGACAGACCGTGAGAGAGAGGCCGGCCATGCACATCTGATGAGGGATTACTTCTCGCCAAATCCGACATATAATGATCGCATCTTTAGGAGGCGATTTCGGATGCAAATCGGGTTGTTCAATCGTGTCTTGGGCGACGTTGTGCGATATGACTCTTCGTTCGCCCTTAGACAAGATGCACTAGGTCGACTGTCTTTGTCACCCAAATAGAAGATCACTAGTGTTCTTCGGATGCTAGCATACGCAGTTCAGCTGATTCCATCGATGAGTATTGTAGGATGGGTGCGAGTACTACATTGGCATGCTTCAAGCAGTTCTGCAACGCTGTGGTGAAAATATACTCGTCCACCTACCTCCGTGACCCAAACAGTGATGACATGAGGAAACTTCACCAAAAAGCATCTAGACGTGGTTTTCCAGGGATGATAGGTTCTATTGACTGCATGCATTGGGAATGGAGGAATTGCCCGACTACTTGGCAGGGAGCGTACACGGGCCATATGCATCGACCTACTATCATTCTCGAGGCGGTCGCTTCATACAACACATGGATATGGCATGCTTTCTTTGGAATTGCTGGCTCAAACAATGACATTAATGTTTTCGGGATGTCTCCTGTCTTCGATCGCATTGTCAATGGTTCAATCCCAAGAGCTCGGTTCACCGTAAATGGCCAGGTATATGACACTTGTTATTACTTGGCTGATGGTATTTACCCCTCCTGGTCCACTTTGGTTAAGACATTTAGAAACCCAACCACAAACAATGAATGTTTGTTCGCTCAATACCAAGAAGCATACAGGAAGGACATGAAGAGGGCATTTGGTATCCTACAATCAAGATGGGCAGTTGTTCGAGGTCCTGGGACTGCATGGGATGTTCTCATGCTACGAAATATAATGCTGACATGCATAATTTTACACAACATGATTATCGAGGATGAACAAGTTAATTTAGATGATGAGATGTTGGGAGACCTTGATTATGAAATTGAAAATTCGCGCAACGATTTGAACCGAGATGGCAACACTCGTGGAATACTTGGCAAGGAATAATAGAATTTGGAATGTCGCAACTCATCATGATCTGCGGACTAATTTGGTGGAGCACGTTTGGAATTTACATGGAAATAACTAATGCATGCGTTATGTTGTGTTTTGTTATGTGCTCTAATAACTATTTTCATGTATTAGCCATGTTTTTATGAATTCATATGTTTTGTTATGATTTGACACTTTTTAATATCCGTTAATTTAAGATCACTACACATTCAAAATATCACAAGAATCAAACAAAACATAAATGTAGTGACCAAATTGCAAAAGAGAAAGACAGGAAGGATTAAAAGGGGGCGGCGGCTGCTGGCGGCCAGACGCCGAGCGGGCGCTTGCGCCACACGCGACGGTAGCTGCTTGCAACGCCAGCACGCATGTGGCGCAAGCGCCCGCGCGGCATCTGGCCATCAACAGCAGCCCCCCCCTTTCTTTTGCCTTTTCTGAATGGTGGGACCCAATGGGAGGCCAAGAGGCCAACCTTCCTTCCAAAATCAGCCTCCCACTTTCACTTTTAGCTATTTAGCCTCCCAATTTTCTTCCCATTGCAGCAACACTCACCCCTAAACTTCCACTCTTAGCCTCTTAAACCATTGGGTTGTATTTGGCCTTAGTAATTTTCTAAAAATCAGTATCTAAACAATGAATATAACAAATCTATTATTATTAATGTTACTAAAACATATCCATTTGGGAAATAATGAGAAGACAATATCACTATGTTAGAGTGTTTCCAATAGTAAATTATAATAAGTTTAAACTTTAAATTCATTCAAAAGTTCATGTGCATAAATCTTTGGGTCAAATACTTAAAACGTCCTGAAACTATAGAGCGGGTTAAAAACTCGTCCTCAAACTTCAGTCCGTTAGAGAGTGGTCATATTACTATGAAATGGGTTACATAGTAGTCCTAATGACGTCATCAATGTACTTTTTCAGTCATTATGCCATGTCACCGTTGACATGTCATCGAAAACATAATTCGAAATTCAACAATATGATTCAAATCTAAATATAAACTCATCTACCTTACTTTGGTTCAAAACTAAATCTAGTGATTTAAATTGATATAATTTTAGATTTGAGTCTATTTAAAATGAATTTTAAATTATATTTTCGATGACATGTCAATGGTGACGTGGAAAATGGCTAAAAAGGTACATTGATGACGTCATTAGGACTTCTCTGTAACTCATTTCATAGTAATAGGACAATTTTGCAACGGATTGAAGTTTTAGGACGAGTTTGTAACCCACCCCATAGCTCCCCGGACGTTTTAAGTATTTGACCCATAAATCTTTTAGTGGATAAGTTTATAGTCAAGTACTAACATTCATTTCTCTCTTACTTTTTAAATATTAATTTTAGTTTTAAACCATTCTATAATCAAACATTTTAAAAGTTAACTATTGATTGAATAGGGTTATAAATAAAAGATTTATTATAAAATAATGTGCCATGATGCATGAGCTTAAAAAATAGTTGATGTACAAATTAATGCATATCTAATTTTAACTCACTAGAATACTCTAGCTATATCGTATTTTCCTAGGATCTTTCTAGTTCTATTACTCAACAAAGTGAATTAAGTTGTTCGGGCTTCAAAGGTTTGGTTTTGAATTGGTTGTGAACTAATTAATATAAGAATGCAAAGGAAACAAGTAAGCAGATTCTGGGTTCAAAGATTGATCAAGGAGGTTGTCAAGACTCGAATCCACCTTAGTTCGGTTAAGATGGATAAATGCAATCCAATTTTGGTTCAACAGACTTGATGATTCGACACTTTCATGGTTAATCGCTACTATGAGGTTAGGACGTAGAGATAATATCTTATCACACCCACAAGTTTTGTCAAGCTAACCTGTGAATTACTAAGAATGCATGCAAGGTGTTCGATAAAATGTCACAAAGATAATGCAAAGAGATTCGGTCTACCGATCATTGTATCAAGCTACCGGCAAAACCTAAAGACTTCTTAACTCTAGAATGACTCACGTTCTTGGTTAGATCCGCGAAATCAAAGATGAACAATGAAACTGATAATTGGTCAATCAATCAGATTCAAATTATGGTTTAGGAAGAACGCATCAAATGTCTTAATAAACCTCAATAACAACCACGGGTTAAAAACCCAACATAATCCATACAAAATTCCATGGGATTTCATCTAATCTGAACAAACCAGGGAGTTTAGCTGCTAATGGTTTCGAAGGAATTTAAAGATACAACGGAGAAGAATACCAAAGAGAAAGTTATCTTATACTCCGATAGAAACTAATCCTTATTACTCAATGAAAACTCCTGACCAATCCTAACTTCCGTCTGCTCAATCATGCCTTCAAACCTCTGAAAATCGCCTTTCGAGAGTGTCTAGTTCATCGAAACTTGAATAGAGGATGCATGAGTAAGTGTAATCCAACATAGGGAAGAAACCCCTCTCAAACCAACTCAAAATCTGGATTTTGCCCAAAAGTGCGCCTGAACTGCACTTTCAGTGCGCTGGTGCACTTTTAGGCTAATATGGCGCACTTTCTGGAGTTGAATCAAAAGTTCTAGGAAGATTTTGCAGAAGTGCGTCTGGACTGCTCTAATGGCGCACTTATTTACTAAATTTCTTAAAAACCCAACATAATCCGTACAAAATTTTCATACGATTTCATCTACTCTTAACAAACTAGAAAGGTTAGCTGCTCATGGTTTAGAAGGAATTCAAAGATATAAAGGAGAAGAATTCCAAGGTAGTAACCTCACAATCCTTTCTTGTAAATCTTTAGATCATTGTGTAGTTTTGATTGATACATGATTTTGATGGGCTCAGCCCTATGACGGCTTCTAGGCCCAGCGGCAGCCCACACATTATGGTCGCCGTTAGCAAGGTGGTCCAAAGACTGGGCTCGGGCGACAACCCAGCCAAATAAACCAAGGGCGGCCCTAAGGAATAGAAGGCCCAAGGCGACGGCCCAACATAGCAATCTCTAGGGTTTCGGAGGAATACAGACACGTGTCGACATCCTGTGGAGCTACAACGAGCGTCCAGGATTCAACCTTGGCGACCAAGACAAGGGTACTATAAATACCCCGTACACTCCACAGGACCAGGGGACAACACTTTTACCCGGCGGACAAACGTTTCGCGGTACGATAATCGCCCTCCTTTCCATTCCTTCCCTTAAACTGATCGCCTTACTTCCCTTGAACTAACTACCCTACTACTACTTACGAGGTACATCATCTTTGGAGGACCAAACATTTGGGCTTCTGTTATTGGGTCAGGCGACAAGGCTGGAACAATTGGCAAACCAGATAGGGGCGATCAGGCGACTTTTTCACACAAACTTAAGGCGAATGGCTTCATCAGCAGTTCCCGCATTAACGGGCGACGGTGACGAAGGAGGCGATGGGGTAACACCCGTCAAACACGTGAACCTAGATTCCAGGCGAAACCGAATCTCGCTAGAAATATGGAACGTGAGTTTGAAGACGATTCATAATCTCACAGTACAGTTCCCACCGAAGACGCCTACGAACTACTTGAGCAGCGATTCCGGTCCCTCGAGCAGGAAAATGCAGAGCTCACTCAAATGCTGAAAACAGTGATCGCTCAGCAAGCTCAAGCTCTTCCGGCCAACACTCAGGTCAGACGACTGCCGCAAGATTCTCATCTCGAGGTATTACAGCAATTCCTTCCTAGGACTCAAATCTCCCCCGCACAGCTAGCAGTGCGCCAGCCTCTGTCCAGAGAAATCCTTGCCGAGCCGCTGCCCAAAGGATTGGTACCGCCTAACCTGGATAGGTATGTTGGAACAAGCGACCCGGACGAACATCTACAGGCTTTCCAGATCGCCATGCAGATGCAACAGGCAGGCGACGCCACATACTGTAGACTTTCCCAGCGACACTTGGGGATGAGCTAGGGAGTGGTACATGAATCTGCCCGAAGGCACCATTACCTTGTGGGAGGGTTTCGCCATGATCTTCTCACGGAAGTATGAGTGCAAGAAGACGAGGACAGTCCCGCTGCAGGTGTTGGTAAGCTTGAGACAAAAGGCGAACCAATCGCTGAAGGAATTCTTTGACGAGTGGACTGGGGTGGTCCAATCCATCCGAAGGGTAGATCATGAGATCGCTGCGACAAGTTTATTCCAGTCAGTCCATAATGATAGGTTGCGAGAATCACTGCTGCAAGTGGCCCCAAAATTGCTGTCCGACTTGGAAACCAGGGTACACAAAATTATATTAATTGAGGAGCAATTAGCAGAACCTTTACCAGGAGCGGCGAAGAAGGAAGAAAAGCCCATTTCAGGTAACCAGCAGGCCAGGTGGCACCGCTCCGAGAGACCGCCATACGGAAGAAGTCGTCATGAAGAGAAAAGAGGATATCAAGAAGAAAGGACAGACTACACACCTCTCTCAGAATCGCGAAGGAAGATCCTGCTGTATATGCAGCATAAAGGACATACCATAAACTGGCCTGGACCGATGTACACTCCGGCGGATCAGCGAAGTCGCCAGAAATTCTGTGACTTCCACGATTCTCACGGACATACTACTGAAGATTGCATGGAGTTGAAGAACGAAATTAAAAGATGGATAAGCGAAGGAAAACTAAGGGATTTCACCATAAGAACTAAGCGAAAAAACAAGTCACAAGAAGAACATCGCCGATAAAAAGGAGAATCACAAGACAAGAAGGGCGATGTTTTCACCCGACTAAAAGAGCCACAGGGCGGCGAGGACAGCAAGAAGAAGTCTCGACCAAAAGTGAATCATGTTTATCAAACCATTTTCGGAGGAGAAAGCTGCCCAACGAAGAAGGTCAAAAAGGAAGAGGTACAGGAGTTAATGATGATAGACCGAGTCAACCGTCCAGTGCTGGGTTTCTCGGAGGAGGACATGGCTCGTGTGGGAGGTCCGAGCTTGGATGCAATGGTAATCCAGGTGATAACACACAAAAGCCGAGTGGAGCGAGTGATGGTTGATGAGGGAAGCTTTGCAGACATCATTTTTTGGGAACTATACAAAAAGATGAACCTACCAGCCAGCTTGCTCATGCAAACGAAGATAACCATTTCAGGGTTTTCAGGACACGCGGTCTCCATCAAAGGGATTGCCACAATGAAGACAACTATCGAAGACGGAGACTTACAGGTGACACGATCCATCGACTTCCATGTCATGGACTGCAGTTGATGAACCTAAGATCGTTGTTCGGGTTCAAACAAATAACTAACAAAGCTAACAAAGCTAGGGTAGATCGTATTCCAGGGGTTTCCTCTACTTCCTTACTCAAAGATGCTGGCAATTTAATTCAAGATTAAACACAAGTTGTGCGTGGTGTGAGTTCCACGACTTCTATACTAAAATGCAAAGATGATTTGAAATGAGAATTAAATCGAAGAAAGATTGAAGATTGAATGATTGACTAGAAAGATGACAGACAAGCTTAGACTTCGAATCCCCCTTAGATTACTAGAGCAACAACAGTCAACAGACCAGCGATTTTCGATTCTAGTTCATTCAGTTCATAGACACCATCATAACTCCTAACCCTTAGGTTTAAGACTGGCGAACGTTCACTCTATCCGATCTAGCTACCACGATTAATTAGCCGCCCGGGTACGGTCGCCTCTCGCAACGACTTAACTTAACTGGTGCAAATTCTAATGATTAATGAGTTACTCTAGCAATGGATCAACCCTAATCGGTTCCTACGAAAGGCACGCTCCAATTATAAGGCTGATTGTTCGATTTGGTGTTTTAAAGTAAGGCGAGCGTTCGCTTCTATCCTTAGCTTAACAAGAATATAATCTAGGTGGCCAAACAAGACAAGAAACACAGAAAACGAAGAACAAATCAAACATGAAAGATGAAACTGAATGAACTTCGAATCTAATCACCGCCGATCCGTGACCGCTTTAAGCCCTGGGTCACTTAGGGTTCATCTAATCTAAGCTACACAAGTTTGGATACTCATATTCAATACAGACGAATCGAAGACAAACGAAGAATACATCTCAGGTAGGAAGACAGAGAAGAACTGTAAAACCTAATTTCGATGTTTCCTGGCAGCCTCAATCTGCTGGATCTTCAACTCCTAGCCCTGGCTCTCCGAGATGGATGGATGGCGTCACGATCCGTTCCTGGCTCTTTGAACTTTATCCACTTGCCCTATCTCTCTCTCCGTCTTCGTTTGTGTGTGTGTGTTAAGTGATTGATTGATTCCCCCTTCATTAGCCGAATTCTGTATTTATATCAACCCGAAATTTTCTGATTTCAACTGGGATTTTCACCGAAAATAGTAGAGGAATTTCGGCGAAAACTTCTTCCTACTCGGGCAGTGGATTCCTTCTTACGTTTTCGGCGAAAACCCAAGGTATTTTCGCCGAAAATACATGTGTAAATGGGGCAGGCGTTTTTCTTTGACTTGAGCAATCTTTCTGGTTGGTTTATGTGTGATTCTTCGGGGTTCCAACGTCTAAGACACGTCCTTGGCTACCGTATTCGATGGCAAAAACCTGTGCTAACATAAAAACACTAGAAAACCATCAAATAGACCCGAAACGGGCCAAGGTAACACAAATGGCACGAGATAGGGCAATCGATTGAATATTCGTTATTCTACCCTAAAAACCTTGTCTTAATGATGAACGTCGCAGAAGCGGTTGATCAAATACTACCCGGCTAACGAGAGCTAAGCAGATCGTATTCTGAGGGTCTTCTAAGATTGACTACTTTAAAACTGGCAAAATACTCAAATGCAAGCAAGTTGTGCGTGGTGTGAGTTCCACGACTTCTAAATCTACGAAATGCGGATAAATTAAAAAAAATTAAACTAAAGCAGATTGGAAATTAGGGTTTGAAAACAAGGATGACAGACGAACTTAGACTTTGAATCCCCCTTCGTTTCCCAGAGCATTGGCAATCAACAGATCAGCGGATTTCGATTCTCATTCAATCAATTACTAAGACACCACCATAACTCCTTACCCTTAGGTTTAAGACAGGCGAACGTTCGCTCTATCCGTTCTAACTACCAAGATTAACTAGCCGCCCAGGTACGGTCGCCTCTCGCAACGACTTAATTAATATGTGTAATTACTAATGATTAATGAGTTACTCTTGCAGTGAATTAACCCTAACCGGTTCCTAGGAAAGGCACGCTCCAATTATAAGGTTAATTGTTCAATTTGATGTTCTAAAGTAAGGCGAGCGTTCGCTTCTATCCTTAGCTTAACCAGAATCTAATCTAGGTGATCAATCCAGACAAGAAACATGAACAAAGAAGAACAAATCAAACATGAAAAAGAACTGATTGAATTTCGAATCTAATCACCGCCGATCCGTGACCGCTTTAAAGCCCTGGGTCACTTAGGGTTCATCTAGTCTAAGCTCTAACGAGTTTAGCTACTCATGATTATTACAAAAGCAACAAAGATAAAGAAAGAGTTCATCATCCAGAGGAAGAACAGAAAAGAATCTGAAAAACCTAATTTAGACGACTCTAACAGACTTCGCTCTTCGGTAAATAACACTCTTAGCTCCGGTTCGTCGAGGTGGAAGGGATGGCGTCACGATCTCTTTCCGCTCTTCGAACTCTAACTCTTTGCTCCAGAACTTGAGAGGATTTTGATTCGAAAAAGTATTTTCTGATGTAAATTATGATGTATCTTCTTTGGGCCGCCGGGTTAAGTATTTATACTTAACTCTAACTGATCCGGATTACTCTATTATTTTTGCCGAAAATATAGGGATATTTTCGCCGAAAATATGCTTGTGAATGGAAGTGATCTCTCTGCCCTTTCTTCTCGGTCCGAAAACACATAGTTTTCGCCGAAACCATCCTTCAAGTGGCATCAGTCGATATGTGATGTTATTTTCGCCGAAATCAATAGGTAATTTTCGGCAAAAATATCTTTGTAATCGGGCAGGATTTTGTTTGACTTTGATTGGCTCCTTTGATCGATTCCGGTTCAGTTCCTCGATGTTCCAATGCCTTAGACACGTCCTTGGTTACTTATTCGACGGCAAAAACCTGTGCTAACATATAAACACTAGAAAACCATCAAATAGACCTGAAACGGGCCAAGGTAACACAAATGGCACGAGATATGGCAATCGATTGAATATTCGTTATTCTACCCTAAAAACCATGTCTTAAGCAAAGAAATGTCGCTTAAATGAGGCTGATAATCATGTCAAATCGAGTGTCATCAAATACCCCACACTTAAGCTTTTGCTTGTCCTCAAGCAAACTGAATAGAAACGCTCATGTTCATAAATGATAAGATCGATTAAATTGGAGCTCAATCAAACACAATGAATTATTAGACAGATCGATCCTAGAACAAGAAACCTAACATGCATACAGATCAGCCGAACTATCTGGTCTCACTAATAAACTGCACACGACAAGTAATTAGCAACCAATTATGCACGAATTTGACCTGACCGACCAGACTCCTCACACAGGATATATATAGTACAATGGGAACTCTCACTCTCTGTGTTTAAGGACGTGTTTCTGCTCTCGATCATTTTCTGATACCGAATTCTGTCATAGGTTTGCATTTCGACCGCATCTCCACCACTGTGACAACACGAGTATCTAGTCAAGAAGGACTTCCCTGCTAGGACCGTAATGAAATCTACACTACTCGGGTTTATAATGAGATGGATGATGGGAATGTATGATGATGGCTTTGTGCGGTGTAGCTTTCGACTAACTTCCCTCGAATCTAAAATATGGCTTCCTACCGTCTAACCAAACACGGGTGGAATAATGAACGCTCGTCCTATGATACCCTCAAGCAACCTAGCACTTATTCTTTTCCTTTACACGATTTTTTTTCTTTTCTTTCTTTTGAACTTTTCTTTTGACTTCGTTCTTCCATTTGTAGGGAGAAGAACGTTTTATTGAACTAAACTTTGAACTTTTTCTGATTTTTCTTTTCTTTCACTATTTTTTCGAATTTTCTTTTTTTTTTCTTACTTCACTTTTTTTTTTTTGCCGATTTTCTTTTAGTTGCTAAAGGGGTTTACACGTCTGGACATATTAGCTAAGACCACCTGTTTAATGGCTATAGGTAGGTTACCACAAACCGACTTCCGGTAGGTCAATCTAGAACTACAACCACAGGGGATCAACGGGGAATGAAAGAAATGGAAAAATGGCTGTAATGTATTATCGAACCGAAAGAAAGGCCAAGCTCAAGGGTCTAAACCTAGTGGATTTATCGTTTGGTAGGCTATCTGGCTTAGTAGCTGAATCTAGGTGCCCCTATCCTTCTAGAACTTGTGTCATCGTGTGGTCTCAAGTAGGTCTCATGCAAATTCTAACTCATTCAGGCAAACAGAAGACCACTCAGAAAGAATTAAAATTGCAAGTTACATGCAATGGATCAAAAGCTCACAGTTGGTTTGCTAGTCGGATTCGGTCATTTTCATGCAATCAAGGCTACAAACTACAAGTGTGATTTTAAAATTCTGTTCTGACCAGGCAATTTAGCATCAAAATATACAAGTTGGTTCTCAAGTTCTAGGTTAAGCAGTCTAAGCATCATTATGAAGGTTTGAACAACAACTTAACATCAAAAATCAAGAACTGAGCCATTCTAATGCTAGAGAGGCTGGAATGGAATCACGAGGCACACATAAAACACAATCAAGAGCAATCAAGTTCATGCAAGGTTCTCTAGCATCCTACCCCACACTTAAATCGGACTGTGTCCTCACAGGACTAATTCTAGAGTTCAGAGTGAAGTAGAAGAACCTGGACCGAGATGATTGGCGTAGGGGATGAGCACGGGTCCTCGGAGCGGAGGGAATCTACCCAAGCGAAGCAAAGGGAATCTCCCAACTGCCTACAAAACAAAAACAAATAAAACATAAAAAGGAAACCGGGACAAGTGTCCCGGATCCACACAGAAAAAAGTTGGACCGAAATCCGAAAAGAATAAATAAAAAGAAGACACCAAAAAAAGAATACAACCCGATCACTGTTGGTCCGGTGAACCGGGAGGTGGAAAGTGGAGGTGCTCGCCGAGCTGGCGTTGCCACGCCATCTGTGCCTCATATCGCCTGTCGGCACGGCGCATATGCTGCTGCATAATAGTCCATCACGCCTCTTGGGTGGCGTTGTCGGTGATGCGCCACTCCTGCAGTCGCTCGTACAACTCTCCAACATCCGCGGGGTGGTGTTGTGGCTGCTGGGGAGGCGCCTGGTATGGATCGGGAATGTGCGGCGGCGACTGGTGAGCATACCCCGCCTGATGGTGTGGCGAGGGTATATAATCTTGGAATACTGGCGGCGGCTGGGGCTGCTGCTCCTCAGCATCATCTTCTTCCTCCGACTCGACCACAGGCTGGAGTGGAGGATCTGCTGCTACATGGGGACTGAGGTCAAGTTCTAAGTCGTACTCAACCGCTAAGTCTCCTCCAACAGTCCTAACTCGGTGTCGTGGAATGTTCGGGCCATATTCATGGCTGATGCCGAATGAGAGGATGAGCTGTCCTATGAAGTTACCCCCCAAGAGTCTGCGAGGTGGCGTCTTCCTCTTGGTCTTCTGGCGGAAGATGCGTGCCAGTACCCAGCCGGGGTGTAGAGGGTAGCTCTCTCGGATGGCTCGAAGAAGCATGAGCTCCTCCTTTAGGATATGGTGGCGATCCTTATCTGGAACATATAAAAGCGACCTATGCCAAACCATATGAATAAATTTAAAGAGAGGGTGAGAGAGGGACTTAACTGAGTTGTTCGCCCCGAGGCGCTTGCCAGGCACGCCTGTCATGTGGCTCCAGAGCGCGTGGTATTCCTCCTCGTCATCATCTTCGCCCCAGCCTAAGTGATGATCGTGATAGTGCTCGTAGGGAATGCCGAGATGAGCAGCAAACTCATCGTAGGTGAGCTGCCTGTACACCCCACCAAGATAGAAGGTGACAACCTTCTGGCGCTGCTTCCTCTTGTGCTCATCCAGATCAAAGGTTGCCCAAAACTCCTGGAGGGCAATGTCTGGGAACTCGGCAGCGATGGTGGTCAGCTCGAGGAGACCAGCCGGTGCTAGGGCGTCATGCACGTTCCGGTCGTAGTCCTCATCATGATCATGGAGTGACTCCATGGAAAAGGGCGCACGTCAGCTCCCCGAACGTGCTCGAGCTTCTGGAAGCACTCAAAGTAGAAGTCTGGTAGATGGGCGATAGTGCGATGGTATACAGCCCGACGGGGTAGTGCAGGTGGAGGACCCAGAACGGCGGGTGTCACAGGGGCGGCAGCTCCTGAGCTCGAGGCGCCATCAAGTCGCGCCTTAGTCCTGCGCTCATAAGTGGTGTTCCTAAACCAGAATGAAACCAGATTAGTCAACTAAAACCCTACCCCACACTTAGTAGAAAAACTCAATCTCACAAAGAAATGAGGGAAACTAAGTGGGGTAAGCAAAGCGGAGTAACCGGTAATCATAGACAGTAAAATACATACGTAGGAATAGCCAGAATCGGATAAGCAGAATCAGAGTTCAAAAAGTCAAACCGACATTTAGAAAGTCAACATTTAAGCATATTGAACCCTAATCATGGCAAGACTATCATAACTTGGAGAATGACGGTAAAATATGATCTCAAATGGCAATCACGATAATATGAACGAGAATGAGCACATCAAGCAGCCAAATGATCACAACAGTTCAAAGTCAAACCGACATTTCTCACAAAAGTCAACATCACAAAGAATCAAACCTATGCATAACAACACATGATCCAATGATATGGTAATTAAGCACGGAACTCCCTAAGCATGCTAGAACAGTTCTATAAGTTCAGGTAACCTAGTTCACACGAAAACAGTCAGCACGCAAAACGAGGCAAACCGAAAAGTCAACCCCGACAAAATTCAGCAATCCATATGTCAAAAGATTCGTATGGAAAATCTCTACAACTTACCTTGAAGCCATGACTGCTAAAAATGAACGGGTTGGGAGGAATCGGTGAAAAACTTTGAAAACTAGGGTTTCGGTGAACTGGAGCTGTAGAGCTCCGATTCGGCTGTTATAGGGATCGATGGAATTGGAATGGGGAGGGGAGTTGAGCGGCGGCGGTTGGCGACGGCGGTGGGAAACGGCGGTGGCGGCGGTTTTAAAGTGGGGTGGCGGCGGCGATTTTGAAACACAAGGGGAGAGGGTTTATTTTCGGGTTTTGAACGAAATTGGGAAGTGAGGAGAGAGAGGAGGGAGACCGGATTTTTAAGAGGGGATTTTCTGATTTTCAAAGGAATTTTCGGCGAAACCAATAGGTTGTTTTCGCCGAAAATGGGAATTAAAATGACCGCCGGATTTCAAAAGGATTTTCGCCGAAAACACACAACTATTCGAACCGAAAATATGAAACAGGAGACCGGGTTCGAAAATCAAAGGGCGATTTCGCCGAAAATTTTGAACTACTCGGGTGAAAAATATTTTCACAAATCCGGCCAACTTCAAAAAATCACAGTTAAATCCACAAAAATCGAATGACCTCAATCAACTTGCGACTGACTCTATGACACACAGACTCTACACGAAAAATAATAAATCAAACAAACTGACACTTTTGGCTCCCCCGAACCGACTCTAAAATACCAAGTTCAACAAAAATTAAAACAGACTCCAGCCGTGGGTTGCCTCCCACGAAGCGCTCTTTTATTAACGTCCTTCAGCTGGACGATACCTGGACGGTATTAGGAGACATCCCAACTCAGATTCTCCTTCACGCTTGCGTCGAAGTTCATAAAGTACAGCTTCGGGGCTTCTCCGGTAAACGTAAATCTCTTCCCGTTTGCATGCAAAAGCTTGGTACGTCCATCGGGAAGATGATCGACGAACTTGAACGGTCCGAACAGTTCTCTAGAGAGATCATCCTTCTTGAGTGTTATAATGGAAAGAATGAGGACTGTTGGCTTCTTCTTTTCTTTATTCTCCAGCTTGGTATCACCATGATCGGTGATCGTCAGTACTTCTTTAGGAGATGCTTTCGGCTTCTCCTTCCATACTTGTTCCGGCGCCGATTTCTTGGTACTAATTGGTGGTGCAGCTGGCTCGGTGGAAGACGGCAGAATTTTTGGTCTCCAGACCATTTGGGTCTTTGTCTTCTTGTTCTTTCCTCGAGGTCTGCTCGGTTTAGCGCCCAGTGGCTTAGAAGAGGCTTGCAGTTCCTTCTTCTTCTTGGGCGGCTTCTGAACTGAAGTTTCTGGCTTCTTCTTAATAACCTGTTCAATAAATGCAACAACAACTGATCTAGAGACACTGGAAGAAGCATTAGTAACGGAGTTGACCGGAGTCAACCCCACAGTTTCAACAGCTAGGCAGTGAGATTCTTCAGTCCTAGAGTCATATTTCATGCCATCTTTAAGACGGAACGTTTTCATTTCTTTACCGACCCTTAAAGTTAAAGAACCATTTGGAACGTTAATATTCATTCCAGTAGTAGCCATGAAAGGTCGACCTATGAGAATGGTAGAATCATCTGTACTAGTATCCATAATCACATAGTCAGCTAAAAACGTGAACGGACCACATTTAGTAACAACGTCTTTAATCTCTCCCTTAGGGGTTTTAAGTGATCTATCAGCAAAGACGAGTTGCATACTAGGCGGTTCAAGTTCTCCTAGGTTTAGCTTTTCAAACAGGCTCATAGGCATGACATTAACAGACGCTCCTAGATCAACTAAACAACGTTCATCTCAACATCATTGACGACCAAAAGCAAAGTAAAAGAACCAGGATCAGATAACTTAGCTGGATATGGAGAGGTAGGTTTCTTAATATGAATGTCAGGATATCCTTCCTTTTCCCCTTCATGCCAGTCTCGATTCTTGCATTTGGCAGCAATGCTCTAGGAAAAGGAGGTTTCACGACGTACGGTGCAAGAGGAGGATCTTCCTCCTTAGGCGCCAGTTCCTGTTCTTCTTCTTCCTCCGGAGTTTCAGCGATCCTGCGTAAGACAGAACAAGCATCAGCAATTAAGTTTGGGAGTTTCCGAGCGGTTACCATCTTGGCTTGCTCCTTTCTCGGATTCGGCTCTGTCTGGCTTGGAAGCTGGCCAAATGGTCGACCAGATGCTAACATGCTCGAGATGTTGTTCACGGCTTGCTCAATCCTTTGTCCAGATGCTATCTGTTCTTGATTGAGAAGAGCTTGAGCCTTGAACTGACTGTCATGATCATCGAGTCTTGTGATGATCTGGCTGAGCTTCTTATCCAGGTCACTGACATTGTTCTCTCTCTGATGTTGCTGCCCTGGATAGGTATTATTAAGATATTGATTCTGGCGATTGCCAGGAGCAGTTCCATAATTACCCGAATTGCGATGCGGCGGCTGGTAGACACCTTCCGGCAGATGGTTAGGCTTCTGATCCTGAGCTGGACCAGCCGGGCGGTTATTCTGGTTATGGTTGTGGTTGGCGCCAGCATTGTAGGGAGGTCTGTCTTGATAGTTCCCTTGCTGTCTGAAGTTATGATAGCCAGCATAACCATTCTGATTATTGACGAAGCCTTGTTGGATGAAATTCACCTCTTTGGCAGACCAGACTTCTGCCTTACCAAAATTCTGACAACGGCCTCCGTTATGTGCGCAAGCTCCACACCACTCGCAATCGGCAACGTAGACAGAAGCTGCCGGTGGCTTGATCGGTGTGGTAGACTTCTTCAAATGCTTCTCTACCTCTGCCTTGATAGTAGCTTCAAGATCTAGCTTGCTCCTTGATCCTTCAGATTGTCGTTCCCAGTTCCTTGACTTGGAAGCACAGTTTGCGAAGTGAAGAAGAGCAGCTTCAGGTGTTAGTGTAGTGCAATCCCCTTCAGCTAGAGAATTGACCCACTTGGCGGATTCTTCTCGAAGTCCTCGAGAAAAGATTTCAGCTAACTGCCTCTTCTCAAATCCATGATGAGGGCAGGTGTAGAGAAATTCTTGGAAACGATTCCAAGTATCATATAAGCTTTCTCCTTCTTTCTGGGAGAATCTGGCGATGCTGTCCTTGATGGCGGTTGTTCTGGCCGGAGGGAAGTATTCTTCAACGAAGTCCTGAGCCAGAGTATCCCAATCAGTGTAATAGCCAGGTGGTTTACCAGTAATCCACCTCTTAGCAGGGCCTTTCAGGGAGAACGGGAAAGCTCTCAGACAAAGAGTGTTTTTGTCGAGGTTTCCGCTCTTGAAAGTGCTACAGAGATCAAGGAAGTCAGCAAGATGAGTGCACGGATTGTCTAGGGGCCTGCCTTCAAACTGTAAATCCCTAGAGATCATAGTCAAGAATGGAATCTTGATCTCGTAGTCAGGATCTCCTTCAATGCGCAGAACGGCAATGGCAGATCGAACGCTGGTCCGCTCGGCTTGTTATAGTCTGCTAGACTCTTCTGTGCAGGTGGTGGCGGCGGCGGTTGATCGCCATTTGGTGGTGGTGGTGGTAATCTATCGTCCATGGCGGGAGATGGAGGAGGTGAGGGTAACTCGGTGTATGAAGCGGATGAAGATGACGGTACAGGTGAAGATGGAGATGAGGAACTCTCCTTCGGTTCCTCGATCTTGATCGGAGTGATGAATGGATTGGATCTGCCTTTCTTCAGAATCTGTGATCGTAGAGGTGTAGCAGAACTGTCTGGTCTCTCTGCACTCTTAGCCTGTTCAGTTTGAGAGCGAGTCCAAGGACGGTGAGGCATGCACCTGTAAACCTACAGATAACAAAGACAAACAAAACCAGTGTAAAATCGAAGTGGGTGGAAAAATGAAAGATGGAAAGTAGAAGAATAAATTGCCAGTTCTTCTTTCGAACAATCAAAAGAAGTCCCCGGCAACGGCGCCAATTTGATGAACGTCGCAGAAGCGGTTGATCAAATACTACCCAGCTAACGAGAGCTAAGCAGATCGTATACCGAGGGTCTTCCAAGATTGACTACTTTAAAACTGGCAAAATACTCAAATGCAAGCAAGTTGTGCGTGGTGTGAGTTCCACGACTTCTAAATCTACGAAATGCGGATAAATTAAAAAAAATTAAACTAAAGCAGATTAGAAATTAGGGTTTGAAAACAAGGATGACAGACGAACTTAGACTTTGAATCCCCCTTCGTTTCCCAGAGCATTGGCAATCAACATATCAGCGGATTTCGATTCTCATACAATCAATTACTAAGACACCACCATAACTCCTTACCCTTAGGTTTAAGACCGGCGAACGTTCGCTCTATCCGTTCTAACTACCAAGATTAACTAGCCGCCCGGGTACGGTCGCCTCTCGCAACGACTTAATTAATTGGTGTAATTACTAATGATTAATGAGTTACTCTTGCAGTGAATTAACCCTAACCGGTTCCTACGAAAGGCACGCTCCAATTATAAGGTTAACTGTTCAATTTGATGTTCTAAAGTAAGGCGAGCGTTCGCTTCTATCCTTAGCTTAACCAGAATCTAATATAGGTGATCAATCCAGACAAGAAACATGAACAAAGAAGAACAAATCAAACATGAAAAAGAACTGATTGAATTTCGAATCTAATCACCGCCGATCCGTGACCGCTTTAAAGCCCTGGGTCACTTAGGGTTCATCTAGTCTAAGCTCTAACGAGTTTAGCTACTCATGATTATTACAAAAGCAACAAAGACAAAGAAAGAGTTCATCATCCAGAGGAAGAACAGAAAAGAATCTGAAAAACCTAATTTAGACGACTCTGACAGACTTCGATCTTCGGTAAATAACACTCCTAGCTCCGGTTCGTCGAGGTGGAATGGATGGCGTCACGATCTCTTTCCGGCTCTTCGAACTCTAACTCTTCGCTCCAGAACTTGAGAGGATTCTGATTCGAAAAAGTATTTTCTGATGTAAATTATGATGTATCTTCTTTGGGCCGCCGGGTTAAGTATTTATACTTAACCCTAACTGATTCGGATTACTCTATTATTTTCGCCGAAAATATAGGGATATTTTCACCGAAAATATGCTTGTGAATGGAAGTGATCTCTCTGCCCTTTCTTCTCGGTCCGAAAACACATAGTTTTCGCCGAAACCATCCTTCAAGTGGCATCAGTCGATATGTGATGTTATTTTCGCCGAAATCAATAGGTAATTTTCGGCGAAAATATCTTTGTAATCGGGTAGGATTTTGTTTGACTTTGATTGGCTCCTTTGATCGATTTCGGTTCACTTCCTCGATGTTCCAATGCCTTAGACACGTCCTTGGTTACTTATTCGATGGCAAAAACCTTTGCTAACACAAAAACACTAGAAAACCATCAAATAGACCCGAAACGGGCCAAGGTAACACAAATGGCACGAGATAGGGCAATCGATTGAATATTCGTTATTCTACCCTAAAAACCATGTCTTAAGCAAAGAAATGTCGCTTAAATGAGGCTGATAATCACGTCAAATCGAGTGTCATCACTTAAGCAAAGAAATGTCGCTTAAATGAGGCTGATAATCACGTAAAATCGAGTGTCATCAAATACCCCACACTTAAGCTTTTGCTTGTCCTCAAGCAAACTGAACTAGAACACACTCAAATTCATAAATGACACGAGATTAAACTGAGATTCAATTCTAACAATTTGGTTTAGACTGTTCCACGTAGAAAGAGTGACCTACACATGCAAGAACATCAACCAAACAAGTTTTCGATCTCACTAATTTCTGCACACTTCAAGTAGTGGTTTTAACAAAGCTCGTTTCTTAGCAAAACAATTAATCATAATTAACTGACTACGATAACACCAATTCTAATCAAAAAGACTTTAAGCTCTAGCCATGATGTGGACGCGGAGGTAGGAAAAGTGTACGTTACATGTTCATCCGTTTCCAGATCTGTACGTTACATGTTCTAGCTAGGACCGATTTAAACAACAATTTCTTTCAAGATTCAAACTTTCTTTAATTTATTTACTGCATACTAGTGCTCGATACCAAACACTTCACTTAGGTGTTGGACCTGCCTAGCTCACAGTATTTGTGCCTATGCTAGTGCTCAACCCGAACACTTCACTTAGGTGTCGGGCTTGCCTAGCTTTGATTTTTTCAGCACTTTAAAGAACTTTAGCATTGATTTGATTCACTCAATTACTTGATTTCACCATTTAGCCACTTAATCCTAGCTAGTTATAACTTTTTACACAAGATTTCGAATTGGATTTCCATCTAATCTCAAGCCACAATTACAGGTGATCAAATATGGAGTGAAAACATGGAAGAAGCTAGCATTTATCATCTTAGAACGGTGTTATCGAGCTCTGTGATTAACAAGCAAAACTGTTTAATTGATTCAAATTTCAACTACAAGAGTGATTCGTGATCTGTTCTGACCTAGACTCATTTAATATCAGTTCTGACACGTTGGTTACAGGTTCTAAGTTGAACAGTCTAGACGTCATTATTCAAAATTGAAGTCAATTTAACATCAAAAGTCAAGAATTGAGCAATTCTATGCTAGAGAATTTTCAAATTTGAACCACAGAATCATAGATAGCAAGCAAGATCATGCATAATCCTAGACTCCTACCCCACACTTAAACGGTTCTGTGTCCTCACAGAACTAATCTAGAGTAGAGAGATACGAAGAACCTGGAAGGTGATGGTCGGTGTAGCGGATGAACACGGAGAGTCCGGAGCGGAGCGGAGTAGCTACTTAAAATCCTACAAAACACAAACAACAAAAAGAACAAAAGGACACCGGGGCAAGTGTCCCGGATCCACACAGAATAAAATTGGGTAGAAACCCGAAAAGAAGAAAGAAAAGAAAAGGAAAAGGATAGAAACAACCCGATCACTGGTCCGCGGGAGGGGGTGGAGTGGAAATGGCAAACCGCTGCTCCATCTGCTGTCGCCATGCGAGCTCGTCCTTGTGTCTGGCTGACTGGTCGGCCATGAATTGCTGTAGAATGGACCAACGCTCGTTCTGAGTCTCTTCATGTGCTACTCGGTCCTTCTGCCATTAAAGCGAACCAGCCGAGTAGTCCAGCTGCCACTTCTCAATATGCGCCAGCCTTTCATTCATCTCCGTGGTGATTTGCGCTCGCGACGGCGGGTGGTCAACTGACTGGTGAGTGCGGTGAGGGAGCGATGTGCAATGCTCAATAGTCTCTGAAAGGTCGATGCGCCGTGCTATGGCAAGTTCAGCGCCTATATGCTCAATCGGGATACGAGGAACATCGGGGCCCCAATTGTCACCGAGCTGGAGGTTGTCGATCAAAATTGAAATGAAAGGTCCTCCTGGAAGTTTAGAAGGAAGCTTCTTGGCGGTAGTGCGCTTGTGAAAGAATCGTGCAAGCCACCATCCGGGATGCAGGTTGGTATCCTCTTCTAAAGCACGGAATAATACGAGCTCCTCCAAAGAAACGTGGTGGCGGCTCGTCTTGCTACAAAAACACAGAGATTGCACCCAAACATAATGCAAGAATTTAAGAATAGGGTGACAGATGTCACCGACCGTGGGGTGGACGATAGGTGAGCTCACATCCTCACAGCAGGCCCATCTCCACACATCCGGGTAAGGAGCACTTGTGATGGAGTATGTGTCCTTGAAGCCAGCTAATGCGGTATCAAAATTGACGTGCGGATCCAGCAAGCGGCCGAACTCGCGAAGGGACTTCTCATGAAGAACACCACCGAGGCGAAAGGAAACGAATTTCTGCTCACGAAAGGGCTTCGGGGTGAGGCGCCGGAATGAACTCCAGAACTCCTGGAGGGCGACAAGCGGGTAGGGGGAGCCATGAGTGGTCAGCACTCGCAAACCGGCTTTATGAAGAGCGGTGTCAATGGTCGAGTGCCAAGCCGGATTGTGCGCCTTGAGACTTTCAAGAGAAAGAACTGCCACCTTAGCTGGAGGAATGTCTTTGATCTTCTGAAAGACCTCGAGCTGGTGCGGCTCCAGGGCGGCGATGAAAGGATGTACGGCCTCATTGGCAGGTGTAGGAATAGAGGAAATGGGAGTCGCAGGGGTCGGCGCATCCTCGGGAATGATGGCCATAGCCGTCGATTTCTGTGCAGCTGATGCGGGTCGTCGGGAAGGTGGTGTCTTGCTCTGGCGAGCTGAGGATCGTTGCGCTCTGTCTGCACTGGTAGTCTTAAAACGCTTGGGAGCCCTGTAAAACACAACTCAGAGATGACCAGCATTAGATGACAAGACTCTTACCCCACACTTAAGTTGACAAGTTGGGGTAAACAAATTAACCGAGAGATCATCGAATCAAGATATAGCGGTAAAGAACTGTCAATTCATTTAGCAAGCATGAAGAACGGAACGATTCAGGACACAATCTCACAGACAACAAATCACGCTTCTGAAAAGGCCACAAAACAATACCAGAACCTAGCTAATTGATACCGACAAAGCAATCAAGAAGAATGAGGGAGAACCAAAAAGTCAACCATAGTCAACCATGCCGAAAACCGAAAGTCAAAAAGCCAAAAGATTCACAATCAAGGGCTGAACAACTAACTGGGAAGACATGATTTGAGAAAATGATTGGAAATCCGCGAAATCGATGAAAAACTTGAAAACTAGGTCGGCCGGAACCGGAACCGAGAAGCTCCGATTCTAGGGTTTTGGAACAGGGGCTAGGGAAGGGGGAAGGTTGACTGTCGTCGGCTGCGGCTAAGGAGACGGCGGCGGGACTAATCGGCGGATTAGGGGCGGCGTCGAGCGTTCGGGCGGCGGCGTATTTCAAAGCAGGGAGGGAGAGGGAACCATTCAAAGTTTTCGGAAGCTGGACCGAAAATATGAGGGATGGGGCCGCTTAAATAGGCGATGGGAAGCACAGGATTTTCGGCGAAAAAGAAGGGAAATTTTCGGCGAAAATTTTAGTTGAATTGAGGAAGCGTGTTTCGGCGAAAAACAATTGGGGCTCGGTCCGAAAAAGTGGAACAGGAGAAAAAAGTTGATTTGAAACACACCGTTTTCGGCGAAAACAATGACACATTTTCGCCGAAAACTTATTTGAAAACGGCGGCTGTTTCTTTTTTTTTAACGGGGTTTAAAACAAAAACGACTCAAAACGAGAAAATAACTGACTCCAGCCGTGGGTTGCCTCCCACGAAGCGCTCTTGTTTAACGTCCGTGAGCCAGACGATAACTGGATTCGTGTCAGGATTCCGAAGTGAAGTAGTGTACGTCTATGGAAGAGACAGCTAACCCTTGCAGATACTTCTTAAGCCTATGCCCGTTGACCACAAAAGGCTCTTGATCGTGCAATTTAATGTAGACGCTACCTAAGGGTGTCTGTCTGACCACGGTATAGGGGCCAGACCATCGGGATTTCAACTTACCCGGAAAGAGCTTTAATCGAGAGTTATATAAGAGCACTTCTTCTCCAGGGTAGAACTGCTTGATCGTCTTCAACTGAGAGTCATGAATTCTCTTCGTGCGCTCTTTGTATAGCTTTGTGCTCTCATAAGCGTGGAGGCGGTGCTCCTCAAGTTCAGCGATCTGGTCATGGCGGTTATTACCTGCTACTGCATAGCTCATATTCAACTCTTTGTTAGCCCAAAATGCCTTGTGCTCAAGCTCAACTGGTAAATGACATGACTTGCCATAGACCAGCTGATACGGTGAGGTACCGATGGGAGTCTTGTAGGCAGTTCGATATGCCCATAAGGCATCATTGAGCTTAGATGACCAGTCCTTGCGAGACCGGCCAACTGTCCTATCAAGAATCCGCTTGAGCTCACGATTCGTCACTTCCGCCTGACCATTCGCTTGAGGATGGTAAGCCGTGGACATTCGGTGGGTGACGCCAAAGCGTTTGCACACCCGGTCGAATTGTCCGTGGAAGTGGGTGCCCCTATCGCTTACGATGAAGCGAGGTGAGCCGAAACGCGTGAAAAGACGGGTAAGGAACCGTCCCACCACTCTAGAATCATTAGTGGGTAAGGCTTCAACCTCAGCCCACTTAGAAACGTAATCAACAGCTACAAGAATGTACTTGTTTCCGTTGGAGGGTGTGAACGGACCCATAAAATCGATTCCCCAAACATCAAATATTTCAACAGTTAAAGAAACAATTTGGGGCATCTCATTACGGTTTGAGATGTTACCTGATCGCTGGCATGCATCACAACGTCGAGCAAAAATGTCGCAGTCACTAAAGATTGAAGGCCAATAAAAACCTGTTTCGAGTACCTTTCTTGCCGTGCGGTTTCCTCCAAAGTGTCCCCCGAACTGTCCTTCATGGCACTTACGCATGATGTCAGCTGCTTCAGTGTAAGAGACACATCTCCGGATCATCCCGTCAAGACTGATGCGGTATAAGAAAGGCTCATCCCAGAAGTATGACTTGGCTTCTTTAAAGAGCTTTTTGCGTGCATTGAAATCCAGTTTAGGAGGTACAATGTCGTGTGAGAGATAGTTAGCCAGAGTAGCATACCAAGGCTCCTCTGAATCGGCGGCATTACTCAGATCTTGAGCGTGAGGAATTGCCCAGGGCTCAATAGCTATGCTGTTAACCTGTTCATACGTTTCAACACGCAACAGCTCGTCAGGGAAAGAATCATTGATAGGGGTAGTAGACTTACCTGTTTGAGATTCCTCGAGGCGAGAAAGATGATCTGCTGCTAAGTTCTCTGCTCCCTTCTTGTCTTTAATTTCTATGTCGAACTCTTGGAGTAGAAGGATCCACCGGATGAGACGTGGCTTCGATTCCTGCTTGGCTAATAGATGGCGCAGAGCAGCATGATCTGTGTAAACAATGGTATGTGAAAGAACCAGATACTGTCTAAACTTATCAAAGGAGAAAACGATAGCCAGAAGCTCTTTCTCCGTAGTAGTGTAGTTTCTCTGAGCATCATTGAGTGTCTTGCTCGCAAAGTAGATAGGATGAAATCTCTTCTCCTTTCTCTGACCAAGAACTGCGCCAACGGCGAAGTCACTAGCATCGCACATGATCTCGAACGGGAGATTCTAGTCTGGTGCTGTAAGAATCGGTGCGGTGGTGAGCTGAGTCTTCAAGGTCTCAAAAGCTTCGAGACAGGCTTTATCAAAGACGAAAGGAACATCTTTCTCAAGAAGCTTCGTCATTGGTAGAGTGATCTTGGAGAAGTCTCTGATGAATCTCCGGTAGAATCCAGCATGACCGAGAAAACTTCAAACTGTTTTAACTGAGGTCGGCGGCGGTAAGCTGGCAATGGTCTCAAGCTTAGCACGATCGACTTCTATACCGGTCTTAGATATCCTGTGGCCCAGAACAATGCCTTCGGTAACCATGAAATGACATTTCTCCCAACTAAGAGCTAGGTTGGTCTCCTCACAACGGGCTAACACCTTATCCAAATTAGCTAGACACTTTGAAAATGAATCTCCATAGACGGAGAAGTCATCCATGAACACCTCTACCACATTCTCTACCAGATCTCCAAATATTGCAAGCATGCATCTCTGAAAGGTAGTAGGCGCATTACATAAACCAAAAGGAATACGACGATAAACAAACGTACCGAACGGGCATGTGAAGGTCGTCTTCTCTTGATCATCAAGCTCGATGGGTATTTGAAAGTAACCGGACATCCCGTCTAAGAAGTAGTAGTATTCATGACCAGCCAATCGTTCAAGCATCTGATCAATGAATGGCAGTGGAAAGTGATCCTTCTTGGTGGCATCATTTAGTCGTCGATAATCGATGCAGACTCTCCATCCGGTAACTGTTCGGGTAGGAATGAGTTCACCCTTTGGATTAGGGATGACTGTCATTCCTCCTTTCTTCGGGACGACTTGAGTCGGGCTGACCCAGGGACTGTCGGCAATAGGATAGATGATACCGGCATCTAGAAGCTTAAGTACTTCTTTCTTTACAACTTCCTGCATCAGAGGGTTAAGTCGGCGTTGGGGTTGTCTAACTGGTTTGAATTCTTCATCAACAACTATCCGATGTTTGCAGAAGGTTTCAGAGATGCCTCTGATGTCTGCTAACTGCCAGGCAATAGCTCGGACATGCTTCTTGAGTAGCCTAATCAATTGCTCTTTTTGCTCGGGAGATAGTTTTGAACTGATGATGACTGGTAACTGACAGTCCTTCCCCAGAAATGCGTATTCTAGGTGGTCAGGTAGCTCCTTCAAGGTAAGTTCTGGTAGATTCTCATATGAAGTGGTAATCCGACTCGAAGCTGGCTCAATATGTATAGGTGCAGTGGTGGGTGTGAATGTCGCCTTCTGTTCGTCTAGTTCATCTTGCCATAAGCACTGCTCTGGATCGTCTAACGCATTATCAATCCCTGAAATCAAACACAACTCTAGCGGATCACTAGATAAAGCATTAGTAAAGGAGTTGGCCGAAGCCAACTCTAGGGGATCAACAGCATAACATTTATCATCTTGGGCAACAGAATACCTCATGCTATCTTTAATGCAGAATGCAACACTCTCTTGACCTATGCTTAAAGTTAACAGGCCTTGTTTGCAGTTTATATTCACACCAGCAGTTGCTAAGAAAGGTCGACCTAGGATAAGTGTTCCGTCTAACTCACGAGTATCTAGAACAACAAAATCTGCCATTATGGTAAACGGACCACAGCAAACAGTTACATCTTCTATCATACCTCTAGGTCGTTTGACAGACCTATCGGCTAAAACGAGATGCAGAGTAATCGGTTTTAATTGCCCTAGATTCAGCTTTTCATATAAATAAACAGGCATAACATTAATAGAAGCACCAGAATCAACCAGACTGCGATCAATTTTAATGCCATTACACTTAGCTGGGGGAGGTGGCGGCTGTCGAATGGGAGATGGTGCACCGAGAATAGACGCGCATTCATTAGTAAGCGTGATAGAGTACGCCTCCCCGTTCTTTACTTTCTTCACGAGATCCTTAAAGAATTTCGCAAGTGGTGGTATGATTTCCACAGCTTCAGTCACTGGTATCTTGATCTCTGCAGTCTTAAGAACATTGTACCACTTCTTGTACTGAGTGTCGTGATCCTTAGCCTTGCTCCTTGCAGCTTTGGGGAAAGGAATCCGAGGAACATACGGCGCCAAAACATGCTCAGGGGCTATCCTAGGTGGAGGAGGAGGAGGGGCAGATGCTTCTTCTTCCTCTTCTGTGATATCCTCAATTTCTGGCATGTCCATGGCAGCACTAGTATCTGGTATTACTTCAGGTTCTGGCGCTTTGGGATCAGTTGTTTGCTTGCCGCTCCTGGTAGTAATGGCTTGAGCGTGTTCGCTCTTTATACCAGAGTCTGCCTGAAATGCTTCTGGATTAAGGAGAGGATTGCTAGTAAAGAGTTTAGTCATATTACTTATAGCATCCTCTATCCTCTGGCTCTGAGCTCTCTGTCCTTGATTGAGTGCAGCTTGAGCTTTTAGTTGAATGTCGTGGTCGTCAAGTCTGCTCATAATCTGATCGAACTTCTTCTCATAATCCATGTCTCTATTGTAGTACGGCTTAACCTGAGACTGGTGTTGTCCTCCAATGAATCCTGGAGGTCTATAATAAGGATCTACTAACTGGTTGCTCTGGTTCCGTGGTACGTAGTTTCTGTAACCGGCATAGCCTTTCTGATTATTAGCGAAGCCCTGATCGATGAAGTTTATCTCTTCTGTAAACCAGACTTCTGTTGTGCCGAAGTTGAGGCAACTTCTGCCGTTATGAGCACAGGACCCACACCATCCACAGTCAACCGAAAAGACGGTAGCTGACAGAGAGTCAAGTGGAATACCAGCTGCTTGTAGATGCTTCTGAACTTCTGCCTTGATCTGCTCTGCAACACTTATCTGACTCTTGGTTCCTTCTTTTTGCCTCTCCCAGTTTCTAGACTTTGAAGCACAACTAGCAAAATGTAGAAGAGCATCCTGAGGAGTGAGGGCGCTGCAATCCCCGCCAGCTAGAGAGTTGACCCACTTTGAAGATTCTTCGCGCATACCACGAGCAAAGAATTCAGCCAGCTGTCTTTGTTCATACCCATGGTGAGGACAGTCGAAGAGAAGAGATTGGAATTCATTCCAAGTGTCATAAAGGCTTGCATCCTCTCTCTGAGTGAACCTGGAGATGCGGTCTTTATAAGCAGTTGTCCTCGCGGGAGGAAAGTATTCCTCAACAAAATCTTGAGCTAATGTCTCCCAGTCAGTGTAGTGACCTGGCAGTTTATTGCTGAGCCACTGCTTAGCATCACCTCTGATAGAAAACGGGAAAGCTCGGAGATATAACGCATTCTTGTTGAGGTTCACAGACTTGAAGGTATCGCAGACAGCCAAGAAGTTGGTTATGTGTGTGCAGGGATTATCATCTGGTCTTCCCTCAAATTGTATGTCCCTAGAGATTAGCTCCAAGAGAGGAATCTGAATCTCATAGTCAGGGTCATTATCATTAGAGAGCACAGTGATGGGTGATCGGAGGTTAGATGCGCGCGGCTTACTGTAGTCCGCAACAGTCTTAAAAGTGGACATTGCGGTAAAGGAAGATGGAACGGAAGTGATCCGTTTCTGTACCTGCTCTGATCTGCAAGAGACAAAAACAAACACAACCGGCGTAAAATCGAAGTGTAATGGAAAATGAAAGATGGAAGGGTAAAAGAATAACAATGCCAACTCTTCTTTCAACGAAATAGAAGAGTCCCCGGCAACGGCGCCAATTTGATGAACCTAAGATCGTTGTTCGGGTTCAAACAAATAACTAACAAAGCTAACACAGCTAGGGTAGATCGTACTTCCTTACTCAAAGATGCTGGCAATTTAATTCAAGATTAAACACAAGTTGTGCGTGGTGTGAGTTCCACGACTTTTATACTAAAATGCAAAGATGATTTGAAATGAGAATTAAATCGAAGAAAGATTGAAGATTGAATGATTGACTAGAAAGATTACAGACAAGCTTAGACTTCGAATCCCCCTTAGATTACCAGAGCAACAGCAGTCAACAGACTAGCGATTTTCGATTCTAGTTCATTCAGTTCATAGACACCATCATAACTCCTGACCCTTAGGTTTAAGACTGGCGAACGTTCGCTCTATCCGATCTAGCTACCACGATTAATTAGCCGCCCGGGTACGGTTGCCTCTCGCAACGACTTAACTTAACTGGTGCAAATTCTAATGATTAATGAGTTACTCTAGCAATGGATCAACCCTAATCAGTTCCTACGAAAGGCACGCTCCAATTATAAGGTTGATTGTTCGATTTGGTGTTTTAAAGTAAGGCGAGCGTTCGCTTCTATCCTTAGCTTAACAAGAATCTAATCTAGGTGGCCAAACCAGACAAGAAACACAGAAACGAAGACCAAACGAAACATGAAAGATGAAACTAAATGAACTTCGAATCTAATCACCGCCGATCCGTGACCGCTTTAAGCCCTGGGTCACTTAGGGTTCATCTAATCTAAGCTACACAAGTTTAGATACTCATATTCAATACAGACGAATCGAAGACAAACGAAGAATACATCTCAGGTAGGAAGACAGAGAAGAACTGTAAAACCTAATTTCGATGTTTCCTGGCAGCCTCAATCTGCTGGATCTTCAACTCCTAGCCCTGGCTCTCCGAGATGGATGGATGGCGTCACGATCCGTTCCTGGCTCTTTGAACTTTATCCACTTGCCCTATCTCTCTCTCCGTCTTTGTTTGTGTGTGTGTGTTAAGTGATTGATTGATCCCCCTTCATTAGCCGCCGAATTCTGTATTTATATCAACCCAAAATTTTCTGATTTCAACTGGGATTTTCGTCGAAAATAGTAGAGGAATTTCGGTGAAAACTTCTTCCTACTCGGGGCAGTGGATTCCTTCTTACGTTTTCGACGAAAATCCAAGGGTATTTTCGCCGAAAATACATGTGTAAATGGGGCAGACATTTTTCTTTAACTTGAGCAATCTTTCCGGTTGGTTTATGTGTGATTCTTCGAGGTTCCAACGTCTAAGACACGTCCTTGGCTACCGTATTCGATGGCAAAAACCTGTGCTAACATAAAAACACTAGAAAACCATCAAATAGACCCGAAACAGGCCAAGGTAACACAAATGGCACGAGATAAGGCAATCGATTGAATATTCGTTATTCTACCCTAAAAACCATGTCTTAAACAAAGAAATGTCGTTTAAATGACGCTGATAATCACGTAAAATCGAGTGTCATCAGCAGTCTACATACAACATGATTCTGGGGCGACCAGCACTCGCCGCTTTCCAAGCAATCTCATCCCCGATTCATCAAGTGCTAAAATTTGCTACTGAAGAGGGAATAGGGTTCGCTTGGGGGCACCCTGACGTCGCCAGAAGATGCTACAGAGCGGCGACTAAAAGCACCTGCTTCACCATAGGCTTGGAGGCGGAGAATGGAGGAGAAAGGGTAACACCGGCAGAATCGGACGTTCCAATACCACTTTTGGAGGAGGATGAAAGCAAAATGGTTCGGGTGTCATCCTACTTAGGAGACAAGGAGAAACGAGAGTTGGTTCAGTTGCTCCGAGAATTCTCACACCTACTCGCATGGTCTCCCAGCGACATGCCGGGAATCGCTCTAGACATCATCAAACACTCTCTGGCAATCGAGCCCGGAAGTCGCCTAGTGCAACAAAAAAGACGGAACATTTGCAGAGAGAGGTAGCAGGTTGTGGCAATAGAAGTGGAAAAGCTTTTAAAAGCATGGTTTATTAAGGAGGTGCAGTATCCCGAGTGGTTGGCTAATATCATTCTCGTGAAGAAGTCGTTAGGAGCTTGGCGAATGTGCATCGATTTTACAAGCCTGAATGATGCTTGCCCCAAGGACCCATATCCTTTGCCCAACATAGAGCAACATAGAACAGTGATCTTTTCTGAGCATGTTCTCATGCTATCATCAGATACCCTTGAATGAGGAAGACCAAGAGAAAATAGCATTCATGACGCCAACGGCGAACTACTGTTATCGAGTAATGCCATTTGGACTCAAGAATGATGGGGCAACTTATCAAAGGATGATTGAAACAATTTTTGCAAAGCAAATCGGAAGGAACTTGGAGGCATATGTGGATGATCTCTTAGTCAAAAGCAGGAAGTCCAGCGATCATCTAAGCGACTTGTGAGAGACTTTCAACACACTGTAGGAGTACTCGCTCAGGTTGAATCCTTTAAAATGTGTGTTCGGAGCGACATCAGGAAAATTTTTGGGATACCTCATAACCAGACGAGGAATAGAAGCCAACCCTGCGCAGATCACGGCGATCACGGCCATGGCACCTCCAAAGACCGTGAAAGAAGTACAAGTTTTATCTGGAAGAATGATAGCGATCAATCGTTTCATCCCCAGGATTGCCGATCGTTGTGCTCCATTTTTTGCAACTTTAAAGAATGCATCAAAGTTTGCTTGGAATGACAAATGTAACAAAGCTTTTGAAGAGCTGAAGCAGATTTTAATTACTCCCCTTGTACTTGCATCTCCAAAGTTAAATGAAGATCTATTTCTCTATATCGCAATCTCTCCAAAAGCAGTTAGCGCAATCCTGGTTCGAAGAGAAGATAAAAGTGAACACCCTGTTTTTTACACAAGTAAGACTTTAATCGACACAGAAACAAGATATCCTACGATAAAAAAAATGGCATACGCTGTAGTTTGCGCGGCCAGGAAGCTGCGACCATACTTTCAAGCACATACAATACATGTGCTCACCAATCTACCAATAAAAAATGCACTAAGGTCCATGAGCGTAGCGGGGCGATTGGCTAAATGGGCAATAGAGTTAAGCGAATATGACATAAGATACCAGCCAAGAACAGCGATCAAAGCCCAAGTCCTGGCGGATTTCGTTGTGGAGGGGGCGGTACAAGAGGATGTTGAGGAAGGTGAAGAGTGGACGATGTTTACAGATGGCACCTCGAGCAAATGAGGGTCCGGCGTTGTGGGGTCCTCCATGAGGTAGCACTGTGATTCACAACTAACAGAACAAATAATGCGGCAGAATACGGAGCCTTAGAAGTAGGGCTGCGAATCGCCAAAGGTATGGGAGTTACTAATATCAGAGTTTTTTTCAGATTCTACAATAGTAGTCAACCAAGTAAATGGAAGCTTCGAAGTAAAGGAAGAATCGCTTCTCCCTTATTTCGATGAGGTGAAGCTACTCGTGTCTGAGTTTAAAAGGACTACTATAACACAAATTGCCAGAGAAGAGAATTGCCATGCAGATGCGCTTTCAAAATTAGCAAAAGCGACAGACTTCGATGAGGGGAGAATGGTCACAGTGGAAAAAGAGACGAGGACGAAGCAATGCTTCCAAATTGCCAAAGAAATTGGGAAAAGTGACTGGCGAACACCCATTATCTAATTTCTGGATGATGACGCGGTGCCAAGTGACCCTCTTGAAGCAACAAAGTTGCGAAGGAAAGCGGGAAGATGCACCATAATCGGGGGCGAATTGTACCAAAAGTCTGCAATGGGCCCATATCTAAGGTGTTTAGGGGAAGAGGATGCAGCCTGGGCCCTGGATGAGGTACATTCGGGTGTGTGTGGCACCCACTTTGGGACAAGGAGTCTAGAAAGGAACTTAATCTACCAGGGCTTCTATTGGCCCACGATGAGAAAGGAGGCAGACGAGTTAGTAAAGAAGTGCCATAAGTGCCAAGAATTCACAAATTACCACAAACTACCAGCAACAGTGCTTCAAGCAAATGTCATTCCATGGCCATTCGCAAGATGGGGAATGGACATCCTAGGCCCATTTCCAGAAGCCTCAGGAAAAAGGAAATTCCTCATCGTGGCAGTCGACTACTTTACTAAGTGGGTTGAAGCGGAGGCAGTTGCGAGCATCACCGCTAAGCAAATACAAAAATTCGTGTTCAAGAATATCGTCACTAGGTTCGGAATACCAGAAAGTATCATCTGCGATCATGACACTCAGTTTGACTCACAGGTCTTCAAGGAGTTCTGTGACGACCTAAAGATAAATTTGAGATTTGCCTCGGTTGCTTATCCACAGGCCAATGGACAAGCGGAGGTAGCCAACAAGCTCATCTTACAGGGACTGAAGAAGAGGGTGGATGGATGCAAAGGTGTGTGGGTCGAAGAGCTTGGCCACGTACTATTGGCCCACCGAACGGCTTACAAAACGGCGACAGGCGAAACACCTTATACATTGACATATGGAACTGAGGCGGTCCTCCTAGTAGAAATTTCAATCCCATCCATACGAATCCAGGAGTACAGAGATGAAGTAAATGAACAAGAACTAATGCTCAATGTGGATATGATTGAAGAAAGAAGGGAAAAGGCACATATGCGATTAATCGCGGAGAAAGAACAGCTGGCTAGGCGATACAATTTGAAACTCCGACCGCATCACATCACACTCAATGATTTAGTGATGCGAAAAATTTTCAGGCCGGCGATCGGGGCAGCTAAATTTAATCCTGGTTGGGAAGGCCCGCATAGAGTGCGGCGGGTAGTTGGTGCCAATACCTTCAAGCTAGCAGAGTTGGACGGAACAAAGATCCCCAAAACATGGAACTCCGTGCATCTTAGGCGATATTATGATTAGAATGGCCCTGTAAGCAATGCGAGTCCTAATGAAATGACCAAGTGTCAAAATGTCCTTTCTCGTTCCAACAACGCTTCACACATTAAAAATTGCATGTAAGACCTAAGGGCATTGAAATCGCATGTAAGACCTACGGCATTAAAAATCGCCATGTCAGACCTAAGGGCATTAAAATTGCATGTAAGACCTAAGGGCATTAAAAATCGTCATGTAAGACCTAAGGGCATTGAAATCGCTAAGTAAGACCTACGGGCATTAAAAATCGCCATGTAAACCTACGGGCATTAAAAATCGCCATGTAAGACCTAAGGGCATTGAAATCGCTAAGTAAGACCTACGGGCATTAAAAATCGCCAAGCAAGACATAAAGGCATTAAAGGTATAACACAGGAATCAAGAGTTCCATATAAGTCCTGATGGCATAAGAACCGACAAAAATTCAAATCCTGGATAACATAAGTAAGCGATGAAATAAAGCGATGGGATGATAGGAATCGGAATGTTTGTCAAACAGAGAAAGCAAAATGAAATAACATAAGATCAAGGGACAGTTTCCTTATCCATGCCACCAGGGCCTTTGCCGCCAGATTTGGAAGGATCAGAAGAAGAGTCAAAGCCTTTGTCGCTGGAGGATGGGATGGATTCAGGGGGTGGCGGCTGAACCTCCGAGCCATCGGGATTCAGGTCAGGTAGACCGCGTCTCCGTCGGGTAGCTGCCACATATTCAGCATCCGCTACAATCACTTCGCGCTCCATGTGATTAGCATCCCGGAAGGCAATCTCCTCTTCAGAATCGAGACCTCTGAGAACAGCCTGAACCATCTTCCGACCAGGCCAGCTTTTCTGGGGGAAGAGGTGGTAAAACTCATTGCGGCAGTTGCGCATTACTACACGCATGCTCTCGCCAAGAGAATGGGTATAGTATGCCATGGCTTCGTCATACTGAGCTTTGGCAGCAGAGATTTCAGGATCTGTCGTTGATTGAGCCGTCAAAGACTCGTTGAACAGCTCTTTGGCACTGTCCCTTTCGGTGACAATCTCATCCACACTGGCGACCTTCGAGCGAACTTCCTCCAATTCAACTTTAAGACCGGTAAGGCGCTCCTTAGCAGGCTGCAGTTCCTCCTGAAGACCCTCCATTTGGGCGACTCGCTCAGTCGCTTCGTCCAGGCTCTTCTTTAGAGAGTCAGCGGCGACAGTCGCTGCATCCGCTCGACGCTAAAGACACAAAAATATAAAACGACAGTAACACGATAGGATGAGATCAGACGGCAAGAGCAAGGCAATAAAGATTGGAAGAGTTAAAAGGAGAAAGCATACCTTTTCGTCATTATGATGGCGAGTAAGGTCCATGCGCAACCAGCGAAGGTTCTCCACTTCCACCTTCAGCTTCTGATTCTCCTCTTGCATGTTTTTGCACGCAAAGGACAAGTCGCCATGCTCAACAATGGTCTACTAGCAGAAACAACGTATAAAAAAAACAACAACAAAACAATGGGAGAGTAATAAAAAAAAGGGGAGAGAGACAAAGGACAACGGTCAACAGTACCTGAAGGAGCCGGATAGAGGTTGCCCCATGCAGATCCGCGATCTCTGAGCCCTCTCCACGCGCGGTCACTCTGATGACACTCGATTTGACGTGATTATCATTTAAGCGACATTTCTTTGCTTAAGACATGGTTTTAGGGTAGAATAACGAATATTCAATCAATTGCCCTATCTCGTGCCATTTGTGTTACCTTGGCCCTTTTCGGATCTATTTGATGGTTTTCTAGTGTTTTTGCGTAAGCACAGGTTTTTGCCGTCAAATAAAGTAGCCATGGACGTGTCTAAGGCATAGGAACATCGAGGAACTGAACCGGAATCGATCAAAGGGGCCAATTAAGTTCAAACCAAAAATCTGCCCATTCACACTTACACATTCGGCGAAAACAAGCTCACATCTTCGGCGAAAATAACAGTGTAAACCAACTGATGTCAAGAGAAGAACATCTTCGGCGAAAAGAGCCCAGGGTTTTCGGCGAAGATGCAAGGGAAAATCACTGGCGCCAACAGAAGGTATTTTTGGCGAAATTGATTAACTCTCGATCCGAAAATAGAGTACAGAGAAATCAGCCGGCGGTGTCTTCAATTGCAAGAATATTTTTGGCGAAAATACTTCATTATTTTGGCGAAAATCCCTTCCAAATCCGGCGCTGTATTGGAAACCCTAAAACGTACCTATTTAAAGAAGCAGCCGGCAGCCAAAGGAAGGGGGACATCAAACAACAATTCATTATTCTTATTTTCTCAAATCAGACTTTTGAGAGTCAGCCGACTCTAGGGTCGATAGATAGAGTTTAGAGAGTTCGAAGATCCGTGGAGAGATCGTGACGCCATCCTTCCGCCTCGAAGAACTTGGAGCTTAAAGTTGAAGATCCAGGAGATTGAAGCTTCGGGGGGGAGTCGTCAGAATTAGGTTTTTCAGTTCTTATCTGTTCTTCCTCTGTATGATGATCTTCATTGTTGCCTTTGATTCTCTTGTTTCTGATATGAGTAACTGAACTTGCAGAGCTTAGATTAGATGAACCCTAAGTGACCCAGGGCTTTAAAGCGGTCACGGATCGGCGGTAATTAGATTCGAATTTCAATCAGTTTCTCTTTGCATGTTTGATTCGTTCTTCATTGTTCATGTTTCTTGTCTGGATTGATCCCCTAGATTAGATTCTTGTTAAGCTAAGGATAGAAGTGAACGCTCGCCTTACTTTAGAACATCGAATTGAACAATTAACCTTATAATTGGAGTGTGCCTTTCGTAGGAACCGGTTAGGGTTAATCCGCTTCAAGAGTAACTCATTAATCACTAGTAATCACACCAATTAATTAAGTCGTTGGAGAGGCGACCGTACCCGGGCGGCTAGTTAATCTTGGTAGTTAGAACGGATAGAGCGAACGTTCGCCGGTCTTAAACCTAAGGGTAAGGAGTTATGGTGGTGTATAGAAACCGATTGAATTAGAATTGAAAACCGTTGATCTTGTGATTGTCGTTGCTCTGGTGATCTAAGGGGGATTCGAAATCTAAGTTTGTCTATCTTCCCGTTAGTCAATAAATCTTTCTGTCTTTTGTTTTCCTTTGCTTAATAGATTAGAAGTCGTGGAACTCACACCACGCACAATGTGTTTTAACCTGAGTAATTTGCCAGCTTCTTCGAAGTAGTCGATTAGAAGAAACCTTGAGTCGAATACGATCTGCTATACGCTTTTTCTTAGCATTAGTAGTTATTTGGTTGAACGCATCACAACGACACGTTCACCAAATTGGCGCCGTTGCCGGGGACTCTTCTAATTGTTTGAAAGAAGAGTTGGCAAATTATTCTTCTACCTTTCCGCCTTACCATTTAATTTTCCTCCATATTTTCATGATTTACCTGGGTAGTGTTTTTGAGTTTTAATTATGCAGGATTACAGGTGGGATGACCAGTACCAAGAGTGGTATGTCGATGAAGCACCGTATATTGAGGATAACCAAGAGATGTATATGCTAGTTCATCAAAATCGACAACAAACGGCAAGAGTAGAATCCGCCTTGGATGATCTCATTTCGAAGCTACAAGCTCGTAACGTAGTGGATGTCGAGCTCGAGCAACCAAATCCACTGATGGAAGAAGATGCTCAAGAGCTGTATGAAGATGAACATGAAAATCTCACCAATGACTATTGCGAGCTAGAAGCATCTGATGAAGAATCCTTGGCGGTGGCGGTTGATGAAGACGAAGAGCCAATCCATCTTGAAGTTGAAGCCGAAGAGGAGCACGAAGAAATCGAGGAGATATCCTCAATCGAGCTTCCGTCGAGCCAACCTATAGATCAGGCCAGAGACGAGCACGTGGGAATCAAAGACATCAAGGATTTGGAAGTATACACACTCGATCCCGAGAGACCTCTTGATGAGCATCAGGTGGAGAAGATGGAGCTCATTGATCATGCCGCGCCGTACTACCTCTTTCTTCCTCAAGTAGGAGAATTCAAGAAGAACTGGTCATCCAACCAGAACCACGATCTACTGGAACACTACCGGTTACATCACCCTGCTGGAGTGCTACATGGCACTCAACCGCTATCCTTGAGAAGATGGTTGACTTCAAGGAACTTCTGAGTTGGGGTCCCTAACAGGTATCATCCAGCTCAAGGACGTTAATAAAAGAGCGCTTCGTGGGAGGCAACCCACGGCTAGAGTCAGTTTTGTTTTGTTTCAACCTTGGTATTTTAGAGTCGGTTCAGGAGAGCCAAAAGTGTCAGTTTGTTTGATTTATTATTTTTCGTGTAGAGTCTGCGTGTCATAGAGTCAGTTGCAAGTTGATTGAGGTCGTTCCGATTTTTCTGGATTTAACTGTGATTTTCTGAAGTTGGTCGGATTTGCGAAAATATTTTAAACCCGAACAGTTCAAAATTTTCAGCTAAACCACCCCTGTTTTCGGCGAAACTGATTTTCGATTTTCGAACCTATTCTTCCTGTTCATTGTTTTCGGTTCGAAAAGTTTTTGTTTTTGGTGAAACCATTTTAACTGATATTTTCGGCGAAACCGTGCTATTGTTTTCGGCGAAACCGCCTTCACAAATCCGGCAGTCCATTTTAACTGATATTTTCGGCGAAAACACCCTCTTATTTTCGCCGAAAACTCTTTTGAAAATCACCCCAACTATTCACTTTAAAATCCGGATTCACCCTCTCTCTCTTCCTTCTTTCAGTTTCTCATTCAATCGTCAAAATATTTTTTAAAATTCCCCTTAACCTTCTTTGTTCGACTTTTATTCTGTGTGGATCCGGGACACTTGTCCCGGTATCCTTTTGATTTTTTTGTTGTTTTTGTTTTGTAGGATCTTGAGTAGCTACTCCGCTCTGCTCCGGACGCTCCGTGTTCACCCCCTACACCGACCATCTCGTCACAGGTTCTTCGTATCTCTCTACTCTAGTTTAGTCCTGTGAGGACACAGAACCGTTTAAGTGTGGGGTAGGATTTTAGGATTATGCATGATCTTGTTTGATTTTCTGTGATTCTGTGGTTCAAATTTGAAAATTCTCTAGCATAGAATTGCTCAATTCTTGACTTTTGATGCTAAATTGACTTCAATTTTGAACAATGACGTCTAGACTGTTCCACTTAGAACCTGTAACCAACGTGTTGGAACTGATATTAAATGAGTCTAGGTCAGAACAGATCATAAATCACTTCAGTAGCTGAAACTTGAATTAATTGAATTGATTGGTTTGTTAATAACAAAGCTCGATAACACCGTTCTAAGATGATAGATGCTAGCTTCTCCCATGTTTTTCACTCCATATTTGTTCACCTGTGATTGTGGCTTGAGATTAGACGGAAATCCAATTTGAAATCTTGTGTAAAAAGTTATAACTAGCTAGGACCAAGTGGCTAAATGGTTAAATCAAGTAATTGAGTTAATCGAATCAATGCTAAGTTCTTAAAAGTGCTAAAAAATAAAGCTAGGCAAGCCCGACACCTAAGTGAAGTGTTCGGGTTGAGCACTAGCATAAGCACAAATACTGTGAGCTAGGCAGGTCCAACACCTAAGTGAAGTGTTTGGTATCGAGCACTAGTATGCAGTAAATAAATTGAACGAAGAAGTTGAAACTTGAAATAAATTGTTGTTTAAATCGGTCCTAGCTAGAACATGTAACGCACAGATCTAGAAACGGATGAAGTCGAGTCGATAGCCACGTCACTTTTCCTACCTCCGCATCCACATCATGGCTAGAGCTTAAAGTCTTTTCTCATTAGAATTGGTGTTATCGTAGTCGGTTAATTATGATTAATTGTTTTACCAAGAAACGAGCTTTGTTAAAACCACTACTTGAAGTGTGCAGAAATTAGTGAGATCGAAAACTTGTTTCGTTGATGTTCTTGCATGTGTAGGTCACTCTTTCTACGTGGAACAGTCTAAACCAAATTGTTAGAATTGAATCTCGGTTTAATCTCGTGTCATTTGTGATTTTGAGTGTGTTCTAGTTCAGTTTGCTTGAGGACAAGCAAAAGCTTAAGTGTGGGGTACTTGATGACACTCGATTTGACGTGATTATCAGCCTCATTTAAGCGACATTTCTTTGCTTAAGACATGGTTTTTAAGGTAGAATAACGAATATTCAATCAATTGCCCTATCTCGTGCCATTTGTGTTACCTTGGCCCTTTTCGGATCTATTTGATGGTTTTCTAGTGTTTTTGCGTAAGCACAGGTTTTTGCCGTCAAATAAAGTAGCCATGGACGTGTCTAAGGCATAGGAACATCGAGGAACTGAACCGGAATCTATCAAAGGGGCCAATTAAGTTCAAACCGAAAATCTGCCCATTCACACTTACACATTCGGCGAAAACAAGCTCACATCTTCGGCGAAAATAACAGTGTAAACCAACTGATGTCAAGAGAAGAACATCTTCGGCGAAAAGAGCCCAGGGTTTTCGGCGAAGATGCAAGGGAAAATCACTGGCGCCAACAGAAGGTATTTTCGGCGAAATTGATTAACTCTCGATCCGAAAATAGAGTACAGAGAAATCAGCCGGCGGTGTCTTCAATTGCAAGAATATCCTTCATTATTTCCTTCAATAACAGAAGGTATACTTCATTATTTTCGGCGAAAATCCCTTCCAAATCCGGCGCTGTATTGGAAACCCTAAAACGTACCTATTTAAAGAAGCAGCCGGCAGCCAAAGGAAGGGGGGACATCAAACAACAATTCATTATTCTTATTTTCTCAAATCAGACTTTTGAGAGTCAGCCGACTCTAGGGTCGATAGATAGAGTTTAGAGAGTTCGAAGATCCGTGGAGAGATCGTGACGCCATCCTTCCGCCTCGAAGAACTCGGAGCTTAGAGTTGAAGATCCAGGACATTGAAGCTTCGGGGGGGAGTCGTCAGAATTAGGTTTTTCAGTTCTTATCTTTTCTTCCTCTGTATGATGATCTTTCATTGTTGCCTTTGATTCTCTTGTTTCTGATATGAGTAACTGAACTTGTAGAGCTTAGATTAGATGAACCCTAAGTGACCCAGGGATTTAAAGAGGTCACGGATCGGCGGTAATTAGATTCGAAGTTCAATCAGTTTCTCTTTGCATGTTTGATTCGTTCTTCATTGTTCATGTTTCTTGTCTGGATTGATCCCCTAGATTAGATTCTTGTTAAGCTAAGGATAGAAGCGAACGCTCGCCTTACTTTAGAACATCGAATTGAACAATTAACCTTATAATTGGAGTGTGCCTTTCGTAGGAACCGGTTAGGGTTAATCCGCTTCAAGAGTAACTTATTAATCACTAGTAATCACACCAATTAATTAAGTCGTTGCGAGAGGCGACCGTACCCGGGCGGCTAGTTAATCTTGGTAGTTAGAACGGATAGAGCGAACGTTCGCCGGTCTTAAACCTAAGGGTAAGGAGTTATGGTGGTGTATAGAAATCAATTGAATTAGAATTGAAAACCGCTGATCTTGTGATTGCCGTTGCTCTGGTGATCTAAGGGGGATTCGAAATCTAAGTTCGTCTATCTTCCTGTTAGTCAATCTTTTAATCTTTCTGTCTTTTGTTTTCCTTTGCTTAATAGATTAGAAGTCGTGAAACTCACACCACGCACAACGTGTTTTAACCTGAGTAATTTGTCAGCTTCTTCGAAGTAGTCGATTAGAAGAAACCTTGAGTCGAATACGATCTCTATACGCTTTTTCTTAGCATTAGTAGTTATTTGGTTGAACGCATCACAACGACACGTTCACCACACTCCCTGGTAAATGCCACGAGAGAACTCTTCCATTATATCGCTAGCCATCCTAGGCGATATATGGGAAGCCACCGGATGAGCGACAGCAAAATAGGGTAATCGGAAGCGCCCCTCGCCTTCTCGGCCAGCAGGGGCCGGGCGATCAAAGATGGTGTTGGCCCGTTCCGACCAGGCAGCTCGGCGAGGTCGATCAATGCTGATCGCTGGCGGTCAGGAGGAGTCGCGAGGTGGCTCCGCAGGGCGAGGGTCGAGCTTGGCGGAGGGTTCCGCTTCGTTAGCAGTTAAGTCCGAAGGAGAAGGAACAGGCTCGGAGGGGAGATAGGTGTCATCATAAGTGATGGGATCCACATCGCCTTGAGCGGATTGGTTGATGGGCTCCCGTACAGCAGGTCGTCGTCATTCCTAGTCGACTGACGGTGCGAGCGGCGGATTAGAGGTTCACCCTCCTCGTCTTCAGCGTCCATGGCGAGTCGAGGGGAGGGTGGCTGGCGACTAGAGGACTCACTCGGTTTCTTTTTCGGCTTAGAAGATCCCAGCTTTCTTCCTTTTTGGGGAAGTAAGGTCCCCTTCTGCTTTGGATGCCTTCTTCTTTTTTAGTGCAACAGGGCCCCCTTCAGCTTCAGTCGCCTTCCTTTTCCCTTTGGCCTTTTCGGCAGAAGGTTGGCTGAAAGTAGGAGGAACACGGGGAAGTTCGGGGCGAGTTTCGCCAACGGGTCCTCGCGCGGTAGTGCTGAGGAGGCACCCGGAGAGATTCACGGATCCTGAAAGGAAGAGAAACGATTGATAAGTTACGAGAAGAAAATAACAATGACAGCCTGACTATCCAAGTAAAGCGACCTAGTCCAAAGGAAGATGAAAGAATACCCCTCCGGAAAAAGGGGAACCCATGTTCCTAAAAACTCAAGAATACCTCCGCGAATCCCTGCCTGAGCAGTTCTCAAGCCGGCAGTGGTAGACAGATGATGACGCTCAAGAAGAACTAAACGCCGTGAAAGTACTTCCGCTGGAGTAGGGTCAAGATCAGTATTAAAGCGTCTTAAGTCGCATGTAGACCATGTAGACGGGAGCAGAGAGGTCCATTGGCAATCCGAAGCGCTTGGGAAAAAATAGAAAAAAGAATGATACCAGGTGGGGCGAGGTTTAGGAGAAGAATAGGTCCCCTTCTCGGACAAGTCTGACCGGCGACAAAAGCTTATGCCATTTGAAGTAACTTTGGCATAATGGATCAGCTGAAACAATCGAACGGTAGGGGCGATAGCTTTGGCATCACAAGTGCACTCGAAAGCAGAAGTCGTGGCCCAACACCCGATGTTAAAAGCACTGATGGAGGCACCAGAACACTCTAATAAAGCAGATACAAATGGAGACGGTGGAAGTCGAAGTCCGTTGGTGAAAGCCTCAGTCCAAATGCCGTGCCATCCGGGAGGGCAATTATCGATGGTAGAGAGCCGAAAGGCCACGACGAATTTCCAGGTGGGTGGGAACAAGGCGAAGGGAAGAACACGGGCGATTTTCTCAGCGGTTCCCGAGGGAAAATACCCAGGGCCAATTACCCGGCGCTCATCACAAGGGGCCCCCTGCCACATCGATCGCCAGTTGCCAATAGTGTAAAACCCAGTGACCTTACTCGTCTCAGGGTTAATTTCAACGCCGTGACGAGCACTTTCAAACCCAACCTGATGAGGGCCCCAGAAAGGAAGGGCGGGAGAGTCATCAAGGTATTCCTCCATAACGTCTGAGGTCTGGATAGAGGAAGTCTCGGTTGGGAGTGGAGGATTTGAAGGTGCTCGCTCAAAAGAAGAATGGGTAGTAGAAGAAGAAGAGGAAGTACCAGTGCCTAAAAGGTAGGAGTTGCTTTGATTCTGGCTATCGTCATCGGAACTCATATTTGGGGCAAGAAAAGTAAAGAGGAAGGCTACTGCAAGGAGAGAGGTTTATAGCAAAAGTGAGGGAGAAAAGAAGGATCACGTACCGAGAGGACGACGAGGAGCTCCAGACATCAGAGGATGAATAAGGGAAGGAGGAAGTCGGTTTTCCGGTCGTCGGAGGAAAAAGATGAAACAGTATAAACGGAGGAATGCAGGAGTAGTGGGGCGTAAAAATAGGAGAAGAGGAAGAGAAGGGTTTATAAAGGCAGCAGAGTTAGTGGGAAACGGAGCCCTCGCAGCGGTTGATTGGGGAGCACGCGCGGCCGATTGGATGTGCTAGTAGCCCTAGGCAATGATGATTCTTAGGGAGTTACCAAAGTGCCCCGATTTCCCCAGCTTCTCCAACAAGATAGAGGGTAAAAGACCGCGATACCCCGGAAGATGAAGAGATACACGTGCGAAGGGAAAATCGGCACGGGTAACAACAATAATAAGAGTTCGGGAGCGACATTTGTCGCGCAGACAAGGCGACTCATTTACGATTGAAAGGCAAAGAAGTCACAGAGCGACAAGAGGCAAGCGATCAGAAGCCCTCACCTAAGTCAAAACTTAACTAAGGGCTTGGGGGCAATTGATAGACCCTTCTACGGCGATCACGAGCTAGACGTCCAGATTAGACATAAACCCTCACCCAAGCGAAGCTCGGCTAAGGGCTTGGGGGCAATTGATGGGCTCAGCCCTATGGCGGCTTCTAGGCCCAGCGGTAGCCCACACATTGTGGTCGCCGTTAGCAAGGTGGTCCGAAGACTGGGCTCGTGCAGCAGCCCAGCCAAATAAACCAAGGGCGGCCCTAAGGAATAGAAGGCCCAAGGCGACGGCCCAACATAGCAGTCTCTAGGGTTTCGGAGGAATACAGACACGTGTCGACATCCTGTGGAGGCTACAACGAGCGGCTAGGATTCAACCTTGGCGACCAAGACAAGGGTACTATAAATACCCCGTACACTCCACAGGACCAGGGGACAACACTTTTACCCGGCGGACAAACGCTCTGCGGTACTATAATCGCCCTCCTTTCCATTCCTTCCCTTAAACTGATCGCCTTACTTCCCTTGAACTAACTACCCCACTACTACTTACGAGGTACATCATCTTTGGAGGACCAAGTACTTGGGCTTCCGTTATTGGGCCAGGCGACAAGGCTGGAACATGTTTATTCTTCAATCTCAAGAAACAAACCGTTTAAGTTTTTTACTTTCTAATAAGAATCCCCTTTTTAGGAAACTCTTGACACTTATTTATCAAAACCACCAATTTGAGAACCTACATTTCAAATACACTAACGAGAGAGAGAAATCAATGGAAAGGGTACTAAAGGAAAAGTATGAAATAAAATAAAAAGTGGGCCAATCATACTTGTGTTTCTTGAAATTTTTTGTGGGAGGCAAAAATTGTCAGAAATCATGTGGAGAAGGAAATTTGGGCTGCAGGGCAAGTTGAAATACACACTCACCCGAATTTCTAGACTTAACAAACAAGCATTTATCAAATGTCTTGTTTTTAGAAAACTCACCCAAATTTTCACTTAAACAAACGACCCTAGTTTTAAAGAATCCATGTATTTTATATCACAAATACCAAACATTCCCTAAAGATGTTTGGAATGAGAATAGATTAGTGGTAAGGCCTTTTAATCCTCGGTATCTAATCTAACAGTCGTAAATAGCTTAATTAATTCATACCATGATACTTGTTACTATTATCATAGTGGGAGATCCGCTTCTCAGCCATTCCCATGTTGTCTAATATATATAATATAACCACGTTACAAAGATAGATGCTTGGTACAAAACTTTCTAGTGTCATTTTACCCTCCTCTGTTTGATGACAATCAGCAGCACCCATTTCCAAAAAAAAAACAAGGTAGAGAGAAGAAACAACGACACAATTCATTCAGATCGAATAAAAGAGGAAAAGTTTGAAGAAGAAAAGTGGGTTTAACTCTTTAGCCAGGACCCAGGAGCTCACTCTTTCCCTGCCTCATCCTTCTCTTTCGCCTTCCCTTCATCACCGATACGGAGGCCCTCGATCTTCTTCGACACTTCTTCTTCACCACTCACTCTCACCTTCCCATTCGTCAGTCCTTCGTTCTCATCTTTTGTTTGTGGGCCTGTCTGCCATATTCTTATAGTCCCATCCTCTGATCCTGATGCATATGATTCTCCTCCAGGTGAAAATCGCAGGCAGTGGACAGGTCCGTGGTGCCCCTTGTTGCAAGCTACAATAAGGTTCAAATCAAACATCCCACAATACAAGTCAATCAAGTGGACAACAAAGAACTCCAACTGATCATGATTTCAATTAGAGTTAAAGTGACAATAGATTCTCAGTTGAAGAAGTAGGCACCTATTTCCTCCCCGGTGTGGAAATCAAATACGTGAACCCACATGTCTTCTCCCCCTGCAATGAACTTATTCCCATACCTGGGTTCCAAAGAAGCTGATTCCACTGTAGATGGCATATCATAGCTCTTCACAATCCCAAAGCTACGAAAAGTATACAAGAATCAAGCTATGACAAAAATGCAACCAATAACGGTTTGGCATGGAATGTCTAAAGCTAGCAAACAACTTACTGATTTGCATCCCAGAACTTTACAGACGAACCATCAGCAGTTATAATATAGCGACCATCCTGACTGACTTCAGCACTTGTGACTGATGACTTGGTCTCGAGGGTTTGGACTATATTACCACTTCTGACATCCCATAATCTGTATATTGTTGGTAGATATTAGTCACGGGCATAAATTCACAATGCAAGTTCATATTTCAATATTGACAGTTGATTTCTAGAAGAAACTGGTTTAGTTTATCCAAAAGGTAGAACAACAAAGATGTGTCTTCTCCAATTGGGAATTAGTTATTCTAATGGTCCTGGTAACTCAAAAGAAGAAGCACACCTTATGCCCCCCATATCAGTGCATGAACTCAGAATGGTCTGATCACTATGAAGCCAAGCAACAGCTCTAACTGAACCCGGAGACTTGTCAACTTCTCTTGGAGATGCATCTGGACGATTCAAATCATAGATACGCAAGATTTTCTCCATTCCACCGGTAAGTAGAAGGTGAGTATCCTGAAGTAAAAAAAGTAAAGCAGCTGATGAGATGGAAGGAAAGAATGTAGACACCAATAAGTTATCCTTGGTGGCAAACTATTGACCTAGGTTGCAAACAGTCAGTAACGATGCCAACTACCCACACATCATACTAATGCTAAGCAGATTTTCTATAACTTCACATGACAATTTTAACGAGCATATTTTACATCCATTCAAAAGCATTAAATCACAAGAATCTGGGAAGAAAAATAATGAAATCACACATTTACCTCAGAAAAAGCACAAGCTCTCACTATGTGCTTGTGTTCAAATGAATGCAGTATGTCCCCCGTTAATGCATCCCATACCTTCCTGCAGATCAAGCATTTTTGGAAAAGTTAATAATCTCTCAAAATATGTCACTCATCATAAGCGAATTAGAAGTTATGCCCAAATTTCCAGTAAGCATGTGCTTCATTCTAGTTAGAGTAAGCATATCTTATAACCACAATGAGATACAAGCTGAGATAAAATTAAGCAAAAGAAGCATAAACAAGTGGAAAATACATACGCAGTAAAATCAGCAGAAGCAGATGCAGCACGTAATGCGTTAGTATCCAAGCAGCAGCTCCACACTGCACCCTTATGCCCTTCAAATGTTCCAATCCAATCTCCGGTTTCTCCATTTCTTAGCATGGGACTAGAGTCTAATGATTCACCAAGAGTAGTAATAAAATCAGCAGCAACAGCCATACAGACACACATACAATATCAACTCAAGTTTAAGTTCCATTTCCAAAACTTCCCATTGACTGAACAATACAATCTTCATCTATGCAGCTAAAGCTAAGAATTTGCAGAGGGAGAGAAATGTTTCACCTACTCCATACTAATGCACAGCCATCACCAGTTAATTCAACACATTTATATAGTGTGGTTCTCATTCTAAAGCAGAGAACTGATCTCAATCTCAAGTAACCAAACCCAATTCAAAATCAACCCAAAGTAGAGGAATAAGAAAATGAAAACCATACCCTTGCTGGCACTGATGAGGAAGAAACCATCGGGAGTAATCGGGCTGTAAAACAGATCAACCACCGGCCTGGAATGGCCATGGCAGACCAAGGGAACCGCTACCTTCTTCTTTTCCATCTCCAAAAATCTACCAGGGAAAAGCCTAAAATTGATCTCGTATTTTTTTGTCAACTATATTCAACCCTACCAATATCCACAAATTTATCCAGTAACCCAAACAAAAATTGGGGGAACTGCACCCGCAGATCAGCAAGCAACGAGATTTGACAAGAAGGAAGAGAACAAGAAATCCTCCTGGGTCCGGGCGATCGATTGATCAGAAAGGAAATGAGAAATGTAGTAGGAAGTAAATTTGGCACGGATGGAAAATACGCCCCGATGATCTTCTTTTTGAATCAGCACCTCCTAACCCTAGCTCTAAGGGAATGAATCTATTGGAGATTCGAGCTGTATATTTTTTTTCAAATTTTTTGGATGGTGGGGAGAGAGATTTCTTTCCTCTCGGCCAGAGCAGTGACTCCAGGGGTCAGGGGGCTAGGCGCAGAGTTTCCAACACGACGGATCCAATCATTTATAGCCTACCTCCGCCGGCTCCGGCGGACTTCCGGTGGTTATTTGTTGGGTCAGGGAAGAAGCCCAATATATTGGCTACAAACATGTTAGGCCCATTAGCAAGCTCACTGGTCCAAAATTACTATTTTCGTATATTCGTAAGAAAAATTTGGAAAATAGTAATTTTGGTTGGTATTTGGAATTTTGTTTAGCAACTAAAAGAATTAAGTTAAAATCAGGAATTTTCTTGATCAAGGGCACACTTTGATGTTAAAGACGATTGGATTAAAGTCATACAAGAGTTTTTCATCAATCGTCTTTGATAACTCGATATTTTGGTGTTATAAACGATTCGACAAAGACGACGATTGAAGAAAATAAGTGGTCTCAGAATCTCTATGGCCCACCAATTTTTGTCCATGTGAGAAATTATGTTGTCCTTTCTTCAAGGATCATCTACGATGTGTTTGTGTTTTTTTTCCCTTTCCTCTCATCCTTTCTTTTGAATGTCTAAAGTTAAGCAAGATATTGAAAGGTTAACACAACAGTTTTTTGTTGATGAAAGTAGCAACAATAGCTACTAAAATCAGTAGCCATTGTTGCTACTTTCATCAACAAAACATTGTTGTTACAACAGCATTTTCAGGGACAGGAAGCAGAAAATTGGCAATTTCAGAATGGACAATTCAACTAATTTCAAGCAGAAGCACAAATTACTCCAAGAACTGAACATCTACTAAGAAATAAAGAGATAGAAGGCTCGGAGCTAATTTACCTACGACTGTCTTCCATCTTCATTCAACCGAGGGTACACCTCCCGTTCTAAACGATTTTAGAACTGCATCCAATGAACTAAACTAAGTACTAACAATAAAGATTTCACTATTGAATTAAACTAACAAACACGAAATCTAATATAATCTTGCTCGTTTCATATTCTTCGTTTTGTTCTTCTTCAGGTGTGTCTTCTTCAGGTGTGTCTTCTTCGTCTCTAATGAATGGTGTCACTGGACTATCCCTGAACCAGTCTTCACAACAAATCAAAGCTTCAACAACTTGAGGACTTAATGAGGTCTTAAAATCGTTGAGCACACGACCATCGGTGCTAAATGCAGACTCTAAAGCAACTGTTGATATTGGAATTGCCAAAATATCCCTAGCCATCTCTGACAATATAGGAAAACGCATACCATGGTGTGAAGACCACCAACCCAATATATCAAACTTGTCAACCACAGAGTTCTCATTGTCCTTTTGATTTGGCTTCTTAAATTGCTTTTCAGCAAAGTATAAATCCAAATAAGAAGTTTCATATGCTTCTGATTTAGTTCTTTTGATTTAGCTCTTTCATATGGAATCACCTTGTAACATCAAATAGGTGGAGTTACACCGTATCGGCACATCCAACTTCATCTTCTTCTTGCAAACTATGCTCATTGCATTGACAACTACCTTGAAACCTGTTTCTCTTACGGGGAGAAGAAGTTACCCACTTCACAGCTTCTCTAACTCTTCTCACTGACACACCTATTTCATTTAGTTCATCTGTCACAATCAAATTTATGATATGCGCCACACACCTCATATGAAGATACTTACCATTCAGAATGTTGGATCCTCATAATGTTAATCTCTCCTTAAGGTGACGAACTGCACTGTCATTAGTGGATGCGTTGTCTAAAGTGCAGCACAAAAACTTCCTTATACCCCACTCGTCAAGTGTTCTATCAATTGAGTCCCCAATGTCTTCTCCTTTGTGACTATCAATCTGAGTGAAGCTGATTATCTTCTTCTGCAATTTCCAATTGCTCCCAATAAAGTGAGCAGTTACACAAATGAAGCACATATTTTTTGCTGATGTCCAACAGTCACTAATAATCGAAATACTTCCTATTCCTTTTGCTTGAAAGAAACACTCCATGATATCCCTCCTCTGTAGAAACAATTTTATACAATCCTCCCTTACCGTCTTTCTGCTAGGTACTCTGAACATTGGACAACAAACTTCCATGAACCTATTAAACCCTTGCTTCTCAACAAATCTAAATGCATGTTCATCCAAAATGATCATCTAAGCCAAATCCACTCTAGCTTCATCTTGGTTAAATGTCCATCATAATTTTTTCTTCTCGTCCCATACTTCACCCTTGTTGTAGTTCAGGATTGTTTGGCCATCACTTTCGGCCAATTTTCTCTTACAACTATTAACATGATTAGCCAATGTGTTACTTAACGCAAGAGAAACAAATATCTATGTACAAAGTCCTTTTTTATAATCACGAGGATCCACGCTTTTTTATTTTTCCATCTGACCTTTCATTAATTCTTCATATCCATCTGGAGGACATTTGTTTTAACCACTCTACTCTTTCAGAGGTTTTAGGCAGCCTTTGCGCGCAAGGGCATGAATCCTTTTTTATGAAGAGGTCAAAAGACACCGTGCTCGCGATTTTATGGGCTTTTTAGCCCAAAAGCACCAAAAAGAATTAGAAATAAAAAGGTATGCTGACCTAATTGATACTTTAAAAAAGGTTGAAGAAAGACATTCTTTTTTTGTAGAAAGGAATACCTTTCTTCAGGATAAACTGAAGCTTCTAGATAGGGAGGGATAGCCCCATAAAATTCTTTTTTTTTTGTTTGGTTGAAGATGATGTTACGCGGCGTTCAGAACCAGCCTTGAAGTGAATGAATTAGAAAGAACGAAGAAGTAAGGAAATGAGACGAATCTTTCTTTCACTATATCATAAACAGATCTTCCCCTCCATACCAATCACGAGTTTTTCTTCATTCTTCTCGTATATCGTCGTAACGCCTTTAATGCTAGGTTTTGAAAAAGACTTTTCATGTCATTCCCATTTAGGTCTGATCGGATTCCTCCGTTGTTTCCTTTTTTCCCGCACCTTTCCTTGAAATGAGAAAGAAGATGGTACACTCGAATTGTATTATTTAAGTGCTTATTGCTTGCCAAAGACCCTACTTCTACTATTGGTAGGTCACCGGGTTATTCACATAAGTTGTGTTTTTTGTGGTTTGCCCATGTTAGAACTTCTGTACCAATTCGGTCGATCCAGAATGAATTGGTTAAATATTTCATTAGGGAGCCTGGTCTTGACTCTTCTATGTGGTATTCGTTCTCGTTCGACTCTTGGAATCACATCCAGCAGTGGTTGGAACAGCTCACAAAATTCAACCACTTCACCTACTTTATTGCCCCTAACCATTTCTCGTACCTCTATTGAAACAGAATGGTTTCGTGTTCTTTCATTGATTGGTTATTTCTCTTCGTTCGTATCTCTTTTTCCAATTTCGGTCTCGATTAGTTTACAAGATTGAATGGCCAATTCTCCTCTGAATACCCGATTCTATTTATTTTTTCAAGAATTTTGAGACCGTATGAGTCTTTTTTTTATGAGATCGTGTACAACAACCTTAACCGCACAAGGCGGGGATGGACCTACCTCCATCCCTAGAGGAGTCGTATGAGGCGGAAGCTCCACGTACGGTTTTGAAGCCGAGCCTTTCCAGTAATGGGGCCTAGGGACCGATATGATGATTGGTTTAGGTAGGGCGGCCGACCTACTAGGGCACCTGTAGGGATTAGTGCGTGAGACCGCGATCCACAAACTGACGCATGGGACTCACCCTTTACTTGGGAATAAAGAGGGGAAAGATAGCATGTCACAAGAGCGAGGCGAGGTCTAGAACCCTACTACGAGAGGGACGCCTCATGAGCAGGGCTTCTAGAGATGAGGCCTTTTGGTGAATTCAAGTCAATTTCGGGCCACCAAACCCTGCAACTGATGAGAAGGCCAATTGGAGTAAAGGGAAGCGTGTACATTGTCACACTCCCTGCCTTCCAAAGGTGCCGTCAGGACAGGCCAGACGCAGTAGAGCGACAATCGGGGACCGGATTTCCCACCGGTAGGGGACAGGAGACGGCCATCTCGAGGCACATCACGCCCTACAAGCAAGACCGGCGAGACCCGGGAGGGCAACCCGATTGGGAGTCATAGGATCCATAGTACCCGCAGCCCTACGGACTTCATATTCATCATTTTTTAAAGCGGGGGGAAGGGATCTCTTTTCTGCAATGGAAAAAATGGGGCAGATTTGACTCATCACAACCTAACGATACATCCAATACCAACAATCTGCGCGTAGAATTCGTAGCGTCATCTCTGCTCGTCAGCCCCGCCGGTGTAAGCATGTCCGCAAAGTCTACCGCGAGCGAGTAGCCTTTTCCAAAGAAGCACTAAGAGCTTACTTGTTGCCTTGCCAAAGTTGGGGGCTATCAGGAGTGAGGGAGTGAGTATAGGGCATCAATCAATAATAGGATCAAGTGGCATATGGAACTAAAAATAAAAGGTCTAAAGCTGGGCAAGGCCTGAAGCCCGCTCTGAAAACATGGGGAGGCAGCAGGCGTGCGTGGGGTAGGTCAGTGAAGCAAGTGGACCAGAGAAGTCGAGTAAGAGAAATCAATACCCGTTCCGGGCCGAGTCATGTTAGGAAAGAAATTGACTTTATTAAAGAGTTCTGGGTTGAGCTACTATTTCAAAAGCATGAATGGAATGTTCCGGGATAGAGGATCAATCTACTGTCATTTATTTTAACTTCTGAACCCCTCAAACCAACCAATCCAGGAAAGCACTCTCTGATAGACGCCATTGGCATATCCGTCTTGTTCCCAACCTTTAGGAGGGGTTGGAGAGTAAAAAAGAGAGGAAGAGTTTGTTTTTTTGGTTCATGCTATGGTATCGGAATGCCTCCCATTAGGAGAAGTTGGATCAGAAACTTATTACATGCTAGCGCTATTGTTGTAGTGGGAGGCGAGGTCAATGGTAAGTGGACGAGAACCAGTAGATAATTCCACAACATCCCCATTAGGAATGGAAAGACCCGGGCGGCTGCTAGTGAGTGCAATGGGGAAAGTTTTTTCTATTCATAATAGGTACGACGACCCTAGCTAACCCTCCCTTAATTCGAATACGTAAGATGATCTCCTTCAACCCGCTTTTCTGCCTATGGCCGAGTCATAAACTATATCTATCACGATGGAACTATGAAAAAGCACTTTTATAAGAAAAAAGGATGATTCTGACCTCTGAGTGCACTTTAGCTTAATCATCCTTAACCCTCTTTCTCAGGTCTTACCCACTGGGTAACGAAAAAGTAACAAGTCACGGAAATCCGCCTCTGTCAAGGTTATAATATGCTATTCTTTTCTTGTTCATCCGACATCGGATATTGCCCGACTAAAGTGACGTGTCTTGCAATCCTAATCAACGTCGCTTCGGTAGCTCACTCAGCATCAAAGGACACATATCCTATATGACATAAGCCAGCGCGAACGCCTAAATAAATAAGAAAAATCAATTTACAAAAAAGAACTGTACGCTTAAAGCGCCTGTTGGTCATAAAAAAAAAGTTTTCCTTGCAGATCACAAGGAAAAAAATATGACCAATAAATATTGAGAGTAAAGATTTTTCCTTCCATCAACAGCAATCTTCGTACCACACCTTTTGCATTTGCCTTATTTCTTTTCCCAACTTGCTATCTTTCACATAAACAACATGATACTCTTGCCAAATAGGCGCCCGTGTTGAGCGTGTCTTCCCCTTTTGCTTCTTTGAAATTGGCGTCTCAATTTCTTCTTCTTCACTATTGCTGCCTTTAGGAGCAATGGCATTGCTTGCTACTATTTAAGGTGGTTGATGTTGTTCATGTTCATTGTTTGCAGTTTCAGAGCTAATCAAAGGTGGTGCATTTGGAGGAGGCATTGACCTACTTCTTTTTTGAATGAGGCTTTCACCATTGTTGTCCATACTATAGTCTACAAGAGTAAAAGCAACAAAATGAAATATCTAAACTGTTCATTGCCAGCAACAAATCAAATCAGCCTAGAGTAGCAGACAACAGTTCATTGTCCATCTTAATTGTCTCAAATAACATTAGTAGCACAGGAACAACACTTGGCACTTTTCAGAATTCCACCAAACCAAATCAGCTAGATTAATGAAGCACTTACTTTGTTTCTACTTTCTACTTCTAGTGTCAATATATCCTATAAGTTAAAACCAATCGCCCATAACAATGAACAAGCATTACACATATAAAGTTTGGAATTCAAATAACAGCAAAATGAAACATCTATAATGTGCCAAATCAAATCAGCCTAGATTGGTCGTTCATTTCCAGAAATTTATTATTCAAATCTCAAAGTAAAACTGTAAATGAAACATTGGTACTTCATTTCCAGCAAACCAAATCAGCTAAGACTACTTTGTTTCTAGTTCTACTGTCAAAAGACTCAAAACGGAGAGGAAAATGAAAGCAGCCAAGCAGGTCAGGCATAAAGATTAAAGACACAATTACTTTGTTTCATTTATCATCCAAGTGAAGCAATTGGAGATCACCTATCAACTTTTTTATGATAAGGTAAAGGAAACCATTAAAATCTATAACTCTGCAAGACTGCAACGGAGTGAAATAACTCAAATAATGATAGCAGCACTACAGATAACAGCACTTAGCACTGACCGGAAATAAGGATAGCAAGTTAGCAACGACCAACGAGTGAGAAAGAAAGAAAGCCAAAAGGGTGGAGGTCAGGGGGATACATGGCTAACGTTTTACGCTTCAAGCTTAGGCTGGAACTTGGGATAAGTTCTTCTTCTTCTTGGACGTCAAAACGAAGCAGGAGAAGCCAATCACCAAAACCATACAAATCGGAGCAGGGACAGACTGGCGGCCGGCGGAGCTCAGAGTTGGAACCTGGAGGAGTCGAGTAGTCGACTATCGAGCAGGGGAGCTGTTTGAGTTGAAGTGAAATTAGGTTTTCGGAGGAGTCAACTCACAAATTGAAAATGAGGGGGGTTTTCGATCGATATGTAATATGTTAGGGTCAGTCAGAATTATAATTTAGGGTTCTAATTTTTTTTCTTCGGTTAAATGTGGTTAACCCGTGCGGTTAGTGGTTAAACCGCTAATCGCAAAAGTCTCAAAACCCTTACCGCAAACCGCACCACTAACCACACAAATCGGTGCGGTTAGTGGTTATAACTACTAATCGGTAACCAATTCCTAGCTCTATCCCTAAGGATCATATTTTCCATGATCGAACCGACGTGTGAACTAGGAATGGTAATTGCTAATGAATCGATCAATTTAAAGAAACAGACCAAACCAAAATAATAAACTGGAAATCCTCAGTAACTGAAATACAAAAGTGATCTCGAGATCGAGTTTCAAGTTCAAATAGACCACAATCCGGTCAAACCAAAATACTCCAAAAGTCAAATACATCGAAATATTCCCAAAATGATCCAAAAGTCAACTAACAATAAAAGTGAAAATGACAAGTCCAATCCAGTAGGAACGGCTGCTGTACCTTATCTTCATATCAACTATTGAATTCCTACTCTGTTCCAACTGCAACTACTACTCAAAGCAATCTGAAAGGGGGAAAAGGGGGGGTCATTTTCCTAATGAAGCTAAGTGAACCCATTGGGTTTAACTGATGCGCCCAATTATTGACGTATTTATTCCCTCATTAGAAAACATTTTTGTGATTATTTTATCTCGTTTGGGTGATTTTTAAGTGAGTTTATTTTCCTTTCGAACTTAGGGCCATTTTACGTTGTTTTGCACGTTTTTATGGATTTTAGGTAATAAACGACGTTGGGGATTCAAACTGGGAGTGGAGCATTGAGTGACATGGGATTCTAGGTCCCTTGGAGTGATCCGGGTCGAGGGAGGAAGGCCCAACCACAAGGAAATGACTGGTTTTGAAGAAAACTAAAAAAACTGGATTTTGGAGCTTACGCCGCGTAAGCTAAATACATTGTTTAGCTTACACGCCGCGTAAGCTAAATACACTGTTTAGGTTACACACTGTGTAAGCTCCCCAGACGGGAAAATTGACCTTTTTCAACAAGGAAAAGGTTTTGGAAGGTATAAAGAGACTTTTTGGAGACAATTCATTCTACATTCAATTTTGAGAGGATTTCCATGACTTGGAGAGAGTTGGGAGCTTATTTTGGAGCAATCAGAGAGACCTTGACACCATCATTCCATCCCGGAAGACGCTCGGAGCTAGGAATTGAAGATTCTCTGAATTCAAGTTGCCAGGAATCATCCGAAATTAGGTTTTCCAGATTTCCTCTATTTTAAGATGAATTCTCGTGTAGTCTTTGAATCTTGTTTATTAGATATGAGTAGCTAAACTCTTATAGCTTAGATTAGACGAACCCTAAGTTACTCGGGGCTTTAAAGCGATCACGGATCGGCGGTATTTGGATTTTAATTCAGACTTTCTCTTATTCATATTTAATTCGTTCTTTCAATCTGTTTCTTTTCTGGCTTGATCACCTAGATTATATTCTTGTTAGAATAAAGGATAGTGGCGAACGTCTGCCTTGTTCTAGAACATCGAATTAAACTGTCAACTGTTAGGTTAAGAACTAAAATATCAAAAAAATTTACTCTTAGACCACTTTGCAACAGTTTAAGTTCATAAGACTAATATGTCAAATTAGTAAAACTTTGATGACCACTTTGCACTTGATCTAGATGTTTATGTGTGCATGATTCTACTTCGACATTTCAATCTTGAAATCAGACAAAAAAAAAAGCAGGAAAAACCTAAAATCCACTGAACTGCTCAAATCAAGCAGATCACGCTGCGATTTTCTAGCAACGGCTATGGATCGACAACAAGAAGCCGCAACGGCTTCACCCTTCCCTTTACAAAGTCAAAAGTACAGCTTGTTAGAAGTTAGTGATTTGTATTATGTAATCGGGGAGATATAGATTTACAAGTTAGTTGGGTAGTGCTTGAATTGATAGAGGTGTTCTACAGTTGGGAACTGGGTAGATAGAACAGTAAGACTTCGGGGAGAAGTCTGGGTGTACTTCGTCAATTCATCGCTCTTTGAGATTCATGGGTTCGAATCATAATTCTCAAAGAATTCATTCCTTGGGACGTGGAGTAGGTCACATTGACCAAACCACGTTAAAAACTCTGGTGTCTACTTCTTCTCTACTCTTGCATTCGATTACTGCAACTGTAATCAGTTGCTGATCAGTTGAGCGTTCATTTCCATCGAATTAGGGCTTCATTGTTATGCGTGAATTCACCAAGCAATATGTAATTGAGAGCATTTCTTCAATTGGTATCAGAGCTTGTAACAGAGTGTATCAAGATCTCACGGTCTTCTGTGATAATATTTTAGGTTTGTTCTTAATTATACTCAGCTTTTTGTTGAATCTAATTTGTGGTTGTTTGTTTTGTCAATGATGAATTCAAGTCAAGAAGGAGATGCCTTCTTAGATGATGGATTCTTTCAGAACCAACCACCGAGATTTGAAGGAATGCACTACAGCTACTGGAAGAACAGAATGAAGCTGTTTGTCAAAATAATCAATCCCAGACTGTGGAAAATAGTGATCAAAGGACCAATGGAGGTAAAGCTTGATGATATTGAGTTACACGAGTCAACCAGCATGAGTAAACACATTGTTTTCAGTTTGGGTTTCTAAACCAAGTTGGCTTTGAACATTACTCACCGCTGATCTACTCAAAAGACAGATTGGAATTATTTGTGTGTGTAGAACAAGATAAGGAAAGAAGGAAAAAGAAAATTGCATATTGAGAAGAGACAGTCAAGGGATTGAGAATCATTCTCGGCGAAATTCATGCACGGAGAGATTGGAGCTGCATAGGTTAAATACAAATTGGGCTGTATGATTGGAGGCAACAAAATCGGATCGGCAAGTTGGGATTTCGGGCGCCACTCACAAGGAGCGTTTGTGAGGTTTTCATATTTGTTGTGCGTCAGCTGTATTATCAAGATTCAGGTTGAATCTTGGTATGTGTATTCTATTAATCAAAGAGACACTCTCGAGCATTGCTCGAGACGTGGATGTAGATAAGCCTAATTTATCGAACCACGTTAAAAATTGTGTGTTGTGCTTTCCGTTCTCACTATAACTTTGGTTCTTTGTCGGAGCGATTATCGACATTCCTGAATGAATTCATCTCCGCTCATCATTCGGTGTAATGATTGGCAGAATTACCTATTGGCAACGTTCCAGTAACCGGTCAAGAACTCTGTATCAAGTTCTTGACCAACTCGATCCTCCTATTACACTATTGTTTGATTTCTGTATAAGTCCATGGGTTTACGGTTTATTTCATTACCACTGACTCGTAAATTGTTTCAGATGAGGATAAATGGGATGGTGAAGACATAAAAAAGGTACAATTAAATTCTCAATCAATGAATATTATGTACTGTGCTCTAGGACAAGAGGAATTTAATAGAGTATCTAGCTGTAAATCTGCAAAGGAAATACAAATTACTTATGAAGGAACATCCTTAGTTAAAACCTCTAGGATCAATATGCTTAAACATGAGTTTGAAACATTTAAGATGAATGAAAACGAATCTATTGCTTCAATGTTAAACAGGTTTCAGAACATAGTTAATAGGCTTGACGATCTAGGCAGAAAATATGACAATGAAGACTTGATTATAAAGATACTATGGTCTCTACCTAGATGGTGGACACCAAAGATCACTGCTATTGAAGAATCAAAAGATCTTTATGTTCTGAACATTGATGATTGAATAGGTTCTTTGATTACTCATGAAGAAATCATTAAAAGAGAAGAAAGTTCAGATAATCTTAAGAATAAGTCAATTGCTTTGAAAACTGAAGTTGAGTCAATTGACTGGATGACTATGATGATTGAAAACTAGCTCTCTTAAGTAAGCATGTTAGTAAACTATTAAGAATCCGTAGAGATAAGAGATAAAATGGTTTCAGAGGTAGAAATAGAGAAATTGAACCTGATAGAAACTATGAATCCAATAAAAGTTCTCGTAAGTCTCTAAATAGAGTCAAAAGGGATCAATCGAATACTAGTAGTAGCCAGCTTGGATGTTTTAAGTGTGGTAAACAAGGCCATGTTAAAGTCGAATGCCCTCTCCTTAAAAGAGAGAAAGCTATGCAAGCAACATGGAGTTGCAGTGAAGATGATTCAGATGACAGTGACAGTGAACAAGATGAAGGAAAAGCATATATGGCTGCCACAGATGACAGTCATGAGGATATAATTCCTCACACTGATCAGTTAACTGTTTCAAACTATTTTACTGATACTGAAAATGAGTTTGATAATGATGAATTTGAATCAACTATTCATGAAATAAATCTAGAATTTCAAAGTGTTAAGAGGAAATATATCTTGCTAAATAAAGAGCTTAGTGATACTGTTGTTGAAAAGGAAAGTCTTAAGATGGAATGTGAGTGACTACAAAGTCTGAATATGCAACTGACTAGGAGTCTAGAGGATATGAATGAGGGAAAAGTTATTCAATCTTCTAAAATCAGGTGTCTAGTTGTTGATAATTGGAGATATCGTGAACAACTTAAAAGAGTAAACAACTACTGGAATGAGTCTAGATATCAAACCAATAATGTAGTCTACTATAATAAACCACGACTTTGTTATAATTGTCATAAGTCTGGACACATTAGTAGATTTTGCTCAGTTCATAAGAAGGCATCCAAGAAAATATGGATGCCAAAAACCAAGTAATTCTACTGGTTACAGGTGTGCTATCAAGTGCAGAACAAGGGAAATGAATGGATTCTTGATAGCGGCTGCTCTTGCCACAGGACTGGTAACAAAATTCTATTTTTAAGTTTAACTTTCTGGAATAAAGGATCTGTCTCATTAGGTGATAATAGCACTTGCAATATCATAGGATTTGGTAGTATTTGTGACATCCTACGCAAATCCCACATCGAAAAAGCACGAGGGAGATCCATGGGCTATGTGGAATAGTTCAACCTTAACTGACATGACGCATTTTGGGGCGTAGTGGTGGGGGTTTGATCTTGAGAGGAGGTCATGGGTTCGAATCCCACCAACACCCAAACTCAAATCTGTGAGGGTTGGGCCCAAAGTGGACAATATATTGTAAAAAAGGTTGGGATGTTACAAGTGGTATCAGAACCTCTCCCCGTCCCTCTTGAACGATGGTGGGGCAAACCTCAATGAGGACGTTGAGTCCCTGAGGGGGAGTGTATATGACATCCTAGGAAAATCCCACATCGACAAAGCACGGGGGGAGATCCATGGGCTATGTAGAATAGTTCAACCTTAACTAACATGGGTGTAGTGGTGGCGAGTTGATCTTGAGAGGAGAAGGTCATGGGTTCGAATCCCACCAACACCCAAAAACAAATCCGTAAGGGCTGGGCCCAAAGCATACAATATCTTATCAGAAATGGTTGGGGTGTTACAGTATTGGTAGTAAAGGAAACACCTTCTTGAATAAAGTCATGTTGGTTGAAGGACTTAGGCATAATCCTATCTCAATCAGTCAACTTTGTGATAAATCAAATAGGACAGAATTGTGTTTACATTCAGCTAAGAGGAATGATCAATTCCTATGGCATAGGAAGCTAGGTCACATTACCATTAGTATCTTAAGAAAACTAAGAAAAATTTAGTTAAAGGTCTTCCTAACCTTGATTCAAGCAAATATTTTTTTTGTGATGCATGTGTTAAAGGAAAACAAACTAAATCGTCTTACAAGTCAAAGTCTGTTATTTCATCTTCTTAAACTCTTCAGCTTATTCACATGGATCTCTTTGGTCCCTCAAACGTCATGACTCTAGGTGGAAAATACTATTGTTTTGTTTTGGTGGATGATTTTTCAAGGTTCTGTTGGGTCTTTTTGTTGAGCTCAAAGGATGAAACCTTAGGAAAGTTTAAAGTGTTCACTAAGAAAATTCAAAATGAGCTTAACACTAAAATTGGAACGATTAGAAGTGATAATGGTGGTGAATTTACTAGTGATGAGTTTGGAGTCTTTTGTGATAGTCTTGGTATTTCTCACACCTGCTCCAAGAACTCCACAACAGAATGGAGTTGTTGAGAGAAAAAATCGCACTCTCATTGAAATGATCAAAACACTACTAAATGATTACAACCTTCCTAAAAGTTTCTAGGGAGAAGCAGTTAGTACAGTTTGCTATGTTACAAATAGAGCCCTTATTAGGACAGGATTAAAAAGGACTCCCTATGAGTTCCTTAAAGGAAGAAAGCCTAATATAGGGTACTTTAGGCCATTCGGATGTAAGTTTCATCTTAAACACCAAAGATCATCTAGGAAAGTTTGATGCCTAATCTGATGAAGGAATCTTTCTCGGTTACTCATTAAATAGTAAGGCCTATCGTGTCTACAATAAAAGGTCATTTAAAGTAGAGGAATGTATGAATGTGGTATTTGATGAATCTGCTTGTTTAGATGGTAATCTATAGGAAAATGAAGAGGATGACGAGTTTCAGCTTGGAAAAGAGTCCAACACTCATAACTAGTCTAAAATAAATCAAACTGACACCTCTACATCACAAGAAGATGTCTCTAATTTGGGGGAAGATCAAATAAACGATCAAGTGAATCCTGAAGAACCGAAAAACACTCCTGATGTGGAAGACATGCATCAGGCTCCTCATCATACCATTAAAAGACATCCACCCTCTCAGATAATAGGAGATTTAAATACATGTTTAGTTATTCGTTCTAAGTCAAGTCATAATGCCTTTGTTTCTCTCATTGAGCCTAAAAACTAAAAAGATTCTTTGAAAGATGAAAAATGGGTATTTGCTATGAATGAAGAACTCCTATAGTTCGAACGAACCAATGTATGGTCATGATGTGACTTTAATTAGTGCATTTTAAGCTTATGAATGACCTTTGAAATGCCCGTGTTTATTCGTGAAATGACATGACTTATATGCTTTTATTGAAGTTTTGTGCAAAGTGTCATTTTGTTGTCCGGTTGCCACTTTGGAGCCAAATTCGTGGTCTATTGGAGTTGCCTCTGTGCATTTTCAGGTTATAGCATCAAAGTACGGATGACAAGGAGCGCATAGGAGCAAACGGGAGGTCATTTGGAGGCCGGACGAGGGAGATATGAGCATTACAAGATCGAGCTTTCTGCAGAGTGCAGGGGTGCACGCCGTGCAGATGTGCACGCCGTGCAGGGGTGCACGCCGTGCAGGGGTGCACGCCGTGCACTGTCCCCTGCACTATAAATATTCTTGTTTTTGGCCATTTTGGGGAATTCTTTGATCTCCCTTGAACCCCAAACACATACCCACGAACCCTCAAACCCTAGAACACATTTTTGGAGCAATTTGAAGCCATTGGAGCTAGGATTGAAGCCAACAAACCTTGGGAGAAGTGCTTACAAGTGGAGAAGTGAAGATCATCTCAAGGATTCATCCATGGTGTTCTTGGTGACCATTCTTCCTTCTTTTCTCTTTACTCCCTTGGGCATGTGTGGCTGAGTTTCTAGGGTTCATCTTGGATGGGTAGATTAGTTGTGCTATGATAGAGGGATGATTGTATAGAACTTGCCATGATTGATCTTGGTTGTATGAGGATGATTCCTAGACTTGTTCTTAATGCCATTTTATGCCATGTTTGCTTAATTTGGTCCATTCAATGTGATTTGATGCATGAGAGTGCTTGGATTGCATAGATTGTAGGTCTAGGGATTGAAGTGAGTGTGTTCTAAGAGATTAGATCATCTTGTTTCAACCATTTTCACTTGATTTCTCTCTTGGGCATTTTATCGAACACTTGGTGTGCATGTGGATTTTCATTCAATTGAGTTTGAAAAGGCTTTTTGGTGAATCTCTTAGTGTTAGAGCATTGATATGAGAGTGTTGTGCCTAGCCTTGTGGTCATAGAGTCTTAAGAGAGGGTCTTGTGTCTTGGCATTTCATCAAACACTTAGAATGCATCCTTATTCACTTAGCTTGAGAGCGAGAGCCTAAGTTGAGTGGTATTAGGATAGGGATTTGGTGCTACGAGAGTGCATTGAGTCTAAGAAGTGAAATGCATGGTCATCCGAATGCAAACTCGATCTTGATTAGCTTGTTTGTTCAATTAGTCATCTTGAGCATGATGAAACTACCCACCAAGAGAACCCCTTTGTCTTTGATTTGAGCCACTTTTCTCTCTTGCTTAGTCTTTGTTAGTATTTCATTTCTTTGCCTTTGTTTCTGATTTTCTCGATCAAACCAAACCAATTTCAAATGTCTAGACCGTCTATGAGAAGTGTGAGTATTGGTTTATGAGAGGACCCCGTGGAATACGACCTTGGTAAAATTGCTTTTATCAAGTCACTTGTTCCCAAACCTACTGATAGAACTATTATAGGAACGAAATGGGTCTTTCGAAACAAAACTGATGAAAATGGAAATGTAACTCGCAATAAGGCAAGATTAGTTGCTCAAGGTTACTGTCAAGAAGAAAATTGATAGGTTAAAAGCTATTAGATTTCTTTGTGCCTTTGCTTGTCTAAATGGGTTCAAATTATTTCAAATGGATGTCAAAAGTTCCTTCTTAAATGGTGACATTAAGGAGGAAGTATTTTTTGCTCAACCCCCGGGTTTTGAGGATTTGAAATTTCCTAACTATGTTCTACGGCTAAATAAATCCCTTTATGGTTCAAAGCAAGCTCCTCGAGCTTGGTATGACAAAATAAGCTCTTTTCTGTTGGTTCATGATTTTGTTAGAGGAACCATAAATAAAACCTTATTTTACAAACGTAAAGGTCAGACATTTTGCTTGTGCAAGTCTATGTAGATGACATCATCTTTAGTTCCTCAAACAGTGCATTATGTGATGAGTTTAGCTCTGCAAAGCAGTCTGCTTTCGAAATGAGTCTTATGGGTGAAATGAATTACTTCTTAGGACTCCAAATTCGTCAATTTTCTATTAGAACTTTAATTTCTCAGTCTAAATACTGCAAAAATACGCTTTCTAAATTCTTTTCCACTTCTCTTAAAACCTGTCCAACTCCCATGAGCCAATCCTCTAAACTTGACCTTGACCCCTCTGGTACTAGTGTTGATGAAAAATCATATCGTGGAATGATTGGCTCTTTGCTGTATATCACTACAAGTAGACCAGACATATCCTTTAGTGTTGGGGTTTGTGCTAGATTTCAAAGCTGCCCAAAGGAAGCTCATTTAGCTACAATCAAACGAATCTTTAGATACTTGTTAGGTACCATTGATCTGGGTCTCTAGTATACCAGAGATTCATCAGCATCTAATGTGAACCGCCGCAACCGTGGGCAGATGACCCTAACCACCGCAAGTTGATCTTCAAGCAACAAGCCTAACCTATGAAACCGGGATGGAATCGAACTTTGACCCACTAGCTATAGAGAGCTAGGAACCAGAAGTATCAAGTCGAAGGTGCCACTTCAAGGGGTGAATACCCTAGACGATAAGCCCAACCTTAAGCAATGCAACAACAAGCAAAAGCTTGAAGGGAAAAGAACAAAGTTATGAAGTAGTTTATTAATCAAAGGGGTTGTGTTCTACAAGAGAGGCTGTAAGTCTCTATTTATAGGGGAAGAGTAGGGAACAAGCTCTCCTATTCCTCCTATGATACTACTTCCTAAACTATTAAAGAAATAATTAAGAGTCCTAACTAGGATAGTAAAAAGGCTTAATAATCCTAAACAATCGGAACTAGGAAGGAAAAACCAAAACAAATAGTTAAATAATCTTAGAATGCACGAAAAGTCCTAATCTGGCAAAACCAGAGAAACCCTAGTCCGGGCAGGAATCCGTATCCGGCTCGAATAAACCTTGGCTGTGTGTATGATCGGATTCTGACTCGAATTATGATCCTCCGTGTGTCCCAGTCCTAGGATGACTTGGAAACACGATCTTAAGCCCGTGGCATCAAGGTTTCCTTGTCTGGAGAGGAATCCTGATCACGGTCGGATTGAATGATTGGGCCCGGATCATGTGTTAGTGTCATAGTACGTGGTTCCCCCTTCAATTCTTCTCTGAATCTTACACAGTTTGTTGGAGGATGATCCTAGGGCCATAATGTATCCAATGCCTTTGGAAAATCCCAAAAGGCACGTGCCAATTGTTGGGTTGGCCCAGATCGATTTGGCGTAGTGCCCAGATTCTGGCCCGACGCCTGTGGCAGGCTCAGCTCTCGGCCCTCTTCAAATCTGGTCAGGCCTTTGGACTTCTGTCATGGCCAAATCTTCAAGAATTCCTCTAGGGGATCTTCAAGTGCTGGTTGAGTCCTGGGCTCATGGGTGCTGTCCTGAGGCCTAGTCTTGGTACTAGGCTTAATCCGGGGCCCGTGTCGTGGGTTGGCTCATAACTTCTGACTTTTGTGGCCAAGCCTTCAGTCCTCTTTCTCCGGCGCTCCTCTAGAAAGACCTCAAGTGGGTCTCTGGGATGGTCTTTGTCTTCAAGGGTTATAGGAATTGAGCCAAGGCTTATGCTTGATGCTAGGCTCGGTCCTAGCCTTGGCCTGGGGCCCAGAGTTGGGCCTTGGCCAGCATAAGTGCCTGGCGTGGCCTGACTCTCATCTTGGCTTGTTTAGATGCTAGGGAAGGCTTATATTTGAATAGAGTCGTATACCTAGGCTTGAGGAATCCTTGTAAGGCCCGGTTGTGAGCAAGTCTTGGCTTCAAGTGCTTCTTGTAAGGACCTAGACTTCTGCCCCTAGTTGGTGACCCTGGTGGGGGTGTAAGAATAAGCATTTGCATCGGGGTTGGTGGTCTGGATCACATCAGCATGTTTACTAGGATATTTAGATTCAGTTTTTGCTGGAAGCCTAACAGATCGCAAAAGTACCTCAGGTACTTGTCACTTTCTAGGATCCTCACTTGTCTCCTGGTTCAGCAAGAAACAGGCGTGTGTAGCTTGTCAACTGCTGGAGCAGAATACCTTGTTGTAGGGAGTGGATGTACTCAACTGATTTGGATGAAAGCCCAACTACGTGACTACGACTTATCCTTAGGATCTGTTCCTCTGTTATGTGATAATACTAGCACTATTAATATGACAAGAAATCCAGTATTCCAATTACGAACGAAACATATAGATATAAGACATCACTTTATTCGTGACCTAGTTCAGAATAAGGAAATTTCTCTGGAGTACATTCCAACTGAGAACCAACTGGCAGATATCCTCAGCAAACCGCTAAGTATTGATAGATTTTCCTTTCTTAGAAGATAACTAGGGCTAATTTCTGCTTCTGATGTAGAAGAATTAGGGTCAAGATCGTAATCTGAATATTCCCGCTTCAAGAGTCATTTTTTAGTAGGTTATTATTTTCTGTACTTAGTCTTTCCTTTTCATTCTCTGCTTTCGGTCTTTTGAAACCCCTCTATACTCTCTTGTTCTCTTCACATCCTCCTCTGCTTTAGCTTCCTCCCTTCATTCACTAACTCTCCTTCAATCAATCTACTTCATAATTTCAATTTCAATTCCCTCGCATACCACGCAACTTGTTTAAACCTGAATTTTTGCCAGCTTCTTTGAGTAAACAATTGGAAGAAACCCGTGGAATACGATCTAATCTACTTTTTTAGTTTAGTATTTGATACCCTATTTACATCGTTGATGTACTGCAGAATAGCGGTCAATCAAATAACTACCAAGCTGTGAAGCTAGGGTAGATCGTATTCCACTGGTCTCCTCTACTTCCTTACTCAAATATGTTGGCAATTAAATTCAAGGTTAAACACTTAGTGCGTGGTGTGAGTTCCACGACTTCTATACTAAAATGCAAAGATAAATTGAAATGAAATTAAAGCGAAGAAAGATTGAATGATAGACTAAGACAGACAAGCTTAGATTTCGAATCCCCCTTAGATCACCAGAGCAACAACAATCAACAGATCAGCGATTTTCGATTCTAGTTCATTCAGTTCACAGACACCATCATAACTCCTGACCCTTAGGTTTAAGACTGGCGAACGTTCGCTCTATCCGATCTAGCTACCACGATTAATTAGCCGCCCGGGTACGGTCGCCTCTCGCAACGACTTAACTAACTGGTGCAAATTCTAACGATTAATGAGTTACTCTTACAATGGATCAACCCTAATTGGTTCCTACGAAAGGCACACTCCAATGATTAGGTTAATTGTTCGATTTGGTGTTTTAAAGTAAGGCGAGCGTTCGCTTCTATCCTTAGCTTAACAAGAATCCAATCTAGGCGGCCAAACCAGACAAGAAACGCAGAGAACAAAGAACAAATCAAACATGAAGGAGAAACTGAATGAATTTCGAATCTAATCACCACCGATCCGTGATCGCTTTAAGCCCTGGGTCACTTAGGGTTCATCTAATCTAAGCTATACGAGTTTAGCTACTCATATTCAATACAGAAGAATCGAAGACAAACAAAGAATACATCTCAGATAGGGAAGACAGAGAAGAACTGTAAAACCTAATTTCGACGACTCCTTGCAGCTTCAATCTGCTGGATCTTCAACTCCTAGCACTGGCTCTCCGAGATGGATGGATGGCGTCACGATCCGTTCCTGGCTCCTCGAACTCTATCCACTCGTTCTCTCTCTAGCCTCAATCTTGGGATTTTTCGTCCAAGTGTAAATTGTCTGTTTGTTTAGCCGCTGATTTTGTATTTAAACCTAACCGAGCGACTACTGATTTTCACTTGATTTTTCGCCGAAAATACAAGGAATTTTCGGCGAAAATACCTGTTGAAAAGTTGGCTTGATCCGTCTGTTTCTTCCGGCTGAAATGGCTTAGGGTTCACTTCTTCTTGGGAGGGGCAGTTGATTCCTTCTTGTATTTTCGGTGAAAACTAAAGGGTATTTTCGCCGAAAATCTGCGTATAAAATAGAGCAGGAATTCCTTTTGAGTTGAATGACTTTTCTGGTTGATTTGGGTGTGATTCTTCGGGGTTCCAGTGCCTTAGACACTTCCTTGGCTACCGTATTTGATGGCGAACACCTGTGCTAACACGAAAACACTAGAAAACCATCAAATAGACCCAAAATGGGCCAAGGTAACACAAAAGGCATGAGATGGATCGGTTGAGTGAATATTCACTATTCTACCCTAAAAACCATGTCTTAAGCAATGAAATGTCGCTTAAATGAGGCTGATAATCACGTCAATTCGAGTGTCATCAAAATACCCCACACTTAAGCTTTAGCTTGTCCTCAAGCAACTGAATAGAAACACTCATGTTCACAAATGATAAGATCGATCAAATTGAAGCTGAATCAAACACAATGAATTATTAGACAGATAATTCCTAGAACAAGAAACCTAATATGCATACAGATCAGCCAAACAACCTAGTCTCACTAATAAACTGCACACGACAAGTAATCGTAACCAATTATTCACGAATTTGACCTGACCGACCAGACTCCTCACACAGGGAAAATATAGTACAATGGGAACTCTCACTCTCTGTGTTTAAGGACGTGTTTAAGCTCTCAATCATTTTCTGTTACTGAATTTGTCATAAGTTTGCATTTCGACCACATCTCCACCACTGTGACAACACGAGTAACTAGTCAAGAAGGACTTCCCTGCTAGGACTGTAACGAATTTTACACTACAAGGGTTTATAATGAGATGGATGATGGGAATGTATGATGATGGCTTTGGTGCGGTGTAGCTTTTCGACTAACTTCCCTCGAATCTAGCCTATGGCTTCCTACCGTCTAACCAGACACGGGTGGAATAGTGAACACTCGTCCTATGATACCCTCAAGCAACCTAGCACTTATTTCTTTTCTTACACTTTTTTTTATGACTTTGTTCTTCCATTTGTAGGGAGAAGAACGTTTTATTAAACTAAACTTGAAACTTTTCTGATTTTTCTGCTTTCATTTTTATTTTTCCGAAATTTACTTCTCTTTTTCTTCTTTTGTGCCAATTCTTTCTTTTAGTTGCTAGAGGGGTTTACACGTCTGGACATAACAGCTAAGACCACCTGTTTAATGGCTTTAGGCAGGTTACCACAAACCAACTTCCGGTAGGTCAATCTAGAACTACAGCCACAGGGGATCAACGGGGAATGAAAGAATGGGAAATGGCTATAATGTATTATCGAACCAAAAGAACAGGCCAAGCTCAAGGGTTTAGACCTAATGGATTTATCGTTTGGTAGGCTAACTGGCTTAGTAGCTGAATCTAGGTGCCCCTATCATTCTAGAACTCGTGTCATCGTGTGGTCTCGAGTAGGTTTCATGCAAATTCTAATTCATTCAAGCAAACAGAAAACCACTCAAAAAGAATTGAAATTGCAAGTTACGTGCAATGGATCAAAAGATCACAGTTGGTTTGCTAGTCGGATTCGGTCATTTTCATGCAATCAAGGCTACAAACTACAAGTGTGATTTTAAAATTCTGTTCTGACCAGGCAATTTAGCATCAAAGTAAACATGTTGGTTCTCAAGTTCTGCAGGTGGAAAGGATAGAAACAACCTGAAAAGAAGAAAGAAAAGAAATGGAAAGGATAGAAACAACCTGATCACTGTTCTGCAGGTGGGGGTGGAGGCGAGGTCGGGAAAGGTGAAATGCCAAGCCGCTGCTCCATCTGTTGTCGCCATGCGAGCTCATCCCTCTGTCTGGCTGCCTGGTCGGCCATGAACTACTGTAGAATGTTCCATCGCTCGTTCTGGATCTCCTCATGTGCTACTTGGTCCTTCTGCCATTGAAGCGAACCAGCTGAGTAGTCTAGCTGCCACTGCTCAATACGCGCCAGCCTCTCATTCATCTTAGCGGTGATTAGCGCCCGCGGCGGTGGGTGTTCAAATGGCTGTGGGATGCGGTGAGGAAGCGAGTTGCAACTCTCGAAATCCAACGATAGGTCGATGCCCCGTGCTACGGCGAGTTCGGCACCTATGTACTCAATCGGGACACGAGGAATATCGGGACCCCATTTGTCACCGAGCTGGAGATTGTCGATCAGAAATGAAATGAAGGGTCCGCCCGGAAGCTCAGAAGAAAGCTTCTTGGTGGTAGTGCGCTTGTGGAAGAATCGTGCAAGCCACCATCCGTGATGGAAGTTTGCATCCTCCTCTAAAGCACGGAATAGCACGAGCTCTTCCAGAGAAACATGGTGACAGCTCGTCCAGCTGCAAAAACACAAAGACTGCACCAAAACATAATGTAAGAATTTAAGAATAGGGTTAGCAATATCACCCACCGTGGGGTTGACGATAGGCTCGATCTCGGTTAGGCCAGCGGCCCACTTCCACACTTCTGGGTAAGGAGCACTCGTGATGGAGTATGTGTCCTTGAAGCCAGCGAATGTTTTATTGAGGTTTGAGTCCAGATTAACAAGTGGGGGTAAGCAAGTTAGCCAAGAGATCACCGAGTTGAAACGGAGCAGCAAAGTATCGACATTCAACTAAGCAGGCATGAGAAATAACGCGGACTGAAAATCAAATATCATGAAAGAATCCATAGGCACGATCGCACAGACAGCAATTTACGAGGCCAACAAGATCAAAAGGAATTTCTAAAGCCTAGCCAAAAGACACCGAAACAGCAATCATGCAATTCGAAAGAAAAGTCAACCCAAGTAAACCATGCCGAAAACCAAAAGTCAAAAAGCCAAAAGATTCACAATCAAGGGTTGAACAACTAACCGTGAAGACATGACTCGAGAAAACGATTGGAAATCCGAGAAATCGACGAAAAGCTTGAAAACTTGTTCGGGAGGAACTGGGGCCGTGGAGCTCCGAATCTAGGGTTCTAGGTTGAAGATGTTTAGGGATAGGGGGGGTGGCGGGCAATGATTGGCGGCGGTGGCAGATGTTGTGGCGGCGGCGAGGGTTTTGGTGGCGACGGCGTTCAAAAAGGGAGAGAGATGATGTGAAATCGGGTTTTAAGTTTTCGGATGGGGTGGCAAAAATCAGGAGTTGAAACCGGCTTAAATAGTTGGTGGAGAACACAGAATTTTCGGTGAAAATAATGGTGGATTTTCGGCGAAAATTTCTTGTAAAATCAAAAACTATTTTGGCGAAAAGTGAGGGATTTTGTGGCGAGAAACAGGAGGATCGGGGTTGATTTAAACTCAAGTTTTCGGCGAAAATATGGGAGGTTTTCGCCGAAAATTCGCTTGAAAATGGCTCGGCAGTTGTGTTTTTTTTTATTCAGAAAGGGGGTTTTAAAATAAAATGACTCGAAACGAAAACAACTGACTCCAGCCGTGGGTTGCCTCCCACGAAGCGCCCTTGTTTAACGTCCGTGAGCCAGACGATACCTGGATTCGTGTCACGGCTCTGTCGTAAAGTAGTGCACGTCGATGAAAGAAACAGCCAATCCCTGCAGATACCTCTTGAGCCTGTGGCCGGTGACCATAAACGGCTCTTGATCATGCAATTTGATTAGGACACTGCCTAAAGATGTTTGTCGCACCACGGTATAAGGGCCGGACCAACGGGACTTCAGTTTAGCTGGGGAGAGCTTCAATCGAGAGTTATATAAGAGGACTTCATATCCGGGGTAGAACTGCTTGATCGTCTTTAATTGAGAGTCATGAATTCTCTTCGTGCGCTCCTTGTACAGCTTCGTGCTCTCATATGCGTGGAGACGGTGCTCCTCAAGCTCAGTGATCTGGTCGTGGCGGTTATTACCTGCTACTGCATAGCTCATATTCAACTCTTTATTAGCCCAGAATGCCTTGTGCTCAAGCTCAACTGGCAAATGGCATGCCTTGCCATAGACCAGCTGATACGGTGAGGTACCGATGGGAGTCTTGTAGGCAGTTCGATAAGCCCATAAGGCATCATTGAGCTTAGATGACCAGTCCTTACGGGACCGACCAACTGTCCTATCAAGAATCCGCTTGAGCTCACGGTTCGTCACTTCCGCTTGACCATTAGCTTGAGGATGGTAAGCTGTGGACATACGGTGGGTGACGCCAAAGCGTTTGCACACCCGGTCGAAATGTCCATGGAAATGGGTACCCCTATCGCTTATGATAAAGAGTGGTGAACCAAAACGCGTGAAAAGACGGGTAAGGAACCGACCCACCACTCTTGAATCGTTAGTGGGTAAAGCTTCAGCTTCAGCCCACTTAGAGACATAATCAACGGCTACAAGAATGTACTTGTTTCCGTTGGAGGGTGTGAACGGACCCATGAAATCAATTCCCCAAACATCAAAGATCTCAACAGTTAAAGAAACAATTTGGGGCATCTCATTATGGTTAGAGATGTTACCTGATCGCTGGCATGCATCATAACGACGAGCAAAAGCATCACAATCACTAAAGACTAAAAGCCAATAAAAACATGTTTCGAGTACCTTTCTTGCAGTGCGGTTCCCGCCGAAGTGTCCTTCGAACTGTCCTTCATGGCATTTACGCATGATGTCAGCTGCTTCGATGTAAGAAACATATCTCCAGATCATTCCGTCAATGCTGATGCGGTATAAGAAGGGTTCATCCAGAAGTATGACTTGGCCTCCTTGAAAAGCTTCTTGCGTGCATTATAATCCAGTTCAGGAGGTGATGACACTCGATTTGACGTGATTATCAGCCTCATTTAAGCGACATTTCCTTGCTTAAGACATGGTTTTTAGGGTAGAATAGCGAATATTCAATCAATTGCCCTATCTCGTGCGTGTTACTTTGGCCCGTTTCGGGCCTATTTGATGGTTTTCTAGTGTTTTTATGTTAGCACAGGTTTTCGCCGTCAAATAAAGTAGCCAAGGACTTGTCTAAGGCGTTGGAACCTCGAGGAATTGCACCGGAATCGATCCAAGGAGTAAACGAGTCGAACCAAAGTCTGCCCCAGTTTACACTAAAGTTTTCGCCGAAAATCCCTTAGTGTTTTCGCCGAAAACCCCAGCACAAATCGACTGATGCTCATCAAAGGAAGTTTTCGGCGAAAACCCTAAGTTTTTGCCGAGAACAATTGATCCGAAAATCACAGGAGAAAAGCAGCCGGCGGACCATCCATTTACACTAAGATTTTCGGCGAAAATTACTTATAATTTTCGGCAAAAATATCAGTTAAAATCCGACGGTATTAGGGTTAAGTATAAATACTTAACCGGCGGCCCATACTTGGAGATACATCATAATTACCAACTAATACCGAACTTCAGAATTCTCTCAAGTTCTGGAGCAGAGAGTTTAGAGTCCGAAGAGCCGGAAAGAGATCGTGACGCCATCCCTTCCATCTCGAAGACTCGGAGCTAGGATTGCAGTTTACCAAAGATCGAAGTCTGCCCTAGTCGTCTTAATTAGGGTTTTTCAGATTCTTTTCTGTTCTTCCTTTGGATGATGAACTCTTTCTTTGTCTTTGATTCTTTTGTGATAAACATGAGTAGCTAAACTCTTAGAGCTTAGACTAGATGAACCCTAAGTGACCCAGGGCTTTAAAGTGGTCACGGATCGGCGGTGATTAGATTCAAAGTTCAATCAGTTTCTCTTTCATGTTTGATTTGTTCTTCATTGTTCATGTTTCTTGTCTGGATTGATCACCTAGATTAGATTCTTGTTAAGCTAAAGATAGAAGCGAACGCTCGCCTTACTTTAAAACGTCAAATTGAACAATTAACCTTATAATTGGAGCGTGCCTTTCGTAGGAACCGGTTAGGGTTAATCCACTACAAGAGTAACTCATGAATCGTTAGTAATTCCACCAGTTAAGTTAAGTCGTTGCGAGAGGCGACCGTACCCGGGCGGCTAATTAATCTTGGTAGCTAGAACGGATAGAGCGAACGTTCACCGGTCTTAAACCTAAGGGTAAGGAGTTATGGTGGTGTCTTAGAACTGATTGAATGAGAATTGAAATCCGCTGATCTGTTGATTGTCTATGCTCTGGTGAACGAAGGGGGATTCAAAGTCTAAGTTCGTTTGTCATCTCTGTTTTAATCAACCAATTTTCCAATCTATTCTTAGTTTCAATTTTTAATTTCTCTGCATTTCTTAGAATTAGAAGTCGTGGAACTCACACCACGCACGAAGTGCTTAAACCTGAGTAATTTGCTAGCTTATTTGAGTAGTCAATCATTAAAAGGCCCTTGGAATACGATCTACCCTAGCTTTTGTTAGCTTTGTTAGTTATTTGATTGAGTCGTCAATGACCGGCTCACCAGGAGGTACAATGTCGTGTGAGAGATAATTAGCTAGAGTAGCATACCAGGGCTCTTCTGAATCGGTCGCGTTACTTAGCTCTTGAGCGTGAGGGATTGCCCAGAGTTCAATGGCTACGCTATTGACCTATTCATAAGTTTCAACACGCAACAGCTCATCAGGGAAAGAATCATTGATCGGGGTTGTAAGAGACTTACCTGTCTGTGATTCCTCGAGTCGGGAAAGATGATCGGCTACTAAGTTCTCTGCTCCCTTCTTGTCTTTGATCTCTATATCGAACTCTTAGAGAAGAAGGATCCATCGAATGAGACGTGGCTTCGAGTCCTGCTTGGCTAATAGGTGGCGCAGAGCAGCATGATCTGTATAGACGATGGTATGTGAAAGAACCAGATACTGTCCGAACTTGTCAAAGGAGAAGACGATGGCCAGAAGCTCTTTCTCTGTAGTAGTGTAGTTTCTCTGAGCATCATTGAGCGTCTTGCTAGCAAAATAGATAGGATGAAATCTCTTCTCCTTCCTCTGACCAAGAACCGTGCCAACGGCGAAGTCACTAGCATCGCACATAATCTTGAATGGAAGATTCCAATCTGGTGATGTAAGGATTGGTGCGGTGGTGAGTTGAGTCTTCAAAGTCTCAAAAGCTGCAAGACAAGCATTATCAAAAACGAAAGGAACATCTTTCTCAAGAAGCTTTGTCATTGGAAAAGTGATCTTGGAGAAATCTCTGATGAACCTCCGGTAGAATCCAGCATGACCGAGGAAGCTTCGAACTGCCTTGACTGAGGTCGGTGGCGGTAGGCTGGCAATGGTCTCAAGCTTGGCACGATCGACTTCTATACCGGTCTTAGAGATCCTATGGCCCAGAACAATGCCTTCGGTAACCATGAAGTGACATTTCTCCCAACTAAGAGCCAGGTTGGTCTCCTCACAACGAGCTAGCACCTTGTCCAGATTGGCCAGGCACTTTGAAAATGAATCTCCATAGACGGAGAAGTCGTCCATGAATACCTCCACCACATTCTCTACTAGATCTCCAAATATAGCCAGCATGCATCTCTGAAAAGTAGAAGGAGCGTTACATAAACCAAAAGGAATTCGATGATAAGCAAACTTACCAAATGGGCAGGTGAAGGTCGTCTTCTCTTGATCATCAAGCTCGATGGGGATCTGGAAGTAACTGGACATCCCGTCTAAGAAGCAGTAGTAATCATTACCAGCCAATCGTTCAAGTATCTGATCAATGAACGGCAGTGGAAAGTGATCCTTCTTGGTGGCATCATTGAGTCGTCGATAATCGATACAGACTTTGGATTAGGGATGACGGTGATTCCTCCTTTCTTCGGGATGACTTGAGTCGGACTGACCCAAGGACTGTCGGCAATAGGATAGATGATACCGGCATCCAAAAGCTTATGGACTTCTTTCTTCACAACTTCCTGCATCAGAGGGTTTAATCGGCGTTGTGGTTGTCTGACCGGTTTGAACTCTTCATCCACAACTATCCGATGCTTGCAGAAGGTTTCAGAGATGCCTCTGATGTCGGCCAACTGCCAGGCAATAGTCCGGACATGCTTCTTTAGTAGCCTAATCAGTTGCTCTTTCTGCTCGGGAGATAGGTTCGAATTGATGATGACTGGCAGCTGGCATTCCTTCCCCAGGAATGCATACTCTAGATGGTCAGGTAGCTCCTTCAAGTGGAGTTCTGGCGGATTCTCATATGAAGTAGTGATCCGACTCGATGTGGCTCAATATGTGTAGGCGCATGAATGGGTGTGAATGTCGCCTTCTGATCGTCTAACTCATCTTGCCATAGGCGCTGCTCTGGGTCTTCTAGTGCACTGTCAATTCCTGAAATCAAACACAACTCTAGTGGATCACTAGATAAAGCATTAGTAACGAAGTTGGCCGAGGCCAACTCTAGGGGATCAACAGTATATCATTTATCATCTTGAGCAACAGAATATCTCATGCTATCTTTAATGCGGAATGCAACACTCTCCTGTCCTACACTTAAAGTTAACAGGCCTTGTTTGCAGTTAATATTTGCACCAGCAGTAGTTAAGAAAGGTCGACCTAGGATAAGTGTTCCGTCTAACTCGCGAGTATCTAAAACAACGAAATCTGCAATTATAGTAAACGGACCACAGCAAACAGCTACATCTTCTATTATACCCCTAGGTAGCTTGACAGACCTATCGGCTAACACGAGATGCAAAGTAATCGGTTTTAATTGCCCTAGGTTCAGCTTTTCATATAGATAAACATGCATAACATTAATAGAAGCACCAGAATCAGCCAGACTACAATCAATTTTAATACCATTAATAGGACCGGGATCAGAACACTTAGCTGGGGGTGGTGGCGGCTGTCTAATGGGAGATGGCGCACCAAAGAGAGAAGCGCATTCATTAGTGAGCGTGACAGAGTACGCCTCCCCGTTCTTCACCTTCTTCACGAGATCCTTAAAGAACTTCCTAAGAGGTGGTATGATCTCCACAACTTCTGTTACTGGTATCTTGATCTCTGCAGTCTTAAGAACATTGTACCACTTCTTATAATGAGTGTCGTGATCCTTATCCTTGCTCATTGCAGCCTTTGGGAAGGGAATCCGAGGTATATATGGCACCAATACGGGTTCAGGAGTTGTCTTGGGAGGAGGAGGGGGAGGAGCAGATGCTTTTTCTTCTTCTGTTATATCTTCAATTTCTGGCATATCCATGGCAGCACTGGTATCTGGTATCACGTTAGATTCTGGAGCCTTTGGATAAGTTGTTTGCTTGCCACTCCTGGTGGTAATAGCTTGAGCGTGTTCGCTCTTTGCACCGGAGTCTGCTTGAAATGCTGCTGAATTGAGGAGAGGATTGCTAGTAAAAAGTTTAGTCATATTGCTTATTGCATCTTCTATCCTTTGGCTTTGAGCTCTCTGTCCTTGATTGAGTGCGGCTTGAGCTTCTAACTGAATGTCGTGGTCGTCGAGTCTGCTCATGATCTGATTGAACTTCTTCTCATAATCTATGTCTCTATGGTAATACGACTTTGCTTGGAACTGTTGCTGTCCTCCAATGAATCCCGGAGGTCTCTGATAAGGATCTACTAAACGGTTGCTCTGGCTCTGTGGCACGTAGTTTCTGTAACCGGCGTAGCCTTTCTGATTGTTGGCGAAGCCTCGATCAACGAAGTTTACCTCTTCTGCAGACCAGACTTTTGTTTTACCGAAGTTGAGGCGGCTTCCACCGTTATGAGCACAGGATCCACACCATCCACAGTCAGCCGAAAAGATGGTAGCTAACGGGGGATCGAGAGGGATACCAGCTGCTTGTAGATGTTTCTGAACTTCTGCTTTGATCTGCTCTGCAACGTCAACTGACTCTTGGTTCCTTCTCTTTGCCTCTCCCAGTTTCTAGATTTCAAAGCACAGCTAGCAAAATGCAGAAGAGCATCTTGAGGAGTAAGGGCGGTGCAGTCTCCGCCAGCTAGGGAGTTGACCCACTTTGAAGATTCTTCGCGCATACCACGAGCAAAGAATTCAGCCAGTTGTCTTTGTTCATACCCATGGTGGGGGAAGTTGAAGAGAAGGGATTGGAATTCATTCCAAGTGTCGTACAGGCTTGCATCTTCTCTCTGAGTAAACCTGGAGATGCGGTCTATATAAGCAATTGTCCTTGATGGAGGGAAGTATTCCTCAACAAAATATTGAGCTAATGTCTCCCAGTTAGTGTAGTGACCTGGCGGTTTGCTTCCAAGCCACTGCTTAGCTGCACCTCTAAGAGAGAACGGGAAAGCTCGGAGACATAAAGCGTTCTTGTTGAGGTTCCCAGACTTGAAAGTTTCACAGGCAGCCAGAAAGTCAGCTATATGTGAGCATGGATTATTATCTGGCTTTCCTTTGAATTGTACGTCCCTAGAGATCAACTCTAGGAGAGGAATCTTAATCTCATAGTCAGGATCGTTGTCATTGGAAAGCACGATGATGGGGGACCGAATGTTAGATGCGCGCGGCTTATTATAGTCCGCAACACTCTTAGGAGCAGCCATTGCGGAAGGGGAAGATGGAACGGAAGTGATCCGATTCTGTACCTACTATGATCTGCAAGAGACAAAAACAAACACAACGGTGTAAAATCGAAGTATGATGGGAAATGAAAGATGGAAAGGTAGAAGAATAAAAATACCAACTCTTCTTTCAACGAAATAGAAGAGTCCCCGGCAACGACGCCAATTTGATGTACTGCAGAATAGCGGTCAATCAAATAACTACCAAGCTGTGAAGCTAGGGTAGATCGTATTCCACGGGTCTCCTCTACTTCCTTACTCAAATATGTTGGCAATTAAATTCAAGGTTAAACACTTAGTGCGTGGTGTGAGTTCCCCGACTTCTATACTAAAATGCAAAGATAAATTGAAATGAAATTAAAGCGAAGAAAGATTGATTGATAGACTAAGACAGACGAAAGACAAGCTTAGATTTCGAATCCCCTCAGATCACCAGAGCAGCAGCACAGATCAGCGATTTTCGATTCTAGTTCATTCAGTTCACAGACACCATCATAACTCCTGACCCTTAGGTTTAAGACTAGCGAACGTTCGCTCTATCCGATCTAGCTACCACGATTAATTAGCCACCCGGGTACGGTCGCCTCTCGCAACGACTTAACTAACTGGTGCAAATTCTAGCGATTAATGAGTTACTCTTGCAATGGATCAACCCTAATTGGTTCCTACGAAAGGCACACTCCAATGATTAGGTTAATTGTTCGATTTGGTGTTTTAAAGTAAGGCGAGCGTTCGCTTCTATCCTTAGCTTAACAAGAATCCAATCTACGTGGCCAAACCAGACAAGAAACGCAGAGATCAAAGAACAAATCAAACATGAAGGAGAAACTGAATGAATTTCGAATCTAATCACCACCGATCCGTGATCGCTTTAAGCCCTGGGTCACTTAGGGTTCATCTAATCTAAGCTATACGAGTTTAGCTACTCATATTCAATACAGAAGAATCAAAGACAAACAAAGAATACATCTCAGGTAGGGAAGACAGAGAAGAACTGTAAAACCTAATTTCGACGACTCCTTGCAGCTTCAATCTGCTGGATCTTCAACTCCTAGCACTGGCTCTCCGAGATGGATGGATGGCGTCACGATCCGTTCCTGGCTCCTCGAACTCTATCCACTCGTTCTCTCTCTAGCCTCAGTCTTGGGATTTTTCGTCCAAGTGTAAATTGTCTGTTTGTTTAGCCGCTGATTTTGTATTTAAACCTAACCGAGCGACTGCTGATTTTCACTTGATTTTTTGCCAAAAATACAAGGAGATTTTCGGCGAAAATACCTGTTGAAAAGTTGGCTTGATCCGTCTATTTCTTCCGGCTGAAATGGCTTAGGGTTCTCGGCGAAAACTTCCCAAGGTTTTCGCCGAAAACTTCTTCTTGGGAGGGGTAGTTGATTCCTTCTTGTATTTTCGGCGAAAACTAAAGGGTATTTTCGTCGAAAATCTACGTGTAAAATAGAGCAGGAATTCCTTTTGAGTTGAATGACTTTTCTGGTTGATTCGGGTGTGATTCTTTGGGGTTCCAGTGCCTTAGACACGTCCTTGGCTACCATATTTGATGGCGAACACCTGTGCTAACACGAAAACACTAGAAAACCATCAAATAGACCCGAAATGGGCCAAGGTAACACAAAAGGCATGAGATGGATCGGTTGAGTGCATATTCACTATTCTACCCTAAAAACCGTGTCTTAAGCAATGAAATGTCGCTTAAATGAGGCTGATAATCACGTCAATTCGAGTGTCATCAATCTTTATCAAAGTCACTTAAAATTGGTCCTAGAAACCCTAAGGAAAGAACAATTGTATGCTAACATGGCCAGGTGCACCTTTTGCACAGATGATCTTGTCTTTCTTGGCTTTGTTGTTAATTCTACAGGAATCAGGGTTGATGAGGACAAGATAGAAGCCATCAAGTCATGGCCGACACCCCAAAGCATCACAGATGTTAGGAGCTTTCATGGGTTGGCCAGCTTCTATCGAAGATTTGTGAGGGATTTCAGCACCATTACTGCCCCTCTCACGGTTGTCATCAAGAAGAACACCCCTTTCAAGTGGGAAGACAGCCCAACAAGATGCCTTTGAAGCATTGAAGAGGAAACTCACTGAAGCCCCACTGCTCATGCTGCCGGACTTCACCAAATCCTTTGAAATCGAGTGTGATGCTTCTGGAATGGGAATTGGAGCCGTGCTCATGCAAGCGAAGCGGCCCATAGCATACTCCAATGAAAAATTGAGTGGAGCCACACTCAATTACCCCATCTACGACAAGGAGCTATATGCATTAGTGAGAGCCTTGAAGACTTGGCAACATTACTTGTGGCCAAAGGAATTCATCATCCACACGAATCATTTTTTTTATCAACAATCCACACGAATCATGATTCTCTCAAGTACTTAAAAGCTCGACATAAGCTCAACAAAAGACATGCAAGATGGGTGGAGTTCATCGAATCCTTTCCCTACATCATCCAATTCAAGCAAGGTAACGAGAATGTAGTGGTTGATGCCCTCTCTCAAAGGTACACCCTAATTTTTGTCCTTAGTACTAAATTCATTGGCTTCGAATACATTAAAGATTTATATGCTACTGACCTTGATTTCAAGGATATTTTTGAAGCTTGTGAGCAGGGAGGATTTGGGAAGTATTACAAACAGGATGGATACATGTTCAAAGAGTCCAAGCTTTGTTTACCTAACCATTCTTGCAGGATTGTTTTGGTAAGAGAAGAACATTGAGGAGGACTCATAAGACACTTTGGAGTGGACAAAACTGTGGCCTACCTTAAGGAACACTTTTATTGGCCAAAGATGCGCCATGATGTGGAGAAGATCATAGCTCAATGTTCCAAATGCCAAAGAGCTAAGTCTCATCTCTAACCCTAGGGTTTATATCCCCATTTACCTATTCCTGAACATCATTGGATTGATCTTTCTATGGATTTCGTGTTAGGATTTCCTAAAACTAGGAAAGGTAGGGATTCCATCTTTGTGGTAGTCGATAGATTTTCTAAGATTGCTCATTTCATTGCATGCCACAAAGCTGATGATGCATCCTACATTGCTGACCTATTCTTTAAAGAAGTAGTTAGGTTGCATGGAGTACCTAAGTCCACAGTTTCAGATAGGCACTCAGAATTTCTAAGTTATTTTTGGAAGACTTTGTGGGCTAAGTTAGGCACTAAAATGATGTTCTCAACCACTTTCTACCCACAAACTGATGGCCAAACGGAAGTAGTGAATAGATCTTTATCTCAAATGCTTAGGGCTTCTATAAAATCTAATATTAAATCATGGGAGGATTGTTTGCCATACGTAGATTTTGCATACAATAGGGTTGTCCATTTAGCCACACAATACTCACCATTCGAACTTGTTTATGGATTTAACCCCTTAACCCCTTTGGATTTATCACCAATGCCTACACATGAGTTTTTAGATGCAGATCATAAGAAGAAGGTTGAGTATGTTCGAAAGCTGCATGAGAAGTACAAAGCTAACATCGAGAGGAGAAACTCTCAATACATTCGTAATGCCAACAAGGGAAGCAAGGAGAAATTTTTTGAAGCTGGCGACCAAGTGTGGATACATTTCAAGAAGGACAGATTTCCTGAGCAAAGGAAATCCAAGCTACTGCCAAGGGGCACCGACCCTTATATTGTCCTTCGAAGACTCAATAATAATGCCTATGTTCTTGATCTTCCTAATTCTTATAGAGTTAGTGCCACATTCAATGTTGCTGACTTAACTCCTTATTATGATGATGTCTATGCAGATCTGGATTCGAGGCGAATCCTCTCAAGAAGAGGAATGATGAGGCCATGAAACCCTCGACACGGCCGAAGCTCCCCCTGACCCGAAGCCAAGTCAATTCCTTCAAACGTAGCATCAATGGCTACATGGAGGCTTGGAGCAAAGAGAGGCACGAAGAGGACACATAGAGGTTCATGAGGAAAGACTACACCTTGCTGGAAATGAAGGCCCTAGAACCTCATCATCAAGTCTTGATGATGATGCCGATCCGGCCCCCAGCACTGATACCAGGCCGAGACAGAACCGGCCCAAGGCCGATGCCAGTGTCGGACCAAGAACTGATGCCGGAGCCCAGATGGACTGAGACCGCGTCGGAGCCAAAGGACACCTTAGGAATGATGCTGACACCCAGCTAGGCCCCGACAACCAAGAACAGGGCCGAGTCATCCATGGGCCCATAACCGAGACAGGCACAGGCGCAGAGCCGACGCCAGGGCCCGTACCAGATGTGATTTGGGACGAGCCTAAACATTAGCCGTGCCTTTCAAGAATCCTTTAGCTACAAGGATTCCCCATGGACTCGAGACAAACCTCCACGAACCCAAGTTCAATTCAGAGAAGGACTCGCGGAGGACACAGAATCCTTGTTCGACTAGGACACCTAAAACCAGCTCAGGCACGGACATAGCGTCGCCATGGTTTTTGCCGGTTTAGGGTTTACTTGTTTTAAACAGTTTCCAAGTTTTAGTAGGATTGTTATTCCTTTTTAGTATTCTTGTTTAGGATTCCTTTGAGTTGTTTATTAGTTTAAAATTAGTTTTTAAGTAGGAATAGGAGAAGCCCTAGGCCGATCCTTGTGCTATAAAAGGAGGCCTTCAGCCATCATTGTAAGACAACTTTTATGATAATTGAATTTCAGAACACAAGTTCTTGTTTCCCTTCAAGCTTTTGCTCGTTGTTGCTTAGCTTAAGGTTAGGTTTATCATTACTTGAGGTATTCACCCTCAACTGCGTGGCACCATTCGACTCTAGACACTTAGGGTTCCTAGTTATTTACAACTAGAGAGTCCAAGTACTTTCCACCGGCACTAAGGTCGACTCGTTGTTCCTGATCACTCAACTTACGGTATAGGGTCGCTGCCCATGGCTGCAGACGGTTCATATCAGTTAGGAAGCTGAGTATTCAGATATATTCGAAGGCGACCATTGCGATTCTGCAAGATGGGGCTCACGCATCGCCATGCGAGCCTCGTCGAGCAGTTTCTTTCTTTGAAGAGTCGTGACTGAGAGGTTACGATCAATCACATCTACCGTGAAGCAAACTTCACTGCAGATTACATGGCTAATCTTGGTCATGAGCTCGATTTTGGAATTCATGTTTTTATGGTTCCGGATACTAAACTCGTGTATTGGTTAAGATACGGCCTCATAAGTGTATGCTTACCTCGTGCTATTAATAATACCTCGTAAGGGCTCACCTTTATCCTTTTACTCTAAAAAAAATTGTAAGAGTAACGATTCAAGGTTTAAACTTGATACTTTAATAAGGTTTAGGGATTGAAAATTAAAAGTAATGGATCTGGTTTTTACTTTATAGATTAAAGTTTAGAGTTACTAATTATGGTTTGAAATAATGATTTAATGTTTAGGCTTTGAAAATTAAGGTTAATAAGAATTATAGTGTAAGAGTAATGATTCAAGGGTTTGAACTCGATTCATTAATAAGGTTTAGAGATTAATTGTAACAATTTTGGTTTATACTTTATAGATTAAAGTTTAGAGTCACTAATTAAGGTTTGAAATAACAATTTCCGATTTAGGCTATGAAAATTAAGGTTAATAAGGTTTGTGGTGTAAGAGTAACGTTTCAAGATTTAAACTCGATTCATTAATAAGGTTTAGGGATATAGAAGTTTAAGGTTTATAGATTTTACAGTGTGAGAGTAATAGTTTCTTATTGAGCACGGTTCGAAATGAGCATTAACGAGCTCGATCTTGATAAGTTTGGCGAGCTCGACTCGAAATAAGTGTTAACGAGCCCAAACTCGATAGGCTTGTCTAGCCGAGCTCGTTAAGCTTGTCTAGCCGAGCTTTACAAGCTTGTCGAGCTCGGGCTCATTAACGCTCATTTCGAGCCGAGCATAAGCCGAGGTCGAGCTCTATTTTTTTGTAACGAGCCGAAATTGAGTTCAAATCTTCGAGCTCAAATCGAGCCTGAGCCTGGCCAAAACTCAGCTCAGCTCGGCTCATATACAACCCTACTGATACCATCTTGTAACACCCATCTCCGGTTTCCAAGGTCGAACCCATGAGTGAACCAGAAATGGATAGCTACTACGATTCGATTGGTTTAAACAATGAGAAGTTCAAATTAAACATAAAAGATCCATAAGTGAAACATTCAAATGATCTCAAGGTCAAGTAAAAACAGACCACATCCGACCAAACCAAAATCCTAAAAGTAAAAAAAAAATACATCAAAGTCAACCCCAAATTTGAAATAGTCAACTAAACGAAAATGAATTGAAAATAACAGTAAAGGTGTCCAGCACGGTAAGGACGGCTCCAGTACCTTATCCTCAAGTTGTTGTTGCTGCTACCACGCTATTTCCTTCACACCGACTACCTGAAAGAGGGGGGGATAATTGGGGGTGCAGTTTTCTATTGAAATTGAGTGTCTACTAGGCTTAACTATGCGTTGAACTACCTAGGTAGCATCCCAGACTCCCCCACTACAAACAATAGTGGGACCCATGCTTATGTTTATTTCATTTTAACAACATAGTACAATAGTTCTTAGTGATCAATCAATTTCGTCTACCTCTATTCCCATCATGCATCGCTCCAAACATAATCATCACATACATGTCATAATATCCAATACTCAACAACACAACCAGTCCACTTATCCATACGAATCAAATCACACAAACATAGACACATTTACACAAACACACACACATTCACACGATCAAGTTTAGATTCATAACTAAGTGATTCCATTAGGTGCCATAAGGAGTTGTTCCCCCACTACCCCGCCGGCCGCCGCTATCCTCTCATCTACGAAGGGTGTGAAGACATGCTTTCTCTCACTAGAAAGCCCTCTGACGCATCCCGTAGGATTCCGAGGCACCACTGCCTCTACACTATTCTAATTCCATGATTCCACAATTCCATTCTAGGGTAACGTTGTGATGTGAACCGACAACAACCGTGGGATGCGACCCTACAACAATACGTCTAGAAACCAAGGCAACGAAATCAAATCAACAAAACCTGGATGGAACGGACTTTGACCCACTAGCTATAAAGAGCTAGGAACCTAAATGGTACAACGAAGACAAGGGTGATGACCTTGAACGACGATAAACCTAGGCCTAAGAGCTACGCAACTACATGCTAAAGCTAGAAAGAACAAAGAACGGAAGTTCTGAAATAATAATCTTTAATCAAGGGGGTTGTGAAACAATGAGTACAATGGATCATATATATAAGATTAGGTTCAGCCTAGGGCTTCTCCATGTCCTTCTATGAAACTACTACTAATACAATAAAAATTTTGTAGCTAAACTAAAAAGGAATAAACAAACTAAGAGTTCTAAACTAAAGAGGAATCGAAATCCGTGTAGAAATCTTGTTGTCACTTCAAAATGTCATAACTCTCTCTTTCGAATGAATCTAGAAGCTAATAAGGTATTCCTGGAAAGAATGTCTCGTTAGCTTTCTAATTCACTTGGCCTTGCACCGTTTGGGCTTCTGTAGCTTTAGTTATATTTGTTTTAGTAAAACAGGGCAAATTGACTTTTCCTTCAACAACAAGGAGAGCTAGTTTCTTTGGGCCCAAGTAACTTAAGGAGGCTTAGATCCACCTTTTAATCCAGCACTTGATGTCTGTTGATGTCGCACCTAGGATCACGTCATGTTGACTCCTTCCGATTCTATCATTTAAGTCCAATTACACAACCAAAACAATTTCCACACATCATCAACCATACAATTCCAATAGTCCAACTCCACATCATAATTCCATATTACTCATTTCTCACTCTCACACTTATTATGGGCGGACTGCTAGCCTTGCCGACCACCCCACTTGTAATAGTAAAATAAAAGGGGTGATCATGTCGCAAGGTCCAAGGCCATCCTCCTATTTATCCTTCTTAGGATGATCCTTCACTGGGATCCTCCTCCTCCATCCAACATAAGTACCAAAATCACATCCACCATATCAACATACAAATGCAGAATTAACCTCTCAATCTATCCGCCTAGTCAACCATTCAAACAATCAAGTCAGCCAAGGTACCACACATCATCAATCAATCACCACATCACATAATTAACCATTTCAACTCTCTAATTCATGCATTTCTATTATTACTAAGTTTGATTTTAATTCCTCGCATCACTACCTATCGACGCTAAGCCCTCACCTAGGTAAACTGACTTTTCCTTCGCTCGAGATCGCACGAAACCTCCTTCCTTAAACAAACTCCAAACCCTCTGCAAAAACCCCCATGCCATCGACCAACAACACTGATAAGACTAGGGTTTTACCCTCTGAAGATGAACCCACCAAACAAAACGGTCCTTACATCAAATCGAAGAATGGAACAACCCCGAGAGATTGCCACCTACTGTTCTCCAAGCCCCCTAAAGATCCTCCTTCGATTCTTGGACCTTTAGTTTGTAAAAAATATTCTTCTACCACTTTTGAAGCTTTAGGAATCAAGAGAAAAGAACTAAAACCTTTGTTGTGCGTTTTCCCATGAAATCAGCATTTTAAACTGCAGGCCGTAGCGACCATTGCAACTTAAGAGGCAACGTCCATCAGGAATGGACAACGCCTGTTGTTCTCGAAGGACACAACGCCCATTGTCATGCATAACGACCGTTGTCTGGCAAGTCGCAACAACCGTTGCACAAAGTGCAGTGTCCTTTGTCCCTGCACAGACTGTCATTTCCAGCCGACTTCCTTGGTACTTCCCAACATGATTCGACCATTCCTCATCGATTCTCTCTAGTAACGACAACCCATAGGTGGGTCGTTACATGTTTTATGATGATACACGCCGTGTATCTCTTGAATTCTAGAACGCTCCATTGCCTAGTGCTTCCAGCCTCCCATTCAAGCCCAAATTTGTCCCCAATCATCATGGATCACCTGAAACGAACCAAAAATGTGAAAATAAGATAAAATGGCTCCAATGGCCAAGGGGTACAAAAGTTACGCAAAATCATGCAAAATGGACAAGGAGAGTGATGACACTCGATTTGACGTGATTATAAGCCCCATTTAAGCAACATTTCATACCCTTTGATGCCATTTTGATGAGTATTTGGTGCATTTGTCATAACTTTGTGATTCTAGGCTCCTAGTGCATACATTGTCCATTTATTGGCTATTTTTACCCTTTTGTGAGCTTTTATGTTGAGCCTCCAGGTTACCACATTATAGAGGACTCTCTCACGAGTCCAGCGCTTCAAACGAGGACCAAATCGGAGTTCAAACGGAGCGGGAATCATCGAAACAAGTTGGAGCTGGTTTTTAACTAATATTTTCGGCGAAAATGTGGTGATATTTTCGGCAAAAATTCCTTTGAAAATCCGGGCAGAAACCCTAATTTTCAGCCTTTTCCAACTTGTAAAGGGTTTCTGGGGGTATATATAGACTTTTTGAAGCCAGATTAGATACACACGAATTCTGAGAGATCAGCCACGACCTTAGGGTCGATAGATAGAGTTTAGAGAGTTCGAAGATATGTGGAGAGATCGTGATGCCATCCTTCCACCTCGGAGAACTCGGAGCTTAAAGTTGAAGATCTAGGAGATTGAAGCTTCGCGGGAGTCGTCAGAATTAGGTTTTTCAGTTCTTATCTGTTCTTCCTCTGTATGATGATCTTCCTTGTTGCCTTTGATTCTTCTGTTATCGTTATGAGTAGCTAAACTTGTAGAGCTTAGATTAGATGAACCCTAAGTGACCCAGGGCTTTAAAGCGGTCACGGATTGGCGGTAATTAGATTCGAAGTTCAATCAGTTTCTCTTTGCATGGTTGTTTTGTTCTTCATTGTTTATGTTTCTTCTCTGGTTGATTGCCTAGATTAGGTTTTTGCAAGCTAGGGTTAGTCGCCAGACATCTTCCTGCTTTGGCGCATAAACTTGTCTTACTTGATCACCTAGTTTAGATTCTTGTTAAGCTGAGGATAGAAGCGAACGCTCGCCTCTCTTTAAAACATCAATTCAACCAGTTAACCTTATAATTGGAGTGTGCCTTTCGTAGGAACCGGTTAGGGTTAATCCACTGCAAGAGTAACTCATAAATCGTTAGTAATTCCACCAGTTAAGTTAAGTCGTTGCAAGAGGCGACCGTACCCGGGCGACTAATTAATCTTGGTAGCTAGATCGGATAGAGCGAACGTTCGCCAGTCTTAAACCTAAGGGTCAGGAGTTATGGTGGTGTATAGAAATTGATTGAATGAGAATTGAAAACCGCTGGTCTTGTGATTGTTGTTGCCTTGGTGATCTAAGGGGATTCGAAATCTAAGCTCGTCTATCTTCCTGTTAGTCAACCCTTTTTAATCTTTCTACCTTTTATTTTCCTTTGTTTATTAGATTAGAAGTCGTGGAACTCACACCACGCACAACGTGTTTAAACCTGAATAAATTGCCTTCATATTTAGACAAAAAGAAGAGACCTCGAGTAGAATACGATCTAGTCTACCTTGGTAGATTAGTTATTTGATACCGCTAAAACTGCAACATCAAATTGGCGCCGTTGCCGGGGACTCTTCTAATTGTTTGAAAGAAGAGTTGGCAAATTATTCTTCTACCTTTCCGCCTACCATTTTTTTCCCTCCATATTTCCATGATTTACCTGGGTAGTGCTTCTTAGTTTTGATCATGCAGGATTACAGGTGGGATGACCGGTACCAAGAGTGGCACATCAATGAAGCACCATATCTCGAAAACTCCCAAGAGATGGATTTACACACTTATGAGCATCAACAATGGACGGCAAGCACCCAAGCCGCGATCGACAATCTCCAATCAACGGACGATGCTGTTGATGCATTGAACGCCGCGATCAAGCGACTAGTGCAATTGAAGGGAGAAGATGCTCAAGAACATTTCGAAGAAGAGCCAGAAGCTACACACCACCAACAAAATCACCAAGAGGTGTATATACCAGTTCATCAGCATCGACAATAGACGGTAAGAGTAGAATCCGCCTTGGATGATCTCGTTTCGAAACTACAAGTTCGTAGCATGGTGGAAGTCGAGCTCGAGCAACCAAATCCACTAATGGAAGAAGATGCTCAAGAGCCGTACGAAGATGAACATGACAATCTCACCCATGACTATTGCGAGCTAGAAGCATCTGATGAAGAATCCTTGGTGGTGGTGGTTGATGAAGACAAAGAGCCAATCCATCTTGAAGTTGAAGCCGAAGAGGAGCACGAAGAAATCGAGGAGATATCCTCAATAGAGCTTCCGCCGAGCCAACCTATAGATCAAGCCAGATATGAGCACGTGGGGATCGAAGACGTCAAGGGTTTGGAAGCATACATACTCGATCCTGATAGACCTCTAGATGATCATAAAGTGGAGAAGATGGAGCTCATTGACCATGTCGCACCGTACTACCTATTTCCTCCCCCAGAAGGAGAATTCAAGAAGAACTGGTCATCCAACCAGAATCGCAATCTATTGGAGCACTACCGGTTGCATCACCCTTCTGGAGTGCTACATGGCACTCAACCGCTGTCTTTGAAGAAGACGATTGACTTCAAGGAACTCCTAAGTTGGGGTCCCTAACAGATACCGTCCAGGTCAAGGACGTTAAAAGAGAGCGCTTCGTGGGAGGCAACCCACGGCTGGAGTCCGTTTTTTTGAATTATTGAGTCAGTCTTTTTCGTCGTTCGAGTCAGTTTCGGGGAGCCAAAGTGTCAGATTTCTTTTATTTTCGTCTGTTCTGTGTCAGGTCAAATTTTCACCGAAAATTCCTTCCTATTTTCGGCGAAAACTTTAGTTGGTTCAAGTCTGTTCCAGTGGGTTTTCAAAGTTGTTTTCGCCAAAAACTTCTAAAGTTTTCGGCGAAATGTTTAGTCTGTTTCTGTTTTTGAAATAGTTTTCGCCGAAAACTTCTAAAGTTTTTCGGCGAAAATGCTTAGTTAAGTCGTCTGTCTTTGTTTTCAAAGTAGTTTTCGCCGAAAACTTCACCAGTTTTTCGGCAAAAACTTTAGTTGGGTCAGAAAATTTTCGAAAACTAAAAAAAAAAAAGAGTCAAAATATTTTCAAAATTCCCCTAACCGTCTTTGTTCAACTTTTATTCAGTGTGGATCCGGGGCACTTGTCCCGGTATCCTTTTGATGTTTTTGTTGTTTTTGTTTTGTAGGAACTTGAGTAGTTACTCCGCTCTACTCCGGACTCTCCGTGTTCATCCCCTACACCGACCATCACCTTCCAGGTTCTTCGTATCTCTCTACTCTAGATTAGTTCTCTGAGGACACATAACCGTTTAAGTGTGGGGTAGGATTCTAGGATTATGCATGATCTTGCTTGCTATCTATGATTCTGTGGTTTAAATTTGAAAATTCTCTAGCATAGAATTGCTCAATTCTTGACTTTTGATGTTAAATTGACTTCAATTTTAAACAATGACGTCTAGACTGTTCCACTTAGAACCTGTAACCAACGTGTCGGAACTGATATTAAACGAGTCTAGGTCAGAACAGATCACAAATCACTTCGGTAGTTGAAACTTGAATTAATTGAATTGATTGACTTGTTAATAACAAAGCTCGATAACACCATTCTAAGATGATAAATGCTAGCTTCTTCCTTGTTTTCACTCCATATTTGATCACCTGTGATTGTGGCTTGAGATTAGACGGAAATCCAATTCGAAATCTTGTGTAAAAGTTATAACTAGCTAGGATCAAGTGGCTAAATTGTTAAATCAAGTAATTGAGTTGTTCGAGTTAATGTAAAGTTCTTTAAAGTGCTGAAAATAAAGCTAGGCAAGCCCGACACCTAAGTGAAGTGTTCGGGTTGAGCACTAGCATAGGCACAAATACTGTGAGCTAGGCAGGTCCAACACCTAAGTGAAGTATTTGGTATCGAGCACTAGTATGCAGTAAATCAATGGAGGAAGTTTGAATCTTGAAATAAATTGTCGTTTAAATCGGTCCTAGCTAGAACATGTAACGTACAGATCTAGAAACGGATGAAGTCGAGTCGATAGCCACGTCACTTTTCCTACCTCCGCATCCACTTCATGGCTAGAGCTTAAAGTCTTTTTTATTAGAATTGGTGTTATCGTAGTCGGTTAATTATGATTAATTGTTTTGCTAAGAAATGAGCTTTGTTAAAACTACTACTTGAAGTGTGCAAAAATTAGTGAGATCGAAAACTTGTTTGGTTGATGTTCTTGCATGTGTAGGTCACTTTTTCTACGTGGAACAGTCTACACCAAATCGTTAGAATTGAATCTCAGTTTAATCTCGTGTCATTTGTGAATTTGAGTGTGTTCTAGTTCAGTTTGCTTGAGGACAAGCAAAAGCTTAAGTGTGGGGTATTTTGATGACACTCGATTTGACGTGATTATAAGCCCCATTTAAGCAACATTTCATACCCTTTGATGCCATTTTGATGAGTATTTGGTGCATTTGTCGTAACTTTGTGATTCTAGGCTCCTAGTGCATACATTGTCCATTTATTGGCTATTTTTACCCTTTTTGTGAGCTTTTATGTTGAGCCTCCAGGTTACCACATTATAGAGGACTCTCTCACGAGTCCAGCGCTTCAAACGGGGACCAAATCGGAGTTCAAACGGAGCGGGAATCATCGAAACAAGTTGGAGCTGGTTTTTAACTAATATTTTCGGCGAAAATGTGGTGATATTTTCGGCGAAAATTCCTTTGAAAATCCGGGCAGAAACCCTAATTTTCAGCCTTTTCCAACTTGTAAAGGGTTTCTGGGGGTATATATAGACTTTTTGAAGCCAGATTAGATACACACGAATTCTGAGAGATCAGCCACGACCTTAGGGTCGGTAGATAGAGTTTAGAGAGTTCGAAGATCTGTGGAGAGATCGTGACGCCATCCTTCCACCTCGGAGAACTCGGAGCTTAAAGTTGAAGATCCAGGAGATTGAAGCTTCGCGGGAGTCGTCAGAATTAGGTTTTTCAGTTCTTATCTGTTCTTCCTCTGTATGATGATCTTCCTTGTTGCCTTTGATTCTTCTGTTATCGTTATGAGTAGCTAAACTTGTAGAGCTTAGATTAGATGAACCCTAAGTGACCCAGGGCTTTAAAGCGGTCACGGATTGGCGGTAATTAGATTCGAAGTTCAATCAGTTTCTCTTTGCATGGTTGTTTTGTTCTTCATTGTTTATGTTTCTTCTCTGGTTGATCGCCTAGATTAGGTTTTTGCAAGCTAGGGTTAGTCGCCAGACATCTTCCTGCTTTGGCGCATAAACTTGTCTTACTTGATCACCTAGTTTAGATTCTTGTTAAGCTGAGGATAGAAGCGAACGCTCGCCTCTCTTTAAAACATCAATTCAACCAGTTAACCTTATAATTGGAGTGTGCCTTTCGTAGGAACCGGTTAGGGTTAATCCACTGCAAGAGTAACTCATAAATCGTTAGTAATTCCACCAGTTAAGTTAAGTCGTTGCAAGAGGCGACCGTACCCGGGCGACTAATTAATCTTGGTAGCTAGATCGGATAGAGCGAACGTTCGCCAGTCTTAAACCTAAGGGTCAGGAGTTATGGTGGTGTATAGAAATTGATTGAATGAGAATTGAAAACCGCTGGTCTTGTGATTGCTGTTGCCTTGGTGATCTAAGGGGGATTCGAAATCTAAGCTCGTCTATCTTCCTGTTAGTCAACCCTTTTTAATCTTTCTACCTTTTATTTTCCTTTGTTTATTAGATTAGAAGTCGTGGAACTCACACCACGCACAACGTGTTTAAACCTGAATAAATTGCGTTCATATTTGAGTAGACAAGAAGAAGAGACATCGAGTAGAATACGATCTAGTCTACCTTGGTAGATTAGTTATTTGATACCGCTGAAACTGCAGCATCAGAGAGTATGAAAAATATCGTCTAATGAGGGACTGAATACATTAATAATTAGGCGCATCAATCCCCTCTCCCAAAAATGTATCTCTCCTCTTTACCAATATCAAACAACAACCTCCCACTCTTGATAGAACTTAACGATCTCTTCTCCTTGATATTGGGAACCTGTAGGAAAAAACAGTGCCTCGATTCGACCTTTGAAGCTCCGCGAATCGAAGTTTGAAGTTTGAGAACTCAAGGTTTGTCAATTGGGTTTATGAGTTGAGAAGAAAGTGAAAAAGAGGAGAAAACCCGACAAAACTCAGATTTAAGTGAATTATGGGCACTTACACGCCGTGTAGGTGATTACACTATATCACTTACACATCGTGTAAGTGCTCACACGGTCACATACACGAACGTGTAAGTGCACTGCATCCCTTGGGTACTTTCCCACGAAGAAGAACGACAACTCAACCCGTCCTATCCCCAAATATCCTAGACTTTGTTGGGAATACTTCGATATCAATATTGATACCAATAATCACCCAAAACCAAATCGGTTGGACGTCTTATTGGGCGAGGATGTTACAACGTCTTTCCTTCCCTTTACAATCTATGACAAGATTGATGCACATATTCGTAACTTTGTGTGGGGTTCTCAACTGAGTGTTCGAAAGACACAATCGGTTAAATGGGAAGTTATATGTAGAGCCAAGGAGTAGGGGGTTTAGGCCTCAGGAGTGTGAGGGAATTAAACCAAGCCTATATGTTGATAGTGGCGTAGGGATTACTAAAGCGGTTTAATGGACTATGGGTAAAAGCCCTACTCTGAAAGTACTTGAAACGATCCCCACATGGGTTGATTCGAATGAAAGCCAAGCGCTATTCCAATCTCTCGAAGGGGATTCATGGATATTGGATAAGCCTCGAACATGGCTTATAGTGGAGCTTTCAAAGTGGTAGGTAGACGAAGTTTTGGACGGCGCGATGACTAGATACTGGGACCTGTCTCAAGGATCGTGCGTTGAGTCAATCGAGGATGGATGCCTCCAACGTGGTTGCAGATTTATGCTTTTAGGAGGATCGTTGGGATGTGGTTAGGCTGGAAGCTCTCTCCCTCAGAATATAGTGTCTCATGTGCTAGGCATGTTGTACCTAAAGATGATTTGGGGGAGGATTTCCCAATGGGAACTCAAAATTGATGGCGATTTCAGAATTAAGTAGTGTTATGCAATGATCAAGTATACATAGCCTCATGATGACTCATAGGCTAGACTGTGGAAATGCATACGGAAGTGGTCGGGGCCAAACAAAGTCAAACATTTTTTATGGCTTGCTTCGCATAATAGGCTTCTCATAAATGCTGAACGGAATCGAAGACACCTCTCCACTTTGTCTCTCTGTAATATGAGTGAGGAATCCATAATCCACGTGCTACGTGATTGATTTAAAGGCAATGGGATTTGGTAGAGTATAATTATAGCCGGGGTTTAGTTTGAATTCTTCAACCAGCCTTTTGATGTTTGGTTGACAGACAATTTACAAAAAGAGGATTCTCGTATCACCTTCAGAATCACCGCATGACTTCTTTGGAAGTGTAGAAATGACTCTATTTTCGGAAGTGATTCTCGAACAAAAGAACAAATCACAAGTCACATTTTCTTTTGGGTGGAGTTGGTGCAACAAAGCCCCGAGACTGTAATAATATCCAAAACATCGGTGCTCGACCTTCTCAATTGAGCACGATTGCTTGGAATTCGGAACCAGATCCCAGGCTCATAATGAGCGTGGATAGTTCGGTCATACCACAACGGGCTAGTGTAGCGATGGGTGGTGTTATTAGGAATACAAAGGGCATAATCCTTGCAGCCTTTTGCTGCAAACATTGGCAATTGCTCTATTACAAAAGCGAAATTGTGAGGAGCGGTTGAATGACTTGAATTTGCATGGAACAATGGTTTCCGAAAAATTGCAGTATAATTAGATTCCCTGTGTGTTGTCCATATCTTAGGGAAGCTGGATATATATAGTTGACCATCCGCATGTTGCGCTCATTTCCAGATACAAAAAGCTTCTGCAATAGGATTGAGAGATCAAAGTATACCACACCTATCGTGAAGAGAACTTCCTTGCGTATTGTATTGTTAACAAGGGGCATGACTTGGCCCTCAGATTCCACGAAATCGACACGGAAGATACAAACTTGGTGATTTGGAGTAATTACGATAAGGATAGAGCTTCTCGGGCTCGAGTGGTTAGTGTTACGGTGTAATTGTGTTTAGTTTTTTCCACTACAAAAAATTTGTACAAACAATAGGATTGATTCTATAAAATTTAATGATCCACAATAAAGTTCTTATACGAGAAGTGTTAAGGATTTCTCACCATACATGTTACCCAAAATTTAAGGGCCATGATATCATATTCATAAACGGAGTCGGATTGCAGTAATAAAAAATTAAACAGAGGAGAAAAAATATTACCCAATTTCCTTTTGATAGACGGGCAGCGGGCTGAACAAGTCGCCCATCCCAGCAACTGAGATCCAACCGTTCATATCAGACTACTAAAAATCTGAACCGTTTAGATACCGCCTTAGTTCCACAGAAACATCATTCTCATCGTAAGCAATAAATAGTGCGGTAGCGGAACACAGTTTCTCGTTCGTCCATCTCTGGCTTGATTCCAAAGAAATCTCTGAAGCTCTGCTATCGTTCCTTCTAACCGGAGATCGTGAAACAGTTCTCAAAGTAGCGCCCCTTTCTTTCGTTTTTTCTTCAACAATGGCGACTGCTGCCGTCGAGATGAAGCAACCAGAGTCCTTAATCGGAGATCAAGCCTTTTCAGCCAAGGGTGTGGCCAAGCAGGGCGAAGGGCTTAAGCAATACTACCAGCAACATATCCACGAGCTCCAGCTCTTGGTTAGGCAGAAGGGTCACAACCTTAATCGTCTCGAAGCTCAGCGGAATGAGCTCAATTCTAGGGGTGATTGCTCCTATCTGAAAGATTTTCCTGCTTTTAACCCTAGTTTTGTTTCCCTCCTCTTCGAATCTCGGAGCGGGTTTTTGATTCTTCAGACCTAGGGTTTTGGACGGTGTTTCTTGTTCTTGATTTGAACTTCTGGCGACTAGATGTTGGAAGTGTTAGGAATACTTTATGAATTTGTTTTCCGAGGATTCCAACTCCCTTTTTTGTTTAGTAATTTGGCGTTGTCCGAATTTTTTGTGAGCAGTGAGGATGCTTAGAGAAGAGCTGCAGCTGCTTCAGGAGCCTGGATCTTATGTTGGTGAGGTTGTCAAAGTTATGGGCAAAAATAAGGTCTTGGTGAAGGTAAGATGTCTTACAAAACACTGCTTGATACAAATTACTGTTTCCTGCATTATGCTTTAAGAAAATTTATGAATGGAAATTTTGGTTGGTATGTGTCATGAATCGTTATAGGAATCAAACGGATAGATCTTTCTCCTTGTAGTTGTTCATCCCGGTATTAGGTTTAGTTGTGTCACCGTGCTGCTCACTTTGCTTAGTGGGGCAATGTTGGAGACTTGATTGCTTAACTAATCGCATAGGTCTTTACTGTCTGCAATTCTACATCCAACGTATTGCTTTTATTCAGAGATGTATGGTATGAAACATTCTGCTGGTCCTGTTTCCAGGTCCATCCGGAGGGAAAGTATGTTGTGGATATTGACAAAAGTATTGACATCACAAAGATCACACCCTCAACAAGGGTGGCCCTTCGTAATGACAGTTATGTTCTTCACCTAGTATTGCCAAGCAAGGTGGATCCATTGGTCAACCTTATGAAAGTTGAAAAAGTTCCGGATTCTACTTATGATATGATCGGTGGGCTTGATCAACAGATTAAAGAAATTAAGGAGGTTAGTGACTTCATATTTGTGGGTGTTGATTCCCGTTTGTTGATTGTGATTGTAGTACATGAATTGCTGATTTGTTGTTTTGTTTCTCTATGTCAAATCCAGGTCATTGAACTTCCTATCAAACATCCTGAATTGTTTGAGAGTCTTGGAATTGCTCAGCCAAAGGTACCAAGAATTCCTTATTAAATGTTGCATCTTTTAAACTAGTCCGACAAAGACTATGTTACACTGTGATGCTGATGGTGTCTCGTTTTTCTTTACCTTATTACAGGGTGTTCTACTGTATGGCCCTCCTGGAACTGGAAAAACTTTGTTGGCAAGAGCTGTTGCCCATCACACCGACTGCACCTTCATTAGGGTCTCTGGTTCTGAATTAGTTCAGAAATACATTGGTGAAGGCTCTAGAATGGTTAGAGAACTTTTTGTCATGGCAAGGTATGATAGCTTTATTTGGATTGATTTGGAAGTGATGAATGATTTATAGAACTTTTTGTTATGGCAAGGTATGATAGCTTTATTTGGATTGATTTGGAAGTGATGATGATGTAATTCTATTTTGAATTGCATATGCAATGGATGCTGTCAATTAATATATGTTTCAAATGCCTTTATAGTTTTTTTTTTTTAATTTTGATGTATGCAATGCATTTGTTAATATCATATCATGTGTGTTGCAGGGAGCATGCACCTTCCATCATCTTCATGGATGAGATTGATAGCATTGGGTCTGCACGAATGGAATCTGGAAGTGGCAACGGTGATAGTGAGGTGCAGAGAACCATGCTGGAGCTACTGAATCAGCTTGATGGATTTGAAGCATCTAACAAAATCAAGGTACTGTATCCATCTTGAAGACAATATAACTAGCTTATAGGGAAAAATGTCTTATTTGGTTGCTTAGACTCAATTGTTGGTTATTTCTGCTTACAGGTCTTGATGGCAACAAATCGTATTGATATCCTTGATCAAGCTTTGCTTCGGCCTGGACGAATTGACAGGAAAATTGAGTTTCCTAATCCTAATGCAGAGGTTAGATTATTTGTAATTTGCATGTAACTGTCCTTGGTATCCTTTTTGATTGAAAGAGACTGACATAGTGTACAATCATGCAGTCTCGCTGGGATATCTTGAAAATCCATTCAAGAAGAATGAATTTGATGAGGGGTATTGACTTGAAGAAAATCGCAGAAAAGATGAACGGGGCATCTGGTGCTGAGCTCAAGGTATGAAACATAAGTGCACCATTTTTTCCCCTTTATTCTCATTATCTTGTGTGATAGATTTGATCTAGCTGACAATAACCTTGAACTGAATCAGTTAATCTTTTTGTCAATTGGTAATGTATTCCATCTGACACAAGCATATAAACATTATAACAACTTGGAACTCGTACTGTTACTTGGTTTGCTGTAGAGTTTTGTTATCCAGACAGATTGAAACATATGATTGTGTATGAATGAGTATATGGTTTTAATTGTTTGGAATTTTGTTTTAGGCTGTTTGCACAGAAGCAGGAATGTTTGCTCTGAGAGAGAGGAGGGTCCATGTGACACAGGAAGATTTCGAGATGGCGGTGGCTAAGGTGATGAAGAAGGACACGGAGAAGAACATGTCCCTGAGGAAGCTATGGAAGTAAATGAACGAAGTTTATGATATGTGGTGTTTGAACTAGCTAGCTACTGAAACTGAAAGGAAAGAGCAAACTGAAAAACAGTCACAATGTCATGTATTGTCTTGTATTTTTGTTGTCTCAGCAGATGGCTTGTACTAAAATGGGCAACCCCCCAAATATCCACTTTCCTTTCTGTTTTTTCCAAGTTTATGTTGTTGGTCTTTGAAGTTTACTTTATGAAAATGATGCCTTGATGGATTTCTTCTTTCAGTGGCCGTTATTGTGTCATGCATGTTGAAAGACTTTTTTTTTCCTTAGAAATCATCAATATACTGATGCCCGCAACTGAAACAAGTACAAGAAAGGGCATTAACTAGATAGACCGGAGAAGCCTCCCCTCAACGGGTGATGCAAAGAAACGCGATTGTCTAGATAACACATGAGTGACCTTGTTCCTATTTCTCCTAACATGTCGTAACTCAAACGTGGGATGGATCAAAGACTTACACGATCTAACAATGTCACCAAACTCCGTCTCCTTTTCGTCCGAACTACCAACTGCTCGATATACTTCCAACCCGTTCGTCTCCACATGTTAAAGCCTGAAGTAGAGCCAAAGCCTCACACTCTTTTGGCGGTCTGCTCGTCGACTCATGTGAAAGGAGACTAGTTCACCTCTATCGTTACGTAAGGCCATACCTGCTCCAAAGGTTCCTTGCTCTGAAAATAAAGTGCCATCAACGTTGCATTTAAGCCTTCCTAGCGGTGGCGGATGCCAAGGGGTACACTCCTCACGCATGGGTTGTCTCCCGCCATCGTTCAACAATTCTCCATTCACGAACAGCCTCCAACGCTTCTCTAGCAACAAACCATGGTGGCTTCCTTTCCTTGGTCCACGCCCTGCTATTCCGCTCCAGCCACAACCCCCCAAGAGTCGCCACCACAACTTGGAGTTTATCATGTGGCAGTTCGACTATGGCTTAAAAGACCCACTCCTATAAGGACTCCGCCCCTGTAATGATCCTATCAACGTCCTCCCACAACCCCACTCTCCTCTAACACTCCACTGAGAACTCATAGTGTAAGAAAATATGCCAAGCTGACTCCGAGTAGGTATTACATATACCACACGAGTCGATCACCGGAATACCACGTCGTAGCAACCGTTCTCGGGTAGGAAGTACAGCCCTAACTATCTTCCATAGCATCACACGCATCCGTGGAGGGATCCAGAGGCTCCATAATTCCTTCCATGGGCCCGGAATATGCAGATGCTCAAGTGATGCCACTTGCTCCATTAACACATGGTACCCTGATTTTACCGTATAGACACCGCTCTTACTAAAGTGCCAGCTTGTCGGTAGACCCTGTATTACATAAGTGAATGCTCAGAATTTCCTTAGTACCATCAACATTAAATAGTTGTTCCACCATACCGACAATCAGCTCGCCTACTTTCATATGCTCCGTACCTGCTACCTTTAATGATGTCAGTCGTAGATTAGCATCACGCCAAAGCCATGGTTCATCCCATACTCTCACATCCATCCCACTGCCTATCTTCCACCGAAATCCCCCTTGAATCACAACTGGGGCCTCACGGACACTTCGCCATGCATAGCTCGGACTAGTACAAAGACTAGCCGACATGAAATCCTCTTGAGGGAAATATTTAGCTTTGTATATTCTTGAGACAAGAGCATCCGGGCTGGAAATAAATTTCCACGCCTGCTTCCCTAGTAGTGCCAAGTTGAACGCCTGTAGGTCTCGAAATCCCATACCTCCATTTTCCTTCTTCACACATAACCTCTCCCACCTCCACCACAATATTCCTCTACTCCCACCACTCTTCATGCCCCACCAAATGGAGTTCAACATCTTCTAAATATCATCTGCCAACGTTGGTGGTATCTTGAAGACATTCATGGAATAAATGGGTATGGCCTGTGCCACCGCCTTAACCAACACTTCACGTCCTCTAGCTGACAATATCTGGCCTACCCAAGAGCTCAGGCGTTGCCAGAATCGATCTAACAAAAAACCAAAGGCATGCCTCTTGTTGCGTCCAATGAGAGCTGGCATCCCAATGTATCGATCTGTGTCCATCTCATGCTCGACCCCTAGTACTGATGCAATACCCGCTTTCAACATTGGGTGCAAACATCAAGATGTGAATAACCCGAACTTGTGAAAGTTAATTACTTGCCCGGAGGCTACTGCATACTTTTGAAAAATCTCCTTCATTACCCGGGCCTCTACAATAGATGCTTGAAAGAAAAATAGGCTGTTATTAGAAAATAATAAATGTGAAACATACGGCGCCAGATTACATACCCGCACCCCATGCAGCCGTCCATCATCCATTGCCTTCTTTACTAACGCCGACTACCCCTCTGCACATAGGATAAAGAGAAAAGGTGATAAGGGACACCCTTGACGGAGCCCCCGAGAAAGCACACTATATTCGGCTGCCGAGACACACTTCATCATAATATCCACCAACGCTGATCAAACCCCATCATTATCATAATCTCCTCCAGCAAGGCATCATTTTCAATAGGGTATCAAGGCATCATTTTCAAAATGATGAATTAGTTAAGTTATCGAGAAGAATTAGTTAACTAATTATTCTGTTAACATGTTATGGTGGCCAAATAACGTATTATCTAGCCGACAATTATTTTGTTGATAACTAGTTATCACTGTAAAATAACTAGTGAATTTGATCTATGTTTTTAAATAAAATTTTTTCATTCATACCCAAGTCAGAGACACAAAAGCAACCGACCAACAGGTCAAACATTAAGCTCATTGAGGACACTAATCAAATTCTTTGGTAAAGTGTGCTTTCTGGCTTCTTTCACCACCCATTTTGCCTTTGAGTTCTTGGTCTGGGGTGTATACCGCAAATCCACACAAGGGCTACCATTGAGGGCTTGAACGATTTGAGCGAGGTACGGTGCACATTCCCAAGGCCAGGGTCTGATATCTTCGATAAGAGCTTTCACTAGAGAAAGGTTGTCTGCAGAATAAGAGTAGTGACTTGATGGGTGGCAGCTAAATAGCTAGCTTCCAAGCTTGCTCTTGCCTCAGCAACCAAGGCTGATGAACAGAAAAACGCACCACTCCTTCCATCACACACATGACCATGACTATTTGTCATGACAACACCATAGGCCGCCTCCTGTGAATCCTTGGAGAAGGATCCATCATAGTGAATCACCAAAGATGGTGTTCGTGGCGGTGGTAAGGTGGATGAGTGGGGCGGGGTAGAGTGGTCATAGCTGGGGATCCTATGATCCGGAGAGCCATTACAAGAATTTGTAAGCACGAAGGGGTTCTTCCAATCCCCAAAGTCTTGGGCTATTTTCAAGCACGTAGCAAAAGTTGTGGAGTTCGTTCCTTTGAACACGTACTCATTACGTGCTTTCCAAATATTCCAAGTCACAAATCTTCCTCATAGTATCCTTTCCTGTCAAAGAGAAATGGGGGATGATGGGGAGGAAAACCTCGTTCAACAAAGATATCTGGCTTTTGGCCAGGGTCGTATTCTTGCAGGGTCCCTTCGTTCGACTTAGAGCGAGTTTGCTCAAGGGGGGTAGGACAGTTCACAATTCAGACTTTACAAAAAAAAGCAAGACTGGCTCAAGTTATCAAGAAATCAACTCAAGCACGGGCTCAAATATCATGGAAATAGGTGAATTCAACCAAGACATCGCAAATAAAACAATTAAGACGAGGGAGGATGAGAATGGAAGGGAGTAGATAAGTTCCCCCTAAGGATCATAACAATTGACTAAGTTGGTGAATCTATGATGAACAAAACTCGTATCCATGCATTGAAACGAATAGGCATGTCAAACACAGGCCCTAAGACTCTTAATGAAGCCTTAGGCTAGGCCAAACACTAACCAATAGGACTCTCATCACTAATTGACCAAATGTAAGACACACGCCAGGTGTTCGATAAAATGCCTCAATGGATTTTCACCCAAAACGACCTAATTCTCGCCCCTCTCTTGAGTGTAACGAATAATCAAGCCGATAAACCTAAGTTCTCTGACCTAACCAGCCTCGGTCGTCCTCCTTTAAAAAATCCCAAAAAAAGCATTTATAGGATGCTAACCAGCCCCGGGGCGTGTAACTGGCACGCTGTCCACACGCCATTTAAACGCCCATGGTCGTTGACGCTAATCTAGCTCACCTAGCGTAGCGTTAAACTTCAGAACTTGATATCTTGAGTATCCGGACTTCGATATCGATTTGATCATCGTTTGAACCTGTGGCTTCGTATCAACGTGCTATATCATGACATGAACTGAAAACTAATCATAAAACACCTAGAGAAACGTGAAAATGGAAGAAATTTTCCCAAGAGGCTATTTAAGACTAATTATCATCAATTGATAAAAAAAACCAATCAAAAGGCAACATCAACACTCAAATACCACACAAATATGTATCAATTATGGGGAATAAAACGTGACATATTTTTTCGTATCAGGGGAACAACCACTGGTCAAAAGTGATCCTTGCCCAGGGGAGAGAGGAATGAGGAAGGTGAGAGATCCAAACTTCCCTAGCATGAGGACATGTGACCAAGCAGTGCGTAATGATTTTGTCATCCTTGAGACAGATATGGCAGAAGTTGTTGGGGCAACAATTCCTTTGGAATAGTTTAGACTTTGTCGCCAAAATAACCTAATACATCTCTAAAGAAAGTAGTAAATCTTTGGTGGAAGGGAAAGGTTCCAAAGCCCACACTTTGTCATTCCGTTTCGGGTCCAACCTATTCTCCCGAGCCTAAATTGAAGATCTTCGAGCATGGTATGCCAAACAAACGGTGAAGCCTCCGTCCTTGGAGAAACTCCAGTTCCAATCATCATTCATGCTAACCGGCCTAATGGGGATGGCCAGAATAGCCTTAGTAACCTCCGAGGAGAAGAACCTCCTAATCACATTAGCATTCCAGTCAAGAGAATCATCCTGGATCCACTCTGAGATGAATCACAATGAACACCCATTAAACAGAGTCAAGAAACCTAGGAGCGAGGGAATCCATGGATCATTGTTAACTTCAGTCGACTAGCCATCCCCCACACGTTTAAGAGCACCTAAAGAAACGACGTCTCTTGCCTTAAAGAAACTCGATGAAATCCAAGAAAGATGAAATCCCTTGGGGAAGCTAAGAAATCACACTTGGGAAAATAGATACTCTTGAGGAGCCGGACCAAGAGGGCATTCGGGTTCACCAGAATCCTCCATCCCTGCTTAGCTAAAAGGGCGAGATTGAAATCAGAGAAGCTTTGATACCCAACCTGTGACATCCTAGGCAAATCCCACATCGACAAAGCACGAGGGAGATCCATGATTTATGTGGGATAGCTCAACCTTAACTGACATGACGCGTTTTGGGGCGTAGTGGTGGGGGTTTGATCTTGAGAGGAGGAGGTCATGAGTTCGAATCCCCCCAACACCCAAAACAAATTTGTGAGGGCTAGGCCCAAAGTGGACAATATCTTGTCAGAAAAGGTTGGGATGTTACAAGTGGTATCAGAGCCTCTCCATGTCCCTCTTGAACAATGGTGGGGAAAACCTCAACGAGGATGTTGAGTCCCTGAGGGAGGGGGGTGTATAGGGTGCAGTCGGCCGGTTCGGTCAAACCGAACGAATTGTCGTTGACGAACCGATTTTCTGCAAAAGTGGACGACGACGAACGATTTGCCGGTTTTTAGCCGAGCCGAACGGCGTTTCGTTTAGAGCGAACCGCGACCGGAACGAATTAGGCACCTTTGACGAAACGAGCATGACGAATTGAACGAGATTTGGACTTCAAACGAAATTTGACATCAATTGTTATTTCATTGTTTACCACTTAACCATACATACATATACATAATGGAAGAGGGCACTCGGTTCTAATTCGGTTTTCCTCGGTTTCGGTTTAACCGAAACGAGTTAAAACCGAAAATCCCAAACTGCAACCGCGACCGACGAGTCAGTTATATCGGCTCGGGCCTTCATTTGGTTCGGTTTCGTTAAACCGAAAAACCGGCAACCGACTGCCAGCCCTAGGGGTGTATGTGACATCCTAGGCAAATCCCACATCGACAAAGCACAGGGGAGATCCATGGGTTATGTGGAATAGCTCAACCTTAACTGACATGACGCGTTTTGGGCGTAGTGGTGGGGGTTAGATCTTGAGAGGAGGAGGTCATGGGTTCGAATCCCCCCAACACCCAAAAAAAAACCCATGAGGGCTAGGCCCAAAGCGGACAATATCTAGTGAATAGAATTTTATCCATATCTCCTGCCTATAAGAAGTTACGAACCGGGTCAGGGTAGAAGAAAGACGCTCATAAAATATGTTGGAATGACCTGGATAACCGCTTTAATTAGAGTTTCCTTTCCGGTCTGCGAGAGCATTCTCCCCTTCCATGCTTGTCCCTACTTTCCCATCTGATCAAGGAGAAAAGATAAAGTCTCTTTCCTAGATCGACCCTAGTCAGTCAGCACTCCTAAGTACTTGGAATGGCATGCTAACGATGCGAAGACAACTTTACTGGTGATGTTGTTCTTAAGTGTTTGAGGGACATTGGCGCTAAAAAAGATGGATGACTTCTCACGGTTGATTTCCTAACCAGTGTAATGGCTATAAGCTGAGAGGACATCCATAATACCCTCAACCTTAGAGATCGAAGCTTTCCAAAAGACCACCGTATCATCCGGGAACAAATAGTGGGTAAGGAGAAGGGATCGATTACAGAGCCTTATCCCATGCAACACATTGCGAGCCACATTCCGTTCCACAAGGAACAAAAAAGCATTGGACATAAGAATGAATAAGAAACGGGACATAGGATCACCTTGTCTAATGCCTCTGGACGGATTGAAAGGTATGGATGGATGACCTTTAATGCGAATCTAGAAACGAACTGAGCAGATGCATGCAATAATCTAGGACCGCCACAGAGGGGAAAAACCATACGCCTCCAGTATACTCTCGAACCAATCCCAGTCTACGAGGTCGTAAGCTTAGCGCATATCAAGTTTCAACATCATATCATAACATCGACCCTTCTTCCTTATTTTGAATTGATGGAGAACCTCGTGGACAATGACGATGTTATCTTGTATCATCCTACCACTCATAAAGGCCGCTTGCATCTCCGAGACAAGAGAAGGAATCCATTTCTTAAAGCCTTGTTGCCAGAATATTTGGAGTCACTTTGTACTTAAAATTATAGCATTTAATCCGCCTGAATTGGCCCAAAGAAGAGGGGTTTGTCACCTTAGGGATCAGAAAATATGGGTCTCATTCAGCCCTCCATCATTGTAGCTGATGAGAAGAAGAGTTCAATCTCAGAGCACACATCCTTGCCAATAATGTCCCAATATTTACAGAAGAAATGACCCGAAAAACCATCAGGTCCAGGAGACATACCCGCCCGCAAGACATCATCCTTAATTTCCTCTGTGGAAACCGGTCGATCCAGCTCATCATTCATCTTAGGAGTGATCACCCTCAGAAAATCCAACAAAATATTCACCAGAGAGGGGCTCTGTCGAGCTTTGAAAAGCTCCACAAAGAAGTCTGAAGTGAACTCTTCAAGTACCTTGGGATTAGAGATCCAGGTCCCAAGAGAGTCTCTGAGTTTAGTAATTTGGTTCTTTGAGTACCGTACCTAACAACTGCATGGAAGAACTGAGTATTCCTGTCACCGAGGTTGAGCCAGTCAATTTTTGCTCTTTGCCTCCATAATGCCTCCTCCTCTTTCAGGTTCCTTATAACTCATGAGTCAGCGTGTTCTCTTCGGTCATAACCTCTAGTGAGCGAAACACACTTTTGAGGCTACCCAACCTCTCCTTAATAGAGATCTCCCGATCATGCATTCTAGCGTAATGAATCCTAGCCCAATCATGTAACTGTTTCTAACATTGAGTCAACTTCTTGAAGCAATCACATTGACTCATCCAACACTTTTTTTACAATATCACTATACTCTTGGTACGCCAGCAACCAAGAATGAAACCGGAAGGGGGTGCCGCTTCTACATAATCTTGGAGCCAGATTGATCATCAATGGGCAATGATCTGATCCAATAAGGAGTTCATAAGTTACCTGGGCATCTCCAAACATCTCACTCCACCTCGGGTTACATGAGGCTCTGTCTAGTCTTTCTTTTATTTCTTTACTTCTGATTTGGTTATTTAACCAAGTGAAGGGATCTCCTTTGCACCACAAGTCAATAAGCCCATTCTGATCAACAAAATTCTTGAAAGGCCTCACCGAGTCATACCGAATAGGACCTCCTCCCACCTTCTCATGATTATAAAGTAAAGCATTACACTCCCCTACAAGGAGCCAAGGCTCACCACCAATGTAGTCAAAATCGGGATTCCACATGGAATCGAAAACATGGGTGAAATCAAAATCGTAGTTTTTAATCGTAAAATCATAAGATTTTATGAACTACCATCGAAATATTTAAGTCAACAACATATTAAGAATAAGAAGACCATTGCCCAACTTTGAAAAGTCTAGATAAGAAAAAAGAGATAATGTCAACTCTTAAGCTGTCATTCGAGGAAGTAATAATTAGATTTTAAGACACTTTTTAGTAATAACTTCTAACTTAATTAATCAAAATCTATAAAAACAATTTAATTTAATTGTGTTTGTTCTGACTTATATGTAGTTGTACAAACTGGTTATTTTCCCTAGAAAGTGAAATCATAAAATACAAGAAAAATCGTTGATTTATAAGATTCTAAGAGTTTGCTCGAGATTTTACGACCCATAGATTTTGCGTGGAATCAAGATCGCTAGAGAGCAGTGAAATCGTAAAACCATAAGATTTTAAAATTAAAATCGAGATTTTGACTACATTGCTCACCACTACTAGTTCTAAAACCACTACACATATCCCAAAAGGCACTCCTATTCGTTATAACCGGGGGAGCATGAACAAAATTAGCATAGAAACCCCCATAATCAACAAAAAACATCTATATGGTTCTTGCTAGCACTAATAATCCGAACACCCAAACCCGCCACCCACCACAGGCAAAGACCCTCGACAAACCAACCAGATCAACATAAAAACTTTCCGCATAATCAAATCGACTTCTTCTTTATCGAGGAAACCTGAATTTTGCTTGGTTTCCATGAAGAAGATGATAGAAGGGCGCCAAAATTGGATCATCATGCGGAAATGATTCCCCATTAGAGGTAGCCCGTCTCCTCTAACATTCCAACATATCATCATCTTCATGAATTATTGGGTGGCTTCTGGATAGCCACCACACCCACTTCGTCATTGGCATTACTAATAATATCCCCCACAACTTTGGGTCGCCATCGCTTATCACCCTTCTGCTTCTGCTTGTTTAAGTATTTTTTCCTTTCCCTTTCCCAACCTTCTTCAGATTTCCTAAAGGAGTTGACCAGCCCTGCCCCATACAAAATTCACCCTCCTTACTCAAATTGTAGTCGGCCCCATCAACCGCCTTAAGAGGAGCGATAGTCCCAACTTTCTCTTCTTTGTAGCTGCCTCCTTTCCCATATTAAAACCATGCCCCATCTCCCCCGCTCATTTGATTCCCCATCCTTCTTCCTTTCCTTGAGCTTTCAAGTCTAAGAGCCCGCCTGACCTTATCTTGCCCCCAATAGCTTTTGCGTTGGGCCTCCTTCTCCCCCAGTCCTACTAAAGTAGACGGAACCGGGCCAATGCCAGGTGGGAACTGAAGCCCAGTAGAGAGTGGGATAGCGCTAGAGCCCATTATCCCTATTGAAGCGCATAGGTCATTCTCCAAATTTCTAGGACTTATCTACGTGGCCGCCTTCTTCACTCTTTTTGAATTGTAAGACCATCTCCAATGCTTGACTATATAATGAATAATTTGGAAAATTTAAAAGAAGAGTTCTCCAACGGTTTGTGTAAAAATGGAAAATGGCTAAATATTGTAAAATTCTAATGGGTTGTTTGGATCCTTTATTTATTAGAGAGATTTGTATTAAATATAGATATTTCAGTAAATTACTTGTTTGGTGTAACAATTAAGACGAGAGATTTTAACTCAAAGAGATTTCAAAATATCTCTATTGACCTATTTACAAATATCACCTACTACCCCATATATTTAAAAATCTCTTTCATTATTGACAATATTATCCATATTAATCATTAAAATTTACGTATTCTGTGTATATAAAATAACAACACGGCTCACTAGGAAATAATAAACCCTACACCATTCAGCTACCGTTGAACCTTGTTCTGCATCTGTTGCTGCCTAACCACTGCACAACAAACAAGGTAATACTAAGTGCTTTGCTTTATTCCTTTACTTTATTCTTTTGCTTTATTTGTTTAATGTACATGTATATATGAAATGGAGGAGTTGGAGATAGCTACAGACCATTTTAGTGATGAGCACTTGTTGGGTTCAGGCGCTTTTGGGAATGTGTATAAAGGGTTCTTTGAAGCTGAAGGGATTACTATGGCGGTTAAGAGAGCTTATGCTAATTCTTTCCAAGTGATGCGGAGTTCATAAATGGTAAGGAAGACATATCATTTTCATAATCCCTTGCTTCAACAGTTCAACTTCCATCATCTCTAATTAATAGCCACTAGTGTAAAAAAAGAGTGCAAAGGAAGTATGAATACTTTTATCTTGACTCTTGGTTAATGCGAATTGCCAAGTCCATTACTTTATTATAAGCATCACCTCTTAATAAGGGTAATTTAGTATTTATTATGTAATCATTAAAAATCATCATTTACAAATCACTATTAAGAAAATGGCATATAAATGATATATTATTACAAATGAGATATTTAAGTTACTATCTATTTTCAAATATAGAGATTTAGTCAAATATCTCCATTTCTATAGTACGAGATCCAAACGACCCATAAGTATATTTGGCCAATGAATTAGAAGAATGAAAAATGTGCCTCACATACATTGAAGGACACTTATTCCCTCAACAACACATGTGACTAAGTTAATATTTATTTGTACACTAGCTTTTTTTACCTGACCGGTTGGCCGAACATTGTTTTTACATTACATGTCTTAATCATAGTACTAATAAAAGTATTTACTTATGAAATCATAATATCATTTATTTGGTTTGATTCATTTGTACGACTAATTTAAAATTTAACTAAATTATGTTTAAATTTAATCTAAAGAATAAGTGTTATTGTATTAATATGATTAAGGTTTTGATTAGTCTTAAATGTTTATTATATAATTACTACATTGCTTATTTTAAATGTATTATATTTTGGATTAAGTTAATATATATTTTTTAACTGGGGTTTCCACTTTGAGTGAGCTCATTTGGAACCTTCTGGTGAGTGGTAGATCGCCGGCTGGCTTCTGATAGTCCCCAGTGCAGTCACAACTTTCAGGATTTCCGATTTTCCTTCGTTGCTAAGCTTGGTTCCTTTACTCTCTCCCTCGATTGATCGCTGCTGGTGGATTTTCCACTGTGGGTGAGCTCCTTTAGAGCCTTTCTGGTGATTGATAATTCACCTGCTCGGTTCTAATAGTCCCCGGTGCGATTCCAGGTTTCAGCAATTGTTTCATTGATCTCTCTACCCCCTCCTCTATCTTTTCTCTCTCCTTCTTATGGATGAATCTAAAAATATCAAATCAAAAGATTTGGGAGGGAATACTTGGGCGTCTGTGGTAGGAGCTGGTCTGAATCTAGATTTGCAGTATTTCCCCCCTGTGGTTATTGACGGTGTGTTGCAGATCTAGAAAAGTATACTGGAGCTTGGGTACAAAGAGTTGAAAAAAGCCATAGTAGGTTAGGTGTTTGGCGATTCGCCGCCACTCCATGTGATTCACGATTTAGTTAATAAACTGCGGGGATATGATGGTTACATTTCTGTATCGTTGCTTCCTTCAGGTCTTCTATTAATCAAGTGTTTGACGTAATCTCTCTGTGATTGGGTTCATTCTAGATTGTGGCACGTTCATAATCAACCCCTGTTATTGAGGTGTTGGAAGGCAGATCTTGAGCCAGTTGAAGTTCCAATGTGGATCACCTTGAAAGGAGTCCCTCAACCACTGTGCAATCATTCAGGGATTGGTCACCTTGCTAGTCAGGTAGGGAGGCCTCTCAGCAAGTTCACACGTTTAGGAACTACTGTTCTGGTCTGTGTTTTGATAAGTGAAGAGAATGTTAGACTAGACTCCCTTGCTGTCTAGGTTAAGAATAAATGTCATGAGGTTGCAATTGAATATCCTATTTACAAAGCTTATGAGAAAAATAAGCCTGATGGTGATATAAATCGAAAGAAGGTTTGATGTACGGTTAAATCCCCCGCCTCTACTTCAGGCAATGACACCAAATCTTCTACAAGAGAGAAGGAGGTGCCTAAAGGAGGGGATAATCAGTTGTCTGTTGGTACTGATAAACAGGTGGATAATAATGATAAACATGCTATTCCTCAACTCCCAGTCTTTACTGAAAGTGAAAAAGGAGAGAAATATACTACTAAGGGGGGGTTCTAAGGTTAAAGGAAATGAAGATGCTATCAGTTCTCCACTTATACTAGAGGGTGAAACCACGTCTCAAGAAGAGGAGGTTTCATCTGGAGGTGAGGAAACTGCTAGAGGTATGGAAGATTCATCTTCTGCTAATCTGGATAAGGATGTGATGACACTCGATTTGACGTGATTATCAGCCTCATTTAAGCGAAATTTCCTTGCTTAAGACATGGTTTTTAGGGTAGAATAGCGAATATTCAATCAATTGCCCTATCTCGTGCCATCTGTGTTACTTTGGCCCGTTTCAGGCCTATTTGATGGTTTTCTAGTGTTTTTATGTTAGCACAGGTTTTTGCTGTCAAATAAAGTAGCCAAGGACGTGTCTAAGGCGTTGGAACCTCGAGGAATTGCACCGGAATCGATCCGAGGAGTAAATCGAGTCGAACCAAAGTCTGCCCCGGTTTACACTAAAGTTTTCGCCGAAAATCCCTTAGTGTTTTCGGCGAAAACCCCAGCACAAATCGACTGATGCTGATGAAAGGAAGTTTTCGGCAAAAACCCTAAGTTTTCGCCGAGAACAATTGATCCGAAAATCACAGGAGAAAAGCAGCCGGCAGACCATCCATTTACACTAAGATTTTCGGCGAAAATTCCTTATAATTTTCGGCGAAAATATCAGTTAAAATCCGGCGGTATTAGGGTTAAGTATAAATACTTAACTGGCGGCCCATACTTGGAGACACAACATAATTACCAACTAATACCGAACTTCAGAATTCTCTCAAGTTCTGGAGCAGAGAGTTTAGAGTCCGAAGAGCCGGAAAGAGATCGTGATGCCATCCCTTCCATCTCGAAGACTCGGAGCTAGGATTGCAGTTTACCAAAGATCGAAGTCTGCCAGAGTCGTCTTAATTAGGTTTTTCAGATTCTTTTCTGTTTTTTCCTCTGGATGATGAACTCTTTCTTTGTCTTTGATTCTTTTGTGATAAACATGAGTAGCTAAACTCTTAGAGCTTAGACTAGATGAACCCTAAGTGACCCAGGGCTTTAAAGCGGTCACGGATCGGCGGTGATTAGATTCAAAGTTCAATCAGTTTCTCTTTCATGTTTGATTTGTTCTTCATTGTTCATGTTTCTTGTCTGGATTTATCACCTAGATTAGATTCTTGTTAAGCTAAGGATAGAAGCGAACGCTCGCCTTACTTTAAAACATCAAATTGAACAATTAAGCTTATAATTGGAGCGTGCCTTTCGTAGGAACCGTTAGGGTTAATCCACTGCAAGAGTAACTCATAAATCGTTAGTAATCCCACCAGTTAAGTCGTTGCGAGAGGCGACCGTACCCGGGCGACTAATTAATCTTGGTAGCTAGAACGGATAGAGCGAACGTTCGCCGGTCTTAAACCTAAGGGTAAGGAGTTATGGTGGTGTCTTAGAACTGATTGAATGAGAATTGAAATCCGCTGATCTGTTGATTGCCTATGCTCTGGTGAACGAAGGGGGATTCAAAGTCTAAGTTCATCTGTCATCTCTGTTTTAATCAACCAATTCCTAATCTGTTCTTAGTTTCAATTTATAATTTCTCTGCATTTCTTAGAATTAGAAGTCGTGGAACTCACACCACGCACGAAGTGCTTAAACCTGAATAATTTGCTAGCTTATTTGAGTAGTCAATCATTAGAAGGCCCGTGGAATACGATCTACCCTAGCTTTTGTTAGCTTTGTTAGTTATTTGATTGAGTCGTCAACGACCGGCTCACCAGGATGGTAAGCAGGAAATTGGTATGCCTAAAGCTTTTTGTCCAGAATTTTTTCTTCCGCTCAAAAGAGGGGTGCGTAGAGGTAAAAAGTTCTGATATGAAGGTGTTAGTTTGGAATCAAAGAGGATTCAACTCCTCTAGTAAACAACTTTTTATTTCTGGTCTTTTGAATAAATCTAAAAAAAAATATAGTTGGGTTATTAGAAACTAGAGTTTCTCACAAAAATTCTCAAAAAATCGAAGCTGATAAGTTTGCTGGTTGGAACTACTTCTTGAATTATGATAAGATCTCTTTAGGGAAGATTTGGATAGTTTGGACGAATGCTCTGGATGTGAAGGTGATTTATCATTAAGATCAATTTGTGCTATTGTTAGTGAATGATCTACATCCATTATATGTTGGTGTGGTTTATGGAGCAAATAAAGTTGGGGATAGAAGAATTTTTTTAAGATACTCATCAGTTGTTAGGAAGCTTAACGATGCCTATTTGCTTACTAGGGGATTTCAATGTCATTGCTAACCCACAAGAAGCTTCAAATAATATAGGTATTTTTGCTGGAATGAGAGAGTTTCTGGACTGGATTAATGAATGCGGATTTTTTTGATCATATAGCTGCTGGCCCAAAGTTCACTTTGTATAATAATAGACAAGATGATCCAATTTATAGGAAGTTGGATCGTTGTTTGGTCAATGAAGTTTGGTTGAAAGAGAAGAATAATAGTAGAGTTAAGTTGCTTGGTCCACATAAATCTGACCATTGTGGGATGATGCTTGATTCTGAGATACTTATCAAGAGCATGTCGAAGCCTTTTAATTTTTTGATATGTGGTTGGCCAATGAGAGCTATGGGGATACTGTAGAGGCAGCCTGGAATTCGACCTATGGAGTTAGTGTGAAAACAGGATTCTATAGAGTTTTTGCTATAAAAAATGTGAAGTTAGCTTTGAAGAAGTTAAACCAGGAATGCTATTCTGGCATTGATAATAGAGTTAAGCTGGCTGAAGTGGAAATGCAAAAAGCTCAGTTGCTAGCTCTGTCTAATCCTAATGAAACTCTAGCTGGCTGAAGTGGTGAGTGCTTATCATCTAAAAAACACAACTCCTAGATGTGCTTCGAAGATTGACTTGCGTAAGGTGTTTGAGTATGCTGATTTAAGTTTTCTAATCAATGTTCTTATTGCTATGGGGTTCTAATGAGCCACCTGTACCCTGGACCCGACTAGAGCTGCCCCTAACCAGGAGCCAAGTGAGAGCCTTCAAGGATCAGCTCAATGCCTACATGAAGTCTTGGAGCAAGGGTGGCCATGAAGAGGATGCAAAGAGGTTCACCAGAGAAGGCTACACACTCTTGGAAACTAAGGAGCCACACCAGGAACTGGTGTCAGACCGAGCTATAGAAGTGATTCCAAGCCAAGCGCTGATGCTGATGACGGGCCGAGACAAGAGCCCCAGGCCAAGCCTAGCACCGAGCCTCGGCCCTAGGCCAACTCCTATAAGCCCCAAGGCCAAGTCCCTGCCCAGAGACACCCTTGAGGCCATCCCTGGACAAAAAACTGATGACACTAAATTTATAGTGTTTATCTTCCCCTATTAAACTACATTTTACACCCATGGATGCAGTTATGATGAGTATTTGGTGTAAATGTGTTAACTATGCGATTATCGGCTCCAAGTACGTACATTGTCCATATTTTGTCTATTTTTACCTTGTTTGTGAGTTATTTTGTTGAGAATCCAGGTTACCACATTGTAGAGGACTCTCTCACGAGTCCATCGCTTCAAACAGGGACCAATTCGGAGTTTGGACGGAGCAGGAATTGCCAAAATAAGAAGCTGAAATTACTTTTTTTCCAGTTTTCCTGATTTGGACGGATTTTGGGTATTTAAACCCCAAAAGAGGCATTATTCATTGATTATTCAATTGGGAGATTTTTTCACGACCTAAAGAGAGTTTAGAGCTTATTTTGAAGCAATCAGAGAGATCCTGACGCCATTAATCCATCCTGGATGACGCTCGGAGCTAGGAGTTGAAGATTTTCCAGATCGGAGTTTCATGGAATCATCCAAAATTAGGTTTTTTCAGATTCCTTATGTTCTTCCCTTGTTTTAAGATGAATTCTTATGTAGTTTTCGAATCTTGTTTGTCAGACATGAGTAGCTAAACTCTTATAGCTTAGATTAGATGACCCCTAAGTGACTCGGGGCTCTAAAGCGGCCATGGATCGGCGATAATTAGATTTTAATTCAGAAAGTTTCTTATTCATAATTGGTTTGTTCTTAATCTATGGGATCGTTTTCCGCGCAGTAATTGGGCCAGGATTTCTACCGAATTCCTGTTTGGTCGAATTCCCTTGTTTTCTGGGCAAAATAGGGTACACAAAACCGACAGATTTCAAATCTGGGCAGGATTTCAAATCTGGGCAGGATTTCAAATGAGCTCTGGCAGGGTTTTCAAAACCTTTTGAAAAGGGAAGGAGATGGCAGGGTTTCTATTTTTTACCTTGATTTTTTCAACAATACCCCTTTATGTTCTATTTTCTAACGTGAGAGAACAATTTTTTGGTTCATTCTTTTTAAAGAAAAAACTTCTATAATATTTTAATAGCTGAGATGGATTAATATTGAGTCACCATTGGTCATGAGATGCAGCTCATATAATTTTTTATGAAGCTAAGGTGTCATATTATTCCACATTCTTCGAATGTTTGAATAATTTTGATTATTTGAATATTCATGTTTGGTCGATATAATTTTTTTTAATAATGGTGAGCTTGAATTTTATGAGTATGTTGGGTAAAAAACAACATAAATAAGATGCAAAAAGAAAGTAAGGGTTGTTCGGATTGATAGGAAGGGTAGTTCAGTCATGTTAGGTGGTCCTTTGTTTGAAATCCATATAGTAATGGTATAATGGAAAACAAGGAATTAAAATCTGAAAGGAATTAGGGTCTTACCCAGCAATCGAATCCCTTCCGGGTTTTAATTCCACTGCAATTCATTTCCTCGCGGAAAACGACTCCCTAGATTAGTTTCCTGTTGAAATAAGGATAGTTGGCGAATGTCCGCCTTGTTTTAGAACTTCTCATAGGAACCTATTCAATGGATTATGTCTTTCGTAGGAACCCTTTAGGTTAATTCATTTCTAGAGCAGCTCATTAAAATCAATCAGGTGCACCAGTTAGTTATCCGTTGCAGAAGTGAACGCACAGACGGTTAATTAATCTTGGTAGTTAGTTCTGATAGTGCGAACATTCACAAACTTACACCTAAGGGTAAGGAGCTGTGATGGTGTCTAAGAACTGAATAAATTAGGATTGAAAGTCATCGATTTTGTGATCGCCAATGTCGTGGTAATTTTAGGGGATTCGAGTCTAAGCTATCGTCTCTTTAATTGAATAAACCCAATCAATTAACCTGTTTCTTAATTTAATTTCAATTTCCCACCTTGCTTAATACATTAGAAGTCATGGAACTCACACCACGCAACTTTATTTTAAACCTGAATTTTTGCCAGCTTCTTTGATTAAACAATTTGAAGAAACCCTTGGAATTCGATTTATCCTACTTTGGTGGGATAGTATTTGATACCCTGTTCTGCACGTTATCAAATTGACGTCGTTGCCGGGGGCTCTTCTTAATTGTTTGAAAGAAGAGTTGGCATTTATTCTTCTACTTTCCATTTTTTCATCTTCCATCATACTTCGATTTTACACTGGTTGTTTTTATTTTTGTTAATTGCAGGATTGAATGCAGGTATATGAACCGTCCAAGTACTCGTTCTCATCTCAAATCTGTCAAGACTAAGAGCACAAGCACCTCTAGCAGTTCTATACCGTCAAGACCACAACAAAGAACAAAGCAAGTGATAATCGATCCACCCTCATCCTCTACCCCCATCAAAGTTGAGGAGTTGAAGGAGAACTCATCTTCTTCGCCTACACCATCCGTTCATTCATACTCCCCACCACCATCAACCAGAATGGATCCACCACCACCACCACCTCCTGCTCAACGCATCATGGTGAATTATATTAAGTAGAGTGCTACTAGTGTTCCGTCAAACATCACCGTGTCAGTCAATGATGCAGATCTTGACTATGAGATAAAAATCCCCTTCTTGGGAATGATCTCTAGGGATGTCCAATTTGAAGGGAAGCCGCATGACAATCCATGCACTCATCTAGCGGACTTCCTTTTCATGTGCGAGACATTCAAGAGTGGGAACCTCGACAAGAACACTCTATGCTTGTGAGCATTCTCATTCTGTCTCAGAGGCGCCGCTAAGAGTTGGCTTAACAGCAAGCCACCCGGTCATTACACCAATTGGGATGATCTTGCCCAAGACTTTGTGGAGGAGTACTTTTCTCCGTCAAGAACCACATCTTACAAGGATAGCATTGCCAGGTTCAGACAGAAGGACGGAGTGAGCTTATATGATCCTTAGAATGAATTCCAAGAACTTCTCTACAACTGCCCTCATCATGGGTTCGAGCAAAGACAACTGGTTGAGATCTTCGCTCAGGGAATGAATGATGAATCGACAAAGTGGGTCAACTCCTTGGCTGAAGGAGATTGCACCGTCCTCACACCAGAAGCTGCTCTACTTCACTTTGCTAGTTGCGCCTCCAAGTCCAGGAACTGGGAGAGACAGTCTGAAGCATCCAAGAGTCAGCTAGGCCTTGAAGAACAGATCAAGGCAGAAGTTCAGAAGCACATGAAGAAGGACGGATCACCCCATTAACACTCCTTCAGATTCTGTCTATGTTGCTGATTGTGAATGGTGTGGAGTTTGTGCTCACAATAGAGGAAGTTGTCAGAACTTTGGTAAAGTAGATGTCTGATCTGTGGATGAAGTGAACTTTATTGGCCAAGGCTTCATCAACAATCAAAAAGGCTACTCCGACTACCGACAGTTCAAACAATCTCAACAACAGCAACAACAAGGAAGCTTCCAAGAGTGCCCTCCATACAATTCCAGCATGAATCAGAATCAGAATAATCGACCATCTCGGTCATTTCAAGAGTAGAAGCTGGGTAATCAACCAAGTGGAGCTTACCAGCCACCTCACCGGAACCAGGGTAACTATGGTATAGCACCTAGCAATCGCTAGAATCTGTTCTTCAATAACAGTTGCCAAGGACCACCTGGATTCACCAGAGGACAACATCCTCAAAGGTCAGCACCACAAAGCAATAGAGAGAGAAAGATAGATAAGAAGCTCGACCTAATCATGACAAGGCTTGACGACCATGATCCACAGTTCAAAGATCAAGCTGCCTTGAATCAAGGCCAAATAGCTCAAGGTCAGAGGATGGAAGACTAGCTCAACAACATTGTCAGCCTCCTCTCCAGTGGTCGCCCCATGGGTCAGTTACCGAGCCAGACAGAGCCAAACCCAAAGAAGGAGTATGTCAAGGCCGTCTCGACAAGAAGTGGCAAGCAACTAGCTGGTCCTACAGCTCTTGATTTTGTCATGGTTCCTGATGAAATTTCCATTGACATGCTAGAGATCGAGGAATAAGAAGAGGAGGTGCCTACCAAGCCTCCTCCTTCACCAGTTCCTGCGCCACCTTTGCCTCCGCATCAGTCGAGGATCCTTTTCCCTAAAGCCTTGTTGAACAAGCCAAAGGACCATGACACTCAATACAAGAAGTAGTACTCGGTCTTGAAGAACACGAAGTCATTGATGTCATAGAGATGATACCACAGGTTGGGAAGGTCATGAAGGATATCACAAAGAACAAGAAGAATGGAGAGGCGTCTTCCATCTCCTTTAACGAGGACTGCTTTGCCGTCCTCTGCCACACACCATCCATACCCCCTCCAGCTAAGTGTTGCGATCCCAGTTCTTTCACTTTACCATGCATCATTAATTGTTTGATAATTGATTGTAGCTTAGCTGATCTAGGTGCTTCTATTAATATCATGCCTACGTGTCTTTATGAAAAATTGAATCTAGGTGAATTGAAACCGATTAATCTATAATTGGTGTTAGCTGATAGATCTGTTAAAACACCTTGGGGAATAATAGAAGACGTGGCTGTCCGTTGTGGTCCTTTTACAATTCTTGCTGATTTTGTTGTAATGGATACCCGAGAGAAAGATGTTACCCTCCTCCTAGGCCAACCGTTTCTAGCAACAGCTAACGTGACCATCAATGTCCAACATGGTTCGTTGACTTTGAGGGTTGGAAAGGATAGTGTCACATTCCCCCTCAAGGACGGTATGCAAAATTTTGCTAAGGAAGATGCACACTGTTTATCTATTGATACTATGGAGTTGGTCTCGACCAACTTTGGTACTAATGACATTTCTAGTGTTTCTTCCAAGATGGTTATGTCAGGACTTGAGTAGGTGATGACACTCGATTTGACGTGATTATCAGCCTCATTTAAGTGACATTTCCTTGCTTAAGACATGGTTTTTAGGGTAGAATAATGAATATTCAATCAATTGCCCTATGTCGTGCCATTTGTGTTACCTTGGCCCGTTTGGGGTCTGTTTGATGGTTTTCTAGTGTTTCTATGTTAGCACAGGTTTTTGCCATCAAATAAAATAGCCAAGAACGTGTCTAAGGTGTTGGAACATCGAGGAATCACACCGAAATCGATCCAAGGAGCCAACCAAATCAAACCAAATCCTGCCCCGTTTTACAAAGGAATTTTCGGCGAAAACACCTAGGGTTTTCGACGAAAATACATGAAAAAATCCACTAGAGCTCAACCAAAGAAGTTTTCGGCGAAAATGTGAAGTTTTCGCCGAAAACCATCAGTCCGAAAAACACAGGAGAATTCAGCCGGCGGACACCCTATTTTGTAAAGGAATTTTCGGCGAAAATTCCTTCATATTTTCGCCAAAAATCTCAGTTAAAATCCGGCGGTATTAGGGTTAAGTATAAATACTTAACCGGCGGCCCAAAATCAGGATATACTTTTCATAATCATAATTTCCAACTAATACCAAATACTTTAAGGTTTCTCAAGAGTTCTGAAGGAGAGTTTAGAGTTCGAAGAGCCGGAAAGAGATCGTGACACCATCCCTTCCATCTCGAGGACTCGGAGCTAGGATTGCAGTCTACCGGAAGATCGAAGTTCTGCCGGAGTCATCATAATTAGGTTTTTCAGATATTTTTCTGTTCTTCCTCTGGATGATGAACTCTTTCTTTATCTTTGATTCTTTTGTGATGAACATGAGTAGCTAAACTCTTAGAGCTTAGACTAGATGAACCCTAAGTGACCCAGGGCTTTAAAGCGGTCACGGATCGGCGGTGATTAGATTCAAAGTTCAATCAGTTTCTCTTTCATGTTTGGTTTGTTCTTCGTTGTTTATGTTTCTTGTCTGGATTGATCACCTAGATTAGATTCTTGTTAAGCTAAGGATAGAAGCGAACGCTCGCCTTACTTTAAAACATCAAATTGAACAATTAACCTTATAATTGGAGTGTGCCTTTCGTAGGAACCGGTTAGGGTTAATCCACTGCAAGAGTAACTCATAAATCGTTAGTAATTCCACCAGTTAAGTTAAGTCGTTGCGAGAGGCGACCGTACCCGGGCGACTAATTAATCTTGGTAGCTAGAACAGATAGAGCGAACGTTCGCCGGTCTTAAACCTAAGGGTTAGGAGTTATGGTGGTGTCTTAGAATTGATTGAATGAGAATTGAAATCCGCTGATCTGTTGATTGCTTATGCTCTGGTGAACGAAGGGGGATTCAAAGTCTAAGTTCGTCTGTCATCTCTGTTTTCAACCCTAAATTCCGATCTGTTTTTAGTTTCAATTTTTAATTTCTCTGCATTTCTTAGAATTAGAAGTCGTGGAACTCACACCACGCACGAAGTGTTTAATCTGAGTAATTTGCTAGCTTATTTGAGTAGTCGATCATTAGAAGGCCCGTGGTATACGATCTACCCTAGCTTTTGTTAGCTTTGTTAGTGATTTGTTTGAACCAGCACAACGGCGGGTTCACCAAATTGGCGCCGTTGCCGGGGACTTCTTTTGATTGGTTGAAAGAGGAACTGGCAATTTATTCTTCTACTTTCCATCTTTCACTTGTCCACCCACTTCGATTTTACACTGGTTTTGTTTGTTTTTGTTATTTGTAGGTTGTTCACAGGTGTATGCATCGCCGCCCTTGGACTCGCTCCCAAACGAACAAGGCTAAGAGTATAGAGAGACCAAGCAGTTCTGCTCCACCTCGACAATCACAGATTCCAAGGAGAAGCAGAACCAACCCACCTCCATCCGTCACTCCGATTAAGATCGAGGAACTGAAGGAGAGTTCCTCATCTTCACCTTTACCGTCACCTTCATCCGTTTCATACACTGAGTCACTTTCACCTCCTCCATCTCCTACCATGACTGATCAGTTACCACCACCACCACCACCAGGTGGAAATCCACCACCGCCGCCTGCACAGAAGAGTCTAGCTGACTACAACAAGCCGAGCGCGACTAGCGTTCGATCTGCCATTGCCGTGCTGCGCATTGAAGAAGATCCTGACTATGAGATTAAGATTGCATTCTTGACTATGATCTCTAGGGATCTACAGTTTAAAGGTAGGCCACTAGACAATCCGTGCACACATCTGGCGGATTTCCTTGATCTCTGCAGCACTTTCAAGAACGGAAACCTCGACAAGAACACTCTTTGCTTGAGAGCTTTCCCATTCTCTCTGAAAGGCGCAGCCAAGAGGTGGCTTACTGGCAAACCACCCAGATATTACACTGACTGGGATACTCTGGCTCAGGACTTCGTTGAAGAATACTTCCCTCCTGCCAGAACAACAGCCATCAAAGACAGCATCGCCAGATTCTCCCAGAAAGAAGGAGAAAGCTTGTACGACACTTGGAATCGATTCCAAGAACTTCTCTACAACTGTCCTCATCACGGATTCGAGCAGAGGCAGTTAGCTGAAATCTTTGCTCGAGGTCTTCGAGAAGAATCTGCCAAGTGGGTCAATTCTCTAGCTGAAGGGGATTGCACTACGCTCACATCTGAAGCTGCTCTTCTTCATTTTGGAAACTGTGCTTCCAAGTCAAGGAACTGGGAGCGACAATCAGAAGGATCAAGGAGCAAGCTCGATCTTGAAGCTACTATCAAGGCAGAAGTAGAAAAGCATCTGAAGAAGTCTTCTACACCAATCAAACCGCCGGCAGCTTCTATCTATGTTGCTGATTGCGAATGGTGTGGAGCTTGTGCGCATAATGGAGGCCGTTGCCAGAATTTTGGTAAGACAGAAGTCTGGTCCGCCGAAGAAATAAATTTCATTCAACAAGGCTTCGTTAACAATCAAAATGGTTATGCTGGCTACCGCAACTTCAGGCAGCAAGGGAACTATCAAGACAGACCTCCCTACAATAATGGTGCCAACCATAACCAGAACCAGAATAACCGCCCAGCTGGTCCAGCTCAGGATCAGAAGCCTAACCATCCACCGGGAGGTGTCTATCAGTCGCCACACCGTAATCCGGGTAACTATGGAACTGCTCCTGGCAATCGCCAGAATCAATACTTGAATAACACCTTTACAGGTCAACAGTACCAGAAGGAAAACAACGTCAGTGACCTGGACAAGAAGCTTAGTCAGATCATCACCAGACTCGACGATCATGACAGTCAGTTCAAAGCTCAAGTTCTTCTCAATCAAGAACATATAGCAGCCGGTCAAAGAATCAAGCAGGCTGTGAACAACATCTCGAGCATGCTAGCATCTGGTCGACCATTTGGCCAACTTCCGAGCCAGACAGAGCCGAATCCGAGAAAGGAACAAGCTAAGATGTTATCTGTTAAAAAGTTTACAAGCTTATCTGCTGACGCTTCTTCTGTTTTACGCAGGATTACTGAAACTCCAGAGAAGAAGGAAGCACTGAAAGTGCCTAAGGAGGATGATCCTCCTCTTGCACCGTATTATGTGAAGCCTCCGTTTCCGAGAGCATTGCTGCCAAATGCAAGGATCGAGACTGGCATGAAGGGGAATAAAGAAGGATATCCTGATGCTCGTAGCACGAAACCCTCCTCTCCATATCCAGCTAAGTGTTCTGATCCTGGTTCTTTCACTCTACCTCTTGTCATTAATGATGTTGAGATAGAACGTTGTTTGGTTGATCTTGGCGCGTCTGTTAATGTGCCTATGAGTCTGTATGAAAAATTAAACCTAAGAGAACTTGAACCACCTAGCATGCAACTTGCCTTTGCTAATAGATCGCTTTGTTATCATTGACACTAGTAAGGATGATTCTACCATTCTCATAGGATGACCTTTCATGGCTACTACTGGAATGCAAATTAACGTTCCAAATGGTTCTTTAACTTTGAGGGTTGGTAAAGAAACGATAACATTCCGCCTTAAAGATGGAATGAAATATAATCCTAAGAGTGAAGAATTCATTGTCTAGCTGTTGAAACTGTGGAGCTGACTCCGGTCAACTCCGTCACTAAAGTCTCTTCTAGTATCCCTAGATCAATTGCTGTTGCAGGTGCTGGATAGATTATCAAGCAGAAAAATCTGTTCCTCAGAAGCCGCCAAGAAGAAAGGAACTGCAAGCCTCATCTAAGCCACTGAGCAAAGAACCTGGTAGATCCCGGGGGAAGAACAAGAAGATGAAGACTCAAATGGTCTGGAGACCAGTTGTGCCGCCACCTTCAACCGAGCCAGCTGCACCACCAATTCGTTCTGAGATACCGGCACCGGAACAAGTATTGAATGAGGAGCCTAAAGCATCTCCTAAGGAAATACCTACGATCACCGATCCTGGTGATACAAAGCCGGAGGTTAAAGAGAAGACGAAGCCAATCATTCTCATTCCCTCTACCGTCTTCCTCGTAAAAGATGATCCCTTGACAGAGCTCTTTGGTCCATTCAAGATCACTGAGCACCTTCCTGACGGACGTACCAAGCTTACACACGCTAATAGGAAGAAATTCACGCTCACCGGAGATACCCCGAAGCTCTACTTCATGAATTCCGATGCTAGCGTTAAGGAGAACCTGAGTTGGGATGTCTCCTAATACCGTCCAGGTATCGTCCATCTCAAGGATGTTAATCTAGAGCGCTTCGTGGGAGGCAACCCACGGCTGGAGTCAGTTTTTCATTTGTGTCAGACTTACTGTTTTAGAGTCGGTTTGGGGGAGCCAAAAGTGTCAGTTTGTTTGATTTCTTATTTTCGTGTGTATTCTGTGTGTCGTAGTGTCAATTGCAAGTCGTTTGAGGTTTTTTTCGATTTTTGTGGATTTAATTGTGATTTTCTGAAGTTTGCCGGGATTGCGAAAATATTTTCAATCGTACAGGTCAAAATTTTTGGCGAAAATGTCCCAATTTTTCGGCGAAAACTTCCTTTGAAATCCCACTGAGTTTTCCAGACGTTTTTACCTAAACTTTTCGGTGAAAATGTATTGAAATTTCGGCGAAAACCTTTTTGAAAACCGGCAGTACTTTTTAACTAGCATTTTCAGCGAAAACTTGCACATATTTTCGCCGAAAACATGAGTGAAAATCAAACAATTTTTCCCTTTATTTTTCACGGACTCACCCTCTCTCTCCTCACTTTCATTTTCGAAAATCTGAAAAAAACCTCCCCCAGTTTTTAACACCCGCCGTCGCCGATACTACTGTCACCGCCGCCGACCAAACCCTTCGCCCGCCGCCCTACTCCCCTCCCTTTTCCGAACATTTTGAGACGTAGATCGTCCGGATCGGAGCTCTAGAGCTCCCGTTCAGCCAAACCCTAGATTTTTGAGTTTTTCACCGATTTCTCTTTCTCCGTTCATTTTCAGCAACCATGGCTTCAAGGTAAGTTGTAGAACTTTTCATTACGAATCTTTTGACATATTGAATGCTGAATTTCGTCGGGGTTGACTTTCGGTTGACTTTTTGGTTTACCTCGATTTGCGTGCCGACTGATTTCGTGTGCACTGGGTTAGCTGAACTCTTTGGACTGATCTAGCATGATTAGGGAGTATTGTGCTTAATTTTTATATCGTTTGATCATGTGTTGCTTTGCATAAGACCTATTCTTTGTGGTGTTGACTTTTGAGAAATGTCGGTTTGACCATGAACTGTTTATGATCAGTTGGCTGCCTTATGTGCTCATTTACGTTCATATTCTTGTGCTTGCCTTCTGAGATCATATTATGCCGTCATTTCCCGCTTTGTGATAGTCTTGCCATGATTAGGGTTCAATGTTCGATTATGTTGACTTTTCGAATGTCGTTTTGACTTCTGAACTCTAATTGTGATATTCCATTCTGGCTGTGTCCTAAGCATGTATTTTAATTGTTTGGGATTACCGGTTAATCTGCTTTGCTTACCCCCACTCGGTTTTCCTCATTTCTTTGTGAAATTGAGTTTTTTCTACTAAGTGTGGGGTAGGGTTTTAGTTTGACTAATCTGGTTTGTTTTCTTGCTTAGGAACGTAACTCATGAGCGCAGGACCAAGCAGAGACTTGATACCGGCTCCAGCTCCCGAGCTCCGGCTCCGGTCACACCGGCCATCCATGGACCTCCCCCAGCTTTCCCTGGCCATGTTGGGTACCACCACACCTTTGCTCGCCTGCCCTCGTACTACTTCGAGTGCTACCAGAGGCTCGAGAATATCCCTGGAGCTGCTGTTCACCCCCTTTCCATGGAGTCGCTCTGCGACCACGATGAGGACTGGCATCGGAACGTACTCAATGCACTGACGCATGCTGGCTTGCTGAAGCTGACCACGCTAGCCGCCGACTTCCCAGAAGTCGCTCTACAGGAGTTTTGGGCGACGTTCGATCTAGACGAGCACAAGAGGAGGCAAGGCAAGAAGGTCGTTTCCTTCTATCTGGGCGGGGTGCACAGGACACTCACCTATGATGAGTTTGCAGCTCATCTAGGCATCCCCCATGAGCACTACAATGGTCATTACCTCGGCTGGGAGGACGACGATGACGGCGGAGAGGAGTACCATGCCCTCTGGAGCCACATGACTGGAGCGCCTGACGATCGTCTCACGAAGCATAATTTAGTTAAGTCTTTCTCTCACACTCTCTATAGATTCATTCACATGGTTTGGCGTTGTTCTCTTTTGTATGCTCCAGAGAAGGACCGCCACCACATCAGCCGAGAGGAGCTTCTTCTTCATCCCGCCATCCGGGAGAGCTACCCTCTTCATCCCAGATGGGTGCTTGCCCGACTACTCCGCAAGAAGACTCAGAGGTCAAAGCCCCCTCGCTCACTCCTGGGAGGCAACTTTGTAGGCCGACTCATCATCTCCTTGGGCCTCAGCCACCAATATGGCCCAAACATCCCACGCCGCAGAGTACGCACCGTTGGAGGTGATTTGGCAGTCGAGTACAACCTCGAGCTGGACCTCAGCCCCCAGGTAGCAGCAGATCCTCCTCCCCAGGACGAGGATGATTCGAAGGACGAAGATGATTCTGAGGAGTCTCAGCCTCAGTAGGAGCCAGAATTTCATGATCATATACCCTCGCCACACCATCAGGCAGGGTATGCACACCAGTCGCCGCCACCCATTCCAGATCCATATCAGGCGCCTCACCCGCACCCCGCGAATGTTGGGGAGCTGTATGAGCGACTGCAGGAGTGGCGCATCACCGACAACGCCACTCAAGAGGCGAGATGGACTATTATGCAGCAACATATGCACCACTCCAATGAGCGGTATGAGGCACAGCCGGCGTGGCAACGTCAGCTCGACGACTTCCTCCACTTTCCACTTCCCGACGCGCCTGACGAGCAGTGATCGGGTTGTATCCTCTTTCTTGTCCCTTCTTTTTATTTATTCTTTGCGGATTTCGATCCAACTTTTTTCTGTGTGGATCCGGGACACTTGTCCCGGTTTCCTTTTTATGTTTCATTTGTTTTTGTTTTGTAGGCAGTAGGGAGATTCCCTTTGCTTCGCTTTGGAAGATTCCCTCCGCTCCGAGGATCCGTGCTCATCCCCTACGCCAACCATCTCGGTCCAGGTTCTTCTACTTCACTCTGAACTCCAGATTTATTCCTGTGAGGACACAGTACGATTTAAGTGTGGGGTAGGATCTAGAGAACCTTGCATGAACTTGATTGCCCTTGATTGTGTTTTGTGTGCCTCGTGATTCCTGTCCAATCTCTCTAGCATTAGAATGGTTCAGTTCTTGATTTTTGATGTTAAGTTGTTGTTCAATCCGTCATAATGATGCTTAGACTGCTTAACCTAGAACTTGAGAACCAACGTGTTTACTTTGATGCTAAATTGCCTGGTCAGAACAGAATTTTTAAAATCAAACTCGTAGTTTGTAGCCTTGATTGCATGAAAATGACCGAATCCAACTAGCAAACCAAATGTGAGCTTTTGATCCATTGCACGTAACTTGCAATTTTGATTCTTTTTGAGTGATTTTCTGTTTGCTTGAATGAGTTAGAATTTGCATGAGACCTACTCGAGACCACACGATGACATGAGTTCTAGAATGATAGGGGCACCTAGATTCAGCTACTAAGCCAGATAGCCTACCAAACAATAAATCCATTAGGTTTAAACCCTTGAGCTTGGCCTGTTCTTTCGTTCGATAATACATTACAACCATTTCCCATTCTTTCATTCCCCGTTGATCCCCTGTGGTTGTAGTTCTAGATTGACCTACCAGAAGTCAGTTTGTGGTAACCTGCCTATAGCCATTAAACAGGTGGTCTTAGCTATTATGTCCAAACGTGTAAACCCCTCTAGCAACTAAAAGAAAGAATCGGCACAAAAGAAAAAAATATAGAAAAAGAAGAAAAGAAGCAAGTTTCGAAAAAAAGAGAAAGAAAAAAAATCAGAAAAGCCAAAAAGTTTTAAGTTCAATAAACGTTCTTCTCTCTACATATGGAAGAACGAAGTCAAAAGAAAAGTCAAAGAAAAGAAAAAAAATTGTGTTAAAAGAAAATATAAAGTGCTAGGTTGCTTGAGGGTATCTTAGGACGAGCGTTCACTATTCCACCCGTGTAACACCCATCCCAAACCGACTCGAGTTCACCCGTGGTCGAACCGGTTTGAGTGCTACTTGAAGAACCAGCATTAAAAGAAAAGAGTAAAACGCAGCGGAAACAGAAACAACTCTTAAATACAAGTTCAAAATGAAGGAGGCCTCCACTTAATAAAACCGAAATACAACTGAAATCCGAAATCCGATCACAACCGATCACAAAATCTCAAACGATTACAAATCTCCCAACCCAAAAGTGTCAACCGAAATCTAAAATTAAAACAATGGTCACTCCACAATAGCTTCCTAATCTTCACTTCACAACTCCAACCTGCAACTCCTCCGAACTCAACTGAACACCTGAAAAGAGAAACTGGGGGGGATCAACTTCCTAATGAAACTGAGTGAACCCACTGGGTCTACCTATGCGCCGAACCTAGCCTAGGAGTGATCCCAACTCCGCACACAAACAACACAACGGAATCTGACACAGCCATTATCATTTTAATCCTAGCATGCTACTAGGTGATCACACAAGAACTTACCTCCACCAGTACACACAATTAATAAGATTCAGCAATGTACACGAGTCATCAATCCTCACTACAACATCACTATCAGGGTTAGAACATGCACACCGGTCAATCTCATACCGCAATATAATAGCATCAACGAAGTCATCATACACACGATACAACACTTAATTACAATACATCTTCCAACACGAATAGCACCCACTTTCATACTTCAACCACACAACTCGCAATTCACAGTTTCACAGTTACTAACATCAACCAAGCACAACACTACCAACCCCTGTCCCACAGACTCCACACAAGTACTGTCACAACACGACTCGACTCATTAAATTCTAGGTGAGTTATTAGGCGCCTAGGAGTTGCTCCACACCACCACTGCCGGCCAACAATCCCCGGTAATACAACCCAGGGTGATCTACTCAACGTAGACCGATACCACAACCATAATCCCAGGTACTTGACCCGGGTGATCCACTCGACGTAGACCGACTCAACATAAATCCCTGGTAGCTAACCAGAGTGATTCACTCAACGTGAACCGGACACAACTCATCACATCTCAAGGTGGGCAGTGTGGACTCCTACCGGTTCTATCATTCAATCAACACAACCAATTACTCAACACTTGCAACCAACCGTCATACTCATCCCATAGCTTATTCGCATCATCCAATCCAACCATCAGAACTCACATCAATTCCCACCACCAACATCAACATCAATCGCATACTCAACCATATCCCAAACTACACCACTTGCACTCATTCACACACCTCGACAACCACACACACACACACACATAGCATCATCACAATTCCACATCACACATAACCACACATCACAAGTCATCCAACGCCTCCCACGGCACAAACAGTTTAAGGGTAAACGGCTAGCTCACCGGCCACCCCCACCTGCAAGTACAGGGGAAGCCATGTCATGAGTCGTAGGGTTACCCTCCTGTACGTCCTTCATTGGACGACCCCACATTGGTGGGACCATCCACCTGTTCGTCAATTAAGGGCGACCCCACATTGGCAGGACCACCCTCCTGCAACCACAGATTAACAATTCCAGGCAGAAATACACTTACAGCATCATACCCCTGCCCTCCTACACTCGTTACTACATCCAATCCATTAAGCATCAAGGTTAATCTTTCCCCCATTCATCGCACATAACAAATAGCCCGCTATCATCATGCAACTCATCATATCAACAAGCATACAACAACCAACAACAATCGCAAATACTCAACAATCAATCACATAACGAAATTCCCTTTTACTCTCTTTCAATTTCATGCAATGCCCTACATTCTTCTAAGTCAAGTTTCAACTCCTCACGTCGACCAATTCTACCTATCGTACGCTAAACCCTCACCTGACAAGAAGACGAGGCTCTAAAACAACTCCCGGAACCCGAACGACCAAGCTCTACCACTCCAAAGTCGTAGCTCTTCTCCTCCTCACCGACAGCAGCCTACTCCGAACCACCCAGAACCACGATGTGCGATCTCTTCCTCTCGTGCCACGAACGCGTAGCAACAAACGGATCGCAATCGGAGCTCTACAACTCCCGGAATCAAGGATTGAAGCTAAGGGGTTTTTGGTTCGTCAAAAACGAATTTCGGGGAAAGAGAAAGAAGGGGAAGTTATGGATTTCCGTGCAAATCCGTCCTTTTATGCACGAAAAGTGCGCCTGGTATGTCAAAATGTGCGCCGGCGCACATTGACCCCCAAAAGGCGCACATTTTGAATATTCCGCCGAAAGTTTGCTGATTTTAATTGAAAAGTGCGCCTGGCACTTCTAAAAGTGCGCCTGCGCACTTCAGGGCCCAAAATCAGCACTTTTGGTACTGTACACTGTTCCCCTCTTTTGCAACTTCAACCCGGCACACACCCAAACGTCCCAGACCTCAAGAGACCCTCTTAAGTACCGTTTCCGGCACTCTAGTCACCCAGACTTGAGTTCTAACCCGTTCGGTTGGGCGGGGATGTTACAAGTCTCCCCAACTTTAAGAGATTTCGTCCCCGAAATCACAACCCGACTTGCTCTAGCAATGCAACCATACATCACAGCAACAAATGCAGCAATTCAAGATCACATTACCTCCCGAAATTTCCTCTAACGGCTCTAGCAACACACACCTTCTAAGGGCACTACTCCCACACTACTTCAAACTTCTACCTAACAGACACGCACAACCGAACCTCAACGGCACTACTCACAACAAGAACACAACCAAAACACAATCAAACAAAACTCACTCAAGAGCACAACCACAACGCAAGAGCTCAACAAAGCACACTCACACCAACAAGAACTATGAAGCTAACACCTTCGACTAAAACTCACACCCTCAAGCACTCTACTCACTTAACCAAATTCTACAAGGCTCTACTCCTCTAACCAATTTCCCAACCTGCTACTACTTCCACTCTCAACTACTCCGCCACCCTCTTCACTACAGGAGGACACAAAACGTTTCAGTTGACCAATTTTCAGAAATCACATTTCATTTCAAATCACTTTCCTTTCAAATTCACAACACTTTCCTTTCAAAACTTCCCACCCATTCAAAACGATTTGAAAATCCCTAGAAAGTTGGTCCTGTGCCGATGCTTCATCCCTTCCCCCTACGAGGTTAATTACTCCTCTAGAAGAAGAGACGAATCACCAACACAGCAGCAACTAACCAGGCTCTGATACCACTTGTAACACCCATCCCAAACCGACCCGAGTTCACCCGTGGTCGAACCGGTTTGAGTGCTACTTGAAGAACCAGCTTTAAAAGAAAAGAGTAAAACGCAGCGGAAACAGAAACAACTCTTAAATACAAGTTCAAAATGAAGGAGGCCTCCACTTAATAAAACCGAAATACAACTGAAATCCGAAATCCGATCACAACCGATCACAAAATCTCAAACGATTACAAATCTCCAACCCAAAAGTGTCAACTGAAATCTAAAATTAAAACAATGGTCACTCCACAATAGCTTCCTAATCTTCACTTCACAACTCCAACCTGCAACTCCTCCGAACTCAACCGAACACCTGAAAAGAGAAACTGGGGGGGATCAGCTTCCTAATGAAACTGAGTGAACCCACTGGGTCTACCTATGCGCCGAACCTAGCCTAGGAGTGATCCCAACTCCGCACACAAACAACACAACGGAATCTGACACAGCCATTATCATTTTAATCCTAGCATGCTACTAGGTGATCACACAAGAACTTACCTCCACCAGTACACACAATTAATAAGATTCAGCAATGTACACAAGTCATCAATCCTCACTACAACATCACTATCAGGGTTAGAACATGCACACCGGTCAATCTCATACCGCAATATAATAGCATCAACGAAGTCATCATACACACGATACAACACTTAATTACAATACATCTTCCAACACGAATAGCACCCACTTTCATACTTCAACCACACAACTCGCAATTCACAGTTTCACAGTTACTAACATCAACCAAGCACAACACTACCAACCCCTGTCCCACAGACTCCACACATCATACTGTCACAACACGACTCGACTCATTAAATTCTAGGTGAGTTATTAGGCGCCTAGGAGTTGCTCCACACCACCACTGCCGGCCAACAATCCCCGGTAATACAACCCAGGGTGATCTACTCAACGTAGACCGATACCACAACCATAATCCCAGGTACTTGACCCGGGTGATCCACTCGACGTAGACCGACTCAACATAAATCCCTGGTAGCTAACCAGAGTGATTCACTCAACGTGAACCGGACACAACTCATCACATCTCAAGGTGGGCAGTGTGGACTCCTACCGGTTCTATCATTCAATCAACACAACCAATTACTCAACACTTGCAACCAACCGTCATACTCATCCCATAGCTTATTCGCATCATCCAATCCAACCATCAGAACTCACATCAATTCCCACCACCAACATCAACATCAATCGCATACTCAACCATATCCCAAACTACACCACTTGCACTCATTCACACACCTCGACAACCACACACACACACACACATAGCATCATCACAATTCCACATCACACATAACCACACATCACAAGTCATTCAACGCCTCCCACGGCACAAACAGTTTAAGGGTAAACGGCTAGCTCACCGGCCACCCCCACCTGCAAGTACAGGGGAAGCCATGTCATGAGTCGTAGGGTTACCCTCCTGTACGTCCTTCATTGGACGACCCCACATTGGTGGGACCATCCACCTGTTCGTCAATTAAGGGCGACCCCACATTGGCAGGACCACCCTCCTGCAACCACAGATTAACAATTCCAGGCAGAAATACACTTACAGCATCATACCCCTGCCCTCCTACACTCGTTACTACATCCAATCCATTAAGCATCAAGGTTAATCTTTCCCCCATTCATCGCACATAACAAACAGCCCGCTATCATCATGCAATTCATCATATCACAAGCATACAACAACCAACAACAATCGCAAATACTCAACAATCAATCACATAACGAAATTCCCTTTTACTCTCTTTCAATTTCATGCAATGCCCTACATTCTTCTAAGTCAAGTTTCAACTCCTCACGTCGACCAATTCTACCTATCGTACGCTAAACCCTCACCTGACAAGAAGACGAGGCTCTAAAACAACTCCCGGAACCCGAACGACCAAGCTCTACCACTCCAAAGTCGTAGCTCTTCTCCTCCTCACCGACAGCAGCCTACTCCGAACCACCCAGAACCACGATGTGCGATCTCTTCCTCTCGTTCCACGAACGCGTAGCAACAAACGGATCGCAAATCGGAGCTCTACAACTCCCGGAATCAAGGATTGAAGCTAAGGGGTTTTTGGTTCGTCAAAAACGAATTTCGGGGAAAGAGAAAGGAAGGAAGTTATGAATTTCCGTGCAAATCCGTCCTTTTATGCACGAAAAGTGCGCCTGGCATGTCAAAATGTGCGCCGCGCACATTGACCCCCAAAAGGCGCACATTTTGAATATTCCGCCGAAAGTTTGCCTTTTAATTGAAAAGTGCGCCTGGCACTTCTAAAAGTGCGCCTGCGCACTTCAGGGCCCAAAATCAGCACTTTTGGTACTGTACACTGTTCCCCTCTTTTGCAACTTCAACCCGGCACACACCCAAACGTCCCAGACCTCAAAGAGACCCTCTTAAGTACCGTTTCCGGCACTCTAGTCACCCAGACTTGAGTTCTAACCCGTTCGGTTGGGCGGGGATGTTACAAGTCTCCCCAACTTTAAGAGATTTCGTCCCCGAAATCACAACCCGACTTGCTCTAGCAATGCAACCATACATCACAGCAACAAATGCAGCAATTCAAGATCACATTACCTCCCGAAATTTCCCTTTAACGGCTCTAGCAACACACACCTTCTAAGGGCACTACTCCCACACTACTTCAAACTTCTACCTAACAGACACGCACAACCGAACCTCAACGGCACTACTCACAACAAGAACACAACCAAAACACAATCAAACAAAACTCACTCAAGAGCACAACCACAACGCAAGAGCTCAACAAAGCACACTCACACCAACAAGAACTATGAAGCTAACACCTTCGACTAAAACTCACACCCTCAAGCACTCTACTCACTTAACCAAATTCTACAAGGCTCTACTCCTCTAACCAATTTCCCAACCTGCTACTACTTCCACTCTCAACTACTCCTGCCACCCTCTTCACTACAGGAGGACACAAAACGTTTCAGTTGACCAATTTTCAGAAATCACATTTCATTTCAAATCACTTTCCTTTCAAATTCACAACACTTTCCTTTCAAAACTTCCCACCCAATTCAAAACGATTTGAAAATCCCTAGAAAGTTGGTCCTGTGCCGATGCTTCATCCCTTCCCCCTACGAGGTTAATTACTCCTCTAGAAGAAGAGACGAATCACCAACACAGCAGCAACAACCAGGCTCTGATACCACTTGTAACACCCATCCCAAACCGACCCGAGTTCACCCGTGGTCGAACCGGTTTGAGTGCTACTTGAAGAACCAGCTTTAAAAGAAAAGAGTAAAACGCAGCGGAAACAGAAACAACTCTTAAATACAAGTTCAAAATGAAGGAGGCCTCCACTTAATAAAACCGAAATACAACTGAAATCCGAAATCCGATCACAACCGATCACAAAATCTCAAAACGATTACAAATCTTCCAACCCAAAAGTGTCAACTGAAATCTAAAATTAAAACAATGGTCACTCCACAATAGCTTCCTAATCTTCACTTCACAACTCCAACCTGCAACTCCTCCGAACTCAACCGAACACCTGAAAAGAGAAACTGGGGGGGATCAGCTTCCTAATGAAACTGAGTGAACCCACTGGGTCTACCTATGCGCCGAACCTAGCCTAGGAGTGATCCCAACTCCGCACACAAACAACACAACGGAATCTGACACAGCCATTATCATTTTAATCCTAGCATGCTACTAGGTGATCACACAAGAACTTACCTCCACCAGTACACACAATTAATAAGATTCAGCAATGTACACAAGTCATCAATCCTCACTACAACATCACTATCAGGGTTAGAACATGCACACCGGTCAATCTCATACCGCAATATAATAGCATCAACGAAGTCATCATACACACGATACAACACTTAATTACAATACATCTTCCAACACGAATAGCACCCACTTTCATACTTCAACCACACAACTCGCAATTCACAGTTTCACAGTTACTAACATCAACCAAGCACAACACTACCAACCCCTGTCCCACAGACTCCACACACATACTGTCACAACACGACTCGACTCATTAAATTCTAGGTGAGTTATTAGGCGCCTAGGAGTTGCTCCACACCACCACTGCCGGCCAACAATCCCCGGTAATACAACCCAGGGTGATCTACTCAACGTAGACCGATACCACAACCATAATCCCAGGTACTTGACCCGGGTGATCCACTCGACGTAGACCGACTCAACATAAATCCCTGGTAGCTAACCAGAGTGATTCACTCAACGTGAACCGGACACAACTCATCACATCTCAAGGTGGGCAGTGTGGACTCCTACCGGTTCTATCATTCAATCAACACAACCAATTACTCAACACTTGCAACCAACCGTCATACTCATCCCATAGCTTATTCGCATCATCCAATCCAACCATCAGAACTCACATCAATTCCCACCACCAACATCAACATCAATCGCATACTCAACCATATCCCAAACTACACCACTTGCACTCATTCACACACCTCGACAACCACACACACACACACACATAGCATCATCACAATTCCACATCACACATAACCACACATCACAAGTCATCCAACGCCTCCCACGGCCACAAACAGTTTAAGGGTAAACGGCTAGCTCACCGGCCACCCCCACCTGCAAGTACAGGGGAAGCCATGTCATGAGTCGTAGGGTTACCCTCCTGTACGTCCTTCATTGGACGACCCCACATTGGTGGGACCATCCACCTGTTCGTCAATTAAGGGCGACCCCACATTGGCAGGACCACCCTCCTGCAACCACAGATTAACAATTCCAGGCAGAAATACACTTACAGCATCATACCCCTGCCCTCCTACACTCGTTACTACATCCAATCCATTAAGCATCAAGGTTAATCTTTCCCCCATTCATCGCACATAACAAACAGCCCGCTATCATCATGCAACTCATCATATCAACAAGCATACAACAACCAACAACAATCGCAAATACTCAACAATCAATCACATAACGAAATTCCCTTTTACTCTCTTTCAATTTCATGCAACGCCCTACACTCTTCTAAGTCAAGTTTCAACTCCTCACGTCGACCAATTCTACCTATCGTACGCTAAACCCTCACCTGACAAGAAGACGAGGCTCTAAAACAACTCCCGGAACCCGAACGACCAAGCTCTACCACTCCAAAGTCGTAGCTCTTCTCCTCCTCACCGACAGCAGCCTACTCCGAACCACCCAGAACCACGATGTGCGATCTCTTCCTCTCGTTGCCACAAACCCGTAGCAACAAATGGATCGTTAATCGGAGCTCTACAACTCCCGGAATCAAGGATTGAAGCTAAGGGGTTTTTGGTTCGTCAAAAACGAATTTCGGGGAAAGAGAAAGGGGAAAGAAGTTATGAATTTCCGTGCAAATCCGTCCTTTTATGCACGAAAGGTGCGCCTGGTATGTCAAAATGTGCGCCGGCGCACATTGACCCCCAAAAGGCGCACATTTTGAATATTCCGCCGAAAGTTTGCTGAATTAATTGAAAAGTGCGCCTGGCACTTCTAAAAGTGCGCCTGCGCACTTCAGGGCCCAAAATCAGCACTTTTGGTACTGTACACTGTTCCCCTCTTTTGCAACTTCAACCCGGCACACACCCAAACGTCCCAGACCTCAAGAGACCCTCTTAAGTACCGTTTCCGGCACTCTAGTCACCCAGACTTGAGTTCTAACCCGTTCGGTTGGGCGGGGATGTTACAACCCGTGTCTGGTTAGACGGTAGGAAGCCATAGGCTATATTCGAGGGAAGTTTGTCGAAAGCTACACCGCACCAAAGCCATCATCATACTTTCCTTCATCCATCTCATCATAAACCCTTGTAGTGTAGAATTCGTTACAGTCTTAGCAGGGAAGTCCTTCTTGACTGGTTACTCGTGTTGTCACAGTGGTGTAGATGTGGTCGAAATGAAAACTTATGACAAATTCAGTAACAGAAGAGCAGAAACACGTCCTTAAACATAGAGAGTGAGAGTTCCCAATTTACTAAATATTTCCTGTGTGAGGAGTCTGGTCGGTCAGGTCAAATTCGTGCATAATTGGTTACGATTACTTGTCTTGTGCAGTTTATTAGTGAGACCAGGTTGTTTGGTTGATCTGTATGCATGTTAGGTTTCTTGTTCTAGGATCTATCTGTCTAATAATTCATTGTGTTTGATTGATCCCCAATTTAATCGATCTTATCATTTGTGAACATGAGCGTTTCTATTCAGTTTGCTTGAGGACAAGCAAAAGCTTAAGTGTGGGGTATTTTGATGACACTCGATTTGACGTGATTATCAGCCTCATTTAAGCGACATTTCCTTGCTTAAGACATGGTTTTTAGGGTAGAATAACGAATATTTAATCAATTGCCCTATCTCGTGCCATTTGTGTTACCTTGGCCCGTTTCGGGTCTATTTGATGGTTTTCTAGTGTTTCTATGTTAGCACAGGTTTTTGCCGTCAAATAAAGTAGCCAAGGACGTGTCTAAGGCGTTGGAACATCGAGGAATCGCACCGGAATCGATCCAAGGAGCCAACCAAATCAAACCAAATCCTGCCCCATTTTACAAAGGAATTTTCGGCGAAAACACCTAGGGTTTTCGGCGAAAATACATGAACAAATCCACTGGAGCTCAACCAAAGAAGTTTTTGGCGAAAATGTGAAGTTTTCGCCGAAAACCATCAGTCCGAAAAACACAGGAGAATTCAGCTAAAGGAATTTTCAGTGAAAATTCCTTCATATTTTTGCCGAAAATCTCAGTTAAAATCCGACGGTATTAGGGTTAAGTATAAATACTTAACTGGCGGCCCAAAATCAGGATATACTTTTCATAATCATAATTTCCAACTAATACCAAATACTTCAAGGATTCTCAAGAGTTCCGAAGGAGAGTTTAGAGTTCGAAGAGCCGGAAAGAGATCGTGACACCATCCCTTCCATCTCGAGGACTCGGAGCTAGGATTGCAGTCTACTGGAAGATCGAAGTTCTGCCGGAGTCGTCTTAATTAGGTTTTTCAGATATTTTTCTGTTCTTCCTCTGGATGATGAACTCTTTCTTTATCTTTGATTCTTTTGTGATGAACATGAGTAGCTAAACTCTTAGAGCTTATACTAGATGAACCCTAAGTGACCCAGGGCTTTAAAGCGGTCACGGATCGGCGGTGATTAGATTCAAAGTTCAATCAGTTTCTCTTTCATGTTTGGTTTGTTCTTCGTTGTTTATGTTTCTTGTCTGGATTGATCACCTAGATTAGATTCTTGTTAAGCTAAGGATAGAAGCGAACGCTCGCCTTACTTTAAAACATCAAATCGAACAATTAACCTTATAATTGGAGTGTGCCTTTCGTAGGAACCAGTTAGGGTTAATCCACTGCAAGAGTAACTCATAAATCGTTAGTAATTCCACCAGTTAAGTTAAGTCGTTGCGAGAGGTGACTGTACCCGGGCGACTAATTAATCTTGGTAGCTAGAACGGATAGAGCGAACGTTCGCCGGTCTTAAACCTAAGGGTTAGGAGTTATGGTGGTGTCTTAGAATTGATTGAATGAGAATTGAAATCCGCTGATCTGTTGATTGCTTATGCTCTGGTGAACGAAGGGGGATTCGAAGTCTAAGTTCGTCTGTCATCTCTGTTTTCAACCCTAAATTCCAATCTGTTTTTAGTTTCAATTTTTAATTTCTCTGCATTTCTTAGAATTAGAAGTCGTGGAACTCACACCACGCACGAAGTGTTTAATCTGAGTAATTTGCTAGCTTATTTGAGTAGTCGATCATTAGAAGGCCCGTGGAATACGATCTACCCTAGCTTTTGTTAGCTTTGTTAGTTATTTGTTTGAACCAGCACAACGACGGGTTCACCAGTAGGTTACCCATCCGCGAAATGAGCCTCTTGTGCAGAAGACAAGGAAAAAGGATGAATAGAAGGCACCCACCGGTGGAACGCAACAAGCTAGATATCATGGAGAAGCGAAGATGGCGTGCAAGACGAAAAAGAAAATAGTTTGGAAGCAAATTGATCCTCCATCATCCGCCAAGCCACCGAACAAAAACTCACACTTGAAGGATTGGTTTGGGCCATTCGAGGTCACCGACACCCTCCCCGACGGTAGAACCCAACTTACTCACGCTGATGTAGGTGATTTCTCTTGACTGGAGGTGCACCCAAGCTGTACTTCATGGATGCCGATGGAAGCGTAAAAGTCTTGAGTTGGGACACTTCTTGATCTCCAACCAAGTATCGTCCGGCTGAAATACGTTAAACGAGAGAGCTTCGTGGGAGGCAACCCACGGTTGGAGTCAGCTTTATAATTATCGAGTCAGTTTTTATTTATTTTGAGTCATTTTATGAATTTTGTGTCGAGTCGGTTGAGCCTGAATGTAAGAAAATAATTGAAAAAATATATCTTGGCTATTGTTTGTGTTAATAATATTGTTTGCAGGTGTTTGGGTGACCAAGTTGTCAAAAAGGAGAAAGAAATCCGGATTTTGGTCCAAAAAGAGCAAACAACACAGTATGCTTACACAACCATGTAAGCACCCGTGAGAGAGGGAGAAGTTGTAGAAATCCGTCAAAACCCGTCTTTTTATAGTCAGGGGCTGATACACAGGGTGTATTACAGTTGTAACATCCCCGCCCAACCAAGCGGTTTGGAACTAAAGTTCGGTTGACTGGAAGTGCTAGAATCAGTGCTTTGAGGTCCCATTGAGGTTTAAGAAGTTCATGTTTAGGCCAGGTTGAGGTTACAAGGGGGGTTGATGGTGCAGTGTAGACTACATGGTTGTGTACTGTGATACACGCCATGTATCATAATACACGCCGTGTATTCACAATACACGCCGTGTACCTTAACTCTAAAAGTTACAGGAGCTCGTCGAAATTGGATGGTGCTGATACACGGTCGTGTGTTGAAGATACACGCCGTGTATCATGATATACGCCGTGTATGATGGTACACGCTGTGTATCGTGCCCTGACAATAAAAGACAGACTTTGCACGGAAATCCATAACTTACCATTCCAATCTCTCTCCTCGAAAAGCCATTGACGAACCAACTTCGAGCAATCTTCAGAGGGTGATTCCGGGAGTTGTAGAGGTCAGAATTGAGTTCCGTTTGTTGCTATAAGTTCATAGCAATGAGGAGAAGAGATCACTAAATTCAATTCCTGGTTTCTGGGTGGAGGTAGCGGTCAGTGAGGAAGGTTAGGCTACGAGTTTGGAGTTGGGGAAACTTGAATTCTGAGGAACTAGAAGACGATTAGAGCCTCGTCTTCTATTCCAGGTGAGGGCTTAGCGTTGTTAGGTATTTTGGATAGTGTGAGGAATTGTAATTTCGACTTAGATGAATGCTAGGAATTGCATGAAATTGATGAGTGTAAAAAGGGGTAAAATGTGCTGCGAAATGTGTTCTGTTGTTTGATTGATGGTTGTTGTGATTGGGGAAAATGACATGAAATGAAATGATCAAAGGTTGGACTTAGAAATGAGTGGTAGGGTGGGATTTGGGGAAATGAGTGCAAGTGATATCATATTCTGGTTTGTCAGCTGTGGTTGCAGGAGAATGGCCCTTCAAATGTGGGGTCGTTCTGAGTATGAGAAACAGGTGGGTGGTCCCTAGGCTCATGACATGGCTTCCCCTGTACTTGCAAGTGGGGGTGGCCGGTGAGCAAGGCAATCATCCTTTGTGTGTTGTGTTGATGGAATATGACTCGTGGATGAATGTGGAATCATGTTTGTTGAGATATTATGGTTGGATGTATGATGACGAGGTGACATGAGCTGTGAATTGTATGTGAAAGTAGAACCGGAAGGAGCCCACACTACCCCACCCGTGATTATGGATGATTGAGTCAGACCCACTGGGGTGGATCCCCTTGACATGGGTGTCAAGGGTGTTGTTGGATTATTCGATGAGTAGATGATGATGATCACGCGTTCCCCATGCGGTAGGGGAGCGCGAGGACCTCCCATGCGGTAGGGGGTGCGTCGGCCGGCCGGTGGTGGTGTGGATAACACCTTGGCGCCTAATAACTCACCTAGAATGTTTATTTGTGCTTGGATGTGCGTGTATGTATTCTGGTGTTTATGGATGTTGTATGTGGAATTGAGTGTGAACCATGTGATGTTTATGTGTGTCGATTCGATTATGTTTCTGATGTTATGGTTGTTGAATGAGAATGAAGAATTGACCTATGTGATCACCTAGACTACTTTAGGACTCTAAAAACTGAAAGGGGTAAAGTCAGGTCCCAATGTCGATGTCTTGTGTGGAGTTTGGGACCGCTCCATTGGTTTAGGACAACGTGTAGGTAGGCCCAGTGGGATCACTCAATTTCAATAGGAAATTGATCCCTTTCTCCCTTTCAGGATCTCGTGGCTAGTGAGAGTGGTGGCAGTGTTCAGAGTCGAGGGTGGATTTCGAGAAGTTATGGACTGAAGCTATGAGGTGAACACTGGAGCCTACTCGGAGTTGACTTTTCCTGTATTTTTCAGTTGACCTTGGACGCTTTGAGGGGTTTTTCATGGATTTATGTTATTGGGTTTATGTTGGATTTTTATGTGTTTATGATTAACTTGGGATTGTAAACTGTTACACGTATTTCATGGTTTATGTATGAAGGCCTCTTTCTCATTTATGTTCTTTAAAACCTTGGTTTTACTTTGTCGTTTTGAACGGTTTTTACTCAGTGACACACGGGACCGGTTCAACCACGGGTTTCACCGAGTTGATTCGGGACGGGTGTTACAAATGGTATCAGAGCCTGGTTAGTTGCTGTTGTACCGGTTGATCGTCTTCTCTATTTGGGGAGTAATTAACATCGTTGGGAGATGGGATGAGACATCGGTACGAGACCGACTGTTACACCCCAAATTTTTTTTAATCATTCTTAGCAAAAAGGGGGGGGGGGACACGAGTTCTTTCGAGGTTACTCTTAAGGGTTAGTTCGAGTTGGTCGTTGGTAGGATCTAATTTGGAAAGGTGAATCAAACCAATCAGACCGAGTTAACAACTAGCTGGGTAATACTGATTAATGAATGACCTGTAGCTTGGCTGGTTTTGGAACCAGACCAGCACTGAACCAACCCAGGTTCGAATCCCAACCTTGACATTTCATTTTATTTATTTTTTTAAAATCCGCCCAGCACCAAAACTACGTCGTTTTGGGTCATCTTCTTCCTTGGCCATCAGTTCAATGACCAGCAATTTTTCCGGCGACTGGAATCACTCCGGTGACTCTTCCCAATAGCCAAGATGCATGTTTCTAGTCTATTCGGGACAAGGAACCCCACCAGAACGTGAAGACACACGTGGAAATCGAGATTGGAGCTTGAGTCCATTCAGAAACGGACAAAACGGATAAGGAGTTGATCCCACTTCGGCGGAAATCTCGGAAAATCAATGACTTTTCAGAGTGCCACCCAACCCGTGAACCTTATCTCTTTTGGCTCCAATCGACTGCCTGAAGCCTATTAAACCCAGCTCTTTCTTCGAATCAAAGCATATCTCTTCCAGAAGCCATCTCTCCATCACTCTGTCACCATCTCCGACCAAAGATGGGTTTAAGGGCTCCATGCATCATCGGTCTAAACTGAAACCCTCTATCAGCTCGTCTCAAACTCCTAAAACTAACCCCTTTCTCAGAATTGAGTTTCCATTCACCAAAATCATTTAATCCCCTCGTCGGAGATTGGCAGAACTACAGGTTGGCAGAACTGCAGGTGCAGGAATAGGGAACAGGTAAATTACCTGTGCAGTCCCTCCTTCTTTTTCCTTTGTTATTTCGGCCCTTGAAGTTTTTCCTCATGACAGTTTGATCCTTAATTGTCAACTTTTTGGCATTTAACCTCTTTTCAGCTTTGACAGTTTGATCCAAGAAGTTGTGCAGCCGTTAACTCCCTATCTTCGAGTCGACTCTTTAGGTGGGTTGGTTTAAGGGGGTAAATTCCTTGGATTAATTAATTCCTCAATTTAGATAGCTAAACTTTGTCACTAACCAAATATTGTGGTTATTTCCGAATTAATTGTTTGATGGGAACCGAATCAACGAGCGAGGTACTCGGCCTCATTTTGGACTTGTACATACTTAAGCTAAGGTCCTTATAATTCTCGTGGTGATTTACTGCTAACTGAGTACTAACCCATCTGAGTTGGTTTTCCCGATAGGTTAGATTATTTAGAGTAATGAGTGACGCAGATCCTCATTAATTCCGGTTTATAAAGTTATGATGCCTAAGGTTAGAGGGACTTAAGTTGTCCGAGTGACTCCCCTACTTACCTGGAAATTAAGACGAAAAGTCTTGGTTTTGACAACAAGGTGTAGTTTCTATGGAAAGTTCTATCTTTCCGGAACCATTTGTTTTATACCTAATAGTGTTTGATTCGGTTATGGTTAAACCGAGATGTTATCTGATGATATTTGGCACCTAGTGCATACAGGTGGAAACTAAAGCCTCGCTAGCTAGTCCTCCGCCGGGAACATCGATGGATACGGGTTCCTACCGGGTGATGGGAGTTGGGTATTGTTAGCCCCAATCAAATCACGATAGATGAGTACGGATAGCCCAACCGGATCATGGGAGTTGGGTGGAATTAGCCTCGACCGGATGATGGGAGTTGGATATTGTTAGCCCCAATCGATTCATGGTAGTCGGGAAGAATAGCGACTCTTGTGAAGTCCCTATTATAGGCTCATAAGTAAGCCTTATCGATGATGGTGTAGAGGTTAGCTAGGCGGGAAGAGGGGACGCCCTATTCGATGTTAATTGTGGTGTTATTGTGAACTAACGGTTATGTGATTTTTCCGTAGTTCGGCCATGAAATTGAGGACCATGTCAGTTTGGTCATATGCACCTCTTTACTTTTAACATTCCTTCATACTTGAATGTTAAGGACTGACCCCTGAACCACCCACCAGGTCATTTCGCAGCTAATCAGGAGTAAGCGGTGCAGAAGGAGCCTCGGAAATCATGTCGGGAGACTCTCAGTGAGTGGTCAAGGATGTTTGTCGAGTGTTTCTATTATGTGGAGTGTGATTTGAAATTGTGTGTTTGGTTTGTAATAACTACAACTCATGTGTTGGTTTTGCCCATGCCTTGGGGCCCGCTTTGCGTTTCTTCCTTTGAACGGTTGTCAACGACTTTGTTAGTGTGTTTTCTCCTACTTTAAGTAATAAAGGTTGTTTTCAAAAGTTTTAAGGTTTGGGACGTTACATTTTGGTATCAGAGCCGGTCTTCCCTCTGTTTCTTGGTTACCAAGGAGATATGGAAGTCGGCCGGATTTTGAAATCAAGAGTTTTAAGAACAAAAATTGGATTTTTAAGCCACGTTTTTTTTTTTGGTTTTAAAAACGAGGATTGAGTCAAATAGTCCTTCTGAAGCGCTTCAGATTCAATGTTTTAACAGTTTCAAAACACTCCACAAAATATGATTCCCTCGTTACGGTGCTAACTTGAGAATGTTCTATGTCTCAACAGAGCCAGCCAACAGCCTCAGGAGCCCCGACTGCCTCCGCCTCCTCCACCCGTGCGACCAGCAAGGGTGGCACCTAACTCCAAAGCTTTCCGAGACCTAGGGGTGGAAGACTTCTTTTATGACGATCGAGACCCTGTCGTCGTTGAGCGATGGTTAGGAAAGGTTATTCGCACACTTCAGGAGATGCGAGCTGCCGATGAGGATAATGTCCTCTTAACCTTAAACCTCCTTCAGGGCACCGCATATCACTGGCGGCTCACGCAACCCGCTAGTCAGCAGGACCCACCAGAGATCACGTGGGAAGAATTTCTACGAGCCTTCAGGGAGCGCTTCCTTCCACCATCTTATCATGAGGATAAAATGCAAGATTTCCTCGGTTCGAACAGCTGTTACCTTATGGAGGACCCCTCTATGAGGACCCGGTAGCCCAGCGAGATCACTATCTCAATGGATGAAGGCCTCAACTCTAAAAGTCCTTGTGCACCTTCGCCTAGAAGGATCGTTGGGAAGCCTACCATGCGGCGATGAACTTGGAAAGGGCCGACCAGCGAATTCTAGAACAAAAGGTTGCGAGCAAGGAATCGGGAAAAAGGAAGGTGGTTGGGTCACGTGAGGAGTCACCACAGACCTCTCGCTCAAAAAAAAAGAAGGCTAGGACCTCTAACCATGGTTACGCTTACCCTCCTCCAAGGCCAATCAGGAGCACCCCCTCTCCAGGAGCCCCACCCAGTTGCAATTTTTGTGGAAGACCACATCTCGGCGAGTGCAAAATTCGCACCGGCACCTGCTTCGGATGCGGAGAGCAGGGACATTATGAGCGTGAATGTGCTAATAGAGTAGTTCAAGGAAGGGCTACGTCGGAGCCAATCGTTAATGGCGGAAGGGCACCATCAGGAATCCGATCTGGAAGCAGGCGAGATCGAGGTCACAACAATGATGGAGGGCATGACCGCCGAGACCAAAGCCAGGCGTTTCGAGTTGGAGGACAACCCAGGCTCTTTGCTGATGTGAACCGCTGCAACCGTGGGCAGACGACCCTAACCACCGCAAGTTGATGATCGTGCAACGAGGTAGAAACATCGGGAACCAGGGCGGAAAAGTACTTTGACCCGTCGGCTATATAACAGCCGGGAACCAGAAGTGTCCAGTCGAAGACGCCACGCTAAGAGATGGATGCTCTTGATGATAAGTCGATCCTTCAGTATCGCAACATGCAGATACAACAAGGGTTTCAGAACAAAGTTCTTCAAAGGGGGTTTATTTCATAAAAGTCTATGTTACAAGGGTGGCCGGCGGCCTCCTTATATAGGTGAGGGAACAAGCTCTCCTCCCTAATTACTACTTCTAAATAATAATAAAATAAAGAGTCCTATTCCTAAATAGTCTCCTAAAACCCCTAAATAATCCTACTAAAAAGGAATAAACATAAAATAATAGTTGTAGTCTTTAAAGCAGAATAAAAGACCTAATTAGGTCAAAAACCCTAATCCGGCCGTGTATGGCAGTTTGGGCCGGTCGGGCGCGTGTAGCCGCTCGGTGGGCTTGGCTGGCCGGGCGGCGGCCTTGTGTCGGGTGGCGGTGGTGGGCCTGGTGCTTCGGGCTGGTTCGGTGGCAAGGGCCTTGTCCAAAAGACATGTTCTTCGTGGTTGGCTCCTTGGAATTCCTCTGATCGGACCGGTTGCCAATTTAGGGTTCGAACTTCTCTCTCCTTGGGCTTTCTTCCTTTCGGCTTGGGTCTTCTTCTTTAAGCTTCAGGTAGGCCGCCAAGTAGCTTTGGACGTAGCTCTCCGTGGTCAGCCCAAGTGTCATGCTTCGGGGCCAAGGACTCCAAGTCTTCTCATGCCTCGGCTCAGGTTTGGTCTTTGACAACTCTCCTCTTCGGGCCAAGGGTTCTTGGGCTCTTTTCCTTCGGTACTCCAGAAATGCTTCTAGAGGGTCACTCAAAGAACCGGCTTCTTCTTCAGGTCTCCTAGAGGTCAGGCTAGGGGCAGGCTGAAGCTTCTCTTCGGTGCTAGGGCTTATACCCTCGGCCAGCAGCATGGCCGGGAATAACATTTCTTCTCTCAGAGTCTCTCTACCTGCAAGTGAAGGACTTAGTCAATATTTCTTGTCATACCTTGGCTTTAGGGCTCGTGGATGGCCTGTCCTTGGATTCATGCGCTTCTTAAGAGGCCATAGGGTCTTGTCTCGGCCAGGTGACCCTGGTGGTGTGTAGGAGTACCGATTGGCATCGGGGCAGCATTGTTGGATCATATCATCCCCCTCTTCTTGCCTTGTATTTGTCCCCAAATCCATCTCGGGTCCTTTCCTAACACTCATCATCCTCTTCCAATCTTTAGCACCATCATCCTTAGACCAAGGAGTCTCACTTGAGCCAGTAACGGACCAAGGCTCGGGTCCTTCAGTGTCTTCTTCAGTCTCCATAGCTTCTTCCCCTGAAAAACTATCAATAATAATGTTAAGGCTCGGGGAGGTGGCGGGTGAGAGCTCCTTACTTATCTCCACATCCGGATCAGCATCCGGATCGTCCTCGCTCGGGGTAGCTCTTGAAACTCGTCGGGAGGGATTCTCCCATGGAATCGGTGGTGAAGCGTCGAGCCGGAGCACGGGGGTGCTGGGGTGCCGGAGGTAATCCAGGGCTCGTCGGGCCAGGTGGCGGCGCGGGCAGGGCAGAGCTGGCGGCGGGTAGTAGAAACCGGGCGGCGGCGGGCAGTGGAGGATCGGCGGTGGCGAGAAGTGATGTGGCGGTGGCAGGCGGTGATGCGGTGACGGGCAGTGCAGGGCCGGCGGCGGGTAGTAGAAATCTGATGGCGGCGAGCAGTGGGGTGCCGGCGGCGGCGGGCAGTGGAGGGTCGGGGCCGGGTGCTAGATCGGCCGGGGCCTGGTGTGGTAGGGTAGCGCCGGGTAATGGGGCGCTAGGACTGAGCCGGTAGCGCCAGTCGGAACCGGGCGCTGGGACACCGGGGCTGGTCAGGCATTGCCAGCCGGGGTCGGGGCCGAGCGCTGGAGCGCTGGGGCCTGGTGGGGTAGCACCGGGTCTAGGGCCGAGTGCTGGGGCGCTGGGGCCTGGTGGGGCAGCGCCGGGGCTGGGGCCGAGTGCTGGGGCACTGGGGCTCGGTGGGGCAGCGCCGGGGCTGGGGCCGAGTGCTGGGCCGAGTGCTGGGCGGCACTGGGGATTGGTGGGGCAGTGCCGAGGCTGGGGTCGAGTGCTGGGGCGCTAGGGCCTGGGGCAGTGCCGAGCGCTGGGGCGCTAGGGCATGGGACAGTGCCGATGCTGGGGCCGAGCACTGGGGTGCTAGGGCCTGGTCGGGCAGTGCCGGGGCTGGGCACTGGGGTGCTGGGGCCTGGGGCAGCGCCGGGGCTGCGACCGAGCGCTGCGGCGCTGGGGCTTGGGGCAGTGCCGAGGCGGGGGGCCGAGCGCTGGGGCGCTAAGGCCTGGGGCAGTGCCGAGACAAGGGCCGAGTGCTGGTGCCAGGGCCGGGGTCAGGGCTAGTGCCTGGGCTAAGGCCGGGGCAGGGGCAGGGGCAGGGGCCGGGGCTGAGGCTGGGGCTGAGGCCGGGGCAGGGGCCGGGGCTGAAGCTGGGGCTGGCGCTGGGGCTGAGGCCGGGGCGCCGGGTGCTAGGGTTTTAAAAGTGAACCCTGCAAACTTTTCAAGCACTTCGGGCTGAACTTCTTCTCCTTCTTCTGACTTCTCTTCTTCTTCCTTCTTCTCATCCTCTTCATCGTCCGTCTCGATTCCTCCTTCTCTTACTACCATCGTCCGTTGGTTAGGGCAATCCCTTGAGATGTGTCCTCTACCTTGACACTTAAAACATACAATTCCACTAGGACGTGGGTTAGAATTCTGAACCGTAGAAGTAGGTTGGACAGATGTTACCGGAGGTGCCGAACCCCTAGGGTTAGGGTTTGGCCGTGAACTAGAGCCTCGGGGCTGTTCGGTCTTCCATGAGGCTTGGCTGGTAGTCGAGCCTCCTCTCCATGGGGCACTGGCGAATCTTGTCGTGTAACCCCTCTTCAATTCTCTCTCCACGCGGTTAGTTAGAGCTTTGAGCTCCTCGTAGTCAGCATAGTTGAGTATGTTGACTTGATACATGAGCTCGGGGCGTAGCCCACCTACAAACCGGGCTATCTTCGCTTCAGGTTCTTCTCGGAGGTCAAGTCGGGCTACCAACATCTCGATCTCCTTGGTATATTGCTCCACGGACATGGTGCCTTGTTTTAAGTTCCAGAGGGATGTGTGTAGGTCTCGAGTATAAGTACTCGGAACAAACTTCTTCCTCATGATCCGCTTGAGGTCTCTCCACGACTCGACGGGATCTTCTTCATCCCTTTGAATCCTGCCCTTGTATTGGCTCCACCAATGAGCAGCATAGTCAGTGAATTCAAGGGTGGCGAGAATTACCTTCTTACGTTCGGAGTAGTGGTGGCACTCGAGGAAATCCTCCATACTTCTCTCCCAATCTAGGTACTCGTCGGCATTGTATTTGCCAGCAAACTTTGGCACGGTGAGCTTGAGGTTGCTCAAGTCATCGTCAATCTCCTGAGCTAGTCGTCGGGCTCTTCTGTTCGGGTCTTCAGGGCTGTCCTCTCGGTGCCTGTCTCGTCCTCTCTCGGCTTGAAGGTGAGCTAGGATGGCAGCCATGGTAGCTCCAAGGTCCCGAACGTTGCCTTCTAAATTGGCTAGTCTCTCGTCTGCCATGGTTAGTACTATCGAACGGAAGCAATTTTCTATCCCCTCTTCTTAGAAATAAACTTACAACAAAAGGAAATAACGTGGCAAGATGGCCTTGCTTTCTTTTCTTTTTCTTTTCTTATAACTCGAAACTAAAATTGAAATAGAAGGGCGATTTTCGAATCAATTTTCTAAAGAAAGCAATAAAAGGATATGTATCCAGGAGAACCTAGAGACTGGGATACATGTGGTCCTTGTGTTTGAACCGTGCTCTGATACCAACTGATGTGAACCGCTGCAACCGTGGGCAGACGACCCTAACCACCGCAAGTTGATGATCGTGCAATGAGGTAGAAACGTCGGGAACCGGGGCGGAAAAGTACTTTGACCCGTCGGCTATATAACAGCCGGGAACCAGAAGTGTCCAGTCGAAGATGCCACGCCAAGAGATGGATGCTCTTGATGATAAGTCGATCCTTCAGTATCGCAACATGCAGATACAACAAGGGTTTCATAACAAAGTTCTTCAAAGGGGGTTTATTTCATAAAAGTCTATGTTACAAGGGTGGCCGGCGGCCTCCTTATATAGGTGAGGGAACAAGCTCTCCTCCCTAATTACTACTTCTAAATAATAATAAAATAAAGAGTCCTATTCCTAAATAGTCTCCTAAAACCCCTAAATAATCCTACTAAAAAGGAATAAACATAAAATAATAGTTGTAGTCTTTAAAGCAGAATAAAAGACCTAATTAGGTCAAAAACCCTAATCCGGCCGTGTATGGCGGTTTGGGCGCGTGTAGCGGCCCGGTGGGCTTGGCTGGCCGGGTGGCGGCCTTGTGTCGGGTGGCGGTGGCGGGCCTGGTGCTTCGGGCTGGTTCGGTGGCAAGGGCCTTGTCCAAAAGACATGTTCTTCGTGGTTGGCTCCTTGGAATTCCTCTGATCGGACCGGTTGCCAATTTAGGGTTCGGAACTTCTCTCTCCTTGGGCTTTCTTCCTTTCAGCTTGGGCCTTCTTCTTTAAGCTTCAGGTAGGCCGCCAAGTAGCTTTGGACGTAGCTCTCCGTGGTCAGCCCAAGTGTCATGCTTCGGGGCCAAGGACTCCAAGTCTTCTCATGCCTCGGCTCAGGTTCGGTCTTTGACAACTCTCCTCTTCGGGCCAAGGGTTCTTGGGCTCTCTTCCTTCGGTACTCCAGAAATGCTTCTAGAGGGTCACTTAAAGAACCGGCTTCTTCTTCAGGGCTCCTAGAGGTTAGGCTAGGGGCAGGCTGAAGCTTCTCTTCGGTGCTAGGGCTTATACCCTCGGCCAGCAGCATGGCCGGGAACAACATTTCTTCTCTCGGAGTCTCTCTACCTGCAAGTGAAGGACTTAGTCGATATTTCTTGTCATACCTTGGCTTTAGGGCTCGTGGACGGCCTGTCCTTGGATTCATGTGCTTCTTAAGAGGCCATAGGGTCTTGTCTCGGCCAGGTGACCCTGGTGGTGTGTAGGAGTACCGATTGGCATCGGGGCAACATTGTTGGATCATATCATTTGCTGTGCAGAGGGAGGTGGCCAACGCAGCTCCTGATGTGGTTACTGGTATGATTACGATTTTTGGTCAGCCAGCTTTTGCTTTAATGGATTATGGGTCTACGTATTCGTTTATTTCCAGTACGTTTGCTCATAAACTAGGAATAGAACCCACTCCTCTAGGTCAAAATTTAGGAGTGCGAACGCCGGTCGGTGATACCTTGATCGTCGATTCAGTTTTTCGAAGTTGCGTTATCATAATAGCTGGATACGATACGATAGTAGACTTAATCCTCCTCCCTTTCTATGAGATCGACGTAATCCTGGGTATGGATTGGTTGTCTCGAAATCATGCGAAAATGGATTGCTTCAACAAGGAAGTAAGCTTTAAAGTAGAAGGCCGAGGCACCGCGCTGTTCAAGGGAATTCGGAGGCCCGTTCCTGGAGCTCTTCTTTTGGCTACTCGAGCTTTCACCTTAATTCGAGAAGGATGTGAAGCTTATTTGGCACACGTGGTGGAAGCACCAACCGTAGAGCTTAAGGATGTACCTGTAGCAAGGGAGTTTCCTGAAGTTTTCCTAGAATAATTTCCTGGTCTTCCGCCCTTAAGAGAGGTGGAGTTTGACATCGAGGTGGTTCCCGGAACCGCACCAATTTCAATTCCACCTTATCGGATGGCTCCTGTGGAGCTGAAGGAATTCAAGGAGCAGCTTCAAGAGCTACTTGACAAGGGATTCATCCGACCTAGCGTTTCACCCTGGGGAGCTCCAGTGTTGTTCGTAAAGAAGAAGGATGGAAGTTTGAGGTTGTGCATCGACTACCGGAAGTTAAATAAGGTGACCATCAAAAATCGATACCCGCTACCAAGGATAGACGATTTGTTGGACCAACTTCAAGGGGCAACGATTTTCTCAAAGATCGACTTGAGGTATGGGTATCATCAACTGTGGGTAGCCGAAGCTTCGATTCCAAAAACCGCTTTCCAGACTCGCTATGATCATTACGAATTCTTGGTAATGCCGTTTGGGCTAACCAACGCACCTGCTGCATTCATGGCCCTCATGAATGGAGTGCTGCACGAGTACTTAGATAAATTCATCATAGTCTTCATAGACGATATCCTGATTTACTCAAAGAATCGGGAGGACCATGAGGAGCACCTAAGGACCGTCCTACAATGGCTGAAGGAGGAACGACTCTACGCAAAATTCTCCAAGTGTGGATTTTGGTTAAGGGAGGTCCTATTCTTGGGCCACCCCAACTCCAGTAAAGGTGTAGAAGTAGACCCGAGAAAGATCGAAGCCGTAGTTAAGTGGGCACCCCCAAAGAATGTGTCTGAAGGTACGAAGCTTCCTGGGCCTGGCAAGGTACTATCGGAAGTTCGTGGAAGGATTCTCACGTATTGCTCGGCCAATGACTCAGCTGCTTCACAAGGGAGCAACATTCATCTGGGATGAGAAGTGTCAAGAAGCGTTTGATGAGCTAAAAAGGAAGCTGACCTCCGCGCCTGTCCTCACTCTTCGACAAAGTGGGGAAGAGTACTCGGTTTATAGTGATGCGTCACACCAAGGCTTGGGATGCGTACTAATGCAAGGAAAGTGGGTTATTGCTTATGCCTCTCGACAACTACGCCTGCATGAGGTCAATTACCCCACCCATGACTTGGAGTTAGCAGCCGTGGTATCCACCTTGAAGTTATGGAGACACTACCTTTACGGCGAAACGTTCACCATTTTTACGGATCACAAGAGCTTGCAACATCTAACCGAGCAAAAGGAGTTGAATATGAGACAAAGGAGGTGGATCGAATTGCTCAATGATTATGACTGTATAATCAAATATCATCCCGGGAAGGCCAATTTGGTTGCAGATGCCTTAAGTAGGAAAAAGGATAGCTCACTACCAGAACTCATAGCACTTCGGGCTCTGAACGTTGAACTTCACGTAGAGGGAGTCACAGCTCTCTTAGCAAATTTGAAGATTCGTCTGTTACTCTACGACAAGATCAAGGAGAAGCAGGAGGACAACCCAGAAATAAGGAAACTTAAGGAGCGGCTCAAGGAAGAAAAGGCTTCAAGATTTCTTCTGGTCAACGGCTTACTAACTTGTTAAGGACGGGCTTGTGTCCCAAATGTAGACAAACTTCATCAAAACATACTCGATGAAGCCCACTCGGCACCTTATGCAATGCACCCGGAGCTACCAAGATGTACCAAACCTTGAAGAAGCACTATTGGTGGCCTGGCATGAAAAAAAAAGTAGCGGAGCACGTTCATCGTTGCCTTCAATGTCAGATGATTAAGGCAGAACATCAGGCCCAGCTATCCAGCATTTACCTCTGGAGATTCCTGAGTGGACGTGGGAGAAGATTACCATGGATTTTCTGTACGGGCTACCAAGGACTCCTAAGGGACGCGATGGCGCTTGGGTCATAGTGGATAGATTCTCGAAAGCGGCCCACTTCATTCCCATCAAATTCTATCCCAGACCGGATGAGCTGGCAGAGTTGTACATTCGAGAAATTGTGTGCTTGCACGGAGTTCGGGTCAGCATTGTGTCAGATCGAGACCCTAGATTTACCTCTCGATTTTGGGTGAGTCTTCAGAAGGCCTTAGGCACAAAAGTGCACTTCTCCACGGTGTATCACCCCCAAACCGACGGCCAATCGGAGAGGACCATTCAAAAATTGGAGGATCTCCTTCGCGCTTGTGCCCTAACCATGAAGGGAGCATGGGATGAACATCTGCCGTTGATAGAATTCGCTTACAACAATCAGTATCATAGTTCGATAAAAGCTGCGCCTTATGAAGTACTCTAAGGGAGGAAATGTCCAACCCCGTTATACTAGGACGCAGAGGGAGTAAGGCAACTGGAAGGGCCTGAGATCATTCAGAAGACGGTAGAAAAAGTCGAGGAAATACGACGGAATCTTAAAGCTTCTCAAGACCGTCAAAAGAGTAACGCAAAAAGGCCTGGGCCACCGCGTTCATACGAAGTAGGAGAGCGAGTATTTCTGCGGGTGTCTTCATGGAAGGGAGTCATGCGATTTGGAAAGAAAGGGAAATTAAGTCCTCGTTACATCGGCCCGTATGAGATACTAGAATGTATCGGTCCACTAGCGTACCGGCTGGCGTTACCTCCTAGCTTATCTCGAATACACGATGTATTCCATGTAAGCATGCTTCGTGCTTACAGATCTAGCCCGGATCACGTACTCAAGTTGGAAGACATTGAGTTATCCGACGACTTAACCTATGAGGAGGTTCCGGTGCAGATAGTAGATCAACAAGAGAAGGATGTACGAAAGAAAAAGATTCCTATGGTTAAGGTCGTATGGAGGAATCAGGGAACGGAAGTTGCAACCTGGGAAACGGAGAAGAGTATGAGGGAGAAGTGGTAATCTTTGCTTGTCTAAGTTATAAATATTTTTTTTCCTCATAAATTCATTAACTAGAATTTCGGGGACGAAATTTCCTGAAGGAAGGGAGAAATGTTACACCCAAAAATATTTTTTAATCGTTCTTAGCAAAAAGGGGGGGACACGAGTTCTTTCGAGGTTACTCTTAAGGGTTAGTTCGAGTTGGTCGTTGGTAGGATCTAATTTGGAAAGGTGAATCAAACCAATCAGACCGAGTTAACAGCTAGCTGGGTAATACTGATTAATGAATGACTTGTAGCCTGGCTGGTCTTGGAACCAGACCAGCACTCAGCCAACCTAGGTTTGAATCGCAGCCTTGACATTTCATTTTATATTTTTTTTAAAATCCGCCCAGCACCAAAACTACGTCGTTTTGGGTCATCTTCTTCCTTGGCCATCAGTTTAATGACCAGCAATTTTTCCAGCGACCGGAATCACTCCGGTGACTCTTCCCAATAGCTAAGAGGCATGTTTCTAGTCTATTCGGGACAAGGAACCCCACCAGAACGTGAAGAAACACGTGGGAATCAAGATTGGAGCTTGAGTCCATTTAGAAACGGACAAAACAGATAAGGAGTTGATTCCACTTCGGCGGAAATCTCAGAAAATTGATGACTTTTCAGAGTGCCACCCAACCCGTGAACCTTATCTCTTTTGGCTCCAATCGACTCCCTGAAGCCTATAAAACTCGGCTCTTTCTTCGAATCAAAGCGTATCTCTTCCAAAAGCCATCTCTCCGTCACTCTGTCACCATCTCCGACCAAAGATGGGTTTAAGGGTTCCAGGCATCGTCGGTCTAAACTGAAACCCTCTATCAGCTCGTCTCAAACTCCTAAAACTAACCCCTTTCTCAGAATAGAGTTTTCATTCACCAAAATCATTTAATCCCCTCGTCGGAGATTGGCAGAACTGCAAGTTGGCAGAACTGCAAGTTGGCAGAACTGTAGGTGCAGGAATAGGGAACAGGTAAATTACCTGTGCAGTCCCTCCTTCTTTTTCCTTTATTATTTCGGCCCTTGAAGTTTTTCCTCATGACAGTTTGATCCTCAAGTGTCAACTTTTTGGCATTTAACCTCTTTTCAGCTTTGACAGTTTGATCCAAGAAGTTGCGCAGTCGTTAACTCCCTATCTTTAGGTGAGTTGGTTTAAGGGGGTAAATTCCTTGGATTAATTAATTCCTCAATTTAGATAGCTAAACTTTGTCACTAACCAAATATTGTGGTTATTTCCGAATTAATTATTTGATGGGAACCGAATCAACGAGCAAAGTACTCGGCCTCATTTTAGACTTGTACATACTTAAGCTAAGGTCCTTATAATTCTTGTGGTGATTTACTGCTAACCGAGTACTAACCCATCTGAGTTGGTTTTCCCGATAGGTTAGATTATTAAGAGTAATGAGTGACGCTGATCCTCATTAATTTCGGTTTATAAAGTTATGATGCCTAAGGTTAGAGGGACGTAAGTAGTTCGAGTGACTCCCCTACTTACCTGAAAATTAGGACGAAAAGTCTTGGTTTTGACAACAAGGTGTCGTTTCTATGGAAAGTTCTATCTTTCCGAAACCATTGGTTTTATACCTAATAGTGTTTATTTGGTTATGGTTAAACCGTGATGTTATCTGATGATATTTGGCACCTAGTGCATACAGGTGGAAAGTAAAGCCTCGCTAGCTAGTCCTCCGTCGGGAACATCGATGGATACGGGTTCCTACCGGGTGATGGGAGTTGGGTATTGTTAGCCCCAATCGAATCACGATAGATGAGTACGGATAGCCCAACCGGATGATGGGAGTTGGGTGGAATTAGCCTCGATCGGTTGATGGGAGTTGGATATTGTTAGCCCCAATCAATTCATGGTAGTCGGGAAGAATAGCGACTGTTGTGAAGTCCCTATTATAGGCTCATAAGTAAGCCTTATCGATGATGGTGTAGAGGTTAGCTAAGCGGAAAGAGGGGACGCCCTATTCGATGTTAATTGTGATGTTATTGTGAACTAACGGTTATGTGATTTTTCCACAGTTCGGCCATGAAATTGAGGACCATGCCAGTTTGGTCATATGCACCTCTTTACTTTTAACATTCCTTCATACTTGAATGTTAAGGACTGACCCCTGAACCACCCACCAGGTCATTTCGCAGCTAATCAGGAGTAAACATTGTAGAAGGAGTCTCAGAAATCATGTCGGGAGACTCTCAATGAGTTGTCAAGGATGTTGGTCTAGTGTTTCTATTATGTGGAGTGTGATTTGAAATTGTGTGCTTGGTTTGTAATAACTACAACTCATGTGTTGGTTTTGCCCATGCCTTGGGGCCCGCTTTGCGTTTCTGCCTTTGAACGGTTGTCAACGACTTTGGTAGTGCCTTTCAAAAGTTTTAAAGTTTGGGACGTTACACTGACTGTCCAGAGATTTTTGACAAACTGATTTAAATGGGAGGGGTTTTGAAACAAGTGATGTTTTGGATTGTTTGAAGTTTCTTGGAAGGTCAACTGAATTGTTTAAATGTCCTCCTGTAGTGAATCCAGTCAAGCAATGGGAAGTAGGTCCACCGAGAACTCGGGGTATGGAGGAGGAGTCCTTAGGTTTTAACCGAGTCTGTTGAAAGGTTGGAACTTTGGAGAGTTTAGCGGGGAAGTGGTTGATCCTGAGGTAGCTGAGCAATGGCTTCAGGAATGTGAGTACAAGTTCCTGCAGATGGGACTTGATGAGGAGTTGAAGGTGCAGGCTATGACTTTCCTGTTTAAGGCTCATGCTCTGAATTGGTGGAAGTCGATGCCGTAGAGTCGGGTAGTTCCGCCAGAGATGGAGTTAGATGAGTTTGTTGAGGTGTTCCATGACCAGTTTTGTTCGGATCTTTGGCGGGAGGAGAAAGCCAAGGAGTTCATGAGTTTGGACCAAGGTGAGAAGTCCGTCCTCGCTTACTACATAGAGTTCACTTCCCTCTCTAAGTGGTACGACGAGTGGACTAATCGGGAGAGGAAGCTCATTAGCAAGTTCAAGAATGGGCTGAGAGTGGAGATTCAGGAGGGAGTCACTACCGCCAATATGGGGAGTTTGGTGTCGATTAAGGTGGTGACACTAGAGAGGGAGAGATTGGAGAACCGGAAGAAGGAAGAGGGGAAGAGGAAGGCGTCTGCTCCACCTTCTCATTCGGCCACCCACAGCCACCCGGCAAGAGAGGTCAGACTTCTTTTTCTGGGTTCAGGGGCAGCCAGTCGGCTCCATCGAGGGTGTGATGACTTGTTTCACTTGTGGCCGACCTGATCATAAGAGTGTGGCTTGTCCTGTTCGTATCGGTGGTACAGTTCGTTCGGTAGGGGCGTCATCGGGACTTCCTTTGTGTGGCACTTGTGGGAAGCCACACTTTGGGGTATGCCACATGCTTAGGCCGGCTCTGGTGACCTGTTACAGCTGTGGATAGCGTGGGCATAAGAGTATGAACTGTTCGACCAAGAGAGCCACTCCAACTCAGTCTGTGGGATCGGTGCAGGGACCTAGAGCTCCATCTAGGAGTTATGGAGGTAGAGGGGGAGGCAACTTTGGTAGGGGAGCCTCAGGTGCTGAAAGAGGAACGGGAGCCAATGCTACACCCGTTGGAGCTGGAGGGGAGGAAGGAAGGCTTTACGCTCTCACCAAGGGTGCGGCAGAGCATGCAAACGACGTGGTGACCGGTATGATGTCCATCTTAGATTTTTCCGTTTATGCTCTGTTTCATTATGGCTCGACCCATTCCTTTGTATCTGAGAAATGTTTGAGTAGCTTGGGTGTTGTAGCTAGTAGTTTGGGTACTAGTTGGGGTGTCAGAACTCCTTTAGGAACTTCTGTTCGAGTAGATAGTGTGTGGAGAGGCTGTAGGGTGTCAGTAGGAGGTGCGGAGTTGTTAGCTAATTTGGTTGTGCTCCCTTTCAATGAATTCGAAGTCATTCTTGGCATGGATTGGTTGGCTAAGTATGGGGCTTTGCTTGTGTTCCAGCCCTGTCGCCTGGCCCAATAACGGAAGCCCAAGTGCGTGGACTTTCAAGGATGATGTACCTCGTAAGTGGTAGTGGGATAGTTAGTTCAAAGGAAGTAAGGCGATTAGTTTAAGGAAAGGGATGGAAAAGGAGGGCGAGTATCGTACCGCGGAGCGCTTTGTCTGCTGGGTAAAAGTGTTGTCCCCTGGTCCCGTGGAGGGTGAGGGGTATTTATAGGGATTTCTTGCGCCTTGGGCTAAGGATGAATCTTGGCCGTTCGTTGTGGCCTCCACAGGATGTTTGACACGTGTCTGCCTCTCTTTGGAACCCTAAAAGCCACTGTGTTGGGTCGCCGCCTAGGGATTTCTTGCGCCTTGGGCTAGCGCGTGCTGTTTGGCCGAGCTGCCATCTGGCCCTGTTTATTTGGGCCGCCTATTATGTCGCCTTAGCCCATGACGATTTTGGGCTATCCATCGGGCCTACGATCACTGGAGGACGATTTTAGGTCTTTTACCCTCTATCTTGCTGGAGAAGCTGGGGAAATCGGGGCACTTTGGTAACTTTCTGAAAGTTATCATTGCCTAGGGCTACTAGCATGTCCTTTCGACCGCGTGTGTCCCCCAATCCCCTACTGCGACGGTTCCACTCCCCACTTATTCCGCTGCCTTTATAAACCCCTCTCTTCCTCTTCTCCTACTTTTACGCTCCCGCTTCTTCTAAACTTCTCCGCTCCCACTACTTCATCTTTCCTTCCGACGACCAAAAAACCGACTCTCTCTGATGACACTCGATTTGACGTGATTATCAGCCTCATTTAAGCGACATTTACTTGCTTAAGACATGGTTTTTAGGGTAGAACGAATATTCAATCAATTGCCCTATCTCGTGCCATTTGTGTTACCTTGGCCCGTTTCGGGTCTATTTGATGGTTTTCTAGTGTTTTTATGTTAGCACAGGTTTTTGCCATCAAATAAAGTAGCCAAGGACGTGTCTAAGGCGTTGGAACCTCGAGGAATTGCACCGGAATCGATCCGAGGAGTCAATCGAGTCAAACCAAAGTTTGCCCGGTTTACAAAGGAGTTTTAGCTGAAAATACCCTAGTGTTTTCGGCAAAAATGCAAGAACAAATCGACTGATGCTCATCAAAGGAAGTTTTCGGTGAAAACCCTAAGTTTTCGCCGAGAACAAGTGATCGGAAAATCACAGGAGAAAAGCAGCTGGCGGACCATCCATTTACACTCAGATTTTCGCCGAAAATTCCCTAACATTTTCGGCGAAAATATCAGGCAAAATCCAGCGGTATTAGGGTTAAGTATAAATACTTAACCGGCGGACCCAAATCAGAAAAAAAGACCTTACACACAACAATCAAAATTACCAACTAATACCATAATTCAGAATTCTCTCAAGTTCTGAAGCAGGGAGTTTAGAGTCGGAAGAGCCGGAAAGAGAACGTGACGCCATCCCTTCCATCTCGAAGACTCAGAGCTAGGATTGCAGTTTACCGAAGATCGAAGTCTGCCAGAGTCGTCTTAATTAGGTTTTTCAGATTCTTTTCTGTTCTTCCTCTGGATGATGAACTCTTTCTTTGTCTTTGATTCTTTTGTGATAAACATGAGTAGCTAAACTCTTAGAGCTTAGACTAGATGAACCCTAAGTGACCCAGGGCTTTAAAGCGGTCACGGATCGGCGGTGATTACATTCAAAGTTCAATCAGTTTCTCTTTCATGTTTGATTTGTTCTTCATTGTTCATGTTTCTTGTCTGGATTGATCACCTAGATTAGATTCTTTTTAAGCTAAGGATAGAAGCGAACGCTCGCCTTACTTTAAAATACCAAATCGAACAATTAACCTTATAATTGGAGCGTGCCTTTCGTAGGAACCGGTTAGGGTTAATCCATTGCAAGAGTAACTCATAAATCGTTAGTAATTCCACCAGTTAAGTTAAGTCGTTGCGAGAGGTGACCGTACCTGGGCGACTAATTAATCTTGGTAGCTAGAACGGATAGAGCGAACGTTCGCCGGTCTTAAACCTAAGGGTAAGGAGTTATGATGGTGTCTTAGAATTGATTGAATGAGAATCGAATTTCGCTGATCTGTTGATTGCCAATGCTCTGGGGAACGAAGGGGGATTCAAAGTCTAAGTTCGTCTGTCATCTCTGTTTTAATCAACCAATTTCCATTCTGTTCTTAGTTTCAATTTTTAATTTTTCTGCATTTCTTAGAATTAGAAGTCGTGGAACTCACCACGCACGAAGTGTTTAAACATGAGTAATTTGTTAGTTTATTTGAGTAGTCAATCATTAGAAGGCCCGTGGAATACGATCTACCCTAGCTTGTTAGCTTTGTTAGTTATTTGTTTGAACCCGCACAACGATCTTAGGTTCACCAAATTGGCGTTGTTGTCGGGGAACTTCTTTTGATTGTTTGAAAGAAGAACTGGAAATTTATTCTTCTACTTTCCATCTTTCATTTTCCACCCACTTCGATTTTACACTGGTTTTGTTGTTTTTGTTATTTGTAGATTGTTCACAGGTGTATGCATCGCCGCCCTTGGACTCGCTCTCAAACCGACAAGGCTAAGAGTATAGAGAGATCAAGCAGTTCTGCTCCACCTCGACAATCACAGATTCCAAGGAGAAGCAGAATCAATCCACCTCACCCATCACTCCGATTAAGATTGAGGAACTGAAGGAGAGTTCCTCATCTCCATCTTCACCTGTACCATCACCAACATTCGTTTCATACACCGAGTCACTTTCACCTCCTCCATCTCCTACCATGACTGATCAATTACCACCACCACCACCACCGGGCGGAAATCCACCACCGCCACCTGCACAGAAAAGTCTAGCTGATTACAACAAGCCAAGCGCGACTAGCGTTCGATCTGCCATTGCCGTACCGCGCATTGAAGGAGATCCTGACTATGAGATCAAGATTCCATTCTTGACTATGATCTCTAGGGATCTACAGTTCGAAGGCAGGCCCCTAAACAACCCGTGCACTCATCTTGCAGACTTCCTTGATCTCTGCAGCACTTTCAAGAACGGAAACCTCGACAAGAATACTCTTTGTTTGAGAGCTTTCCCGTTCTCTCTGAAAGGCGCTGCTAAGAGGTGGCTTACTGGAAAACCACCTGGATATTACACTAATTGGGATACTCTAGCTCAGGACTTCATTGAAGAATACTTTCCTCCTACCAGAACAACAGCCATTAAGGACAGCATCGCCAGATTCTCCCAGAAAGAAGGAGAAAGCTTATACGATACTTGGAATTGATTCCAAGAACTTCCCTACAACTGCCCTCATCATGGATTCGAGCAGAGGCAGTTAGCTGAAATCTTTGCTCGAGGACTTCGAGAAGAATCTGCCGAGTGGATCAATTCTCTAGCTGAAGGGGATTGCACTACACTCACACCCGAAGCTGCTCTTCTTCACTTCGCAAACTGTGCTTCCAAGTCAAGGAACTGGGAACGACAATCTGAAGGATCAAGGAGCAAGCTCGATCTTGAAGCAGCTATCAAGGCCGAAGTAGAGAAGCATTTGAAGAAGTCTTCCACACCAATCAAACCCCCGGCAGCTTCTGTCTATGTTACTGATTGCGAGTGGTGTGGAGCTTGCGCACATAACGGAGGCCGTTGCCAGAAATTTGGTAAGACAGAAGTCTGGTCCGCCGAAGAGGTAAATTACGTTCAACAAGGCTTCGTTAATAATCGGGATGGTTATGCTGGCTACCGCAACTTTAGGCAGCAAGGGAACTATCAATACAGACCTCCCTACAATGCTGGCGCCAACCATAACCAGAACCAGAATAACCGCCCAGCTGGTCCAGCTCTGGATCAAAAACCTAACCATCCGCCGGCAGATGTCTATTAGCCGCCGCACCACAATCCGAGTAATTATGGGACTGCTCCTGGCAATCGCCAGAATCAATATTTGAATAACACCTATCCAGGGCAGCAGTACCAGAAGGAACACAAAGTCAGTGACTTGGACAAGAAGCTTAGTCAGATCATCACCAGACTCGACGATCATGACAGTCAGTTTAAAGCTCAAGCTCTTCTCAATCAAGAACAGATAACAGCCGGTCAAAGAATTGAGCAAGCAGTGAACAACATCTCGAGCATGCTAGCATCTGGTCGACCATTTGGCCAACTTCCGAGCCAGACAGAGCCGAATCCGAGAAAGGAGCAAGCCAAAATGGTAACTGTTAAAAAATTTACTAGCTTATCTGCTGACGCTTGTTCTGTTTTACGCAGGATTGCTGAAACTTCGGTGAAGAAGGAAGCATTAGAAGTGGCGCCTTAGGAGGAAGATCCTCATCTTGCACCATACGTCGTGAAGCCTCCTTTTCCAAGAGCATTGCTGTCGAATGCAAGGATCGAGACTGGCATGAAGGGGAATAAAGAAGGATATCCTGATGCTCGTAGCAAGAAACCTTCCTCTCCATATCCAGCTAAGTGTTCTGATCCTGGTTCTTTCACTCTACCTCTTGTCATTAATGATATTGAGATAGAACGTTGTTTGGTTGATCTTGGCGCGTCTGTTAATGTTATGCCTATGAGTCTATATGAAAAATTGAACCTAGGAGAACTTGAACTGCCTAGTATGCAACTTGTCTTTGCTGATAGATCACTTAAAACCCCTAGGGGAGAGATAAAAGACGTTGTTACTAAATGTGGTCCTTTCACGTTCTTAGTTGACTTTGTTATCATTGATACTAGTAAGGATGATTCTACCATTCTCATAGGACGACCTTTCATGGCTACTACTGGAATGCAAATTAACGTTCCAAATGGTTCTTTAACTTTGAGGGTTGGTAAAGAAACGATCACGTTCCGCCTTAAAGACGGAATGAAATATAATCCTAAGAATGAAGAATTTCATTGTTTAGCTGTTGAAACTGTGGAGTTGACTCTGGTTAACTCCGTTACTGATGTCTCTTCTAGTGTGCTTAGATCAATTGCTGTTGCAGGTGCTAGACAGGTTATCAAGCAGAAACCGAAATCTGTTCCTCAAAAGCCGCCAAAGAAGAAGGAACTGAAAGCCTCTTCTAAGCCACCGAGCACAAAGCCTAGCAGACCTCGGGGAAAGAACAAGATGACGAAGACTCACATGGTCTGGAGACCAGTTGTGCTGCCACCTTCTACTGAGCCAGCTGCACCACCAATTCGTTCCAAGCTATCAGCGCCGGAACAAGTATGGAAGGAGAAGCCGAAAGCATCTCCTAAGGAAATACTGACGATCACCGATCCTGGTGATATCAAGTCGGAGGTTAAAGAAAAGAAGGAGCCGATCATTCTCATTCCGTCCACTGTCTTCCTTGTGGAAGATGATCCCTTGACAGAACTTTTCAGACCATTCAAGATCACTGACCACCTTCCCGACGGACGTACCAAACTCTTACACGCGAACAGGAAGAAATTCATGCTCACCGGAGAAGCCCCGAAGCTGTACTTTATGAACGCCGATGCTAGCATTAAGGAGAATCTAAGTTGGGATGTCTCCTAATACCGTCCAGGTATCGTCCAGCTCAAGGACGTTAATAAAAGAGCGCTTCGTGGGAGGCAACCCACGGCTGGAGTCCGTTTTTCATTTGTGGCAACCTTAGTGTTTTAGAGTCAGTTCGGGGAGCCAAAAGTGTCAGTTTGTTTGATTTCGTATTTTTCGTGTGTAGTCTATGTGTCATAGTGTCAATTGCAAGTTGTTTGAGGTCTTTTCGATTTTTTTGTATTTAACTGTGATTTTCTGAAGTTTGCCGGGATTGCGAAAATATTTTCAATCGTAGAGTTCAATATTTTCGGCGAAAATTCTCTTTGAAATCCCACTGAGTTTTCCTGACGTTTTTGCTTCACATTTTCGGTGAAAACTATTCCACATTTTTGGCGAAAATTCATTTGAAAACCGACAGTACTTTTTAACTAACATTTTCGGCGAAAACTTGCACTTATTTTCGCCGAAAATTCCTTTGAAAATCAACCAACTATTCATTTTAAAATCCGGATCCTCTTCTCTCTCTCCTCACTTCTTATTTTCGAAACCAAAAACCCATCCCCTATTTTCAATCAAACCCGCCGACCGCCACCTTTATTTTCGCCGCCGCCGCCGCCCCAGCCGCCGCCGCCGCAGTCTCCGCCGCCGCGCCCGCTCCCGTCTCCCCTTCCATTTCCGATCGATCCAAGCCCTAGAACAGCCGAATCGGAGCTCTATAGCTCTAGTTCACCCAAACCTTAAAATTGTCGATTTTTCACCGATTCCTCCCAACCCGTTCATTTTTAGCATCCATGGCTTCAAGGTAAGTTGTAGAAATCTTCATTGCGAATCTTTTGACATGTTGATTGCTGAATTTTGTCGGGTTGACTTTCGGTTGACTTTTCGGTTTGCCTCGATTTGCGTGCTGACTGATTTCGTGTGAACTAGGTTACTTGAACTTTTTGAACTGTTCTAGCATGCTTAGGGAGTGTTGCGCTTACTTTTCATATCATTTGATCATGTGTTGCTAAGCCTAAGTCCTATTCCTTATGAGGTTGACTTTTCAAAAATGTCGGTTTGACCATGAACTGTTTTTTATCATTTGGTTGCCTTATGTGTTCATTCTCGTTCCGATTATTGTGTTTGCCATCTGAGATCATATCAAACCGTCATTCTCCGATTTGTGATAGTCTTGCCATGATTAGGGTTCAATGTTCTATTATGTTGACTTTTTGAATGTCGGTTTGACTTCTGAACTCTGATTGTTCTAATTCCATTCTGGCTGTTCCTAAGCATGTATTTTATTGTTTGTGATTACCGGTTAAAGCTGCTTTGCTTACCCCTACTCGGTTTTCCCCATTTCTTTGTGAAATTGAGTTTTTCGACTAAGTGTAGGGTAGGGTTTTAGTTTGACTAATCTGGTTTGTTTTCTTGTTTAGGAACACCACTTATGAGCGCAGGACCAAGCAGAGACTTGACGCCGCCTCAAGCTCCAGAGCCCCCGCTCCCGTCACACCCGCCGTCCAGGGCCCTCCACCAGCATTCCCTAGCCGTGTTGGGCACCATCGCACTGTTGCTCGTCTACCCGACTACTACTTTGAGTGCTACAAGAAGCTCGAGCATGTTCCGGGAGCTAATGTTCGACCACTTTCCATGGAGTCCCTCTTCGATCATAAGGAGGACTACCACCGGAACGTGCACGACGCCCTAGCACCGGCCGGCCTCCTAGAGCTGACCACCATAGCTTCCGATGTTCCAGACATCGCTCTCTAGGAGTTCTGGGCCACTTTTGATCTGGACGAGCACAAGAAGAGGCAGAGCAAGAAGGTCGTTTCCTTCTACCTGGGCGGGGTGTACAGGACCCTCACCTATGATGAGTTTGCAGCTCATCTAGGCATTCCCTACGAGCATTACCACGGTCATCACCTCGGCTGGGCGAACGACGAGGACGACGGGGAGGCCTACCATGCACTCTGGAGCCACATGACTGGAGTGCCCGGCGATCGTCTCACGGACCATAACTCAGTTAAGTCTCTCTCTCACCCTCTCTATAGATACATTCATATGCTCCAGAGAAGGACCACCACCATATCAGAAAGGAGGAACTTCTGCTTCTTCGCGCCATCCGGGAGAGCTACCCTCTTCACCCCGGATGGGTGCTTGCTCGCATCTTCCGCCAGAAGACCAAGAGGAGGACGCCACCTTGCTTACTCTTGGGAGGCAACTTCATCGGCCAGCACATCATCTCCTTCGGCCTCAGCCACGAATATGGCCCGAACATCCCAAGCCGCAGAGTACGCACCGTTGGAGGAGATTTGGCGGTCGAGTACGACCTCGAGCTGGACCTCAGTCCCCAGGTAGCAGCAGATCCTCCCCTCCAGAGCGAGGATGAATCAGAGGAAGACGATGAATCTGAAGAGTCCCAGCCTCAGTACGAGCCAGAATTTTATGACCATACTCCCTCGCCACACCATCAGGCAGGGTTTGTACACCAGTCGCCGCCAGCCATCCCAGATCCATATCAGGCGCCTCACCCGCAGCACCACCCGCATCCCGCGGATGTTGGAGAGCTATATGAGCGACTGCATGAGTGGCGCATCACCGACAACGCCACTCAAGAGGCGAGATAGACTATTATGCAGCAGCATATGCACCGTGCTGATAGGCGGTATGAGGCTCAGCTGGCGTGGCAACTTCAGCTCGGCGATTTCCTCCACTTTCCACCTCCCGGCCCACCTGACCAGCAGTGATCGGGTTGTATTCCTTTTCTGGTACTTTCTTTTTATTTATTCTTTTCGGATCTCGATCCAACTTTTTTTTCTGTGTGGATCCGGGGCACTTGTCCCGGTTTCCTTTTTATGTTTCATTTGTTTTTGTTTTGTAGGCAGTAGAGAGATTCCCTTTGCTTCGCTTTGGTAGATCCCTCCCTCCGAGGACCCGTGCTCATCCCCTACGCCAACCATCTCGGTCCAGGTTCTTCTACTTCACTCTGAACTCTAGAATTAGTCCTGTGAGGACACAGTCCGATTTAAGTGTGGGGTAGGATGCTAGAGAACCTTGCATGAACTTGATTGCCCTTGATTGTGTTTTCTGTCTTTAGAATGGCTCAGTTCTTGATTTTTGATGTTAAGTTGTTGTTCAAACTTTCATAATGATGCTTAGACTGCTTAACCTAGAACTTGAGAACCAACTTGTATACTTTGATGCTAAATTGCCTGGTCAGAACAAAATTTTTAAATCACACTTGTAGTTTGTAGCCTTGATTGCATGAAAATGACCGAATCCGACTAGCAAACCAATTGTGAGCTTTTGATCCATTGCACGTAACTTGCAATTTTAATTCTTTTTGAGTGGTTTTCTGTTCGCTTGAATGAGTTAGAATTTGCATGAGACCTACTCGAGACCACACGATGACACGAGTTCTAGAATGATAGGGGCACCTAGATTCAGCTACTAAGCCAGATAGCCTACCTAACGATAAAATCCATTAGGTTTAAACCCTTGAGCTTGGCATGTTCTTTCGGTTCGATATACATTACAGCCATTTCCCATTCTTTCATTCCCCGTTGATCCCCTGTGGTTGTAGTTCTAGATTGACCTACCGGAAGTCGGTTTGTGGTAACCTGCCTATAGCCATTAAATAGGTGGTCTTAGCTATTATGTCCAGACGTGTAAACCCCTCTAGCAACTAAAAGAAAGAATCGGCACAAAAAAAATAGAAAAAGAAGAAAAGAAGCAAGTTTCGAAAAAAAATGAACAGAAGAAAAATCAGAAAAGCCAAAAAGGTTTCAAGTTTTTAGTTCAATAAAACGTTCTTCTCCCTACAAATGGAAGAACGAAGTCAAAAGAAAAGAAAAAATTTGTGTACAGAAAAATAATAAGTGCTAGGTTGCTTGAGGGTATCATAGGACGAGCGTTCATTATTCATTCCCATCATCCATCTCATTATAAACCCATGTAGTGTAGAATTCGTTACAGTCCTAGCAGGGAAGTCCTTCTTGACTGGATACTCGTGTTGTCACAGTGGTGGAGATGTGGTTGAATTGCAAACTTATGACAGAATTCAGTAACAGAAAATGATCGAGAGCAGAAACACGTCCTTAAACACAGAGAGTGAGAGTTCCCCATTGTACTAAATATTTCCTTTGTGAGGAGTCTGGTCGGTCAGGTCAAATTCGTCATAATTGGTTGCTACTACTTGTCGTGTGCAGTTTATTAGTGAGACCAGGTAGTTTGGCTGATCTGTATGCATGTTAGGTTTCTTGTTCTAGGATCTATCGGTCTAATAATTCATTGTGTTTGATTGAACTCCAATTTAATCGATCTTATCATTTGTGAACATGAGCGTTTCTATTCAGTTTTGCTTGAGGACAAGCAAAAGCTTAAGTGTGGGGTATTTTGATGACACTCGATTTGACGTGATTATCAGCCTCATTTAAGCGACATTTCCTTGCTTAAGACATGGTTTTTACGGTAGAATAACGAATATTCAATCAATTGCCCTATCTCGTTCCATTTGTGTTACCTTGGCCCGTTTCGGGTCTATTTGATGGTTTTCTAGTGTTTTTATGTTAGCACAGGTTTTTGCCGTCAAATAAAGTAGCCAAGGACGTGTCTAAGGGTTGGAACCTCGAGGAATTGCACCAGAATCGATCCGAGGAGTCAATCGAGTCAAACCAAAGTCTGCCCGGTTTACAAAGGAGTTTTCGCCAAAAATACCCTAGTGTTTTCGGCGAAAATGCAAGAACAAATCGACTGATGCTCATCAAAGGAAGTTTTCGGCGAAAACCCTAAGTTTTCACCGAGAACAAGTGATCCGAAAATCACAGGAGAAAAGCAGCCGGCGGACCATTTATTTACACTAAGATTTTCGCCAAAAATTCCCTAACATTTTCGGCGAAAATATCAGGCAAAATCCGGCGGTATTAGGGTTAAGTATAAATACTTAACCGGCGGCCCAAATCAGAAAAAAAGACCTTACACACAACAATCATAATTACCAACTAATAGCATACTTCAGAATTCTCTCAAGTTCTGGAGCAGGGAGTTTAGAGTTGGAAGAGTCGGAAAGAGATCGTGACGCCATCCCTTCCATCTCGAAGACTCGGAGCTAGGATTGCAGTTTACCGAAGATCGAAGTCTGCCAGAGTCATCTTAATTAGGTTTTTCAGATTCTTTTCTGTTCTTCCTCTGGATGATGAACTCTTTCTTTGTCTTTGATTCTTTTGTGATAAACATGAGTAGCTAAACTCTTAGAGCTTAGACTAGATGAACCCTAAGTGACCCAGGGCTTTAAAGCGGTCACGAATCGGCGGTGATTAGATTCAAAGTTGAATCAGTTTCTCTTTCAAGTTTGATTTGTTCTTCATTGTTCATGTTTCTTGTCTGGATTGATCACCTAGATTAGATTCTTGTTAAGCTAAGGATAGAAGCGAACGCTCGCCTTACTTTAAAACATCAAATTGAACAATTAACCTTATAATTGGAGCGTGCCTTTCGTAGGAACCGGTTAGGGTTAATCCATTGCAAGAGTAACTCATAAATCGTTAGTAATTCCACCAGTTAAGTTAAGTCGTTGCGAGAGGCGACCGTACCTGGGCGACAAATTAATCTTGGTAGCTAGAACGGATAGAGCGAACGTTCGCTGGTCTTAAACCTAAGGGTCAGGAGTTATGGTGGTGTCTTAGAATTGATTGAATGAGAATCAAAATCCGCTGATCTGTTGATTGCCAATGCTCTGGGAACGAAGGGGGATTCAAAGTCTAAGTTCGTATGTCATCTCTGTTTTAATCAACCAATTTCCATTCTGTTCTTAGTTTCAATTTTTAATTGTTCTGCATTTCTTAGAATTAGAAGTCGTGGAACTCACACCACCCACGAAGTGTTTAAACCTTAGTAATTTGTTAGTTTATTTGAGTAGTTAATCATTAGAAGGCCCGTGGAATACGATCTACCCTAGCTTGTTAGCTTTGTTAGTTATTTGTTTGAACCCGCACAACGATCTTAGGTTCACCACTCTCCTTTCTTTATTCATCTTCAGATGTCCGGAGCTCCCCGTCGACCTCCTGGTACGTGATTCTTCCTTTCTTCCTCACTTTTGCTATAAACCTCTGTTCTTGCTGTGGCCACCCTCTTTATTTTTCTTACCCCAAACATGAGTTCCGACGACGATGGCCAGAACCAAAGCCATTCCTATCTTTTAGGTACTTACCCTTCCTCTTCCTCTTCTACTACTCATTCCTCCTTTGAGCGAGCACCTTCAAATCCTCCACTCCCAGCCGAGACTTCCTTTATCCAGACCTCAGACGTTATGGAGGAATACCTTGATGATTGTCCCGCCCTTCCTTTCTGGGGCCCTCATCAGGTTGGGTTTGAAAGTGCTCGTCACGGCGTTGAAATTAACCATGAGATAAGTAAGGTCACTGGATCTTACACTATTGGTAACTGGCGATCGATGTGGCAGGGGGGCCCTTGTGACGAGCGCCAGGTAATTGGCCCTGGTATTTTCCCTCGGGAACCGCTGAGAAAATCGCCCGAGTTCTTCCCTTCGCCTTGTTGCCACCCACCTGGAAATTCATCGTGGCCTCTCGGCTCTCTACCATCGGTAATTGCCCTCTCGGATGGCATGGCATTTGGACTGAGGCTTTCACCAATGGACTTCGACTTCCGCCGTTTCCGTTTGTATCCGCTTTGTTAGCGTGCTTTGTTGCCTCCATCGGTGCTTTTAACGTCGGGTGTTGGGCCACGGCTTTTGCTTTCGAGTGCACTTGTGAGGCCAAAGTTATCGTCCCTACCCTTCGGTTGTTTCCGCTGATCCATTATGCCAAAGTTACTTCAAATGGCATAAGTCTTTGTCGCCGGTCAGACTTGTCCGAGAAGGGGGCCTATTCTTCTCCTAAACCTCGCCCACCTGGTATCATTCTTTTTTCTACTTTTGCCCAAGAGCTTCGGATCGCCAATGGACCTCTCTGCTCCCCTCTACATGGTCTACAGGCGACTTAAGTCACTTTAATACTAATCTTGACCCTACTCCAGTGGAAGTACTTTCACGACGTTTAGTTCTTCTAGAGCGTCATCATCTGTCTACCACGGCCTGCTTGAGAACTGCTCAGGCAGGGATTCGCGGAGGTATTCTTGAGTTTTTAGGAACATAGGTTCCCTTTTTCCGGAGGAGTATTCTTTCATCTTCCTTTGGACTAGGTCGCTTTACTTGGATAGTCAGGCTGTCATTGCTATTTTCTTCTCGTAACTTATCAATTGTTTCTCTTCCTTTCAGGATCCGTAAGCCTTTTCGGGTGCCTCCTTAGCACTACTGCGCGAGGACCCGTTGGCGAGACTCGCCCCGAACTTCCCCATGCTCCCTCTGCTGTCAGCCAACCTTCTACCAAAAAGACTAAAGGGAAAAGGAAGGTGACTAAAGCCGAAGGGGGCCCCGCTTCCTCAAAAAAGAAGAAGGCATCCGAAGCAGAAGGGACCTTACTTCCCCAAAAAGGAAGAAAGTCGGGGCTTCTAAGCCGAAGAAGAAGGTGAGCGAGTCCTCTAGTCACCAGCTACCTTCCCCTCGACTCGCAGTGGATGTTGAAGACGAGGAGGGCGAACCTCTAATCCGACGTTCGCGCCGTCAGTCGCTTAGGGGTGATGACGACATGTCCATACAAGAGCTTGTCAATCAATCCGCTCAAGGCGACGTGGATCCCATCACTTATGATGACTCCTACCTCCCCTCCGAGCCTATTCCTTCCCCGTCTGACTTGGCTGCTAACGAAGCGGAACCCTCCGCTGAGCTCGACCCTCGCCCTGCCGAGCCAACTCGCGACTCCTCTCGACTTCTAGCGATCAGCACTGTCCGGCCTCGCCGAGCTGCTTGGTCGGAATGGGTCAACGCCATTTTTGACCGCCCGGCCCCTGTCGGCCTCGAAGGCGAGGAGCGCTTCCGATTACCTTATTTTGCTGTTGCTCATCCAGTGTTGTCCCACATATCGCCCAGGATGGCGAGCGATATAATTGAATAGTTCTCTCGCGGCATCTACCAGGGAGTGACTGCGCCTGGAGAGGGCTCATAGATCGCGGATCTGCATGGGGCGACCTCTATTCGGCTCCTTCAGGTACTGCCGACCGTTGTCATCTGTCGTTCTCCCCTTTTCGCTTAATGTTACTATATATATATATTTTTTTCTTACGTTGTTTCTATTGCTAGGCTATGGCCGAGCTCGGCGATTTGTCATTTGCGTGCAAACACATGCAAGAGGAGAATCAGAAGCTGAAGACAGAAGTGGAGAACCTTCACTCATTGCGCATGGACCTTACTCGTTATCATAATGACGAAAAGGTATGTTTTCCCCATTTGGCTCTTCCAAGCTTTATTGCTTTGCTCTTGCCACCCGATCTCAGCCTGTTGTGTTGCTATTGATTTGCATTTGTGTTGTTTTTTTATTATTTTTAGCGCCAAGCGGATGCAGCGACTATCACCGCTGATTCCCTGAAGAAGAGCCTGAACGAGGCGACCGAGCGAGTCGCCCAAATGGAGGGTCTTCAGGAGGATCTGCAGGCTACTAAGGAGCGCCTTACCGGCCTTGAAGCTGAATTGCAGGAAGCCCAGTCAAAGATCACCAGTGTGGACGAGGTTATGGCTGAACGAGACAGTGCCAAAGAGCTGTTAAACGAATCTCTGGCGGCTCAATCAGCGACAGATTGCAAACTCTCTCGCGAAAGTTCAGTATGACGAAGCCGTTGCATACTATACCCATGCTCTTGGCGAGAGCATGCGTGTGGTGATGCGCATCTGTCGTAATGAGTTTTACAACCTCTTCCCCCACAAAAGCTGGCTTGTTCGGAAGATGGTTCGGGCTGTGCTCAGAGGTTCCCGACCCAGTCGACTCTGATGAGGAGATTGCCTTCCGGGATGCTGATCGCGCGGAGCGCGAAGAAATTGTGGCGGATGCTGAATATGTGGCAGCTACCCGACGAAGCCGTGGTCTTCCTGACTTGAATCCTGATGGCTCAGAGGTTCAGCCGCCATCTCCCTGAATCAAACTCATCCGCCCGCGACAAAGGCCTAGACTCTTCCTCAGCTCCTTCCAAATCTGGCGACAAGTGCTCTGGTGGCTTGGATAAAGAGACCGCCCTTTGATTTTATGTTATTTTGTTTTACGTTCCTTGTTCGAAAAATAGCCTGATTCCTTTCATCCTGTCGCTTTATTTCATCATTTACGTATGTTATCCCGGATCTAACTTTTTATCAGTTCCTTATATGGCGCTCGTAATTTCTGCATTACAATTTTAATGCCCTTAGGTCCTGCTTCGATTTTTAATGCCCTTAGGCCTTACTTAATGATTTCAATGCCCTTAGGTCTTACATGGCAATTTTTAATGCCCTTAGGTCTTACTTAATGATTTCAATGCCCTTAGCTCTTACATGGCGAATTTTAATGCCCTTAGGTCTTACATGGCGAATTTTAATGCCCTTAGGTCTTACTTGATGATTTCAATGCCCTTAGGTCTTACATGGCGAATTTTAATGCCCTTAGGTCTTACTTGATGATTTCAACGCCCTTAGGTCTTACATGGCAAATTTTAATGCCCTTAGGTCTTACTTAATGATTTCAATGCCCTTAGGTCTTACATGGCGACTTTAATGCCCTTAGGTCTTACTTAATGATTCCAATGCCCTTAGGTCTTACATGGCGACTTTAAATGCGTGAAGTGTCGGTGGGATAAGAAAGATCATTTTTGACACTTGGTCATTTCATTAGAACTCGCATCTCTTACAGGGCTATTTTAATCATAATATCGCCTAAGGTGCATGGAGTTCCATGTTTTGGGGATCTTCGTGCCGTCTAACTCTGCTAGCTTGAAGGTATTGGCCCCAACTACCCTTCGCACCCTATACGGGCCTTCCCAACCAGGATTAAGCTTAGCTGCCCCGATCGCTGGTCTGAAAATTTTTCGCAGCACTAAATCGTTGAGTGTGATGTGATGCGGTCGGAGTTTGAAATTGTATCGCCTAGCCAGCTGTTCTTTCTCCACAATTAATCGCATCTGCGCCTTTTCCCTTTTTTCTTCAATCATATCAACATTGAGCATTAGCTCTTGTTCATTTACTTCGTCTCTGTACTCCTGGATTCGTATGGATGGGTTTGAAATCTCTACTGGGAGGACCGCTTCGGTTCCGTATGTCAACGTGTAAGGTGTTTCACCTGTCGCTATTTTGTAAGCCGTTCGGTGGGCCCATAGTACATGGTCAAGTTCTTCGACCCACACACCTTTGCACCCATCCACCCTCTTCTTTAATCCTTGTAAGATGATCTTGTTGGTTGCCTCCGTTTGTCCATTGGCCTGTGGATAAGCGATCGAGGCGAATCTCAAATTTATCTTTAGGTCTTCACAGAATTCCTTGAAGACCTGTGAATCAAACTGAGTGCCATGGTCGCAGATGATACTTTCTGGTATTCCGAACCTAGTGACGATATTCTTGAACGCGGATTTTTGTATATGATTAGCGGTGATGCTCGCAACTGCTTCTGCTTCAACCCACTTAGTAAAATAGTCAACTGCCACGATGAGGAACTTCCTTTTTAATGAGGCTTCTAGAAATGGGCCTAGGATGTCCATTCCCCATCTTGCGAATGGCCATGGGCTGACATTCTCTTGGAGCGCTGTTGCTGGTATTTTGTGATAGTTTGAAAATTCTTGGCACTTATGGCATTTTCTTACCAAATCGACTGCTTCCTTCCTCATCGTGGGCCAATAGAAACCTTGGTAGATCAAGTTCCTTTCTAGACTTCTTGTTCCTAAGTGGGTGCCACACACGCTCGAATGCACCTCATCCAGGGCCCATGCTGCATCCTCTTCTCCTAAACACCTTAGATACGGGCCCATTACGGATTTTTGGTATAACTCGCCTCCTATTATGGTGCATCTTCCTGCTTTCCTTCGTAGATTGGTTGCCTCGAGAGGGTCACTTGGCACCGTGTCGCCTTCCAAAAATTGGATAATGGGTGTTCGCCAATCGCTTTTCCCGTCCTCATTGGAAGCATTGTTTCGCTTTTGTTTCTTTTTCCACCGTGACCATTCACCCCTCTTCGAAGTCTGTCGCTGTTGCTAATTTTGAAAGTGCATCTGCATGGCAGTTCTCTTCTCTAGCGATTTGTGCTATAGTGACCTTTTTTAAATTCGGATACGAGTAACTTCACCTCATCGAAATAAGGGAGAAGCAATTCCTCTTTTACCTCAAAGCTTCCATTTACTTGGTTGACTACTATTGCCAAATCTGAGAAAACCCTTATGTTAGTTATTCCCATACTCTTGGTGATTCGCAGCCCGGCTTCTAATGGCCCATATTCCACCACGTTATTCGTCCTATTAGTTGCGAATCGTAGTGCCACCTCGTGGAGAACTCCTCCTAGTGATTTTAGAACTATCCCCGCGCCGGATCCTTTTTTACTCGAGGCGCCATCCGTAAATAGTGTCCACTCTTCGCCTTCCTCAACATCCTCTTGTACCGCACCTTCCACAACGAAGTCCGCTAGGACTTGAGCCATGATTGTTGTTCTTGGCTGGTATCTTATGTCATATTCTCTTAACTCGATTGCCCATTTAGCCAATCGCCCTGCTACGCTCATGGACCTTAGCGCATTTTTAATTGGTAGATTGGTGAGTACGTGTATTGTGTGTGCCTGAAAGTATGGTCGCATCTTCCTGGACGCGTAAACCACGACATATGCCATTTTTTCTATCGCCGGATATCTTGTTTCTGTGTCGATTAAAGTTTTACTTGTGTAAAAAATAGGGTGCTCAGTTTTATCCTCCCTTCGAACCAAGACCGCGCTAACTGCTTTTGGAGAGATTGCGATATAGAGAAATAGATCGTCATTTAACTTTGGGGATGCCAATACAGGAGGAGTAATTAAAAACTGCTTCAGCTCTTCAAAAGCTTTGTTACATTTGTCATTCCAAGCAAACTTTGATGCATTCTTTAAAGTTACAAAAAATGGAGCACAACGATCATCAATCCTGGGGATAAAATGATTGATCGCCGTCAGTCTTCCAGATAAAACTTGTACTTCCTTCACAGTCTTTGAAGGTGCCATGGCTGTGATTGCTGCGATCTGTGCAGGGTTGGCCTCTATTCCCCGTCTGGTTATAAGGTATCCAAGGAACTTGCCCGATGTCGCTCCGAACACACATTTTAAAGGATTTAGCCTGAGTGAGTACTCCTACAGTGTGTTGAAAGTTTCTCGTAAGTCGCTTAGGTGGTCGCTAGACTTCCTACTTTTGACTAAGAGATTGTCCACATATGCCTCCAAGTTCCTCCCGATTTGCTTTGCAAAAACTGTGTCAATCATCCTTTGATAAGTTGCGCCAGCATTTTTGAGTCCAAATGGCATTACTCGATAGCAATAGTTCGTCGTTGGTGTCATGAATGTTGTTTTCTCTTGGTCTTCCTCATTCAGAGGTATCTGATGATAGCCTGAGAACATGTCTAGAAAGGACATCATCTCATTGTTTGCTGTCGCATCTACCGGCTGCTCTATGTTGGGCAAAGGATATGGGTCCTTGGGACAAGCATCATTTAGGCTAGTGAAATCGATGCACATTCGCCAAGCTCCTGACGACTTCTTCACGAGAACAATATTGGCCAACCACTCGGGGTACTGTACTTCTCTGATAAAACTTGCTTTTAAAAGCTTTTCCACTTTTATCGCCACAACCTGCTGCCTCTTTGATGTGCTGCAAAACAGTGATCAAATACTACCAAGCTAAAAGCTAAGTAGATTGTATTCCACAGGGTTTCTTCTAATCGTCTACTCAAATATGAAGGCAATTTATTCAGGTTTAAACACTTTGTTCATGGTGTGAGTTCCACGACTTCTAGACTAAGATGCAAGAAAATTAAAATGAAATTAAAAGACAGAATGATTGGTTGGTTTAGACAGACGATAGACGACAGACAAGCTTAGATTTCGAATCCCCCTTAGATCACCAAGGCAACATCAATCACAAGACCAACGGTTTTCCATTCTCATTCAATCAATTTCTATACACCACCATAACTCCTTAACCTTAGGTTTAAGACTGGCGAACGTTCGCTCTATCCGATCTAACTATCAAGATTAATCAGTCGCCCGAGTACGGTCGCCTCTCGCAACGACAAAACTAACTGGTGCAATTACTAGTGATTAATCAGTTACTCTTGAAGCGAATTAACCCTAACTGGTTCCTACAAAATGCACACTCCAATGAATAGGTTAACTGGTTGAATTGATGTTTTAAAGAGAGGCGAGCGTTCGCTTCTATCCTCAGCTTAACAAGAATCTAAACTAGGTGATCAAGGAAGACAAGTTTATGCGCCAAAGCAAGGAAGCTGTCTGGCGACTAACCCTAACTTGCATAAACCTAATCTAGGTGACCAACCAGAAGAGAAACATAAACAATCAAGAACAAAACATCCATGCAAAGAGAAACTGATTGAACTTTGAATCTAACCACCGCCGATCTGTGACCGCTTTAAAGCCCTGGGTCACTTAGGGTTCATTTAGTCTAAGCTCTACGAGTTTAGCTACTCATGTTCATAATGAAAGAATCAAAGATAGAAACAGAGTTCATCATGCAAAGGAAGAACAGATAGAAACTGTAAAACCTAATTAAGATGACTCTGGCTAAGCTTTGCTATCCGATAATCTTCAATCCTAGCTCCGAGTCTCCGAGGTGAAGGGATGGCGTCACGATCTCTTCCTGGCTCTTCGAACTCTAACTCTGCCCCAAAACTCGTGAGAATTCTGAAATTATGATGTATTATCAGGTATATCTCTTTTTGGGCCGCCGGTTAAGTATTTATACTTAACCCTAGAATCGCCAGATTTTGCCTGGAGTTTTCGCCGAAAACTTGAGTGTAAATGAAGGCTTCCGTCGGCTGATTCTCCTGTGATTTTCGGATTTAGAGTTTTCGCCGAGAACTCTGTCTTTTCGCTCAAAAATTCTCTTTGTAAGCTCTGCCGATTTCTTGATGAGTTTTCGCCGAAAACTATAGTGTAAATCGGGGCAGGATTTGGGTTGACTTGATTGACTCCTTAGATCAATTCCAGTGCGGTTCCTTGAGGTGCCAACGCCTTAGACACGTCCTTGGCTACTTTATTTGATGGAAAAAACCTGTGCTATCATAAAAACACTAGAAAACCATCAAATAGACCCGAAACGGGCCAAAGTAACACAAATGGCACGAGATAGAGCAGTTGAGTGAATATTCAGTATTCTACCCTAAAAACCATGTCTTAAGCAAGGAAATGTTGCTTAAATGAGGCTGATAATCACGTCAAATCGAGTGTCATCAAAATACCCCACACTTAAGCTTTTGCTTGTCCTCAAGCAAACTGAATAGAAACGCTCACGTTCACAAATGATAAGATTAGTTAAATTGGAGTTCAAGCATGCACAATGAATTATTAGACAGGTAATTCCTAGAACAAGAAACCTAACATGCATACTGATCAGCTAAACAACCTGGTCTCACTAGGAACTGCACACGACAAGTAATAGTAACCAATTATGCACGAATTTGACCTGACCGACCAGACTCCTTACACAGGAAATATTTAGTACAAGGGAAACTCTCACTCTCTGTGTTTGAGGACGTGTTTATGCTCTTAATCATTTTCTGTTACTGAATTCTGTCATAAGCTTGCAATTCGACCACATCTCCACCACTGTGACAACACGAGGAACTAGTCAAGAAGGACTCTTCCCTGCTAGGACCGTAATGAATTCTACACTACAAGGGTTTATAATGAGATGGATGATGGGAATGTATGATGATGGCTTTGGTGCGGTGTAGCTTATGGCTTCCTACCGTCTAACCAGACACGGGTGAAATAGTGAACTCTCATCCTATGATACCCTCAAGCAACCTAGCACTGAATTTTCTTTACACAATTTTTCTTTTGACTTTTCTTTTCACTTCGTTCTTCCATATGTAGGGAGAAGAACGTTATTGAACTTTGGAACTTTTGAACTTTTCTTCTTTTTCTTACTTTTTTTTGAAATTTCTTTTGTTTTTCTTCTTTTTTTTCTTTGTGCCGATTCTTTCTTTTAGTTGCTAGAGGGGTTTACTCGTTTGGACATAATAGCTAAGACCACCTGTTTAATGGCTATAGGCAGGTTACCACAAACCGACTTCCGATAGGCTAATCTAGAACTACAACCACAAGGGATCAACGGGAAATGAACGAATGGGGAATGGATGTAATGTATATCGAACCGAAAGAACAGGCCAAGCTCAAGGGTTTAAACCTAATGGATTTAACGTTGGTAGGCAATCTGGCTTAGTAGCTGAATCTTGGTGCCCCTATCATTCTAGAACTCGTGTCATCGTGTGGTCTCGAGTAGGTCTCATGCAAATTCTAACTCATTCAAGCAAAGAGAAAACCACTCAAAAAGAATTGAAATTGCAAGTTACGTTCAATGGATCAAAAGCTCACAGTTGGTTTGCTAGTCGGATTCGGTCATTTTCATGCAATCAAGGCTACAAACTACAAGTGTGATTTTCAAAATCTGTTCTGACCAGGAAATTTAGCATCAAAATATACATGTTGGTTCTCAAGTTCTAGGTTAAGCAGTCTATGCATCATTATGACAGATTGAACAACAACTTAACATAAAAAATCAAGAACCGAGCAATTCTAGTGCTAGAGGAACTGGAAAGGCACCACGGAACACACAAAAACACAATGAAGGGCAATCAAGTTCATGCAAGGTTCTCTAGCATCCTACCCCACACTTAAACCGTTCTGTGTCCTCACATGACAAAACCAGAAGAGAGAGATACGAAGAACCTGGAATGAATGGTCGGTGTAGGGGATGAACACGGATAGCCCGGAGCGGAGCGGAGTAGCTACTCGAGTTCCTACAAAACAAAAACAACAAAAGATCAAAAGGATACCGGGACAAGTGTCCCAGATCCACACAGAATAAAAGTCGAACAAAGATAGTTTAGTGGAATTTTGAGAATATTTTGACCCTCTTTTTTTTTAACTTATTTTCTTAGATTTTTCGGCGAAAAGAAGTGCAAGTTTTCGCTGAAAATTCCAGTTCAAAACGTCTGCCAGTTTTCAAAGCCAGTTTTCGCCAAAAACTCAGTAAGTTTTCGCCTAAAAGTGTATCAAAAATCGATCAGAAAACACAGTGGGATTTAAAGGGCAGTTTTTGCCGAAAAATTTGACCTGCGCGATTGAAAATATTTTCGCAATCCCGACAAACTTCAGAAAATCAGAAATAATTTGACAAAAATCGGAACAACCTCAAACAACTTGCGATTGAAACGATGACACACAGACTACACACGAAAAATAAGAAATCATGCAAATTGACACTTTTTGCTCCCTCGAACCGACTCTAAAACAACGAGTTTGACACAAATTAAAAACTGACTCCAGCCGTGCGCTGCCTCCCACGAAGCGCTCTTGCTTAACGTCCTTGAGCCGGACGATACCTGGATGGCGATCAAGAGACATCCCAACTCAGGATTTCTCTTAGGCCCGAGTCGGAGTTCATGAAATATCCTCCGGCAAGTGTGAACTTCTTCCTGTTTGCGTGAATTAACTTGGTTCGTTCTTCGGGAAGATGACTAGAATTTTTACAAGGCCTGAATAGTTCTTTCGAAGAAGCGTCCTTCAGAGGATCATTCTTTCTTGGTGGCTCGGTAGAAGGCGGTTTAATGACTGGCCCCCAAACCTCCTTGGTCTTTCCTATTCCTGCCTTCTTCGTCTCGCCAAGATCTTTAACTTTTGGTCATTCGTGGGGGAATGCTGTCGGATCTTCCTTATTTCTTGGCTTTTGTGCCGGCAGCTCATTCTTCAGAGTAGGGACCTGTCCAACACCTGGCAAGAAGATTTATTATGCAGAAACTCTAGATTTTTCATTAGTAACGGAGTTGACCGAAGCCAACTCCACAGCTTCAACAGATAGGCAATGCGCCTCTTATTTGACCGGGACTTGCATACTGTCCTTGAGGAGGAATGTCATAGTGTCCTTGCCGACCCTTAATGTCAACGAGCCATTTGGGACATTAATGGTAATGTCGGCTGTTGCCATGAATGGTCGGCCTAGGAGAAGAGTGACATCTTCCTCTCGAGTATCCATGACAACAAAATCAGCCAGAATAGTAAAAGGACCACAATTGACAACCACGTCTTCTATTAATCCCCTAGGTAATTTAACAGATCTGTCGGCAAACACTAAATGCATGCTAATCGGTTTCAATTCTCCTAGGTTCAATTTCTCATACAATCGGGTAGGCATGACATTAATGGAAGAACCTAGATCAATTAGACTACGATCAATTTTCACATCATTAATAGTGCAAGGCAAGGTAAAAGCACCGGGATCTCGACACTTATCTGGGGGAGGTATGGGTGTCGTCTGGCTCTAGATAGCGGGGCATGCTTCCTCGAGGGAGACGGAAGACAACTCTTCCTTCTTCTTGTTCTTCGCAAGATCCTTTGTGATTTTTTCAGCTTCCGGTATCACCTGGATAGCATCAGTAACTGGTATCTTCATATTCGTGTTCTTCAAGTATCAATACCACTTTCTGTACCGGGTATCATGATCTTTCTCCATTGATTGCACAACCTTAGGAAACGGAATCCGAGGCAGATATGATGGAGGAGGTGGCGTAGGAGATGTCTTTGTCAGGGGAGGCGGGGCAGTCACCTCCTCCTCGATCTCTGGCTTGTCAATGGCTATAGCATCAGGAGCCAAGACCGGGTCGAAAATTGTAGGACCGGCTAATTGCTTGCCACTACTTGTGGAGATGGCCTTGACGTGCTCCTTCCTAATGGTAGAGTCGCCTTGAACCGATGATTGATTAAGGAGGGGGCTACTAGTTAGCAAGCTAAACATGTTATTCACCATGCTCTCCACTCGTTGACCTCGAGCTTCATGTTCTTGATTTAAGACGGCTTGAAGCTTGAATTTCTCCTCATAGTCATCGAGCCTTGCCATGATCAGGTCAAGCTTCTTGTCTACATCGATATCCCTTGTGTTCCCTGATGTAGATCTCTGAGGTTGCTGTTCTCTAGTGAATCCAAAGTTGGAAGCTCCTTTGTTGCTGAGGAGGTTGTCTGAACTGACAGTAGTGGGGGTAGCCTCTTTGATTGTTGGTGAAGCCTTGATCAATAAAGTTCACTTCCTCTGTAGACCAGTTACCAAAAATCTTCTTCATATGTTTCTGTACTTCAATCTTGATCTCATCTTCAGGGCTTGGTCGGCTTTTAGCTGCTTCAAATTGTCTCTCCCAATTCCTGGATTTAGATGAGCAGTTTACAAAGTGAAGAAGAGCAGCTTCTGGTGCGAGTGCGGTGTAGTCTCCATCAGCTAAGGACTTAACCCATTCAGCCGATTCTTCGTTCATCCCTCAAGCAAAGATCTCTGCTAGCTGTCTCTGCTCGAATCCATGATGAGGGCAGTCGTAGAGGAGTTCTTGGAATTCGTTCCAAGCATCATGTAATCTTACTCCTTCTTTCTGTCTGAACCTTGAGATGTTGTTCCTGTAAGCAGTTGTTCTGGAAGGAGGGAAGTATTCCTCTACGAATTCTTGAGCAAGATCCTCCAGTTGGTGTAGTGACTGGGTGGCTTGCTAATGAGCCATCTCCTTGCGGCGCCTCAAAGTGCGAATGGGAAGGCTAGCAAGCACAAGGTATCCTTATCGAGGCTCCCACTCTTAAAGGTCTCGCAAAACGCAAGGAAATTCGCCAAGTGTGCGCATGGATTATCATGAGGCTTTCCTTCAAACTGTAGATCCTTAGAGATCATTTCCAAGAAGGCGATCTTGATCTCATAGTCAGGACCGTCTTCATTGCGCGACACAAAGATGGAAGACCGAACACTGGTAGCACTTGGCCTATTGTAATCCGCAAGACTCTTTTGAGCAGCCATTGCGGTAGGGGAAGGTGGATCAGAAGTGATTTGCTTCTAAATTCTCTTAACCTGCAAAAGACAAAAACAAACACAACCGGTGTAAAATCGAAGTGTGATGGAAAACGAAAGATGGAAAGTAGAAGAATAAAATGCCAACTCTTCTTTCAAACAATATAGAAGAGTCCCCGGCAACGGCGCCAATTTGATGTGCTGCAAAACAGTGATCAAATACTACCAAGCTAAAAGCTAAGTAGATCATATTCCACAGGGTTTCTTCTAATCGTCTACTCAAATATGAAGGCAATTTATTCAGGTTTAAAAACTTTGTGGGTGGTGTGAGTTCCACGACTTCTAGACTAAGATGCAAGAAAATTAAAATGAAATTAAAAGACAAAATGATTGGTTGGTTTAGACAGACGACAGACGACAGACAAGCTTAGATTTTGAATCCCCTTAGATCACCAAGGCAACAGCAATCACAAGACCAGCGGTTTTCAATTCTCATTCAATCAATTTCTATACACAACCATAACTCTTTACCCTTAGGTTTAAGATTGGCGAACGTTCGCTCTATCCGATCTAACTACCAAGATTAATCAGTCGCCCGGGTACGGTCGCCTCTCGCAATGACAAAACTAACTGGTGCAATTACTAGTGATTAATAAGTTACTCTTGAAGCGGATGAACCCTAACTGGTTCCTACGAAATGCACACTCCAATGAATAGGTTAACTGGTTGAATTGATGTTTTAAAGAGAGGCGAGCGTTCGCTTCTATCCTCAGCTTAACAAGAATCTAAACTAGGTGATCAAGGAAGACAAGTTTATGCGCCAAAACAAGGAAGCTGTCTGGCGACTAACCCTAACTTGCATAAACCTAATCTAGGCGACCAACCAGAAGAGAAACATAAACAATCATGAACAAAACAACCATGCAAAGAGAAACTGATTGAACTTTGAATCTAATCACCGCCGATCCGTGACCGCTTTAAAGCCCTGGGTCACTTAGGGTTCATCTAGTCTAAGCTCTACGAGTTTAGCTACTCATGTTCATAACGAAAGAATCAAAGATAGAAACAGAGTTCATCACGCAAAGGAAGAACAGATAGAAACTGTAAAACCTAATTAAGACGACTGATGACACTCGATTTGACGTGATTATCAGCCTCATTTAAGCGACATTTCTTTGCTTAAGACATGGTTTTTAGGGTAGAATAACGAATATTCAATTGATTGCCCTATCTCGTGCCATTTGTGTTACCTTGGCCCGTTTCGGGTCTATTTGATGGTTTTCTAGTGTTTTTGTGTTAGCACAGATTTTTGCCGTCAAATAATGTAGCCATGGACGTGTCTAAGGCGTAGGAACCTCGAGGAATCAAACCGAAATCGATTAAAGGAGTCGATCAAGTTCAAACCGAAATCTGCCCATTCACACTTGCATTTTCAGCGAAAACGGGCTTGCATCTTCGGCGAAATCAATAGTGCAAATCAACTGGTGCCGAGTCAAAGCATGTCTTCGGCGAAATCAATCAACTCTTCGGACCGAAATTCAAGACCAGAGAAATCAGCCCCTGAACTCAAAGGAATTTTCGCCAAAATTCTTAAGGAATGTTCGGCGAAAATATTAGGCTGACTCGGCTAATTTAGGGTTAAGTATTTATACTTAACTCGGCGGCCCAAAAAGAAAAAAGACAATCATAATTAATCATAATACAACTTTTCGAGATCAGAATTCTCTGAGTTCTGGAGCGAAGAGCTGGAGTTTGAAGAGCCGGATAGAGATCGTGACGCCATCCCTTCCATCTCAGAGAACCAGAGCTAGGAGTGTAACTTACCGGAGATCAAAGTCTGCCAGAGTCGTCTAAATTAGGTTTTTCAGATTCTTTTCTGTTCTTCCTCTGAATGATGAACTCTTTCCTTGTCTTTGTTTCTTTTGTAATAATCATGAGTAGCTAAACCCTTTAGAGCTTAGACTAGATGAACCCTAAGTGACCCAGGGCTTTAAAGCGGTCACGGATCGGCGGTGATTAGATTTGAAATTTAATCAGTTCTTTTTCATGTTTGATTCGTTCTTCATTGTTCATGTTTCTTGTCTGGATTGATCACCTAGATTAGATTCTTGTTAAGCGAAGGATAGAAGCGAACGCTCGCCTTACTTTAGAACATCGAATTGAACAATTGACCTTATAATTGGAGTGTGCCTTTCGTAGGAACCGGTTAGGGTTAATTCACTGCAAGAGTAGCTCATTAATCACTAGTAATCACACCAATTAATTAAGTCGTTGCGAGAGGCGACCGTACCCGGGCGGCTAGTTAATCTTGGTAGTTAGAACGGATAGAGTGAACGTTCGCCGGTCTTAAACCTAAGGGTAAGGAGTTATGGTGGTGTCTTAGTAATTGATTGAATGAGAATCGAAATCCGCTGATCTGTTGATTGCCAATGCTCTGGGGAACGAAGGGGGATTCAAAGTCTAAGTTCGTCTGTCATTCTTGTTTTCAAACCCTAATTCCCAATCTGCTTTAGTTTAATCCTTTTTAATTTTTCTGCATTCCTTAGAAGTAGAAGTCGTGGAACTCACACCACGCACAACGTGTTTACCTTTGAGTATTTTGCTAGTTCTGAAGTAACCAATCATAGAAAGCCCTCTGAATATGATCTGCTATACGCTTTTTAGCATTAGTAGTTTTTATTTGGCTGAACCGCCCGCATAACAACGACCGGGTGGCGTTCACCAAATTGGCGCCGTTGCCGGGGACCTTCTTTTGATTGTTCGAAAGAAGAACTGGCAATTTATTCTTCTACTTTCCATCTTTCATTTTTCCACCCACTTCGATTTTACACTGGTTTTGTTTGTCTTTGTTATCTGTAGGTTTACAGGTGTATGCCTCACCGTCCTTGGACTCGCTCTCAAACCGAACAAGCTAAGATTGCAGGGAATCCAGACAGTTCTGCTACACCTCTACGATCACAGATTCTGAAGAAAGGCAGATCCAATCCATTCATCACTCCGATCAAGATCGAGGAACTGAAGGAGAGTTCCTCATCTCCGTCTTCACCGCACTCTTCATCCGCTTCATACACCGCATCACTTTCACCACCTCCATCTCCTACCATGACCGATAGATTACCTCCAAACGGCGATCAACCGCCGCCACCACCACCTGCACAGAAGAGTCTAGCAGACTATAACAAGCCGAGCGCGACTAGCGTTCGATCTGCCATTGCCGTTCCGCGCATTGAAGGAGATCCTGAATATGAGATCAAGATTCCATTCTTGACCATGATCTCTAGGGATTTACAGTTTGAAGGCAGACCCCTAGACAATCCGTGCACTCATCTTCCAGACTTCCTTGATCTCTGCAGTACTTTTAAGAGCGGAAACCTCGACAAAAACACCCTTTGTCTGAGAGCTTTCCCGTTCTCTCTAAAAGGCGCTGCTAAGAGGTGGCTTACTGGCAAACCACCTGGCTACTACACTAACTGGGATACTCTGGCTCAGGACTTTGTTGAAGAATACTTCCCTCTGGCCTGAACAACCGCCATCAAGGACAGCATCGCCAGATTCTCCCAAAAAGAAGGAGAAAGCTTATATGATACTTAGAATCGATTCCAAGAACTTCTCTACACCTGCCCTCATCATGGATTCGAGCAGAGGCAGTTAGCTGAAATCTTCGCTCGTGGACTTCGAGAAGAATCTGCCAAGTGGGTCAATTCTCTAGCTGAAGGGGATTGCACTACACTCACTCCTGAAGCTGCTCTTCTTCACTTCGCAAACTGTGCCTCCAAGTCAAGGAACTGGGAGCGACAATCTGAAGGATCAAGGAGCAAGCTAGATCTCGAAGCTACTATCAAGGCAGAGGTAGAGAAGCATTTGAAGAAGTCTACCACACCGATCAAGCCACCGGCAGCTTCTGTCTATGTTGCTGATTGCGAGTGGTGTGGAGCTTGCTCACATAATGGAGGTCGTTGTCAGAACTTTGGTAAGGCAGAAGTCTGGTCTGCCGAAGAGGTAAATTTCATACAACAAGGCTTCGTCAATAATCAGAATGGTTTATGCTGGTTACCGTAACTTCAGACAGCAAGGGAACTATCAAGACAGACCCCCCTACAATGCTGGCACCAATCATAACCAGAACCAGAATAACCGCCCGGCTTGTCCAGCTCAGGATCAGAAGCCTAACCATTCGCCGGTAGGTGTCTACCAGCCGCCGCATCGCAATCCGGGTAACTATGGAACTGCTCCTGGCAATCGCCAGAACCAATATCTTAACAATACCTATCCAGGTCAGTAGCATTAAAGAGATAATAATGTCAGTGACCTGGATAAGAAGCTCAGCCAGATCATCACAAGACTCGACGATCATGACAGTCAGTTTAAGGCTCAAGCTCTTCTCAATCAAGAACAGATAGCATCTGGACAAAGAATTGAGCAAGTCGTGAACAACATCTCGAGCATGCTAGCATCTGGTCGACCATTTGGCCAGCTTCCAAGCCAGACAGAGCCAAACCCGAGAAAAGAACAGGCTAAAATTGTAACTGCTCAAAAACTCCCGAACTTAATTGCTGATGCTTATTATGTTTTACGCAGGATCGCTGAAACTCCGAAAGAAGAGGAAGAAGAAGAACAGAAACCGGCGCCTAAGGAGGATCCTCCTCTTGCACCGTACGTCGTGAAACCTCCCTTCCCTAGAGCATTGCTGCCAAATGCAAGGATCGAGACTGGCATGAAGGGGAACAAGGAAGGATACCCTGACATTCGTGTTAAGAAACCTGTTTCTCCATATCCAGCTAAGCTATCTGATCCTGGTTCATTCACTTTGCCTTTGGTCATTAATGATGTTGAAATTGAACGTTGCTTAGTTGATCTAGGAGCATCGGTTAATGTTATGCCTATGAGTCTATATGAAAAGTTAAACCTAGGGGAACTTGAACCGCCTAGTATGCAACTCGTCTTTGCTGATAGATCGCTTAAAACCCCTAAGGGAGAGATTAAAAACGTTGTTACTAAATGTGGTCCGTTCACGTTCTTAGCTGATTATGTGATTATGGATACTAGTACAGATGATGCTACCATTCTCATAGGTCGACCTTTCATGGCTACTACTGGAATGAATATTAACGTTCCCAACGGATCATTAACTCTTAGAGTCGGTAAAGAAACAAAAACGTTCCGTCTTAAAGATGGCATGAAATATGACTCTAGGAATGAAGAATCTCACTGCCTAGCTGTTGAAACGGTGGGGTTGACTCTGGTCAACTCCGTTACTAATGCTTCTCCCAGTGTCTCTAGATCAGCTGTTGCTGCAGATATTAAACAGGTCATTACGAAGAAGCCAAAAACTTCGGTTCAGAAGCCGCTTAAGAAGAAGAAGAAGGAACTGCAAGCCTCTTCTAGACCACCGAGCAGACCTCGAGGAAAGAACAAGAAGACGATGACCCAAATGGTCTGGAGACCAAAAATTCCACCGTCTTCCACCGAGCCAGCTGCACCACCATTTCGTTCCGAGAAACTGGCGCCGGAACAGGTATGGAAGGAGAAGCCGAAAGCGTCTCCTAAGGAAGTACTAACGATCACCGATCCTGGTGATAACAAGCCGAAGAAGAAAGAAAAAGAGAAACCGACAGTCCTCATTCCTTCCATCGTCACACTAAAGAAGGATGATCTCTCTAGAGAGCTGTTCGGACCATTCAAGTTCGTTGATCATCTTCCCGACGGACGTACCAAGCTACTACATGCAAACGGGAAGAGATTCACGCTTACCGGAGAAGTCTCGAAGCTGTACTTCATGAAGACGCGAGCGTGAAGGAGAATCTGAGTTGGGATGTCTCCTAATACCGTCCAGGTATCGTCCAACTCAAGGACGTTAATAAAAGAGCGCTTCGTGGGAGGCAACCCACGGCTGGAGTCTGTTTTAATTCTTGTTGAACTTGGTATTTTAGAGTCGGTTCAGGAGAGCCAAAAGTGTCAGTTTGTTTGATTTATTATTTTTCTTGTAGAGTCTGTGTGTCATAGAGTCAGTCGCAAGTTGATTGAGGTCGTTTCGATTTTTTTGGATTTAACTGTGATTTTCTGAAGTTAGCCGATTTACGAAAATATTTAAACACCCGAACAGTTCAAAATTTTCGGCGAAACCACCTTTGTTTTCGGCGAAATCGATTTTTGATTTTCGAACTCAATCTCCCTGTTCATCATTTTCGGTTCGAAAAATTTTTTGTTTTCGGCGAAACCATTTTAACTAAAATTTTCGGCGAAAACCGTACTGTTATTTTTGGTGAAACTGCCTTCGAAAATCCGACAGTTTATCTGAACTAAAATTTTCGGCGAAAATTTCCTTTCAATTCCGCCGAAAGCTTTGTGAAAATCACCCAACTCTTTCCATTTAAAAATCCCGATTTTAGGCCTCTCCTCTCTCAACCCTTCTATCATTTTCGCTCAACCACCCGAAAACCCCCTCCCATTGTTTTCAAAACGCCGCCGACCACACCTCTTTCAAACCGTCGCCGCCACCGTTTCACTCGCCGCCGCCATCGCCAACCGCCGTCGTTGTGATGCGTTCAACCAAATAACTACTAATGCTAAGAAAAAGCGTATAGCAGATCATATTCGACTCGAGGTTTCTTCTAATCGACTACTTTGAAGAAGCTGGCAAATTACTCAGGTTAAAACACGTTGTGCGTGGTGTGAGTTCCACGACTTCTAATCTATTAAGCAAAGGAAAACAAAAGACAGAAAGATTAAAAGATTGACTAACGGGAAGATAGACGAACTTAGATTTCGAATCCCCCTTAGATCACCAGAGCAACGGCAATCACAAGATCAGCGGTTTTCAATTCTAATTCAATCGGTTTCTATACACCACCATAACTCCTTACCCTTAGGTTTAAGACCGGCGAACGTTCGCTCTATCCGTTCTAACTACCAAGATTAACTAGCCGCCCGGGTACGGTCGCCTCTCGCAACGACTTAATTAACTGGTGTAATTACTAATGATTTATGAGTTACTCTTGCAGTGGATTAACCCTAACCGGTTCCTACGAAAGGCACGCTCCAATTATAAGGTTAATTGTTCAATTCGATGTTCTAAAGTAAGGCGAGCGTTCGCTTCTATCCTTAGCTTAACAAGAATCTAATCTAGGGGATCAATCCAGACAAGAAGCATGAACAATGAAGAACGAATCAAACATGCAAAGAGAAACTGATTGAACTTCGAATCTAATTACCGGCAATCCGTGACCGCTTTAAAGCCTTGGGTCACTTAGGGTTCATCTAATCTAAGCTCTACAAGTTCAGTTACTCATATCAGAAACAAGAAAATCAAAAGCAACAATGAAGATCATCATACAGAGGAAGAACAGATAAGAACTGAAAAACCTAATTCTGACGACTCCCGCGAAGCTTCAATCTCCTGGATCTTCAACTTTAAGCTCCGAGTTCTCCGAGGCGGAAGGATGGTGTCACGATCTCTCCACGGATCTTCGAAATCTCTAAACTCTATCTATCGACCCTAGAGTCGGCTGACTCTCAAAAGTTTGATTTGAGAAAATAAGAATAATGAATTGTTGTGTGATCAATTATCTCCTGAATGGCTACCGACTCCTGCTTTAAATAGGGTTGATTAGGGTTTCCAATACAGCGCCGGATTAAGTATAAATACTTAACCCTAGTTGGGCCGGGCTGAGCTGATGTTTTCGCCGAAACCATAGGGGTAGTTTCGGCGAAACTGTCTTTAGTTCAGGGCTCCGCCGGCTGTTCATTATTTTCGGTCCGAGCAGTTGAATGGTTTCGCCGAAATCAGTCTTCACTTCGCATCAGCTAATTTGCATTCTTGATTTCGCCGAAACTGTGAGATCATTTTCACCGAAATCATCCTTCTGTTGGCACCAGTCTGAATGTGGTATTGTTTTCGCCGAAACCCCTAGGGTATTTTCGGCGAAAGTATCTTTGTATTCGGGCAGACCTTTGGTTGGACTTTGATTGGCTCTTTGATTGATTCCGGTTCAGTTCCTCGATGTTCCTATGCCTTAGACACGTCCATGGCTACTTTATTTGACGGCAAAAACCTGTGCTTACGCAAAAACACTAGAAAACCATCAAATAGACCCGAAAAGGGCCAAGGTAACACAAATGGCACGAGATAGGGCAATTGATTGAATATTCGTTATTCTACCCTAAAAACCATGTCTTAAGCAAAGAAATGTCGCTTAAATGAGACTGATAATCACGTCAAATCGAGTGTCATCAAATACCCCACACTTAAGCTTTTGCTTGTCCTCAAGCAAACTGAACTAGAACAACTCAAAATCACAAATGACACGAGATTAAACCGAGATTCAATTCTAACAATTTGGTTTAGACTGTTCCACGTAGAAAGAGTGACCTACACATGCAAGAACATCAACGAAACAAGTTTTCGATCTCACTAATTTCTGCACACTTCAAGTAGTGGTTTTAACAAAGCTCGTTTCTTGGTAAAACAATTAATCATAATTAACCGACTACGATAACACCAATTCTAATGAGAAACGACTTTAAGCTCTAGCCATGATGTGGACGCGGAGGTAGGAAAAATGACATGGCTCTCGACTCGACTTCATCCGTTTCTAGATCTGTGCGTTACATGTTCTAGCTAGGACCGATTTAAACAACAATTTATTTCAAGTTCAATTTCTTCCTTCAATTGATTTACTGCATACTAGTGCTCGATACCAAACACTTCACTTAGGTGTTGGACCTGCCTAGCTCACAGTATTTGTGCCTTTGCTAGTGCTCAACCCGAACACTTCACTTAGGTGTCGGGCTTGCCTAGCTTTATTTTCAGCACTTTAAAGAACTTAGCATTGATTTGCACAACTTTATTACTTGATTTAACAATTTAGCCACTTAATCCTAGCTAGTTATAACTTTTTACACAAGATTTCGAATTGGATTTCCATCTAATCTCTAGCCACAATCACAGGTGAACAAATATGGAGTGAAAAACATGGAAGAAACTAGCATTTATCATCTTAGAACGGTGTTATCGAGCTTTGTTATTAACAAGTCAATCAGTTTAATTAATTCAAGTTTCAACTACTGAAGTGATTTATGATCTGTTCTGACCTAGACTCATTTAATATCAGTTCCAACACGTTAGTTACAGGTTCTAAGTGGAACAGTCTAGACGTCATTGTTCAAAATTAAAGTAATTTAACATCAGAAGTCAAGAATTGAGCAATTCTATGCAAGAGAAATTTCAAATTTGAACCACAGAATCATAGATAGCAAGCAAGATCATGTAGAATCCTAGACTCCTACCCCACACTTAAACGGTTCTGTGTCCTCACAGAATTAATCTAGAGTAGAGAGATACGAAGAACCTGTGACGAGATGGTCGGTGTAGGGGATGAACACGGAGAGTCCGGAGTAGAGCTGAGTAGCTACTCGAGATCCTACAAAACAAAAACAGCAAAAAGATCAAAAGGATACCGGGACAAGTGTCCCGGATCCACACATAATAAAAGTCGAACAAAGAAGGTTAAGGGGAATTTTAAAAATATTTTGACGATTGAATGAGAAACTGAAAGAAGGAAGAGAGAGGGTGAATCCGGATTTTAAAGGAATAGTTGGGTGATTTTCAAAATTATTTTTCGGCGAAAATAAGAGGGTGTTTTCGCCAAAAATTTTAGTTCAAATGCACTGCCGGATTTTTGAAGGCGTTTTCGCCGAAAATAACCATATGGTTTCGCCGAAAACTTTAGTTCAAATCACTGCTTGGTTTTCAAAATCAATTTCGGCGAAAACATTATACACTTCGGACCGAAAATATGAAACAGGGAGACTCAGTTGAAAATCCAAAAGGTGGTTTCGCCGAAAATGGTAGTTCGGTTTCGCAGAAAATTTTGAACTGTTTGGGTTTAAAATATTTTCGTAAATCAGGCCAACTTCAGAAAATCACAGTTAAATCCACAAAAATCAGAACGACCTCAATCAACTTGCTACTGACTCTATGACACACAAACTCTACACGAAAAATAATAAATCAAACAAACTGACACTTTGGCTCCCCCGAACCTGACTCGAACGACGAAAAGACTGACTCAAAAATTCAAAAACGGACTCCAGCCGTGGGTTGCCTCCCACGAAGCGCTCTCTTTCAACGTCCTTGAGCCAGACGGTACCTGTTAGGGACCCCAACTCAGAAGTTCCTTGAAGTCAATCGTCTTCTTCAAGGATAGCGGTTGAGTGCCATGTAGCACTCCAGCAGGGTGATGTAGCCGGTAGTGCTCCAGTAGATCGCGGTTCTGTTTGGATGACCAGTTCTTCTTGAATTCTCCAACCGGAGGAGGAAGGAGGTAGTACGGTGCGACATGTTCAATGAGCTCCATCTTCTCTACAGGTTGACTCGGTGGAAGTGTAGGTGAGGGTATCTCCTCAATCTCTATGTGCTCCTCTTCAGCTTCAACTTCAAGATGGATTGGCTCTATGTCTTCATCAACCACCACCGCCAAGGATTCTTCATCAGATGCTTCTCGCTCGCAATAGTCATCGGTGAGATTTTCATGTTCATCTTCGTACGGCTCTTGAGCATCTTCTTCCATTAGTGGATTTGGTTGCTCGAGCTCGACATCCATCGTGAGACGAGCTTGCAGCTTCGAAATGAGATCATCCAAGGCGGATTCTACTCTTGTCGTCTGTTGTCGATGCTGATGAGCCGGTATATACACCTCTTGATGAATTTGCTGGTCGTGTGTAGCTTCTGGCTCTTCTTCAAAATGCTCTTGTTGGTGTGTCTCTTGGTAACCTTGTAGCATTGAAGAGGTTTTATCAAAGAGGGAGTCAAATCTCGCCATTTTTTGTTGTTGTTGATGTAGCATCTCTTGGTAATCCTCAATATTCGGTGCTCCATTGACGCGCCACTCTTGGTACTGGTCATCCCACCTGTAATCCTGCATAATCAAAACTCAAAAGCATTACCCAGGTAAATCATGGAAATATGGAGGGAAAATAAATGGTAAGGTGGGGAGGTAGAAGAATAATTTGCCAACTCTTCTTTCAAACAATTAGAAGAGTCCCCGGCAACGACGCCAATTTGGTGAACGTCGTCGTTGTGATGCGTTCAACCAAATAACTACTAATGCTAAGAAAAAGCGTATAGCAGATCGTATTCAACTCGAGGTTTCTTCTAATCGACTACTTTGAAGAAGCTGGCAAATTACTCAGGTTAAAACACGTTGTGCGTGGTGTGAGTTCCACGACTTCTAATCTATTAAGCAAAGGAAAACAAAAGACAGAAAGATTAAAAGATTGACTAACGGGAAGATAGACGAACTTAGATTTCGAATCCCCCTTAGATCACCAGAGCAACGGCAATCACAAGATCAGCGGTTTTCAATTCTAATTCAATCGGTTTCTATACACCACCATAACTCCTTACCCTTAGGTTTAAGACCGGCGAACGTTCGCTCTATCCGTTCTAACTACCAAGATTAACTAGCCGCCCGGGTACGGTCGCCTCTCGCAACGACTTAATTAACTGGTGTAATTACTAATGATTTATGAGTTACTCTTGCAGTGGATTAACCCTAACCGGTTCCTACGAAAGGCACGCTCCAATTATAAGGTTAATTGTTCAATTCGATGTTCTAAAGTAAGGCGAGCGTTCGCTTCTATCCTTAGCTTAACAAGAATCTAATCTAGGGGATCAATCCAGACAAGAAGCATGAACAATGAAGAACGAATCAAACATGCAAAGAGAAACTGATTGAACTTCGAATCTAATTACCGCCAATCCGTGACCGCTTTAAAGCCCTGGGTCACTTAGGGTTCATCTAATCTAAGCTCTACAAGTTCAGTTACTCATATCAGAAACAAGAAAATCAAAGGCAACAATGAAGTTCATCATACAGAGGAAGAACAGATAAGAACTGAAAAACCTAATTCTGACGACTCCCACGAAGCTTCAATTTCCTGGATCTTCAACTTTAAGCTCCGAGTTCTCCGAGGCGGAAGGATGGTGTCACGATCTCTCCACGGATCTTCGAACTCTCTAAACTCTATCTATCGACCCTAGAGTCGGCTGACTCTCAAAAGTCTGATTTGAGAAAATAAGAATAATGAATTGTTGTGTGATCAATTATCTCCTGAATGGCTACCGACTCCTGCTTTAAATAGGGTTGATTAGGGTTTCCAATACAGCGCCGGATTAAGTATAAATACTTAACCCTAGTTGGGCCGGGCTGAGCTGATGTTTTCGCCGAAACCATAGGGGTAGTTTCGGCGAAACTAGCTTTAGTTCAGGGCTCCGCCGGCTGTTCATTATTTTCGGTCCGAGCAGTTGAATGGTTTCGCCGAAATCAGTCTTCACTTGGCATCAGCTGATTTGCATTGTTGATTTCGCCGAAACTGTGAGATCATTTTCGCCGAAATCATCCTTCTGTTGGCACCAGTCTGAATGTGGTATTGTTTTCGCCGAAACCCCTAGGGTATTTTCGGCGAAAGTATCTTTGTATTCGGGCAGACCTTTGGTTGGACTTTGATTGGCTCTTTGATTGATTCCGGTTCAGTTCCTCGATGTTCCTATGCCTTAGACACGTCCATGGCTACTTTATTTGACGGCAAAAACCTGTGCTTACGCAAAAACACTAGAAAACCATCAAATAGACCTGAAAAGGGCCAAGGTAACACAAATGGCACGAGATAGGGCAATTGATTGAATATTCGTTATTCTACCCTAAAAACCATGTCTTAAGCAAAGAAATGTCGCTTAAATGAGACTGATAATCACGTCAAATCGAGTGTCATCAAATACCCCACACTTAAGCTTTTGCTTGTCCTCAAGCAAACTGAACTAGAACACACTCAAAATCACAAATGACACGAGATTAAACGAGATTCAATTCTAACAATTCGGTTTAGACTGTTCCACGTAGAAAGAGTGACCTACACATGCAAGAACATCAACGAAACAAGTTTTCGATCTCACTAATTTCTGCACACTTCAAGTAGTGGTTTTAACAAAGCTCATTTCTTGGTAAAACAATTAATCATAATTAACCGACTACGATAACACCAATTCTAATGAGAAACGACTTTAAGCTCTAGCCATGATGTGGACGCGGAGGTAGGAAAAATGACATGGCTCTCGACTCGACTTCATCCGTTTCTAGATCTGTGCATTACATGTTCTAGCTAGGACCGATTTAAACAACAATTTATTTCAAGTTCAATTTCTTCCTTCAATTGATTTACTGCATACTAGTGCTCGATACCAAACACTTCACTTAGGTGTTGGACCTGCCTAGCTCACAGTATTTGTGCCTTTGCTAGTGCTCAACCCGAACACTTCACTTAGGTGTCGGGCTTGCCTAGCTTTATTTTCAGCACTTTAAAGAACTTAGCATTGATTTGCACAACTTTATTACTTGATTTAACAATTTAGCCACTTAATCCTAGCTAGTTATAACTTTTTACACAGGATTTCGAATTGGATTTCCATCTAATCTCTAGCCACAATCACAGGTGAACAAATATGGAGTGAAAAACATGGAAGAAACTAGCATTTATCATCTTAGAACGGTGTTATCGAGCTTTGTTATTAACAAGTCAATCAGTTTAATTAATTCAAGTTTCAACTACTGAAGTGATTTATGATCTGTTCTGACCTAGACTCATTTAATATCAGTTTCAACACGTTAGTTACAGGTTCTAAGTGGAACAGTCTAGACGTCATTGTTCAAAATTAAAGTCAATTTAACATCACAAGTCAAGAATTGAGCAATTCTATGCAAGAGAAATTTCAAATTTGAACCACAGAATCATAGATAGCAAGCAAGATCATGTAGAATCCTAGACTCCTACCCCACACTTAAACGGTTCTGTGTCCTCACAGAATTAATCTAGAGTAGAGAGATACGAAGAACCTGTGACGAGATGGTCGTGTAGGGGATGAACACGGAGAGTCCGGAGTAGAGCGGAGTAGCTACTCGAGATCCTACAAAACAAAAACAGCAAAAAGATCAAAAGGATACCGGGACAAGTGTCCCGGATCCACACATAATAAAAGTCGAACAAAGAAGGTTAAGGGGAATTTTAAAAATATTTTGACGATTGAATGAGAAACTGAAAGAAGGAAGAGAGAGGGTGAATCCGGATTTTAAAGGAATAGTTGGGTGATTTTGAAAATTATTTTTCGGCGAAAATAAGAGGGTGTTTTCGCCGAAAATTTTAGTTCAAATGCACTGCCGATTTTCGAAGGCATTTTCGCCGAAAATAACCATATGGTTTCGCCGAAAATAACCATATGGTTTCGCCGAAAACTTTAGTTCAAATCACTGCTTGGTTTTCAAAATCAATTTCGGCGAAAACATTATACACTTCGGACCGAAAATATGAAACAGGGAGACTCAGTTGAAAATCCAAAAGGTGGTTTCGCCGAAAATGGTAGTTCGGTTTCGCCGAAAATTTTGAACTGTTCGGGTTTAAAATATTTTCGTAAATCAGGCCAACTTCTGAAAATCACAGTTAAATCCACAAAAATCGGAACGACCTCAATCAACTTGCTACTGACTCTATGACACACAAACTCTACACGAAAAATAATAAATCAAACAAACTGACACTTTGGCTCCCCCGAACCTGACTCGAACGATGAAAAGACTGACTCAAAAATTCAAAAACGGACTCCAGCCGTGGGTTGCCTCCCACGAAGCGCTCTCTTTTAACGTCCTTGAGCCAGACGGTACCTGTTAGGGACCCCAACTCAGAAGTTCCTTGAAGTCAATCGTCTTCTTCAAGGATAACAGTTGAGTGCCATGTAGCACTCCAGCAGGGTGATGTAGCCGGTAGTGCTCCAGTAGATCGCGGTTCTGTTTGGATGACCAGTTCTTCTTGAATTCTCCAACCGGAGGAGGAAGGAGGTAGTACGGTGCGACATGTTCAATGAGCTCCATCTTCTCTACAGGTTGACTCGGGGGAAGTGTAGGTGAGGGTATCTCCTCAATCTCTATGTGCTCCTCTTCAGCTTCAACTTCAAGATGGATTGGCTCTATGTCTTCATCAACCACCACCGCCAAGGATTCTTCATCAGATGCTTCTCGCTCGCAATAGTCATCGGTGAGATTTTCATGTTCATCTTCGTACGGCTCTTGAGCATCTTCTTCCATTAGTGGATTTGGTTGCTCGAGCTCGACATCCATCGTGAGACGAGCTTGCAGCTTCGAAATGAGATCATCCAAGGCGGATTCTACTCTTGTCTTCTGTTGTCGATGCTGATGAGCCGGTATATACACCTCTTGATGAATTTGCTGGTCGTGTGTAGCTTCTGGCTCTTCTTCGAAATGCTCTTGTTGGTGTGTCTCTTGGTAACCTTGTAGCATTGAAGAGGTTTTATCAAAGAGGGAGTCAAATCTCGCCATTTGTTGTTGTTGTTGATGTAACATCTCTTAGTAATCCTCAATATTCGGTGCTCCATTGACGCGCCACTCTTGGTACTGGTCATCCCACCTGTAATCCTGCATAATCAAAACTCAAAAGCACTACCCAGGTAAATCATGGAAATATGGAGGGAAAATAAATGGTAAGGTGGGGAGGTAGAAGAATAATTTGCCAACTCTTCTTTCAAACAATTAGAAGAGTCCCCGGCAACGGCGCCAATTTGGTGAACGTCGTCGTTGTGATGCGTTCAACCAAATAACTACTAATGCTAAGAAAAAGCGTATAGCAGATCGTATTCGACTCGAGGTTTCTTCTAATCGACTACTTTGAAGAAGCTGGCAAATTACTCAGGTTAAAACACGTTGTGCGTGGTGTGAGTTCCACGACTTCTAATCTATTAAGCAAAGGAAAACAAAAGACAGAAAGATTAAAAGATTGACTAACGGGAAGATAGACGAACTTAGATTTCGAATCCCCCTTAGATCACCAGAGCAACGGCAATCACAAGATCAGCGGTTTTCAATTCTAATTCAATCGGTTTCTATACACCACCATAACTCCTTACCCTTAGGTTTAAGACCGGCGAACGTTCGCTCTATCCGTTCTAACTACCAAGATTAACTAGCCACCCGGGTACGGTCGCCTCTCGCAATGACTTAATTAACTGGTGTAATTACTAATGATTTATGAGTTACGCTTGCAGTGGATTAACCCTAACCGGTTCCTACGAAAGGCACGCTCCAATTATAAGGTTAATTGTTCAATTCGATGTTCTAAAGTAAGGCGAGCGTTCACTTCTATCCTTAGCTTAATAAGAATCTAATCTAGGGGATCAATCCAGACAAGAAGCATGAACAATGAAGAACGAATCAAACATGCAAAGAGAAACTGATTGAACTTCGAATCTAATTACCGCCAATCCGTGACCGCTTTAAAGCCCTGGGTCACTTAGGGTTCATCTAATCTAAGCTCTACAAGTTCAGTTACTCATATCAGAAACAAGAAAATCAAAGGCAACAATGAAGATCATCATACAGAGGAAGAACAGATAAGAACTGAAAAACCTAATTCTGACGACTCCCGCGAAGCTTCAATTTCCTGGATCTTCAACTTTAAGCTCCGAGTTCTCCGAGGCGGAAGGATGGTGTCACGATCTCTCCACGGATCTTCGAACTCTCTAAACTCTATCTATCGACCCTAGAGTCGGCTGACTCTCAAAAGTCTGATTTGAGAAAATAAGAATAATGAATTGTTGTGTGATCAATTATCTCCTGAATGGCTACCGACTCCTGCTTTAAATAGGGTTGATTAGGGTTTCCAATACAGCGCCAGATTAAGTATAAATATTTAAACCTAGTTGGGCCGGGCTGAGCTGATGTTTTCGCCGAAACCATAGGGGTAGTTTCGGCGAAACTGGCTTTAGTTCAGGGCTCCGCCGGCTGTTCATTATTTTCGGTCCGAGCAGTTGAATGGTTTCGCCGAATCAGTCTTCACTTGGCATCAGCTGATTTGCATTGTTGATTTCGCCGAAACTGTGAGATCATTTTCGCCGAAATCATCCTTCTGTTGGCACCAGTCTGAATATGGTATTGTTTTCGCCGAAACCCCTAGGGTATTTTCGGCGAAAGTATCTTTGTATTCGGGCAGACCTTTGGTTGGACTTTGATTGGCTCTTTGATCGATTCCGGTTCAGTTCCTCGATGTTCCTATGCCTTAGACACGTTCATGGCTACTTTATTTGACGGCAAAAACCTGTGCTTATGCAAAAACACTAGAAAACCATCAAATAGACCCGAAAAGGGCCAAGGTAACAAAAATGGCACGAGATAGGGCAATTGATTGAATATTCGTTATTCTACCCTAAAAACCATGTCTTAAGCAAAGAAATGTCGCTTAAATGAGGCTGATAATCACGTCAAATCGAGTGTCATCATCTTGCCATGATTAGGGTTCGATATGCTTAAATGTTGACTTCCAAAATGTCGGTTTGACTTTTTGAACTCTGATCGGGCTTATCCGACTCTGGCTGTTCCTAAGTATGTATTTTACTGTCTATGATTACCGGTTACTCCGCTTTGCTTACCCCACTTAGTTTCCCTCATTTCTTTGTGAAATCGAGTTTTTCTACTAAGTGTGGGGTAAGGTTTTGGTTGACTAATCTGGTTTCGTTCTTGGTTTAGGAACACCTTTGAGCGCAGGACTAAGGTGCGACTTGATGGCGCCTCGAGCTCAGGAGCTGCCGCTCCCGTCACACCTGCTATTCTGGGTCCACCACCTGCACTCCCTCACCGGGCTGGATACCATCCCACCATCGCCCGCCTACCGGATTACTACTTTGAGTGCTTCCAGAAGATTCAGCACATCCGTGGAGCTGACGTGCGCCCTCTGTCCATGGAGTCACTCCAGGAGCATGACGAGGATTATTACCGAAACGTGCATGACGCCTTAGCACCAACTGGTCTCCTGGAGTTGACCACCATAGCTGCTGATTACCCAGACATTGCCCTTCAGGAGTTCTGGGCGACCTTTGACCTGCAGGAGCACAAGAGGAAGCAGCGCCAGAAGGTTGTCACCTTCTTTCTTGGTGGGGTGTACCGACAGCTCACCTACGATGAGTTTGTCGCTCATCTGGGCATCCCCTACGAGCACTATCACGATCATCACCTGGGCTGGGGCGAGGATGATGATGACGAGGAGTACCACGCGCTCTGGAGCCACATGACAGGCGTACCTGGCGATCGCCTCGGGACGAGCAACTCAGTTAAGTCTCTCTCTCACCCGCTCTATAAATTTATTCATATGGTTTGGCGGAGGTCGCTTTTATATGTTCGAGACAAGGATCACCACCATATCCTCAAGGAGGAGCTCATGCTTCATCGAGCCATCCGAGAGAGCTACCCTCTCCACCCCGGCTGGGTGCTAGCTCGCATCTTCAGCCAGAAGACCAAGAGGAAGACGCCACCTCGCAAACTCTTGGGGGGCAACTTCATAGGACAGCTCATCATCTCCTTTGGCATCAGCCATGAGTATGGCCCACACATTCCACGCCACCAAGTTAGGACTGTTGGTGGAGACTTGGCGGTTGAGTACGACTTAGAACTCGACCTCAGTCCCCATGTAGCATCTGATCCTCCACTCCAGCCTGTGGTCAAGTTAGAGGAAGAAGATGTTGCTGAGGAGCAGCAGCCGCAGCCGCCGCCTGAGTTTCATGATTATATACCCTCGCCACACCATCAGGCAGGGTACATCCACCAGTCGCCGCCGCACATCCCCGAGCCATATCCGACGCATACTCAACAGCACCACCCGCACCCAGCGGACGTGGGTGAGTTATACGAGCGACTGCAGGAGTGGCGCATCACCGACAACGCCACTCAAGAGGCGCGATGCACTATTATGCAGCAACATATGCGCTGCGCCGACCTGCGATATGAGGCGCAGATGGCGTGGCAACGCCAGCTCGGCGAATTTCTCCACTTTCCACCTCCCGGCTCACCGGACCAGCAGTGATCGGGTTGTATTCCTTTTCTAGTGCCTTCTTTTTATTTATTATTTTCGGATTTTGGTCCAACTCTTTTCTGTGTGGATCCGGGACACTTGTCCCGGTTTCCTTTTTATGTTTCAATTGTTTTTGTTTTGTAGGCAATCGGTGGACTCCCTTTGCTTCAGGTTCTGTTAAACTTCCCTCCACTCTCAGGATCCGTGCTTACCCTCTGAAATCAACCGTCCTCTTCCAGGTTCTTCCATTCCACTCTAAACTCTAGAATTAGTCCTGTGAGGACACAGTCCGATTTAAGTGTGGGGTAGGATGCTAGAGAACCTTGCATGAACTTGATTGCCCTTGATTATGTTTTATGTGTGCCTCGTGATTCCATTCCAGTCTCTCTAGCATTAGAATGGCTCAGTTCTTGATTTTTGATGTTAAGTTGTTGTTCAAACTTTCATAATGATGCTTAGACTGCTTAACCTAGAACTTGAGAACCAACTTGTATGCTTTGATGCTAAATTGCCTGGTCAGAACAGAATTTTAAAAATCACACTTGTAGTTTGTAGCCTTGATTGCATGAAAATGACCGAATCCGACTAGCAAACCAACTGTGAGCTTTTGATCCATTGCACGTAACTTGCAATTCTAATTCTTTCTGAGTGGTTTTCTGTTTACTTGAATGAGTTAGAATTTGCATGAGACCTACTCGAGACCACACGATGACACGAGTTCTAGAAGGATAGGGGCACCTAGATTCAGCTACTAAGCCAGATAGCCTACCAAACGATAAAATCCACTAGGTTTAGACCCTTGAGCTTGGCCTGTTCTTTCGGTTCGATAATACATTACAGCCATTTCCCATTTCTTTCATTCCTCGTTGATCCCATGTGGTTGTAGTTCTAGATTGACCTACCGAAAGTCGGTTTATGGTAACCTGCCTATAGCCATTAAACAGGTGCTCTTAGCTAATATGTCCAGACGTGTAAACCCCTCTAGCAACTAAAAGAAAATCGGCACAAAAAGAAAAAAAATAGAAAGAAAGAAAAGAAGCAAGCTTCAGAAAAAAAAAAGAGAAGCAGAAAAATCAGAAAATAAGAAAAGTTTCTAAGTGTAGTTCAATAAAATGTTCTTCTCCCTACAAATGGAAGAACGAAGTCAAAAGAAAAGTTGAAAAGAAAAGAGAAAAAATCGTGTAAAGAAAAAGAATAAGTGCTAGGTTGCTTGAGGGTATCATAGGACGAGCGTTCATCATTCTACCCGTGTTTGGTTAGACGGTAGGAAGCCATAGATTAGATTCGAGGGAAGTTAGTCGAAAGCTACACCGCACAAAGCCATCATCATTCATTCCCATCATCCATCTCATTATAAACCCGAGTAGTGTAGAATTCATTACGGTCCTAGCAGGGAAGTCCTTCTTGACTAGATACTCGTGTTGTCACAGTGGTGGAGATGTGGTCGAAATGCAAACCTATGACAAAATTCGGTAACAGAAAATGATCGAGAGCAGAAACACGTCCCTAAACACAGAGAGTGAGAGTTCCATTGTACTATATACATCCTGTGTGAGGAGTCTGGTCGGTCAGGTCAAATTCGTGCATAATTGGTTGCTAATTACCTGTCGTGTGCAGTTTATTAGTGAGACCAGGTAGTTTGGCTGATCTGTATGCATGTTAGGTTTCTTGTTCTAGAATCGATCTGTCTAATAATTCATTGTGTTTGGTTGAACTCCAATTTAATCGATATTATCATTTATGAACATGAGCATTTCTATTCAGTTTGCTTGCGGACAAGCAAAAGCTTAAGTGTGGGGTATTTGATGACACTCGATTTGACGTGATTATCAGCCTCATTTAAGCGACATTTCTTTGCTTAAGACATGGTTTTTAGGGTAGAATAACAAATATTCAATCGATTGCCCTATCTCGTGCCATTTGTGTTACCTTGGCCCGTTTCGGGTCTATTTGATGGTTTTCTAGTGTTTTTGTGTTAGCATAGGTTTTTGCCGTCAAATAACATAGTCATGGACGTGTATAAGGCATAGGAACCTCGAGGAATCAAACCGGAATCGATCAAAGGATTCGATCAAGTTCAAACCAAAATCTGCCCATATCACACTTGCATTTTCGGCGAAAATAGGCTTGCATCTTCGGCGAAATCAATAGTGCAAATCAACTGGTGCCGAGTCAAAGCATGTCTTCGGCGAAATCAATCAACTCTTCGGACCGAAATTCAAGACCAGAGAAATCAGCCCCTGAACTTAAAGGAATTTTCGCCGAAATTCTTAAGGAATATTCGGCGAAAATATTAGGCTGACTCGGCTAATTTAGGGTTAAGTATTTATACTTAACTCGGCGGCCCAAAAAGAAAAAAGACAATCATAATTAATCATAATACAACTTTTGAGATCAGAATTCTCTGAGTTCTGGAGCGAAGAGCTGGAGTTCGAAGAGCCGGATAGAGATCGTGACGCCATCCCTTCCATCTCGGAGAACCGGAGCTAGGAGTGTAACTTACCGGAGATCGAAGTCTGCCAGAGTCGTCTAAATTAGGTTTTTCAGATTCTTTTCTGTTCTTCCTCTGAATGATGAACTCTTTCCTTGTCTTTGTTTCTTTTGTAATAATCATGAGTAGCTAAACCCTTTAGAGCTTAGACTAGATGAACCCTAAGTGACCCAGGGCTTTAAAGCGGTCACGGATCGGCGGTGATTAGATTCGAAATTTAATCAGTTCTTTTTCATGTTTGATTCGTTCTTCATTGTTCATGTTTCTTGTCTGGATTGATCACCTAGATTAGATTCTTGTTAAGCTAAGGATAGAAGCGAACGCTCGCCTTACTTTAGAACATCGAATTGAACAATTGACCTTATAATTGGAGTGTGCCTTTCGTAGGAACCGGTTAGGGTTAATTCACTGCAAGAGTAGCTCATTAATCACTAGTAATCACACCAATTAATTAAGTCGTTGCGAGAGGCGACCGTACCCGGGCGGCTAGTTAATCTTGGTAGTTAGAACGGATAGAGCGAACGTTCGTCGATCTTAAACCTAAGGGTAAGGAGTTATGGTGGTGTCTTAGTAATTGATTGAATGAGAATCGAAATCCGCTGATCTTTTGATTGCCAATGCTCTGGGGAACGAAGGGGAATTCAAAGTCTAAGTTCGTCTGTCATTCTTGTTTTCAAACCCTAATTCCCAATCTGCTTTAGTTTAATCCTTTTTAATTTTTCTGCATTTCTTAGAAGTAGAAGTCGTGGAACTCACACCACGCACAACGTGTTTACCTTTGAGTATTTTGCTAGTTCTGAAGTAACCAATCCTAGAAAGCCCTCGGAATACGATCTGCTATACACTTTTTAGCATTAGTAGTTTTTATTTGGCTGAACCGCCCGCATAACAACGACCGGGTGGCGTTCACAACGACTCTGGCTAAGCTTCGCTCTCCAGTAATCTTCAATCCTAGCTCCGAGTCTCCGATGTGAAAGGATGGCTCCAAGTCTTCGAACTCTAACTCTACTCCAGAACTCGTGAGAATTCTGAAATTATGATGTATTATCAGGTATATCTCTTTTTGGGCCGCCGGTTAAGTATTTATACTTAACCCTAGAATCGTCGGATTTTGCCTGGAGTTTTCGCCAAAAACTTGCTGAGTTTTCGCCGAAAACTTGTTGAGTTTTTGCCGAAAACTTGAGTGTAAATGAAGGCTTCCGTCAGCTGATTCTCCTGTGATTTTCAGATTTGGAGTTTTCGCTGAGAACTTTGTCTTTTCGCCGAAAACTTCTCTTTGTAAGCTCTGCCAATTTCTTCATGAGTTTTCGCCGAAAACTGTAGTGTAAATCGGGGCAGGATTTTGGTTGACTTGATTGACTCCTTAGATTGATTCTGGTGCGGTTCTCGAGGTTCCAATGCCTTAGACACGTCCTTGGCTACTTTATTTGATGGCAAAAACCTGTGTTATCATAAAAACACAAGAAAACCATCAAATAGACCTGAAATGGGCCAAAGTAAAACAAATGGCACGAGATAGAGCTGTTGAGTGCATATTCGCTATTCTACCCTAAAAACCATGTCTTAAGCAAGGAAATGTCGCTTAAATGAGGCTGATAATCACGTCAAATTGAGTGTCATCACTCTCTCTGCAAATGTTTCATCTTTTTTGTTGCAATGGGCGACTTCCAAGCTCGATTGCCAGAGAGTGTTTGATGATATCTCAAGCGATTCCCGGCATGTCGCTGGGCGACCATGCGAACATGTGTGAAAATTCTCAGAGTAACTGAACCAACTCTCATTTATCCTTGTCTCCTAAGTAGGATGACACTCGGACCGTTTTGCTTTCATCCTCCTCCAAAAGTGGTATTGGAACGTCCGATTCCGCCGGTGTTACCCTTTCTCCTCCATTCTCCGCCTCCAAGCCTATGGTGAAGCAAATGCTTTTAGTCGCCACTCTGTAGCATCTTCTGCGACGTCTGTGTGCCCCCAAGTGAATCCTATTCCCTCTTCAGTAGCAAATTTTAGCACTTGATGAACCTGGGATGAGATTTCTTGGAAAGCGGCGAGTGCCGGTCGCCCCAGAATCATGTTGTATGTAAACTGGAAGTCCATGACATGGAAGTCGATGGATCGCGTCACCTTTACATCTCCATCTCCGATAGTTATCTTCATTGTGGCGATCCCTTTAATGGGGATCATGTGTCCTGAAAATCCTGAAATGGTTGTCTTCGTTTGTCTGAGCAAGCTGGCTGGTAGGCTCATCTTTTTGTACAGTTCCCAAAAAATGATGTCTGCAGAGCTTCCCTCATCAACCATGACTCGCTCCACACGGCTATTGTGTGTTATCACCTGGATTACCATTGCTTCCAAGCTCGGACCTCCAACACGAGCCATGTCCTCCTCCGAGAAACCCAACACTGGACGGTTGACCCGGTCCATCATCATTAACTCATGTACCTCTTCCTTTTTTTACCTTCTTTGTTGGGCAGCTTTCTCCTCCGAAAATGGTTTGATAAACATGATTCACTTCTGTTCGAGACTTCTTCTTGATGTCATCGCCGCCTTGTGGTTGTTTCAGTCGGGTGAAAACATCGCCCTTCTTGTCTTGTGATTCTCCTTTTTCTCGGTGATCTTCTTATTGTGACTTGTTTTCCCGCTTCGTGCTTACGATGAAACTCCTTAGTTTTCCTTCGCTTATCCATCTTTCAATTTCATTCTTCAACTCCCTACAATCTTCAGTGGTATGTCCGTGAGAATCGTGGAAGTCACAGAATTTTTGGCGACTTCGCTGATCCGTCGGAGTGTACATCGGTCCAGGCCAATTTATGGTATGTCCTTTATGCTGCAGATACAGCAGGATCTTCCTTCGCAACTCTGAGAGAGGTGTGTAGTCTATCTTTTCTTCTTGATATCCTCTTTTCTCTTCAGGACGACTTCTCCCGTATGGCGGTCTCTCGGAGCGGTGCCACCTGGCCTGCTGGTTCCCTGAAACAGGCTTTTTTTCCTTCTTCGCCACTCCTGGTAAAGGTTTTGCTAACTGCTCCTCAATCAATATAATCTTTTGTACCCTGGTTTCCAAGTCGGACAACGATTTTAGGGCCACTTGCAGTAGCGACTCCCGTAACCTGTCATTACGGACCGACTGGTATAAACTTGTCGCAGCGATATCATGATCTACCCTCCGGATGGATTGGACCACCCCAGTCCACTCGTCGAAGAACTCCTTCAGCGATTGGTTCGCCTTTTGCCTCAAGCTTACCAATGCCTGCAACGGGACTGTCCTCGTTTTCTTGCACTCATACTTCTGCGAGAAGATCATGGCGAAACCTTCCCATGACGTAATGGTGCCTTCTGCAGGTTCATATACCACTCCCAAGCTCGCCCCCCAAGTGTTGCTGGGAACGCCCTATAGTATGCGGCGTCGCCTGCCTGTTGCATCTGCATGGCGATCTGGAAAGCCTACAGATGCTCGTTCGGATCGCTTGTCCCTACGTACCTATCCAGGTTAGGTGGTACTAATCCCTTGGGTAGTGGCTCGGCAAGGATCACCCTGGGCAGAGGCTGGTGCACTGCTAGCTGCGCGGGGGAGATTTGAGTCCCAGGAAGGAATTGTTGTAATACCTTGAGATGAGAGTCTTGCGGCGGCCACCTGACCTGAGTGTTGGCCGCAAGAGCTTAAGCTTGCTGAGTGATCACAGTTTTCAGCATTTGAGTGAGCTCCACGTTTTGCTGCTCGAGGGACCGGAATCGCTGCTCTAGTAGCTCGTAAGCATCTCCAACGGGAACTGTACTGCGAGACTAGGAGTCGTCTTCGAATTCACGTTCCATGTTTCTAGTGAGATCTGGATTCGCCCTGGAATCTGGGTTCACGTGTTTGACGGGTGTTACCCATCGCCTCCTTCGCCACGTTTGCCAGTTAGTGCGGGAACTGCTGATGAAGCCATTCGCCTTAAATTTGTGTGAGAAGTCGCCTGATCTCCCCCTATCTAGCGCGCCAATTGTTCCAGCCTTGTCGCTTGGCCCAATAACAGAAGCCAAAGTGTGTGGTCTTCCAAGGATGATGTACCTCGTAAGTGGTACTGGGTTAGTTAGTTCAAAGGAAGTAAGGCGATTAGTTTAATGAAAGGGATGGAAAAGGAGGGTGAGTATCGTACCGCAGAGCGCTTTGTCCGCTGGGTAAAAGTGTTATCCCCTGGTCCTGTGGAGGGTGAGGGGTATTTATAGTACCCCTGTCTTGGTCGGCAAGGCTAAATCTTGGCCGTTCGTTGTGGCCTCCACAAGATGTTTGACATGTGTCTGTCTATCTTTGGAACCCTAAAAGCCATTGTGTTGGGTCACTGCCTAGGGTTTTCTTGCGCCTTGGGCCAACGCGTGCTGTTTGGCCGAGCTACCATCTGGGCCTTGTTTATTTGGGCCGCCTATTATGTCGCCTTATCCCATGATGATTTCGGGCTATCCATCGGGCCTATGATCGCTGGAGGAGGAGCCCATCAGCTTGATTGCTGGAAGAAGGAGGTAGTGCTTCAGGTAGAGGGAGTCGGTCAAGTGGTGTTCAAAGGTGTATGAAAGAGGGATTAGGCACCTATGGGGCTGTTTCAGCGATGCAAGCTTTCTCTTTGATCCAAGAAGGGTGTGAGGCTTTGTTAGTGCAAGTGTCAGTTGAGCAGAATGAGGAGTTGGAGAAGGTGCGGGTAGCTCGGGAGTTTGCCGATGTGTTTGAAGAGTTATCGGGTGCACCGATCGAGCGTGAGGTGGAGTTCAACATAGAGTTGGTTCCTGGAGCCGTGATGACACTCGATTTGACGTGATTATCAGCCTCATTTAAGCGACATTTCTTTGCGTAAGACATGGTTTTTAGGGTAGATTAACGGATATTCAATCGATTGCCCTATCTCATGCCATTTGTGTTACCTTGGCCCGTTTCGGGTCTATTTGATGGTTTTCTAGTGTTTTTACGTTAGCACAGGTTTTTGCCATCGAATAAAGTAACCAAGGACATGTCTAAGGCATTGGAACATCGAGGAACTGAACCGGAATCGGTCAAAGAAGCCATTCAAGTTCGAACAAATTCTGCCCAGTTTATACACATATTTTTGGCGAAACTACCCTTTGGTTTTCGCCGAAAATGGAAGAAGAAACCACTGGCCGATTGAGAGGAAGATTTTGGCGAAGATACCATGGAGATTTCGCCGAAACGTAGGAAGGAATCAACCGCTTCGAGTATGAAGAAATTTTCGCCGAAACCCCTTCACTATTTTCGGCAAAAATTCCAGTTGAATTCAGGAGAATATCGGGTTGGTATAAATAGAGAACTCGGGCCTATTATCGGGAGGACGAACCATCACTTAACACACATCACTTTTTACAACACACACATAAACGACGAGAGAGAGAGAGAGACAGGACGAGCAGATAGAGTTCGAGGAGCTGGAACGGATCGTGATGCCATCCATCCATCTCGGAGAGCCAGTGCGAGGAGTCGAAAATCCAGCAGATTTGAGCTGCCAGGAAACATCGAAATTAGGTTTTGCAGTTCTTCTCTGTCTTCCTACCTGAGATGTATTTCTTGTCTGTCTACGATTCTTCTGTATTGAGTATGAGTAGATAAACTCGTGTAGCTTAGATTAGATGAACCCTAAGTGACCCAGGGCTTAAAGCGGTCACGGATCGGCGGTGATTAGATTCGAAATTCATTCAGTTTCATCTTGCATGTTTGATTTGCTCTTCGTTTTTGGTGTTTCTTGTCTGGTTTGGCCACCTAGATTAGATTCTTATTAAGCTAAGGATAGAAGCGAACGCTCGCCTTACTTTAAAACACCAAATCAAACAGTCAACCTTATAATTGGAGTGTGCCTTTCGTAGGAACCGGTTAGGGTTGATCCATTGCTAGAGTAACTGATTAATCACTAGAATTTGCACCAGTTAAGTTAAGTCGTTGCGAGAGGCGACCGTACCCGGGCGACTAATTAATCGTGGTAGCTAGATCGGATAGAGCGAACGTTCGCCAGTCTTAAACCTAAGGGTCAGGAGTTATGATGGTGTCTGTGAACTGAATGAACTAGAATCGAAAATCGCTGGTCTGTGATTGTTGTTGCCTTGGTGATCTAAGGGGAATTCGAAATCTAAGCTTGTCTGTCATCTTTCTAGTCAATTAATCAATCTTCAATCTTTCTTCGGTTTAATTTTCATTTCTTCGTATTTGTTTGCATTCTTAGTATAGAAGTCGTGGAACTCACACCACGCACAACTTGTGTTTGAACTTGAATTAAAACTTCCAACTCCTTAGAGTAAGGAAGTAGAGGAAACCCCTGGAATACGATCTGCTATAGCCTTTTATTAGCATTAGTAGTTTATTTGGTTGAACGCATCACAACGACACGCTTACCAAATTGGCGCCGTTGCCGGGACTCTTCTACTTCGTTGAAAGAAGAGTTGGCATTTTTATTCTTCTACCTTTTCATCTTTCATTTTCCATCACACTTCGATTTTACACCGGTTGTGTTTGTTTTTGTCTCGTGCAGATCATAGCAGGTACAGAAGAAGATCACTTCCGTTCCATCTTCCTTTACCGCAATGGTTACTCTTAAGAGTGTTGCGGACTACAGTAAGCCGCGCGCATCTAACCTCCGTTCACCCATCACCGTGCTTACTAATGACGATGATCCCGACTATGAGATTCAGATTCCTCTCTTGGAGCTAATCTCTAGGGACGTACAATTCGAGGGAAGACCAGATGATAATCCCTGTACACACATAACCAACTTTTTGGTTGTCTGCGACACCTTCAAGTCTGGGAATCTCAATAAGAATGCATTATATCTCCGAGCTTTCCCGTTTTCTATCAGAGGTGCAGCTAAACAATGGCTTACAGCAAACCGCCAGGTCATTACACTGAATGGGAGGCATTAGCTCAAGATTTTGTTGAGGAATACTTTCCTCCTGCAAGAACAACTACTTATAAAGACCGCATCTCCAGGTTCACTCAGAGAGAGGATGCAAGCCTGTATGACACTTGGAACGAATTTCAGTCTCTTCTCTTCGACTGCCCTCACCATGGGTATGAACAGAGACAGCTGGCTGAATTCTTTACTCGAGGTATGCGCAAAGAATCTGCAAACTGGGTCAACACCTTAGCCGGCGGAGATTGCACCGCTCTCACTCCTCAGGATGCTCTTCTGCATTTTGCTGACTGTGCGTCGAAATCTAGAAACTGGGAGAGGCACATAGAAGGAACCAAGAGCCAGAGTCAGACAAATGTTGCAGAGCAGATCAAGGCAGAAGTTCAGAAGCATCTGCAAGCAGCTGGTATCCCTCTCGACTCTCCGTCAGCTACCGTCTTTTCGATTGACTGTGGATGGTGTGGATCATGTGCTCATAGCGGCGGAAGTTGCCTCAATTTCGGTGCAGCAGAAGTCTTGTCTACTGAGGAGGTAAACTTCATTGATCAAGGTTTTACCAACAATCAGAAAGGCTATGCCGGTTACAGAAACTACGTGCCAAGGAAGCAAAGCAACCGGTTGGTAGATCCTTATTATAGACCTCCGGGATTCATTGGAGGGCAACACCAGTTTCAGGCGAAGCCGTGCTACAATAGAGATATGGACTATGAGAGGAAGTTTGATCAGATCATGAGCCGACTTGACGACCATGACATTCAGTTAAAAGCCCAAGCCGCACTTAATCAAGGAACAAAGGCTCAAACCCAGAGGATAGAAGATGCATTACTCAATATGGAGAAACTTTTTACTAGCAATCCTCTCCTTAATCCAGAAGCATTTCAAGCAGACTCCGATATAAGGAGTGAACACGCTCAAGCTATTACCACTAGGAGCGGCAAGCAAACAACTGATCCAAAAGCCCCGGAACCTGACATGATACCAGATACTAGTGCTGCCATGGATATGCCAGAAATAGAAGATATCACAGAAGAGGAAGAAGAAGCACCTGCTCCTCCTCCGCCGCCCAAGACAGCCCCTGAACCTGTCTTGGCGCCATATGTACCTAGGATTCCTTTTCCAAAAGCTGCGAGGAGCAAAGCCAAGGATCACGACACTCAGTATAAGAAATGGTACAATGTTCTTAAGACTGCAGAAATCAAGATACCAGTGACAGACGCTGTAGAGATTATACCACCACTTGGGAAGTTCTTTAAAGACCTCGTGAAGAAACTGAAGAGTGGCGAGGTGTACTCTATCACGCTCACTAATGAATGCGCGTCTATTCTAGGTGCGCCATCTCCCATTCGACAGCCGCCACCACCCCCAGCTAAGTGTCCTGATCCCGGTTCTTTTACATTACCGTGCATTATTAATGGCATTCAAATTGATCGCAGCCTGGTTGATTCTGGTGCTTCTATTAATGTTATGCCTGTCTATCTATATGAAAAGCTTAATCTAGGGCAATTAAAACTGATTACTCTGCATCTCGTTTTAGCTGATAGGTCTGTCAAACGGCCTAGAGGTATAGTAGAAGATGTAACTGTTTGCTGTGGTCCGTTTACTATACTGGCAGATTTTGTTGTTTTAGATACTCGTGAGTTAGACGGAACACTTATCCTAGGTCGACCTTTCTTAGCAACTGCTGGTGTGAATATAAATTGCAAACAAGGCTTATTAACTTTAAGTGTAGGTCAAGAGAGTGTTGCATTCCGCATTAAAGATAGCATGAGATATTCTATTGCTCAAGATGATAAATGCTATGCTGTTGATCCCTTAGAGACGGCCTCGGCCGACTCCTTTACTAATGCTTTATCTAGTGATCCGCTAGAGTTGTGTTTGATTTCAGGGATTGATAATGCGTTAGACGACCCAGAGCAGCGCTTATGGCAAGATGAGCTAGATGAACAAAAGGCAACATTCACACCCTTACATGCGCCTCCACACATCGAACCAGCTTCGAGATTACTACTTCATATGAGAATCCACCAGAACTTACTCTGAAGGAGCTGCCTGACCACCTGGAATATGCATTTCTGGGGAAGGACCGCCAGCTACCAGTCATCATCAGCTCCAATCTGACTCCTGAGCAGAAAGAGCAACTGATTGGGCTACTCAAGAAGCATGTCCGAGCTATTGCCTGGCAGTTGGCAGACATCAGAGGCATCTCTGAAACCTTCTGCAAACATCGGATAGTTGTTGATGAAGAATTCAAACCAGTCAGACAACCGCAACGCCGACTTAACCCTCAGATGCAGGAAGTCGTAAAGAAAGAAGTACTCAAGCTTCTAGATGCCGGTATTATCTATCCTATCGCCGACAGTCCTTGGGTCAGCCCGACTCAAGTCGTCCCAAAGAAAGGAGGAATCACAGTCATCCCTAATCCAAAGGGTGAACTCATTCCCACCCGAACAGTTACAGGATGGAGAGTCTGCATCGATTATCGACGACTAAATGATGCCACCAAGAAGGATCACTTTCCACTGCCGTTCATTGATCAGATGCTTGAACGATTGGCTGGTCATGAATACTACTGCTTCTTAGACGGGATGTCCGGTTACTTTCAGATCCCCATTGAGCTTGCTGATCAAGAGAAGACGACCTTCACATGCCCGTTCGGTACGTTTGCTTATCGTCGTATTCCCTTTGGATTATGTAATGCTCCTGCTACTTTTCAGAGATGTATGCTTGCAATATTTGGCGATCTGGTAGAGAATGTGGTAGAGGTGTTCATGGATGACTTCTCTGTCTATGGAGATTCATTTTCAAAGTGTTTGGCTAATCTGGATAAGGTGTTAGCTCCTTGTGAGGAGACTAACCTAACTCTTAGCTGGGAGAAATGTCACTTCATGGTTACAGAAGGTATTGTTCTTGGCCATAGAATATCTAAGACAGGTATAGAAGTCGATCGGGCCAAGCTTGAGACCATTGCCAGCTTACCACCGCCGACCTCGGTCAAGACAGTTCGAAGCTTCCTCGGTCATGCTGGATTCTACCGGAGATTCATCCAAGACTTCTCCAAGATCGCTGATGGAACGGTCGTTGTGCTGAGCAGGTTCGATCAAATAACTATCAAGCTCAAGAGCTAGGATAGATCGTATTCCACGGGCCTTCAATTGATTGGCTACTTCAGAACTAACGAATTACTCAAGGAAAAACACGTTGTGCGTGGTGTGAGTTCCACGACTTCTAATTCTAAGGAATACAGAAAAATTAAAACAAATTAAGCTAAAGCAGATTGAGAATTAGGGTTTGGAAACAAGAATGACAGACGAACTTAGACTTTGAATCCCCCTTCGTTCCCCAGAGCATTGGCAATCAACAGATCAGCGGATTTCGATTCTTATTCAATCAATTACTAAGACATCACCATAACTCCTTACCCTTAGGTTTAAGACCGGCGAACGTTCGCTCTATCCGTTCTAACTACCAAGATTAACTAGCCGCCCGGGTACGGTCGCCTCTCGCAACGACTTAATTAATTGGTGAGATTACTAGTGATTAATGAGTTACTCTTGCAGTGAATTAACCCTAACCGGTTCCTACGAAAGGCACACTCCAATTATAAGGTTAATTGTTCAATTCGATGTTCTAAAGTAAGGCGAGCGTTCGCTTCTATCCTTAGCTTAACAAGAATCTAATCTAGGGGATCAATCCAGACAAGAAACATGAACAATGATGAACAAATCAAACATGAAAAAGAACTGATTGAATTTCGAATCTAATCACCGCCGATCCGTGACCGCTTTAAAGCCCTGGGTCACTTAGGGTTCATCTAGTCTAAGCTCTAACGAGTTTAGCTACTCATGATCATTACAAAAGAGACAAAGACAAAGGAAGAGTTCATCATTAAGAGAAATCTTGTGTTTCTCGAAAAGTTGTGTTTCTCGAATTATGAATTGTATGATATCTCCTTCCTCCTCGGGCTGCCGGATTAAGTATAAATACTTAACCCTAGTTGGGCCGGGCTGAGTTATTTTCACCGAAACCATAGGGATAGTTTCGGCGAAAATTCTTGTGTAAATGGCCATGATTTCTCTGCCTTGCATTTTCGGTCTGAAGAGCTTAATGGTTTCGCCGAAATCAGTCTTCTCTTGGCATCAGCTGATTTGCATTGTTGATTTCGCCGAAACTGTGAGGTCATTTTCGCCGAAACTGTAAGTGTGAATGGCAGATTTTCGGTTTGACTTTGATTGGCTCCTTTGATCGATTCCGGTTCAGTTCCTCGATGTTCCTATGCCTTAGACACGTCCATGGTTACTTTATTTGACGGCAAAAAACCTGTGCTTACGCAAAAACACTAGAAAACCATCAAATTGACCCGAAAAGGGCCAAGGTAACACAAATGGCACGAGATAGGGCAATTGATTGAATATTCGTTATTCTACCCTAAAAACAATGTCTTAAGCAAAGAAATGTCGCTTAAATGAGGCTGATAATCACGTCAAATCGAGTGTCATCAAATACCCCACACTTAAACTTTTGCTTGTCCTCAAGCAAACTGAATAGAAACGCTCATGTTCATAAATGATAAGATCGATTAAATTAGAGCTCAATCAAACACAATGAATTATTAGACAGATCGATCCTAGAACAAGAAACCTAACATGCATACAGATCAGCCAAATTATCTGGTCTCACTAATAAACTGCACACGACAAGTAATTAGCAACCAATTATGCACGAATTTGACCTGACCGACCAGACTCCTCACACAGGATATATATAGTACAATGGGAACTCTCACTCTCTGTGTTTAGGGACGTGTTTCTGCTCTCGATCATTTTCTGTTACCGAATTTTGTCATAGGTTTGCATTTCGACCACATCTCCACCACTGTGACAACACGAGTATCTAGTCAAGAAGGACTTCCCTGCTAGGACCGTAATGAATTCTACACTACTCGGGTTTATAATGAGATGGATGATGGGAATGAATGATGATGGCTTTGTGCGGTGTAGCTTTCGACTAACTTCCCTCGAATCTAATCTATGGCTTCCTACCGTCTAACCAAACACTGGTGGAATGATGAACGCTCGTCCTATGATACTCTCAAGCAACCTAGCACTTATTCTTTTTCTTTTGCATACACATTTTTTTTCTTTTCAACTTTTCTTACGACTTCGTTCTTCTATTTGTAGGGAGAAGAACGTTTTATTTGAACTAAACTTTGAACTTTTTCTGATTTTCTTTTCTTCATTTTTTTTTTCTGAAGATTTTTTTTTCTTTTTTTTTCTTTTACTTACTTTTTTTCTTTTGTGCCGATTTTTCTTTTAGTTGCTAGAGGGGTTTACACGTCTGGACATATTAGCTAAGACCACCTGTTTAATGGCTATAGGCAGGTTACCACAAACCGACTTCCGGTAGGTCAATCTAGAACTACAACCACAGGGGATCAACGGGAATGAAAGAATGGGAATGGCTATAATGTATTATCGAACCGAAAGAACAGGCCAAGCTCAAGGGTCTAAACCTAGTGGATTTTATCGTTAAGGTAGGCTATCTGGCTTAGTAGCTGAATCTAGGTGCCCCTATCCTTCAAGAACTCGTGTCATCGTGTGGTCTCGAGTAGGTCTCATGCAAATTCTAACTCATTCAAGTAAACAGAAAACCACTCAGAAAGAATTAAAATTGCAAGTTATGTGCAATGGATCAAAAGCTCACAGTTGGTTTGCTAGTCGGATTCGGTCATTTTCATGCAATGAAGGCTACAAACTACAAGTGTGATTTTAAAATTTTGTTCTGACCAGGCAATCTAGCATCAAAGCATACAAGTTGGTTCTCAAGTTCTAGGTTAAGCAGTCTAAGCATCATTATAAAAGGTTGAACAACAACTTAACATCAAAAATCAAGAACTGAGCCATTCTAATGCTAGAGAGACTGGAATGGAATCACGAGGCACACAAAACACAATCAAGGGCAATCAAGTTCATGCAAGGTTCTCTAGCATCCTACCCCACACTTAAATCGGACTGTGTCCTCACAGGACTAATTCTAGAGTTCAGAGTGGAATGGAAGAACCTGGACCGAGATGATTGGCGTAGTGGATGAGCACGGATCCTCGGAGCGGAGGTAATCTACCCAAGTGAAGCAAAGGGAATCTCCCAACTGCCTACAAAACAAAAACAAATAAAACATAAAAAGGAAACCGGGACAAGTGCCCCGGATCCACACAGAAAAAAAGTTGGACTGAAGTCCGAAAAGAATAAATAAAAAGAAAGGATAAGGAAAAGGACACCACCTGATCATCACTGGTCAGAGGTGTCGGGTGGGGGAAGTGGAAGTAATCGCCGAGCTGTCGCTGCCACTCCAGCTGTCGCTCATATCGCCGGTCGGCGCGGCGCATGTGTTGTTGCATAATAGTCCACCTAGCCTCTTGAGTGGCGTTATCGATGATACGCCACTCCTGTAGTCGCTCGTACAACTCACCAATGTCCGCGGGGTGGTGTTGCGGCTGGTGAGTATGCGCCGGAAATGGATCTGGAATGCGCGGCGGCGACTGGTGAATGTACCCTGCCTGATGGCGTGGCGAGGGTACATAATCTTGAAACTCAGGCGGCGCTGCAGCTGGTGCTCCTCAGCATCATCTTCGTCCTCCGACTCGACCGCAGGTTGGAGTGGAGGATCTGCTGCTACCTGGGGACTGAGGTCGAGTTCTAAGTCGTACATGACCGCCAAGTCTCCTCCAACGGTCCGAACTGGATGTCGTGGAATGTGAGGGCCATATTCATGGCCGATGCCGAAGGAGAGGATGAGCTGACCTATGAAGTTGCCTCCCAAGAGTTTGCGTGGTTACTTCTTCCTCTTGGTCCTCTGGCTGAAGATGTGAGCTAGCACCCAGCCGGGGTGGAAAGGATAGCTCTCCCGAATGGCTCGATGAAGCATGAGCTCCTCCTTAAGGATATGGTGGCGATCCTTGTCTCTGACATATAAAAGTGACCTCCGCCAAACCATATGAATAAACTTATAGAGCGGGTGAGAGAGAGACTTAACTGAGTTGCTCTTCCTGAGGCGATCGCCAGGCACGCCTGTCATGTGGCCCCAGAGGGCGTGCAACTCCTCGTCGTCATCATCCTCACCCCAACCGAGGTGGTGATCGTGATAGTGCTCGTAGGGGATGCCCAGATGAGCGGCAAACTCATCGTAGGTGAGTTGCCTGTACACCCCACCAAGAAAGAAAGTGATCACCTTCTGGCCCCGTCTCCTCTTATGCTCGTCCAAGTCAAATGTCGCCCAGAACTACTGGAGAGCAATGTCTGGGAACTCGGCGGCTATGGTGGTCAGCTCTAGGAGACCGGCCGGTGCTAAGGCGTCATGCACGTTCCGGTAGGAATCCTCGTTATGCTCCTGGAGAGACTCCATGGATAAAGGACGCACGTCAGCTCCCCGGATGTGCGCGATCTTCTGGAAGTTCTCAAAGTAGAAGTCCGGTAGACGGGCGATGGTGGGATGGTATCCAGCATGGCGAGGGAGTGCAGGTGGAGGACCCAGAATGGCGGGTGTGACCGGAGCGGCAGCTCCTGAGCTCGAGGCGCCATCGAGTCGTGCCTTAGTCCTGCGCTCAAAAGTGTTCCTAAAACCAGAAGTGAAACCAGATTAGTCAACTAAGATCCTACCCCACACTTAGTAGAAAAACTCAATTTCACAAAAAAATGAGGGAAACTAAGTGGGGTAAGCAAGGCAAGGGAACCGGTAATCACAGACAATAGAGCACATGTCTTAAGAACAGCTATAATCAGGTAAGCGCAATTAGAGTTCAAACAGTCAAACCGACATTTTAGAAAGTCAACATTAAGTCATATTGAACCCTAATATGCCAAGACTATCACAACTTGGAAATTGACGGCATCATATGATTTCAAATGGCGGCACGATAATATGAACAAGAATGAACACTTATGACAGTCAAACGATCAACAACAAGTCAACGTCAAACCGACATATCTCACAAGTCAACAAAACAAAGAATCAATCGTATGCATAGCAACACATGACCAAATGATATGGAAATTCAGCACGGAACTCCCTAAGCATCCTAGAACGGTTCTATAAGTTTAGTCAATCCTAGTTCACACGAAACAGTCAGCACGCAAAATGAGGTAAACCGAAAAGTCAACCCGACGAAATTCAGCAATCCGTATGTCAAAAGATTCGTATTGAAAAGTTGTACACCTTACCTTGAAGCAATGGAAGCAAAAACTGGACTGGTTGGGAGGAATTGGTGAAAACGGTGAAAACTAGGTTTTCGGTGAACTGGAGCTGCAACGCTCCGAATTGGTTGTTCTAGGGCTCGTTGGGATCGGAAGGAGGAGGGGAGAGGTGCGGCGGCGGTCGGCGACGGCGGCGGCGGGTGAAACGGCGGCGACGGCGGGTGTTGAAAGTGGGGCGTTCGGCGATTTCAAAAGGAGAGGGGGGTTTCGGGTAGGCTGAGCGAAAATAAGAGAAGGAGAGAGGAAGTGGACCGGATTTTTAAAGGATAAATGAAGTGATTTTGCAAATCAGTTTCGGCGAAAGTAGGGGGTGATTTCGCCGAAACTACTAGTTAAAATGGACTGACCGATTTGAACAGGCAGTTTCGTCGAAAATGAAGCTCGGTTTCGCCGAAAATTTTAGTTGGGATGGTTTCGCCGAAAATTTTGAACTGTTCGGGTTGAAAATATTTTCGTAAATCAGGCCAACTTCAGAAAATCACAGTTAAATCCAGAAAAATCGGAACGACCTCAATCAACTTGTTACTGACTCTATGACATGCAGACTCTACACGAAAAATAATAAATCAAACAAACTGACACTTTTGGCTCTCCCGAACCGACTCTAAAAGACCAAGGTTGAAACAAAACAAAACTGACTCCAGCCGTGGGTTGCCTCCCACGAAGCGCTCTTTTATTAACGTCCTTGAGCTAGACGATACCTGGACCATATTAGGAGACATCCCAACTTAGATTCTCCTTCACGCTCGCGTCGGAGTTCATGAAGTACAGCTTCGGGACTTCTCCGGTAAGCGTGAATCTCTTCCCGTTCGCATGTAGTAGTTTGGTACGTCCGTCGGGAAGATGATCAACAAACTTGAACGGTCTGAACTGCTCTCTGGAGAGGTCATCCTTCTTTAGTGTGACGATGGAAGGAATGAGGACTGTCGGCTTTTCTTTTTCTTTCTTCTTCGGCTTGTTATCACCAGGATCGGTGATCGTTAGTACTTCCTTAGGAGATGCTTTCGGCCTCTCCCTCCATACTTGTTCCGGCGCCGGTTTCTCGGAACGAATTGGTGGTGCAGCTGGCTCGGTGGAAGACGGCGGAATTTTTGGTCTCCAGACCATTTGGGTCTTTGCCTTCTTGTTCTTTCCTCGAGGTCTGCTCGGTGGTTTAGAAGAGGCTTGCAGTTCCTTCTTCTTCTTAGGTGGCTTCTGAACTGAAGCTTCTGGCTTCTTCTTTATAACCTGCTTAATACCTGCAGCAACAACTGATTTAGAGACACTGGAAGAAGCATTAGTAACGGAGTTGACCGGAGTCAACTCCACAGTTTCAACAGCTAAGCAGTGAGATTCTTCATTCCTAGAGTCATGTTTCATGTCATCTCTAAGATGGAACGTTTTTGTTTCTTTACCAATTCTTAAAGTCAAAGAACCATTAGGAACGTTAATATTCATTCCAGTAGTAGCCATGAAAGGGCGACCTATGAGGATTGTAGAATCATCGGTACTAGTATCCATAATCACATAGTCAACTAAAAACGTGAACGGACCACATTTAGTGACGACATCTTTAATCTCTCCCTTAGGGGTTTTAAGCGATCTATCAGCAAAGACAAGTTGCATACTGGGCGGTTCAAGTTCTCCTAATTTTAACTTTTCATATAGACTCACAGGCATGACATTAACAGATGCTCCTAGATCAACTAAGCAACGTTCAATTTCAACATCATTGATGACCAAAGGCAAAGTAAAAGAACCAGGATCAGATAACTTAGCTGGATATGGAGAGACAGGTTTCTTAATACGAATGTCGGGGTATCCTTCCTTGTTCCCCTTCATGCCAGTCTCGATCCTTGCGTTTGGCAGCAGTGCTCTAGGAAAAGGACGCTTCACGACGTATGGTGCAAGAGGGGGATCATCCTTAGGCGCTGGTTTCCGTTTCTCTTCTTCTTCTTCTTCCGGAGTTTCAGCGATCATGCGTAAAACAGAAAAAGCATCAGCAATTAAGTTCGGAAGTTTTCGAGCAGTTACCATTTTAGCCTGTTCTTTTCTCGGGTTTGGCTCTGTCTGGCTTGGAAGCTGGCCAAATGGTCGACCAGATGCTAGCATGCTCGAGATGTTGTTCACGACTTGCTCAATCTGTTGTCCAGATGCTATTTGTTCTTGATTGAGAAGAGCTTGATCCTTGAACTGACTGTCATGATCATCGAGTCTTGTGATGATCTAGCTGAGCTTCTTATCCAGGTCACTGACATTATTATCTCTTTGATGCTGCTGTCCTGGATAGGTATTGTTAAGATATTGATTCTGGCGATTGCCAGGAGCAGTTCCATAATTACCCGGATTGCGATGCAGGGGCTGGTAGACACCTGCCGGCGGATGGTTAGGCTTCTGTTCCTGTGCTTGACCAGCCGGGCGGTTATTCTGGTTCTGGTTATGATTGGTGCCAGTATTATAGGGAGTTCTGTCTTGATAGTTCCCTTGCTGTCTGAAGTTACGATAACCAGCATAACCATTCTGATTATTAATGAAGCCTTGTTGGATGAAATTTACCTCTTCAGCAGACCAGACTTCTGCCTTACCAAAATTCTGACAACGGCCTCCGTTATGTGCGCAAGCTCCACACCATTCGCAATCGACAACATAGACAGAAGCTGCCGATGGCTTGATTGGTGTGGTAGACTTCTTCAAATGCTTCTCTACCTCTGCCTTGATAGCTGCTTCGAAATCTAGCTTGCTCCTCGATCCTTCATATTATCGCTCCCAGTTCCTTGACTTGGAGGCACAGTTTGTGAAGTGCAGAAGAGCAGCTTCAGGGTGAGTGTAGTGCAATCCCCTTCAGCTAGAGAATTGACCCACTTGGCAGATTCTTCTCGAAGTCCTCGAGAGAAGATTTCAGCTAACTGTCTCTGCTCGAATCCATGATGAGGGCAGGTGTAGAGAAGTTCTTGGAATCGATTCCAAGTATCATATAAACTTTCTCCTTCTTTCTGGGAGAATCTGGCGATGCTGTCCTTGATGGCGGTTGTTCTGGCCGGAGGGAAGTATTCTTCAACAAAGTCCTGAGCCAGAGTATCCCAATTAGTATAGTAGCCAGGTGGTTTTCCAGTAAGCCACCTCTTAGCAGCGCCTTTCAAAGAGAACGGGAAAGCTCTCAGACAAAGAGTGTTTTTGTCGAGGTTTCCGTTTTTAAAAGTATTGCAGAGATCAAGGAAGTCTGCAAGATGAGTGCACGGATTGTCTAGGGGCCTGCCTTCAAACTGTAAATCCCTAGAGATCATGGTCAAGAATGGAATCTTGATCTCATAGTCAGGATCTCCTTCAATTCGCGGAACGGCAATGGCAGATCGAACGCTAGTCGCGCTCGGCTTGTTATAGGCTGCTAGACTCTTCTGTGCAGGTGGGGGTGGCGGCGGTTGATCGCCGTTTGGTGGTAATCTATCGGTCATGGTGGGAGATGGAGGCGGTGAAAGTGACTCGGTGTATGAAGCGGATGAAGAGTGCGGTGAAGACGGAGATGAGGAACTCTCCTTCGGTTCCTCGATCTTGATCGGAGTGATGAATGGATTGGATCTGCCTTCCTTCAGAATCTTTGATCGCAGAGGTGTAGAAGAACTGCCTGGATTCCCTGCAATCTTAGCCTGTTCGGTCTGAGAGCGAGTCCAAGGACGATGAGGCATACACCTGTAAACCTACAGATAACAAAGACAAACAAAACCAGTGTAAAATCGAAGTGGATGGAAAAATGAAAGATGGAAAATAGAAGAATAAATTGCCAGATCTTCTTTCAACAATCAAAAGAAGTCCCCGGCAACGGCGCCAATTTGATGGAACCGTCGTTGTGCTGAGCAGGTTCGATCAAATAACTATCAAGCTCAAGAGCTAGGATAGATCGTATTCCACGGGCCTTCAATTGATTGGCTACTTCAGAACTAACAAATTACTCAAGGAAAAACACGTTGTGCGTGGTGTGAGTTCCACGACTTCTAATTCTAAGGAATGCAGAAAAATTATAACAAATTAAGCTAAAGCAGATTGAGAATTAGGGTTTGGAAACAAGAATGACAGACGAACTTAGACTTTGAATCCCCCTTCGTTCCCCAGAGCATTGGCAATCAACAGATCAGCGGATTTCGATTCTTATTCAATCAATTACTAAGACATCACCATAACTCCTTACCCTTAGGTTTAAGACCGGCGAACGTTCGCTCTATCCGTTCTAACTACCAAGATTAACTAGCCGCCCGGGTACGGTCGCCTCTCGCAACGACTTAATTAATTGGTGAGATTACTAGTGATTAATGAGTTACTCTTGCAGTGAATTAACCCTAATCGGTTCCTACGAAAGGCACACTCCAATTATAAGGTTAATTGTTCAATTCGATGTTCTAAAGTAAGGCGAGCGTTCGCTTCTATCCTTAGCTTAACAAGAATCTAATCTAGGGGATCAATCCAGACAAGAAACATGAACAATGAAGAACAAATCAAACATGAAAAAGAACTGATTGAATTTCGAATCTAATCACCGCCGATCCGTGACCGCTTTAAAGCCCTGGGTCACTTAGGGTTCATCTAGTCTAAGCTCTAACGAGTTTAGCTACTCATGATCATTACAAAAGAGATAAAGACAAAGGAAGAGTTCATCATTAAGAGGAGGAACAGAAAAGAATCTGAAAAACCTAATTCAGACGACTCTGACAGACTTCGATCTTTGGTAAGTTACACTCCTAGCTCCGGTTCTCCGAGATGGAAGGGATGGCGTCACGATCTCTATCCGGCTCTTCGAACTCCAACTCTTCACTCCCGAACTTCAGAGAAATCTGATCTCGAAAAGTTGTGTTTCTCGAATTATGAATTGTATGATATCTCCTTCCTCCTCGGCCGCCGGATTAAGTATAAATACTTAACCCTTGTTGGGCCGGGCTGAGCTGTTATTTTCGCCGAAACCATAGGGATAGTTTCGGCGAAAATTCTTGTGTAAATGGCCATGATTTCTCTGCCTTGCATTTTCGGTCCGAAGAGCTTAATGGTTTCGCCGAAATCAGTCTTCTCTTGGCATCAGCTGATTTGCATTGTTGATTTCGCCGAAACTGTGAGGTCATTTTCGCCGAAACTATAAGTGTGAATGGCAGATTTTCGGTTTGACTTTGATTGGCTCCTTTGATCGATTCCGGTTCAATTCCTCGATGTTCCTATGCCTTAGACACGTCCATGGTTACTTTATTTGACGGCAAAAAACCTGTGCTTACGCAAAAACACTAGAAAACCATCAAATAGACCCGAAAAGGGCCAAGGTAACACAAATGGCACGAGATAGGGCAATTGATTGAATATTCATTATTCTACCCTAAAAACAATGTCTTAAGCAAAGAAATGTCGCTTAAATGAGGCTGATAATCACGTCAAATCGAGTGTCATCAATCGCTCTCCCCATGACCAAGCTACTCGAGAAAGATGTTCCTTTTGTTTTTGATAAAGCTTGTCCCCGAAGCCTTTGATACTCTGAAGACTCAACTGACCACCGCACCGATTCTTACAGCACCAGATTGGAATCTCCCATTCGAGATCATGTGCGATGCTAGTGATTTCGCCGTTGGCACGGTTCTTGGTCAGAGAAAGGAGAAGAAATTTCATCCTATCTACTTTGCGAGCAAGACACTCAATGATGCTCAGAGAAACTACACTACCACGGAGAAGGAACTCCTAGCTATCATTTTCTCCTTTGATAAATTTAGACAGTATTTGGTTCTCTCACATAACATCGTTTACACAGATCATGCTGCTCTGCGCCATTTATTAGCCAAACAGGATTCAAAGCCACGTCTCATCCGGTGGATCCTTCTCCTCCAAGAATTCGACATAGAAATTAAAGACAAGAAAGGAGCAGAGAACTTAGCAGCAGATCATCTTTCTCGACTCGAGGAATCACAAACAGGTAAGTCTACTACCCCTATCAATGATTCTTTCCCTGACGAGCTGTTGCGTGTTGAGACATTTGAACAAGTTAACAGCATAGCTATTGAGCCCTGGGCAATTCCTCATGCTCAAGATCTGAGTAATGCCGCCGATTCAGATGAGCCTTGGTATGCAACTCTGGCTAACTATCTCTCACACGGCATTGTACCTCCTGAACTGGATTTCAATGCACGCAAAAAGCTTTTTAAAGAGGCCAAGTCATATTTCTGGGACGAGCCTTTCTTATACCGCATCAGTCTTGACGGGATGATCCGGAGATGTGTCTCTTACACTGAAGCAGCTGACATCATGCGTAAATGCCATGAAGGGCAGTTCGGAGGACACTTCGGAGGCAACCGCACGGCGAGAAAGGTACCCGAAACAGGTTTCTACTGGCCTTCCATTTTTAGTGATTGCGATGTTTATGCTCGACATTGTGATGCATGCCAGCGATCAGGTAACATTTCCAACCGTAATGAGATGCCCCAAATTGTTTCTTTAACCGTTGAAATTTTTGATGTTTGGGGGATTGATTTTATGGGTCCGTTCACACCCTCCAACGGAAACAAGTACATTCTTGTAGCCGTTGATTACGTTTCTAAGTGGGCTGAGGCTGAAGCTTTACCCACTAATGATTCTAGAGTGGTGGGTCGGTTCCTTACTCGTCTTTTCACGCATTTTGGTTCACCGCGCTTCATCATAAGCGATAGGGGTACCCACTTCCACGGACAATTCGACCGGGTGTGCAAACGCTTTGGTGTCACCCACCGAATGTCCACGACTTATCATCCTCAAGCGAATGGTCAAGCGGAAGTGACGAATCGTGAGCTCAAGCGGATTCTTGATAGAACAGTTGGTCGATCTCGCAAGGACTGGTCATCTAAGCTCAATGATGCCTTATGGGCATATCGAACTGCCTACAAGACTCCCATCGGTACCTCACCGTATCAGCTGGTCTATGGCAAGTCATGTCATTTACCAGTTGAGCTTGAGCACAAGGCATTCTGGGCTAACAAAGAGTTGAATATGAGCTATGCAGTAGCAGGTAATAACCGCCATGACCAGATCGCTGAGCTTGAGGAGCACCGTCTCCACGCTTATGAGAACACAAAGCTATACAAAGAACGCACGAAGAGAATTCATGATTCTCAGTTGAAGACGATCAAGCAGTTCTACCCGGGAGAGGAAGTGCTCGTATATAATTCTCGATTAAAGCTCTTTCCGGGTAAGTTGAAATCTCGATGGTCTGGCCCTTATACCGTGGTCAGACAGATGCCCTTAGGTAGCGTCTACATTAAATTGCACGATCAAGAGCCGTTTGTAGTCAACGGGCATAGGCTTAAGAAGTATCTGCAAGGGTTAGCCGTATCCTCCATAGACGTACACTACCTTGTTTTGGAATCCTGACACGAATCCAGGTATCGTCTGGCTCACGGACGTTAAACAAGAGCGCTTCGTGGGAGGCAACCCACGGCTGGAGTCAGTTATTTCCTGTTTTGAGTCGTTTTATTTTAACACCCCTTTTGCCAAAAAAAAAACCCTCCACCGTTTTCAACACAGTTTCGGCGAAACCATGTCCACATTTTCGCCGAAACCATGTGTTCAATTCCACCTGATCCTCCTGTCCATACTTTTCGAACCGAAAACCCACATCCTTCGCCGAAACGATTTCTTCCATTCTAACTACCAGTTTCGCCAAAAATCCTACTTTCTTTTCGCCAAAAATTCTGGTTTCGCCGAAACTTATCTCTCCTTTTCGCCGAAATCACCATGTTTTCCTTCGACTATATAAGCAGACCCCACCCCTATTCTTTTCGGCCCCTTCACACCTGAAAACGTCCACTTTTCACCCTTCCCTGCTTTGAGACCGCCGCCAGCCCGCCGCCGCCTTGAACTCGCCCGTCCGCCGCCGCCGCCCCATCCCCTTGTCCTGCCCTAGTTCCCAACCCTAGAATTGGAGCTTTCCAGCTCCGGTTCCGGCCGACCTAGTTTCAAGTTTTTCCCTGTTTTCGTGGATTTCCAATCATTTTCTCAAATCATGTCTTCACGGTTAGTTGTTCAACCTTTGATTGTGCATCTTTTGGCTGTTACCTTTCAGTTTTGACGTGGTTGACTGTGGTTGACTTTTTGGTTCTCCCTTATTCTTCTTGACTGCTTTGTCGATATCAATTGGCTAGGTCTGGTATTGTTTTTGTGGCCTCTTAGGAATCGTGCCTTGTTGTCTGTATGATTGTGTTCCTAAATCATTCGTGCCTGCCTAATGAATTGACAGTTTATCAATGATATATCTTGATTTTATGATCTCTCGGTTGATTAGTCTACCCCAACTTGTCCCAATAAGTGTGGGGTAAGAGTCTTGTAATCTAACGCTGGTCGTCTCTGAGTTGTATTTTACAGGGCTCCAAAGCGTTTTAAGACTACCAGTGTAGATAGAGCGCAGCGATCATCAGCTCGCCAAAGCAAAACACCACCTTCTCGACGTCCCGCGCCAGCTGCACAGACATCGACGGCTGTGGCCACCATTTCAGAGGATGCACCGACTCCTGCGTCCCCTATTTCCTCTATTCCTACGCCTGCCAATGGGGTCGTCCATCCTTTCATCGCCGCCTTGGAGCCGCACCAGCTCGAGGTCTTTCTGAAGATCAAAGACATCCCTCCAGCTAAGGTGGCAGTTCTGTCTCTTGACAGTCTCAAAGCGCACAATCCGGCTTGGCACTCGACAATTGACACCGCTCTTAGTAAAGCCGGATTGCGAGTGCTGACCACTCATGGATCCTCGTACCCGCTTGTCGCCCTCCAGGAGTTCTGGAGTTCATTTCGGCGCCTCACCCCGAAGCCCTTTCGTGAGTAGAAATTCGTTTCCTTTCGCCTCGGTGGTGTTCTTCATGAGAAGTCCCTTCGCAAGTTCGGCCGCTTGCTGGATCGGCACGTCAATTTCGATACTGCATTAGCTGGCTTTGAGGACACATACTCCATCACCAGTGCTCCTTACCTGGATGTGTGGAAATGGCCTGCTACGAGGATGAGAGCTCACCTATCGTCCACCCCACGGTCGGTGACATCTTTCACCCTGTTCTTAAATTCTTGCATTATGTTTGGGTACAGTGTCTGTGTTTTTGCAGCAAGACGAGCCCACCACCACGTTTCTCTGGAGGAGTTCATATTATTCCATGCTTTAGAAGAGGATGCCAACCTGCACCCCGGCTGGTGGCTTGCACGATTCTTTCACAAGCGCACTACCGCCAAGAAGCTCCCTACTGAGCTTCCAGGAGGCCCCTTCATTTCTATTCTGATCGACAACCTCCAGCTCGGTGATAAATGGGGCCCAGATATTCCTCGCATCCCTATTGAGCCTATAGGCGCTGAACTTGCATTAGCACGGCACATCGACCTTTCAGAGACTATTGAGCATTGCACATCGCTCCCTCATCACACGACCCAGTCAGTTGACCGCCCACCGTCGCGAGCGCAAATCACCGCGGAAATGAATGAAAGGCTGGTGCGTATTGAGAAGTGGCAGCTAGACTACTCGGCTGGTTCGTTGCAATGGCAGAAGGACCGAGTAGCACATGAGGAGACTCAGAATGAGCGTTGGTCCATTCATGGCTGACCAATCAGCCAGACACATGGACGAGCTCGCATGGCGACAACAGATGGAGCAGCGGTTCGCCATATCCTCCATTCCCACTGCACCTCCACCTCCTCCTGCGGAACAGTGATCAGGTTGCTTCTATCTTTTTCCTTTCTTTTCTTTCTTCTTTTCGGGTCTCGACCCAATTTTATTCTGTGTGGATCCGGGACACTTGTCCCGGTGTCCTTTTGATCTTTTTGTTGTTTGTGTTTTGTAGGATTTTGAGTAGCTCTGCTCCGCTCCGGACTCTCCGTGTTCATCCACTACACCGACCATCCCCTTCCAGGTTCTTCGTATAACTCTACTCTAGTTAGTCCTGTGAGGACACATAACAGTTCAAGTGTGGGGTATGGTGTTAGATAACCATGCATGATATTGATTGCCTATATCTTTGTGTGTGCCTCGTGATTCCTGTCCAGTTCTCTAGCATAGAATTGCTCAATTCTTGACTTTGGATGTTAAATTGACTTCAATTTTGAACAATGACGTCTAGACTATTCCACTTAGAACCTGTAACCAACGTGTCAGAACTGATATTAAATGAGTCTAGGTCAGAACAGATCATAAATCACCTCTGTAGTTGGAACTGGAATTAATTGAATCAATCAACTTGTTAACAACAAAGCTCGATAACACCATTCTAAAATGATAAATGCTAGCTCTTCCATGTTTTTCACTCCATAGTTGATCACCTGTGATTGTGGTTTGAGATTAGACGGAAATCTAATTCGAAATCTTGTGTAAAAAGTTATAACTAGCTAGGACCAAGTGGCTAAACTGTTGAATCAAGTAATTAAGTTGTGCAATTCAAGTAAAAGTCTTTAAAGTGCTGAAAATAAAGCTAGGCAAGCCTGACACCTAAGTGAAGTGTTCGGGTTGAGCACTAGCAAAGGCACAAATACTGTGAGCTAGGCAGGTCCAACACCTAAGTGAAGTGTTTGGTATCGAGCACTAGTATGCAGTAAATAAATTGGGGGAATAAGTTGAAGCTTGAACGAAATTGTTGTTAAAAAGCGGTCCTAGCTAGAACATGTAACGGACAGATCTAGAAACGGATGAAGTCGAGTCGATAGCCACGTCACTTTTCCTACCTCCGCGTCCACATCATGGCTAGAGCTTAAAGTCTTTTCTCATTAGAATTGGTGTTATCGTAGTCGGTTAATTATGATTAATTGTTTTGCCAAGAGACGAGCTTTGTTAAAACTACTACTTGAAGTGTGCAGAAATTAGTGAGATCGAAAACTTGGTTGGTTGATGTTCTTGCATGTGTAGGTCACTCTTTCTACGTGGAACAGTCTAAACCAAATTGTTAGAATTGAATCTCGGTTTAATCTCGTGTCATGTGTGAATTTGAGTGTGATTCTATTCAGTTTGCTTGAGGACAAGCAAGAGCTTAAGTGTGGGGTATTTGATGACACTCGATTTGACGTGATTATCAGCCTCATTTAAGCGACATTTTTTTGCGTAAGACATGGTTTTTAGGGTAGATTAACGGATATTCAATCGATTGCCCTATCTCATGCCATTTGTGTTACCTTGGCCCGTTTCGGGTCTATTTGATGGTTTTCTAGTGTTTTTACGTTAGCACAGGTTTTTGCCATCGAATAAAGTAACCAAGGACGTGTCTAAGGCATTGGAACATCGAGGAACTGAACCGGAATCGGTCAAAGAAGCCATTCAAGTTCGAACAAATTCTGCCCAGTTTATACACATATTTTCGGCGAAACTACCCATTGGTTTTCGCCGAAAATGGAAGAAGAAACCACTGGCCAATTGAGAGGAAGATTTCGGCGAAGATACCATGGAGATTTCGCTGAAACCGTAGGAAGGAATCAACCGCTTCGAGTATGAAGAAATTTTCGCCGAAACCCCTTCACTATTTTCGGCGAAAATTCCAGTTGAATTCAGGAGAATATCGGGTTGGTATAAATAGAGAACTCGGGGCTATTATCGGGAGGACGAACCATCACTTAACACACATCACTTTTTACAACACACACATAAACGACGAGAGAGAGAGAGAGACAGGACGAGTAGATAGAGTTCGAGGAGCAGGAACGGATCGTGACGCCATCCATCCATCTCGGAGAGCCAGTGCGAGGAGTCGAAAATCCAGCAGATTTGAGCTGCCAGGAAACATCGAAATTAGGTTTTGCAGTTCTTCTCTGTCTTCCTACCTGAGATGTATTTCTTGTCTGTCTTCGATTCTTCTGTATTGAGTATGAGTAGATAAACTCGTGTAGCTTAGATTAGATGAACCCTAAGTGACCCAGAGCTTAAATCGGTCACGGATCGGCGGTGATTAGATTCGAAATTCATTCAGTTTCATCTTGCATGTTTGATTTGTTCTTCGTTTTTGGTGTTTCTTGTCTGGTTTGGCCACCTAGATTAGATTCTTGTTAAGCTAAGATAGAAGCGAACGCTCGCCTTACTTTCAAACACCAAATCGAACAGTCAACCTTATAATTGGAGTGTTCCTTTCGTAGGAACCGGTTAGGGTTGATCCATTGCTAGAGTAACTCATTAATCACTATAATTTGCACCAGTTAAGTTAAGTCGTTGCGAGAGGCGTACCGTACCCGGCGACTAATTAATCGTGGTAGCTAGATCGGATAGAGCGAACGTTCACCAGTCTTAAACCTAAGGGTCAGGAGTTATGATGGTGTCTGTGAACTGAATGAACTAGAATCAAAAATCGCTGGTCTGTGACTGTTGTTGCCTTGGTGATCTAAGGGGAATTCGAAATCTAAGCTTGTCTGTCATCTTCTAGTCAATTAATCAATCTTCAATCTTTCTTCGGTTTAATTTTCATTTCTTCGTATTTGTTTGCATTCTTAGTATAGAAGTTGTGGAACTCACACCACGCACAACTTGTGTTTGAACTTGAATTAAAACTGTCAACTCCTTAGAGTAAGGAAGTAGAGGAAACCCCTGGAATACGATCTGCTATAGCCTTTTATTAGCATTAGTAGTTTATTTGGTTGAACGCATCACAACGACACGCTCACCAAGCCGCTCCAATCTCCATCCCACCTTATCGAATGGCACCGCCGGAATTGAAGGAGTTGAAAGAACAGTTGCAAGAGCTCTTGGATAAGGGATTCATCCGCCCAAGTGTATCCCCGTGGGGAGCACCGGTGTTGTTCGTAAAGAAGAAGGATGGGACGATGAGAATGTGCATTGACTATAGGTGGTTGAATAAGGCAGTCATCAAGAATCGTTATCCGCTTCCAAGGATAGACGATCTCTTTGATAAATTGCAAAGGGTTGAAGTGTTTTCGAAGATAGATTTGAGGTCGAGTTACCACCAGTTGAAGATGGAAGACGGATTCGGTGCCGATGACAGCTTTCAGAACTCGTTATGGGCACTATGAGTTCCTTGTGATGCCCTTCGGTCTCACCACTGCTCCGGCCGCGTTCATGGATCTCATGAACAAGGTTTTTCATGAATATTTGGATAAGTTCGTGATAGTGTTCATCGATGACATTCTCATCTACTCCAAGAATGAGAAGGAGCATGAAGAGCACTTGAGGATCATTTTTCAGAAGTTGAGGGAGCAGTAGCTTTTCACGAAGATTTTGAAGTGTGCTTTTTGGTTGGAGGAGGTGTTGTTTATTGGTCATATGGTCTCTAAGAGGGGTGTTGAGGTTGATCCGAACAAGATCGAAGCGGTGGTCAATTGGTCCCCACCAAAGGATGTGTCGCAACTAAGGAGTTTCCTCGGTTTAGCTGGTTATTATCGAAGGTTTGTTGAAGGTTTTTCCACCATAGCTTCTCCTCTCCATAAGTTGCTGAGGAAGGAGTCAAAGTATAAGTGGAGTGAAGTGTGTCAGAAGAGTTTTGAGGAGTTGAAGAAGAGGTTGACTTTAGCTCCGGTGTTGACCTTGCCGGTGGAAGGTGGCGAGTATGTGGTGTTTAGTGATGCGTCCTTGCAAGGTTTCGGTTGCGTGCTCATGCAGAATGGGAAGGTTGTTGCTTATGCCTCACGTCAGCTTAGAGTGCATGAAGTGAATTACCTGACGCATGATTTGGAGTTAGCGGCGGCGGTGTTCGCCTTGAAGTTGTGGAGGCATTACCTGTACGGTGAGACGTTCAAGATCATGTCCGATCATAAGAGCCTTAAACACCTTATGGATCAGAAAGAGTTGAATAGTAGACATAGGCATTGGGTAGAGCTCTTGAAAGACTACGATTGCACCATTGACTACCATCCCGGTAAGGCCAATGTTGTAGCCGATGCCTTGAGTCGGAAAGAGTTGGTTGACCTTAGAGCTTTAAGAGTAGAGATGCAAATGGACGATGTAGGAGGTTTGCTTGCTAAGCTTAGCATCCGACCCATGTTGAATGATAGGATTGGTGAGGATCAGCTTAAGGATGCTACTTTGGTGGCTATTCGTGAGGAAGTTAAAAAGGGGTTGGATAATGGGTTTGAGGTGGCCGAAGGGTTGTTAAAGTGCAAAGGCCGAGCGTGTGTACCGGAAGTGGAGGAGTTGAGGAAGGAGATCCTAGAAGAGGCTCATTCTTTGATGTATGCTATGCATCCCGATATGACCAAGATGTATCATGATCTGAAGTTGAATTTTTAGTGGCCGGGAATGAAGAAGGATGTAGCTCGGTTTGTGTCGACTTGCTTGATTTTTCCAAAAGATGAAGGTAGAATATAGAGCTCCGGGTGGTTTTCCGCCGACTAGAGAGGGGAAGGATGTCATGTGGGTTATCGTGGATCGCTTGACGAAAGTCGCTCATTTCATACCTATACGGTTTAAGCCAAGTGTAGAGGAGTTAGCCAAGTTGTATATAGAGGGAGTGGTAAGGTTGCATGTACTGTGATACACGCCATGTATCATAATACACGCCGTGTATTCACAATACACGCCGTATACCTTAACTCTAAAAGTTACAGAAGCTCGTCGAAATTGGATGGTGCTGGTAAACAGTCGTGTGTTGAAGATACACGCCTATCATGGTACACGCCGTGTATCATGGTACACTCCGTGTATCGTGCCCTGACAATAAAAGATGGATTTTGCACGGAAATCCATAACTTCCCATTCCTATCGTTGTCCTCGAAAAGCCATTGATGAACCAACTTCGAGCAATCTTCAGAGGGTGATTCTGGGAGCTGTAGAGGTCGGAGTTGAGTTCCGTTTATTGCTATGAGTTCATAGCGACGAGGAGAAGAGATCACTAACTTCAATTCCTGGTTTCTGGGTGTAGGTCACTGTCAGTGAGGAAGGTTAGGCTACGAGTTTGGAGTTGGGGAAACTTGAATTCCGAGGAACTAGAAGATGATTAGAGCCTCATCTTCTATTCCAGGTGAGGGCTTAGCGTTGTTAGGTAGTTTGGAAAGCGTGAGGAGTTTTAATTTTGACTTAACTGAATGCTAGGAATTGCATGAAATTGATGAGTGTAAAAAGGGGTAAACTGTGCTGCGAAATGTGATCTGTTGTTTGATTGATGATTGTTGTGATTAGGGAAAATGACATGAAATGAAATGATCAAAGGTTGGACTTAGAAATGAGTGTTAGGGTGGGATTTGGGGAAATGAGTGCAAGTGATATGATATTCTAGTTTGTCAGCTGTGGTTGCATGAGAATGGCCCTGCCAATGTGGGGTCATTCTGAGTATGAGGAACAGGTGGGTGGTCCCTAGGATCATGACATGGCTTCCCCTGTACTTGCAGGTGGGGGTGGTCGGTGAGCTAGCCGATCATCCTTTGTGTGTTGTCTTGATGGAATATGACTTGTGGATGAATGTGGAATCATGTGTGTTGAGATGTTATGGTTGGATGTATGATGACGAGGTGACATGAGCTGTGAATTGTATGTGAAAGTAGAACCGAAAGGAGCCCACACTACCCCACCCGTGATTATGGATGATTGAGTCAGACCCACTGGGGTGGATCCCCTTGACATGGGTGTCAAGGGTGTTGTTGGATTATTCGATGAGAGATGATGATGATCACGCATTCCCCATGCGGTATGGGAGCGCGAGGACCTCCCATGCGGTAGGGGGTGCGTCGGGCGGCCAGTGGTGGTGTGGATAACTCCTTGGCGCCTAATAACTCACCTAAAATGTTTATTTGTGCTTGGATTGTATGTGCCTAATAACCATGTGATGTTTATGTGTGTCGATTTGATTATGTTTCTGATGTTATGGTTGTTGAATGAGAATGATGAACTGACCTATATGATCACCTAGACTGCTTTAGGAATCATAAAACTGGAAGGGGTAAAGTCAGGTCCCATTGTCGATGTCTTGTGCGGAGTCTGGGACCGCTCCATTGGTTTAGGACAACGTGTAGGTAGGCCTAGTGGGATCACTCAATTTCAATAGGAAATTGATCCCTTCCTCCCTTTCAGGATCTCGTGGCTAGTGAGAGTGATGGCAGTGTTCAGAGTCGAGGGTGGATTTCGAGAAGTTCTAGACTGAAGCTATGAGGTGAAGACTGGAGCCTACTCGGAGTTGACTTGTCCTTTATTTCAGTTGACCTTGGACTCTTTGAGGTGTTTTTCATGGATTTATGTTATTGGGTTTATGTTGGATTTTTATGGGTTTATGATGAACTTGGGATTGTAAACTGTTACACGTATTTCATGGTTTATGTATGGAGGCCTCTTTCTCATTTATGTTCTTTAAAACCTTGGTTTTACTTTGTCATTTTGAAGGTTTTTACTGAGTGACACATGGGACTGGTTCAACCACGAGTTTCACCGGGTTGATTCAGGACGGGTGTTACAACAATACATGGTGTGTATTAGGTACACGGTATGTATTACAATAAACAGCGTGTATTAGGTACACAGTGTGTATTAATTACACGGGGTGTATTACAATACATAGCGTGTATTACAATACACAGCGTGTATTCAGTACACAATGTGTATTACAATACATGACCGTGTACTTTCCATTGTACACTTAAATTGTTGTAACCTCAACACGAATCAATTTCGAACGTCCCGAACTTTGATGGGACCTCAAGTACACTGTTTCCAATACATCAAACTCGAGTTCCAAACCGTTCGGTTGGGCGGGGATGTTACAACTACCTTTAATGTTTCTTACTTAACTCCCTACTATTATGATGTGTATACAGATCCAGATTTGAGGCTGAATCCTTCTCAAGAAGAGGTGATGATGAGCCAGATGTACCTTGGACCCGACCATAGCTGCCCCTAACCAGAAGCCAAGTGCGAGCCTTTAAGGATCGGCTCAATGCCTACATGAAGGTTTGGAGCAAGGGTGGCCATGAAGAGGATGCAGAGAGGTTCACCAAAGAAGGCTACACACTCTTGGAAACTAAGGAGCCACGCCAGGAACTGATGCTGGACCGAGCCAGAGAAGTGATGTCGAGCCCATCGCTGATGCTGATGTCGGGCTGAGACACGAGCCCCGGGTTGAGTCTAGCACCAAGCCTCGGCCCCAGGCCAACTCATGTGAGCCCTAGGGCCAAGTCCCTGCCTAGAGACAGGAGACCGAAGGCTTGGCCAAATCAGACAAGGGCCCTGAGCCGAGCCAGGCATAGGCATCGGGATGACACACAGGCGCCACGCAGGGGCGACTTTGGCTGAGCCAACAATCTGCTCGTGTCTTGCAGGATTTTCTCGTGCTCAAGCAATCCTTACGTGAGCAGGATAAACCTCCCCCAATCCTTATTAGATTCGGAGAAGTATTCCCGAAGGATAGGGAGTCCTTACTTGATTAGGAATCCTAATCCAGCGTGAGCAGGGATAGGGCATGAGCACGCCGCTTTTGCTAGTTTAGGGTTTATCTTCCTATTTTGTCTTTTAAGTGTTTTATTCGAACTTCCCTTCTAATTTTCACTTGTTTAGGAATATTTTAAGATTTCTAGAATTAGAATAAGAGTAGGATTCAGAGAGCATGTTCCCGAATCCCTCACTATAAATAAAGGCTTTTGGCCATCGATGTAAGGTAGACTTTGATTAAATAAATTTCAGAACACAAGTTCTTTTTTCCTTTCAAGCTTTTGCTCGTTGTTGCTTAGCTTAAGGTTTGGTTTATCATCTTGGGTATTCACCCCTTGGTGTGGCACCTTCGACTGGACACTTAGGATTCCTAGCTCTTTATAGCTAGCGGGTCCAAGTACTTTCCATCTAGGTTTTCATAGGTTCGACTCGTTGCTTAGGTATTCAGCTAGCGGTGGTTAGGGTCGTCTGCCCACGGTTGCAGCGGTTCACATTAGGTTCCTTGCTCTTTTTGTCAAAAGGATCAAAGGCTGTATGGAGAGTGTAATGTTAAGTGTGGGGGGTTTAATGGCAGTTTGGTGGGATATTTCAGTAGTAATAAAGGTTTAAGGTAGGGAGATCCTCTCTCCCCTGCTCTTTATGTGATAACTATGGAAAGTCTTCACTGCTTATTGCATAAGGCTACTGCTGTTGGCATAGTTCCTTACCATCCTAAGTAGAAAAAACTCTATATAGTGTAATTGTGCTTTGTACATGATCTAATGGTGTTTACGAATGGTACTCTGGATGGTGTGAAAGGGATTCATCAGGTGTTGAGTAGGTTTTATGATATTACTGGACTGGGTATTACTCTCGAGAATATGGAGATTTTCTATTCCTCCACAGTTGTTATTGTTGTCAGGCTGGATATTACACATTTCACAGGTTTTAAGGAAGCACTACAACAAAAATAGTCTATAGTCGGGGCCCAAATGCCCCGACAATTATAGTTGAGGGCATATAGCCCCAGACAAATATAGTCGGGGGCCTGGCCCCCAACAAATCCATGTCATTTTCGGGGGCCTAGTGATGTGAACCGTGTTGTCGGCTTTTCCTCAACCCACTCACCTCTCGGATGAGGAACCTTGGCGCGGCAGCCACACGACCCTAACCACTGTTAGTCTCGAATACCGGCACTATGCTCACCTATGTAACCTGGCGGATGCGTACTTGGACCTGTCAGTTGTAAATAACTGGGAACCCTAAGTGTCCAGTCGATCGGCTCCACGACAAAAGATGGTTGCTTCTGTTGATAACATTGTTCCCTAAGCTATGCACGAGCAAAACTTAAAAGGACTGAGAACAAAAGTTTTGATTTGTATTTGATTTCGAAAAAAGGTTTAATACGAAGTGAGGCCGAAGCCTCTTATTTATACTAAGGGAATCGTGAACAGGCTCGACGATTCCTACTAGGAAAATAACTCCTAAATAGTAATTAAATAAACTAGAGTCCTAAATAGACTACTAAAGGGATTAAAATATCCCTAAACAATCAAAAACTAAAAGGGAAATCCGAGTCCAACACTTAAAAGGAATAAAAATAATAAAACGTGCTAAAAACCCTAAACCGGCGGATCCGGCGGATCCGGTCGGATTGATGCTCACGCGCGATCCGGTTTAGGAAAGCCGGTGCCGCCTTTTGTGTCGGGCTTGGAATTGGGGGCGGCGGCGGGTGCTAGGGCTCGGGAATGCACGGGGCTCCAAATGCATGGCAGCGTGGGGTCTGATGTTGATGCTGATGCTGCTCGGCCTCCGGGGTTCTTGCTCGATCGGCCCGATCGGTCCTCCTCTTCCAGCCTCCTCATTTCCTTCCACTTCCTCTCATTTCCTGGGGTAACGGCTGCTAGGCTATACTCCTGGCATCCTATGGAGCCTAGCGCCGGTGGTAACCTCCCAAGGCCCGAGCCTTTTATTGGCTCAGTACTAAGGCCCGATCGGGGCCCTCCGGGGCTGGTGCTAGCGCTCGTAGGGAGTCTTTCCCCTGGCCTTCTCCCTTCTCGTCCAGGCCTTTCCCTCCTTGCTTAGACCAGCTGTCCAGGAAGGTCTTTAGAGGTTCTCCCAGAGTTGTAATCCTCCTTTTGATCTCCAGAAGGTCTAGTCTAGGTGCTAGGGCCGTCGGGGCGCTTGGGGCGGGGTAGGCTGGAGCCTCTTTAGGGCTAGTTGGGTCTGAACGCTCATCCTCGCTTGCTGGGCCCTTGGTGGAGGGCTGTATTTGAACCTGACCACCTGTTTAGGCTTTACAAACCTCTGTAGGGCCAGGTTAGGGGTCTGGCGAAGCTCCAAGCGCTTCTTATATGGCCCTAAGGTCTTCTCTCTCGTAGGTGATCCCGACGGGGTATGAGAATAGGTATTCTCAGCCGGTCGGTTGACCGGTATCACTTCACCTAGCCGCAACAAAAAATCCCCTGAATAAATTAGGTTCATGGGGCCAAACCCCTATTTTAGTCGGGTGTATTATTTTCGGGGGCCACGCCCCCGACTAAATGAGTGGTTTAGTCTTGGTTAATGCCCCCGACTATTTTTGTTGGGGACTTTTGATGTGATCCTGGCCACCAAGCCCGAGTTGAACACAACTAATGCCGATCCGGCCCAGCACTGATGGCGGGCCGAGAGTACACCGGCCCCAAGCCTACACCAACACGACCCCTGGAGCCTAGAAGAGCCCAAGCCCCGGAGCCAAAAGAAACCCCTAGGAGGATGCTGATCCTCACCCATGCACCAATGCTATCTCCTGCTCCAGCCAAAGTTAGGTTCATGACCCGCCAGGAGTTGATGCTGACATCGAGCCCAGACCCGGACCTTAGGCCGAGTCTAGCACCAAGACTAGGCCCCAGGCCAACTCCCACGGGCCCTCAGAGCAAAGACATACCTGAAGACATCCATAAGGTACCCTTGGAAGAAGGCTCGAAGCAGAACTCAAAAGGCCCAAACAGATTTGAAGAAGGCCCCAAGCTAAGCCTGCCACAGGCACATGGCCCATGCCAGCGCCCGTACGAGAAGCTATCTTGGCCCAGAAAACAATTGGCCCGTGTCTTTTGGGAAATTCCAACTACCCTGGATAGCTTGAAGCCCCAGGAACACTCTCCAACAAACAGAGCTCAATTTAGCGGAGAATTGAAGGAGATACAGCTAGGCCAAGCAAAGCATGGATGGAGCATTAAAGAGCACAACCCGGATGCTGATCAGAGGAATCCTATGCTAGGAGCAACGATCAGGCCACCACCTAAGCCTGATCCAAGAGGAGAGAAAGGAGGAGAATCCAGCCTTGGAGAAGAGCCAAGCAGCTACGGGCTAAAACTAAAGTAATAAAAGGCCAAATCCGGATTTCTGGACAGATTCGTAGCCCGACAAAGATGGACGAATATGAGCTACCTGGATACAGAATTTGGGCTGATGTCCAGCATGAAAGCTGTAGCCCATGGAGTCTACTAATGATATGGAAAAGGGCTTAATTTTACGAATTTATTTGGTATTTATTTGGCTAATATTTCGAGAACCCGTTTCAGTTGTTTTTGGGGTACCTTGCCTTCCAAGTTTGGAGTTCTTGTTTAGGAAGAAGACTTTCCCTTGTACGAATTTTTCTTCCTTTTTAGTGTAGATTGGGATTAGTTTAGGTCCTCTTTAGTATTACTAATGAGGACTGTTTTTATTATTTCTTTATTAGTTTAGGAAGTAAGTATTGAGGAGGAATAGGAGAGCTTGTTCCCTACTCCTCCACCTATAAATAGAGGCCTTCGCCTCTCTTGTAAATCACACCTTTGAATCAATAAACTCTTAAACTTCGGTTTCTTCTTGCATTATATGCAATTCTCTTTTCGACCTTCATGGAATTGATTGTCGTCTAGATCGGCTTATCGTCAAGAGCATTCATCTCTTGAAGTGGCGCCTTTGACTTGATACTTCTGGTTCCTAGCTCCTATATAGCTAGTGGGTCAAAGTCCGTTATCCATCCCGGTTCCGAAGGTTCATCTCGTTGCTAGGAGAATCAACTTGCGGTGGTTAGGGTCATCTGCCCACGATTGCGGTGGTTCACATAAGCTTTATTGTCAGGGGCCACACCCCCGACTAAATTTGTCAAGAGGCCTCCGCCCCCGACAATTTTATGTTCCCCCCTCTATTTTCAGTTTTGCCCCCTATATGATCTTCTTGTTGTAGTGAAGGGAGGCTGCTTGTCAGGTATTTAGGTGTTCCTCTCATTTCTAGCAAGCTTAATGCTGAAGAATGAGATGTGCTTGTTGATAGGATCACTAAAAAGCCAAGTGGCTAGAAAGTTAGGACTCTGAGCTATGCTAGCAGGTTGCTACTTGTTAGTACTGTCCTCGCAATACTTAATCAATTCTGTATGTCAGTCTTTTGTTGCCCAAATCTGTAATCAAACAAGTAGATAAAAGGTGCAATGGTTTCTCGTGGAAGGTGGGAGTAGATGGAAGGAAAAATCTTAACTTTCATGGAAACAGTTGGCTAAACCAAGAGCCGAGGGAGGATTAGGATTGAAGGATCAAAGTTCTTGAAATGCAGCTTGTATTGCCATACACATCAGTAATATACTTTCCCAGGCAGGTTCAATTTGTGTGGCCTGGATTCAGAATTATCTTATTAAGAAGGGGACAATATGGAGTTGTAAAGGATACCCTTATCACTCCTGGATTTGGAGGAGGCTGCTGAAATTAGAGCAGCTATTCAGCCTCATATATCTGCCCAAAATGGTACAATTCAGTAGGATGGCAAGGTGATGGTTAAGTACTTCGTAACTATAGTCTGGGAAACTCTAAGAGACAAGGTAGCTATTGTTGAATGGTTTCATTTGGTGTGGAGGAACCCTATCATGCAAAAACATTCGTTCATCTTCTGGATGGCAGTTAAAAACAAGCTAGTATGTAGAGCTTATATGGCACATTGAGGCGGGTAGTTGATATCAATTGTCTCTTTTGTCAGCAGGGGGTGGACAATTTAAATCACATTTTCCATGACTGTAGTTACGTCAAAGAGGTTATTAATAGGTGGAAAGCTGGGAAGAGGATGTTGCTAAGGTAAGTCGTACGATGCACCTCAATCAGAAAGCTCATGTTATGTGGAGAGTGATTTATGCGAATATTTGGTATGAAAGATGCATTCGAGATTCTGGTGACTGTTCAAGGATAGCTAGAGAGCTTGCTGACGTGATCCAGTTTGAATTTAATGGAAAACATTCCTTAGTCCAGCAGGGCACAATCGCTTGACTTCAGTTGAGTTGGACACCTCTTAATTTGAGGGAGATGAGGATGCGAGAGTACAAGCGGCTCCCCCTAGTTACTTGTGTTTCTTTTGCTTTTAGTTTGTATTAGTGTAAAATTGAGTTGAGTTGAATCGGAAACCTTACTTGTAATGGAGATGAGGATACGAGACTCAATTTTACACACCTCTCCTTGTTTAATATAGTGGTTTTGTTGTTCCTTCGAGTTAGGATTTTCTGATAACTTGGTTCATTTGGTGAATAAAATCCTCTAATTATTCATATATATATATGGTAAACGCTTCGGTGCACCCACTAAAAGTGGATGCACCGGGTACACCCACTGACGTTTGTGCTATCTAGAGTGATATTTCTATTGAACTAATCGTTTATATCAATAGATTTAATCTTAATAAGTCTAAATTTAGCTTAATTATAATTTTTAGTCATCATAGTATAAGATTATACCTATTGTTCTTCAGGTTTCTTTCTACAGCTGCATTTTTTCTCAATATGATAGATTATCATCTCTACCAAATTAGTTTTTTGTTCAAATCATCTTATATATCCTTTAACAACATGTAGATTATTATACTCGAAAAAAAAAAAGATATTAAAAACATGTTTATCTATCAAAATATTAGTGGGTGTACCCGGTGCACCCACTTTTAGTGGGTGCACCGGAGTGTTCACCATATATATATATATATATATATATATATATATATATATATATATATATATATATATATATAATTTAACTAAGTTAATGTGTCCTATTTTGAGCTAAGTTTTTTTCCAACTAAAGTAATGTATTTTATTTTGAACTAAGTTAATATATTTTCTTATGAACTAAGTTGATTCATATTTAATTGGAAAAAATAAAGTATATCCGAACTTTAAAAAAACTACATATATTCTACCAAACAACAATGTTCAAATCACGTCTGTTTGTAAAACTCTATTCTATCAACGAAAAAAAATCAAACACCAAAAACAATTATTCGTTATCATCCTCAAACAAATTTTCGTACAGACTTTGTGATTCTGGGAGAACAGGGAAAGAAAGAGAAGGTGCAGATTCGAGGTATCAGACGGACTTGAAGAAAATTGAAAACAAAAACAAGTTTGGCAATATATATGGGAGAAAATTGGGTAGGGACGTACAAATACGCCCAACTCCTTCCCGTTTCAAGGGGCATTAAAAACCTGTCCAGAGGTGACTTGAAAGCCTTTTAGGAATTTAACTCTCCCGGATTTGGGTTGCCTAAATAGACCAAAAATCATGGAATTTGGAGCGAAGAGGATTTCAGCAAAATCCAGGTCCCAAAATCTGTATAGGAAACGATCTCATAGTGTAAATTTGGCTTTACAAATAGCTATTTAACCATAGAATTAGAGATGGTCTAAGGACCGAATGGTCTTCCATAAATAAATCAGCAGTTGTAGGTGTGAAGTAGCTAACCGACTTTTGGGGAGGAAAAGGCGTCTCATCAAGTCTTTTTTAGTGTGAGAGGAGGCCATTGGGGGGGGGGGGGGGGTGTTCTCCATCGGTCCTTCGTACACCTTGAAGTGAGAAACTCAATCCACTGGTCCTTCGTACACCTTGAAGTGAGAAACTCATCCACTGGAGGGAGAGAAGTTTAGCCCATTGGAAGAATCAATACTAATTTGGCCATGCTGGTTAATCACCAGCGATCGAGCACTCACTCCCATGTTGGGTACGGCCCGGACTTTGGAGATATCCATGGATGTCCTTAGATGGACTACTAGGGTTCTCCTAGTAAGAGAGTTTTGTATGCCCAATTTTTTGACATGCTTCACACTTCTCCTTCACTTTTTCAAAAACAAATCCCACCTTGTTTCGAATCTATCCCGTATGAATGAAGAAACAATCTGTCAATGGTTCTCATAGGTCTATCTCCACCATGATCCTCACAAACTGGATCCAAGTCCCCGGTTGGAAGGTAACCTTGTCAATCTCAATAAGCCTGAAGTAGCTGTTAGCCATTACCTTGACATTTTCCACTGATTTATACCTCGGAGGAAGGTTATATACTTGAACCCATATATCCATGGTATCGAAGGAGACATCCTCCAAGTTAGTGAGATCATCACATTTCTTGACAGCTAGGAGATGATCCACAATTATCCATGGTCGTTTCGACCATACCACCTCCCCATTGGCTTCCGAAGAGAAAGTCATAACAAAAGTTTTTTCTCCGATAAACTTGTAGTCGATCGACCCAACATTACCCCAAGGTCTCCTCAAGCCCCCTTTCATGGTGCTCATTGAGATGACCTTTGAGGTGATCATTTTCCCACCAAGGAGAAGGATCTCTCCTCAGATGAAAGGCTAACGGGACTGAGTTGAAGAACTCTATCTTGACTGGATACAGGTTTGTGGCCTGGGAAAGGAGTGAATCCATGAGAGAAATTTTGGATAACAGTCTTCTGTAACTGAGGCTTAAGGGCTGAGAATAAGTTGAAAATCGGAAGAGTTTGCAGAGAAGGGAGAAGGCGGAGCCACAATTATAAGAGTAGAAGGTTAAAAATTCCCCAACATTCCTTCTTAACTCTTTGTTCACCAGCCTATAAGAACCCATTGGCCTCATAAATGCTTCGGCACATTTATTACCGCGGGCATGTTCAACCTTGCAGTACGATTTGTTTCTGAGTAAAGATTTGGGTTACATCGAGACCTGCGTCGGAGAAGAGGAGCATTAACTCCATTTGAGAGATCGATACCCGAGTCCTTCTTCCTTCGGTTCTTCCCTCTAAATTAGTAATAAATGCACTTCTTCCCTCTGAACAAGGTCTCCAAGCCAAGTTGTCCACCGGGTTTTCAATCTTTTCATCTCTTTTTTCTCTGTCATTGAGATACATTTTCTACTTGAGACCAAAGATCAGCAAAGGTGATGGTCTATTGTTGTTTTCTGACTGAATCAGGGTTTCCTTATCGGAAAAAGATAGCTCCGTTGAGGAGGGGAAAGTTTCCGAACGGGGAAAAAAGAGAGAAAGTTGAGAGAGTTTTGTTCCATTGTGGGTGATCTTTTTCTTCTAAAAGTCCCATCTAGTGAAATTTGATCTAGTTAATAAACTATTTTGATGAACTAGTAAACTAGTTATTTCAACTAGTTAAATAGTTACCATGATTAATTAGTTAATCAACTATTTTGATGAACTAGTTAACTAGTTATTATTTATCAAAAAAGTTAATTAGTTATTTGAACTAGTTAAATAGTTATATGATCAATTAGTTAGGTATCATTTTGTTAACTAATTTTTTGTTGACAAGTTAGTTAACTTATGGCCTAATACACAAATCTAGCCAAACCTTTGACGTTTATGTCAATTCTAGTCACTTCTATTTTAAAACCCAAATTAGCCAATTGAACAACTTCCGTTAACTTTTCCGTCCATATTATGACATGTCAGCTCAAGTGGCAAGTTTTTGCCACATCAAATCTGACAAATTAATAAAATATACAAATCTAAACAAAAATTACCCCCCTCCAACTGCTATCCTCCCACTATTGTTCTTCCATCCCTGTATTCTCTTCGTCGTCCACAATCGACCAAATGTTTAGATCTATCTGGGTTCTGGTTAGGGGTTTTTAGTTAATATTGGTTTAGATCGTCATAAGGATTAATGGGTCGAGTAGGATTTTTCGTAATCGACCAAATGAACGCTGTCGGACGGAGGAGTTACATGAGGTTGCAAGTCGGAGTTGCGAGTGAGGGCTGGTAGGTCGATTTGAGTGACTGGTGAAGCCGAAGAAGGAGACAGAGCCACTACCATCACGCCGCCGCTGTCGTGCTCTTCTCCGCCGCTAATTCTCCAATCTTTCTCCTTCTCTCATCACATACCATTCTCAAAACCCTAGACTGTCTCGATACCAAAGGCTGAAGAAAGAGAAGACGAAAAGAAGCAAATTGGGAAGCCAAGTCGGAGTTAGTCGAAGAGGAAGGGTGGGCCTCCTCTGCCGCAGCCTCTGCCTCTTCCGTTGAGAATACCTCTCCGTCTCAGTCTGGGGAAAATGGCGTGGTGACGGTGGGGAAGTCGGGAAGCGGAAGAAGAAGGCGGAAGGTGCCAGGCTGTGGATGAGGTTCAATCGATTTGGGAGTTCGGACTTCGGAGCTTGTGGAATTGGGAGGGCCGGCGGGGTTCAAGGAGAGTTAGGGTTCGAAGATGCCGCTAGAGGGAGAGGAGGGTGGGCAGGGGAATATTAAGTTTATTTAATTAATCTTAATTTAATTTAATTTTTATTTATAATTTTACAATTAATATGCTGATGTGGCATACACTGGACCGGTCAAACAGATGCCACATCAGCTTTGTTTGCTCGGTCACTAACGGTGTTAAAATTTTAACGGTCAAATTTAGTCAACTGGACATAATTGTCATAATAATTATAAGTTTGGTCGAATTTGTGTCATTAAAATAGAAGTGGCTAGAATTGACATAAATGTCAAAGGTTTGGCTAGATTTATGTATTAATTAGGCCTTAACTTATTCAATTTACTAGTTATCATGGTCATATAAATTAAATATTAAATCAATTTTCAACCAAACAAATCATTCATCATCACACAATATAAAAATTGGAACACATTTCTTTGATATAATTAGCAGAAAGATATAAAAAGCTTTGGATTGAATTAAATTATGGAGGAAGCAGAAAGATGAGAAAAACAACAACACAAGTCTTAAATTTCTTTACATGATATCTAATGGTGCGCTCGGTTTCCCAGATTTGATAACAACCAAAATAGGAGCAATATCAACATAATTAATCGCCACACGACACAAATCGTCAATATTGTAGAACTCGAGCCCTCGTACTGTGAGATCAAGATCGACAATCTCTAAGATGGTACCCTAGCTTAGTTGATCAAGAGAGAGGGAGACCGAATGGGAAACAAAGTGAAGTGAATTTGTTCCTGCTTGAAGTTTATATATATGGGCCGGATGGGCTGAAAAGTTAATTAGATGAAAGTGGGCTGTACAGAGATCAGCCCAGAGAGACTTGAAACAAGCACACAATACGAAATGAACAAGTAAAGGACAGAGACACACGATTTTTAACGTGGTTCCACCAAGCTTGTTAGCTTTGGTGTACATCCACGCTCGAAGGAACTCCTTCGAGATTGTTTATCTTATTGAATGAATAACAAGAACAAGGATACAGAAACTCGATGGAAAAATGCTTACTCCCCGTACAGCACTTCGCTAGCTCCCCGCTTGCACCACCTATTTCTCGTAAACCCAGCAACTTGCAATCTCCCTGATTCAAGTTTCACAGTCTTGTGTTTTTCAATTCAAAAGCCTTAACCTACTAATTCACCAAGGCTGCCTTTATATAATACTTTAAGCATTTAAGAAAGAGATTTCCATCTTGATTTGCATAGCCGTTGGTGAGCAGAGGAGAAAGGGAAACTTTGTGCAAGTTTCCATCTTTGGCCTTGTTACTTGATTTTGTTCCAGCGGGGACAAATCTTTAGAGATTGTCATTCAATGGCTTGCCAAGTTTGATTCAACATTCTCCCCCTAAGCCAGTGAATGGCTCCTTTGATACTTGATGAACTTGGTGAAGAACCTGCAAAAATCTTGAAGAACAAAGTAGACAAGGACAACACAAAAATCCAGTCGAGACAATTTGTTTAAGACAAAGAGACAGAAAAAAAATCTCAACAAGAAGAGTCCTTTAATAGTATCCAAGAAAAGCAGCCAAACAACAATTCATCAAACAAAGTGTTCATCGGCAGGGCAACACACAGAACAGGTAGAAAGAAAACAAATCACAACACAGGTAGAAGGAAACAAATCACAGCAATAAAACAAGAACTTTAGATCATCCATTCAGGGTTTGAGGAATAGTTGGACGCATTGTCGACACCGCTCCAGATGTGCAGCCGTCGTTCTATATCGGCAGCTAGTTCATCAGCATCCTCCATATACCTTTCTCCCCCTAAGCCATTCAACCGCAGACATCCTGACCAGCCGATGCAACGAAGAACGTGCTGAGGGCGAACGTCAAGAGTATCTCCCCCAGTAGCAAAGCGAGTAAGAAGACGGATACCAAGACGTTCAATGAGTGCTGATATAGCTCCTCCAAAGGGCAGATCGCCCTCCTGGAGATGATTCCCAAAACGAGTCATGGCAGAAAAACATTAGAGTACTAAAATCGACAGCAACGCCTGTAGTGGCACAATGCATCAGCCAAGTGTCCATAGGGGTGACCAGAAATCGACCGACGGAACGGGGGAGAAAAATACGGGTAAGAAAGTAGTGAAACAGTTTCAGCGTGTCAGGAAGAGCAGAAATGGAGGCGTAGGCAGGAGAGGAGTACGAGTCTCCAGTCCAGTTGGCAAGAGCAGCACCAGGATTAAAACCAAGCAAAGCAAAATCGGACTCATCGAAAATCGAGACTCCTACCCGAGGAAGACTGAGAACTTGGGAAAGAAGATTAGGAGTGACATAAATGATATGTCCATCCACAAACGTGCTGAATTTACCTTGATGGAGATTGCCCTCGAGGCGAAGATTGGTGTAAAACTGGTACACGGCATCAGGATAGCAGGTAAAGGGTGGAGGAAGAGCAAGTGAGCTCCAACCAAGATTGGCAATGAGACGATCAGGGTAAAGACCATATTTTCTGAAGTCAATGGGGTTGAGAGAGACGGTAGGGATAATGGGTCGGTCAAGGTAGAAATGCTTGTAGATGGCACGAAAGAAGGAAGAGCGGAAGTGGTCGTTTGTGTGGAGCACATGTTCATTTGCCAGTTGGGTGTAGATGTGGTCAAAGTGTTCCATTGTGGCGAGAGAGAGAGAGAGAGAAGAGAGGGAAGAAGGAGAAGCGAGGGAAAAAGGTTGCGGAAGAAGAGAAGTCAGAACATCAATTAAAGGAGAGGCAGAACACATACAAAAGGAAACGAAATAAAGACAATAAAAAAAGAAAGGAAATCAAAGCACTGCAAGAAAAGTTGATCAGTCAACAAAGGAAACTTAACTAAAACAGAACACAAGACACAAACCGTATCATGTAATAAAGGAAGGGAAATCAAAGGAATATTGCAATAAAGGAAAACCTATCATGCAAACAAAGGAAACTTAATTAACATGACGAATGGACTCAATATCAGAAAGGGAAAGTAATCCAAGATGCCTACGGAGGAAAATGAATCGATCAATTGGTAAGGCTTTAGTAAAAATATCAGCAAGTTGATTCTCAGAAGACACAAACCGTAACTCAATTTCTTCGGATTGAACTAAATCTCTAACAAAATGATGTTTAATAGCAATATGTTTAGTTCTATAATGATGCACAGGGTTTTTAGTCATGTTAATAGCACTTGAGTTATCACAAAACAAGGGTGTAGGACCAAAAAGTTTTCCGTAATCAGCTAATTGAGCACGCATCCAAACAAGTTGAGCAGAGCAACTACCAGCAGCAATATATTCCGCTTCAGCGGTAGATAAGGCAACTGAACTCTGTTTTTTACTAAACCAAGACACAAGAGAGGTACCAAGCAACTGACATGTACCAGATGTGCTACGTCTATCATATAAGCTACCAGCAAAGTCAGAATCCGAAAAACCAGCAAGCTCACACGGAGCATCAGCAGAATACCAGAGACCAAGATCACAGGTACTACTTAAATACTTAAAAATACGTTTAACGGCAGTAAAATGACTATCCTTGGGATTGCATTGAAATCGAGCACATACCACAACACTAAATGAAATGTCTGGTCGACTTGTCGTGAGATAAAGTAAGGAACCTATCATGCCTCTATAGTGTTTTTCATTGAATTGTTTACCAGCCTCATCCTTATCAATTTTAAGAGTCGTAGACATAGGAGTTGGAGCATGTTTGAGCTTTGTCATATGAAATTTATCAAGCATGGCACGACAATACTTATCCTGACAAATAAAGATACATGCGGGTTCTTGACGAATCTGAAGACCCAGGAAGAAAGTAAGCTCACCTATGAGGCTCATTTCGAACGAGTCCTGCATCTTATTACCAAAATCTCTGCTCAAAGTTTCATTAGTAGAACCAAAGATAATATCATCTACGTAAATTTGAACAATTAACAACTCAGATTTATATTTATGTAGGAACAAAGTGGTGTCGACCGAGCCTCTAGAAAAACCTTGATTCAGAAGAAAAGTACTCAGTTTTTCATACTAAGCTCTAGGAGCCTGTTTTAATCCATAAAGGGCCTTTTTGAGTTTAAACACGTGATCCGGGAATTCAAAACTTTCAAAGCCAGGAGGTTGAGCAACATAAACTTCTTCTTTGAGGTCACCATTTAAGAATGCACTTTTCACATCCATTTGAGATAATTTAATATGATTAATACTGGCAAAAGCACACAACAAACGTATAGCTTCTAAGCGAGCAACAGGAGCAAAAGTTTCATCGTAATCTATTCCTTCCTCTTGACAATAACCTTGAGCAACTAAACGTGCTTTATTTCTAATAACATTTCCCTTTTCATCCGATTTATTCATAAATACCCACTTAGTACCTATAACAGACCTTGTTTCAGGAAGGGGAACTAAGGTCCAAACATTAGAACGCTCAAATTGATCAAGTTCTTCATTCATAGCTAAAATCCAGCTTTCATCAGTTGAAGCATCCTTATAGTTCTTAGGTTCTACAATGGAAACGAAAGCATTGTAAATAGTTCGAGAGCGAGTAACCATACCAGACGAGGGATTACCGATAACAATGGAGGCTGGATGCCTTTTAGCAATGTGAGGAGGAGGGTTTAGACCGTCTGTTTCCTCAGGAACAGCCTCAATCTTTTCATCCTCTTGAGGTGCAGGGACTGTATTTTCAGACAATGTCGGCAAGATTGGTGTCCTGATAAGGCCAAAGTTTCATCCTCCAAGTCCTGTAACTCAATGTCAACACAAATAGTTTCATCGAAGATAACATTTATAGACTCCTCAACTTTGAAAGTCCTTTAATTATAGATTCAATATGCTTTACTAAGATTAGAATACCCTAAGAAAATACCTTCATCAGATTTAGCATCAAATTTTCCTAATTGATCCTTAGTATTCAGAACAAAACATTTGAACCCAAATGGACGAAAGTAACCTATATTCGGTTTCCTACCCTTCCAGATTTCATAGGGGGTTTTCTTAAGACGAGAACGAACTAAGGCCCTATTAGTAATGTAGCAAGTAGTGTTAACAGCTTCGCCCCAAAAGATTTTAGGCAACCCAAAATCATGAAGCATGGTACGAGCAATTTCAACAAGAGTCCTATTTTTACGTTCCACAACACCATTTTGTTGAGGAGTCCTAGGAGCTGAGAAATTATGACGAATACCATAATCATTACATAGATTTTCAAAATCATGGTTTTCAAATTCACCGCCATGATCACTACGAATTTCATTAATAACTTTATTCTTCTCGTTCTGAACCCTATTAACAAAGTTCTTAAATTTAGAGAAAGTTTCATCTTTACTAGCAAGCATAAAGATCCAGGTAAAGCGAGAGAAATCATCCACGAGAACAAACACATAGAACTTACCCCTCAGGGAGGCAGAACTGGCAGGACCAAATAAGTCAAGGTGAATAAGATCAAGACAATCGTGAGAGGTAATGTCCGATTTACTTCTGAAACTACTACGAGTCTGCTTACCTTTAGCACAAGCATCGCAAAAGAAGTCCTTTGTTTTATCAAGTTTGGGAAGACCTTTAACAAGCTCGAGACTACTTAATTTTGACAAAATACCAATGCTAACATGACCCAATTTTCTATGCCAAGAAAGCTTTTCATCGTGATTAACTGACACAAGACAGATTTCCTTAGTACGGTTAACTTTTAGTAGATTAACGACATAAATATCCCCTCTACGACAACCAGTAAAAAGAATCTCATGATCTTTGATGGATTCAACATAACAGATATTGGACTCAAACATAACCCTATTAATATTTCCACATATTTGGCTGATTGAGAGCAAATTGTGCTTAAGCCCTTCGACCAGGAATACTTTATTCAAGACAGTTCTATCATTAATTTTAATAGATCGAATACCAACGATTTTGCTAGAGCTATTATCACCAAAACAAACTTTACCCTTGTTTACCTGTTTGAGATCCTGAAAAAGATCTCGGTTACCTGTCATGTTATGAGAGCATCCGCTGTCCAAAACCCACACATCGTTCATAACATTTGACTGGTAACAGACCTGAAACACAGATAGTCATTTTTGTCTAGGCATCCAGACAAGCTTGGATACCCTGTTTTCGGAAGCAGTAGAAAACCTATTATAAGAACTACCAAAGTTTCTTTTAACATAAAAACTCTCATGTTCAGTTCTTGGTTCAATAAACTTTGGATATCTAGGATTTAAGCAAAAGAAATCATTATACCCTAGATATCCTCTAAATTCCCTGTTCTATTTATATAGATTTCTTAGGTTCATTCTTAAGTTCCGTTCATAAAACTTTGATGAAGACAAATGACCTTGAACAGTTTTTAATTCATTAGAGATGAGTTGTGTTTCAAGAATCTTGTCACTTAATTCCTTTTTAAGACCAACAAATCTTCTTTTAACATTAACAAACTCTTGATTAATATTATGAATAGTGCTCAATAAAACTCCTTGACAAAGATCTTAACATTCAGTTTCAGAATCTGAAGAGCAGAAGGCTTTACTTACCTCGATATTATGTTCAGGCTCTTGAGGGATTTCAACATCAGTGCTTGTGGCCATAAATGCCTGAACTTCCTCACTATCGAATGCTTCTTCATCACTATCAGAGCCATCCCAAGTAGCTTGGAAGGCCTTTTCTCTCTTTCCCCAAGGACATTCAGCCTTAATGTGTCCAGCTTTTCCACAATTGAAGCATCCTGCACTGTTAGTCGACACACTAGACTCTCTTTTTGTTTTTTTCCACTGTTTTTGGATGAGTTTTTAGCATCTCTAGGACTTTCTGACTCAGAGCCTTTAGATTTATTCAGTTACCTCCACTTTTTCTTTTATCACGTCTAAATTTGAGAAGACGACCAACATGTTTACTAAGCAAAGATAATTCATTATCATCATAGTCATCTAGATCATCATCAAGAGAATCAACCTCAGTCTTAAAAGCAATATTCTTTTTACCTTTAGGTTCATCAGCAACTTCTTCTCGTTTTAAGACTTCTTCGTGAGTGATCAATGATCCATATAACTCATCTAAGTTTATATCAGCCAGATTTTTAGACTCTTCAATAGCAGTAATCTTAGGTCTCCATTGCTTAGGCAAAGACCAAAGAATTTTTCTCACCAAATCCTCATTTTCATAGACTTTTCTTAAACCTTCAAGTTTATTAACTATGTTCTGAAACCTATCACACATATCACGTATAGATTCTCCAGCATTCATTTGAAACAATTCAAATTCATGTTTCAGCAGATTAATTCTTGAGCTTTTAACTAAATTGGTTCCTTCATACGTGACACAAAGTTTATCCCAGATTTATGATGTGATGTTATTTGGTGCATTTTAAGCCTTTGATTAGCCTAAGGATTTCCTATGTTTGATCTCATTTTGCTATGATTTATATGCTTTTATTGAAGTTTTATGCAAAGTGCTATTTGTTGTCCGGTTGCCACTTTGAGGCCAATTCTGTGTCTATTGGAGTTATTTTCTTTACATTTTCAAGATTTGGCATTGAAGTACTGGTGACAAGGAGCACGTAGGATCAAACGGGAAGTCAATCGGAGCTAGGACGGAGGAGTTATGGCCGATGCAATATTGGAGAAAATGCACCATTTCTAAAGGAATTTTCGGCGAGAACTCTAAGTTCTCGCCGAAAACTAGTTCCCGTTGCAAACAGAAGGCGGAGGCTTGGTTTTCAAAGAGATTTTCGGCGAAAACTTTCAGATTTTTCGCTGAAAACATTTGAAGGAATGCCAAAGCCGCCGGTGATTTTCAAAGAGATTTTCGGCGAAAATCTTACATAATTTTCGCCGAAAATTCCAGCTATTTTCCAGCGGACTATATAAAGTTGAAAGGGGCAAAAATTGAGAGGGTAATTCATTCTTAATTACACACACACTCATCACTCTCTTTTTCCTCTCAATTGCCAATCAACTCCTCTCTCTTCTCAACCAATCCATCATCAACCCTAGAGCAAGGTGCAAATTGGAGTAAGGAGCTTGGATTGAAGCCCACAACCTTGGGGAGAGGAGCTTGCAAGAAGAGGATTGCCATGGAGCTCTTGGTGACCATCTCTCCTTCTTTCTCTTTTGTACCCTTGGCCATGTGTGGCTGATTTCCTAGGTTTCCTTGGATTGATAGATAGTTATGCTAGGATAGAGGTTGATTGTACAAATTTGCCATGATTGATCTTGGATTGTAAGAAGATGATCTCTAGACTTGTTGTTAATTCCAAATTGTATTATGGCTTGATTTGGTCTATCATTTGTGATGTAATGCATGAGAGTGCTTAGATTACATGGTTTGTAGGTCTAGGGATTGAAGGGAGTGTGTTCTAAGAGATTAGATCATCTCAATTCAACCATAGTTGCATGATTTCTCACTTGTGCATTTTATCAAACACTTGGCGTGCATTAGGTTTTTCATTCAATTGAACTTTGATTAGTCTTTTGATGATTCTCTTAGTGTTAGGGCATTGACATGAGAGTGTGGTGTCTAGCCTAGTGGTCATAGAGTCATAGGAGAGGGTTTTGTAGCTTGACATTTCATCAAACACCTTTAATGCATCCTTAGCCACTTAGCTTAAGAGCGAGAGCCTAGGTTGAGTGGTTCTAGGATAGGGACTTAGTGCGACGAGAGTGCATTGAGTCTATAGAAGGGATTTGCGTGGTCATTCGATTGCAACCTCGATCATGTTTGGCTTGTTTGTGCTTTTGTTCCTCTTGAGCATGATAAATCTATCTTTCCAAGTGAACCTCCTTTATCTTTGGTTTGCACCGTTTTGTTTTGCTTTCTTGTTTAGTTTCCTTTATGTTTTTTTATTTCCTTTTCAAACTAAAACCAATTTTAAATGAATAGACCATCCATGAACCGTGTGAGTATTAGCTTTTGAGAGAGCCCTCGTGGAATACGACCTTGTATGTTGTGAGGTTAAATCTCACGCATCAATTTCCTTTGCCGATTTACAGCTAGAAACCTTATTGAATTCTTCTCTTCCTAAAGCATAGTACATAACATTCATAGCCTGAGCATTCTTTTACACATTTTTCATATCATCATCAGACCACTTATCAGCTTTAGTTTTTACCTCAATCGAACCATCAATGACAATTTTCCATAGAGCAGGATTGGAAAACTTGATGAAGAGTTCCATCCTGTTCTTCCAGTATCCGTAATGAGCCCCTTCAAACTTGGGCGGTCGATTCTGCGAGAATCCATCTGCAAGAAACACAGCACTTCCGTTATCGATGATTCACCAGACGGATTCATTGTGCTTCAACAGAAACAAACAAAGAAAAGAGAGAGAGAGGGCAACGAGTACACCTGAAGTCTTTAGCACTGACGAATCGTTGATTCAGTCGTTGTAGTGACCCGCTCTGATACCAATTGTAGAACTCGAGCCCTCGTACTATGAGATGAAGATCGACAATCTCTAAGATGGAACCCTAGCTTAGTTGATCGAGAGAGAAGGAGACCGAATGGGAAACAAAGTGAAGTGAATTTGTTCCTGCTTGAAGTTTATATATATGGGCCGGATGGGCTGAAAAGTTAATTAGATGAAAGTGGGCTGTACAGAGATCAGCCCAGAGAGACTTCAAACAAGCACACAATACAAAATGAACAAGTAAAGGACAGAGACACACGATTTTTAACGTGGTTCCACCAAGCTTGTTAGCTTTGGTGTACGTCCACGCTCGAAGGAACTCCTCGAGATTGTTTATCTTATTGAATGAATAGCAAGAACAAGGATACAGAAACTCGATGGAAAAATGCTTACTCCCCGTACAGCACTTCGCTAGCTCCCCGCTTGCACCACCTATTTCTCGTAAACCCAGCAACTTGCAATCTCCCTGATTCAAGTTTCACAGTCTTGTGTTTTTCAATTCAAAAGCCTTAACCTACTAATTCACCAAGGCTACCTTTATATAATACTTTAAGCATTTAAGAAAGAGATTTCCATCTTGATTTGCATAGCCGTTGGTGAGCAGAGGAGAAAGGGAAACTTTGTGCAAGTTTCCATCTTTGGCCTTGTTACTTGATTTTGTTCCAGCGAGGACAAATCTTTACAGATTGTCATTCAATGGCTTGCCAAGTTTGATTCAACAAATATCATCCATCAATCCACATAATGGAATGGGAGAGGGTACGTACCTTGATATTCCTGACATGGACTCACGAATTAGAGTGCAATTAATAACAAGACATAAACACATAGGTACAAGTGATCAAGAAAAGAACAATGTCAATCACCAAGTTAAGCATACGAGAAACTAATCGAACTAATCGAGCAACACAATATCAAAAAAGAATTTCACCATCAACTCAATAGTTTTCCAATTAAATTTCCAAATGTCAAGCACTCAAAGATTGACCCAACATGATAAAGCACTGAAAAACACAAAGTCCACCAATCCATAACTCATTCAATTCACAGTTAGCACAACAAACAGAAAAACACATTCAACCTCGATTAATCACAAAATCAACCGTAAGCATACAATCAATCCTAGCAAATAAGCACAATCGAGATCAAATAAATTCAAACGACTCTGACTCAAAGGTCGAAAATAGAGGGTGACCCAACTGAGAAAAATTATAACTGAACCAAACATTGGTTGGTTTGGTTTTCTCGATAGGGTTCGAGTTACATAGGGTTGTGTTTTAGTTTAGGAATCTAAATTTAGGTGTTGTAAGTTTGGAGCAAAGTCGGCGGGAAGGGAAGTAGTTGCCTTCCGCGACCTGGAGTAAAGGTAAAGGGTGGTGGATGCGAGGAGACCGACGGAAAATATTTTGGCAAGGGGTCAAGTGTGAATGGGGATATTTGGATTGGGATGTCTGGAAAAGTACATAGGAGAGGACGAAGTCAGAGGAAGAGTAAATAATAGAGGAGGAGGGCCTGGTCGGGCTGGTCAGTCGGAGGAAGAAAGAGGATGGGAGAGGATGCGGTCAGAGGGGGCTGGGTGTGGAAGGAGAAGAAGAAGAAAGGATAAGACAGAAAGAAAAGAAAGAGGGATCGGCTACGAAAGAAGAGAAAACGAAAGGAGAAAGGCGTCAGGGGAAAATGGCACAAATACAAGAGGGCTTCTGTCGCACGCTCTCCATTGTCATTATTTTGGCACCCGACGTCGGGCGTGCCCACAATAATAGTGCGTCCTCCCCACACGCCCAACCAGGAAAGAAAGAAATATTGGTCCTAAACTCCCTAAAACGTGAAATTTAACCCGGAAATACACATTTTGACCAGAAAATAAGAATTTTTTTACCTAGACGTTCCAAAGGGGATTTAAAACACCAAACAATCTTAATCAACCACAACTTAGAAGATAATGACGAAATGAAATAATCATGAAGAGAAATAAAACACAATTATGTCTCAATCACGCCATTTTGGCCAATCCTCTCTTTGTTTGCATGCATTCATGGATTTTGGCTCATGATCCTCATTTTCGTTTATGACATTTAGCGCTGCATTATAAGAAAAAATTTCGGCAATGTTGAATTCATTTTTGGTTCCGTTGTTTACCATCCAAGACATAATTAATCAGCAAAACGAGTTGTGAATAAATCTCTTGTTAATGGTTCTAAGTATTTTATGATTGATGGAGACTCATAACCAACATAAATTACCAACCTCCTTTTGAGGACCCATGTTAGTACGTTGTGGTGGAGCAATTGGGATGTAAACAACACTTCCAAATATTCTTAGATAGGATATGTTTGGTTCTTGACCAAAAACTGATTGCAAAGGTGAAAACTAATGATAACTTGTTGGCCTAATGCGAATTAGTGATGCAACATGTAAAATAGCATGCCCTGAACATGAAGTGGAAAGATTTGTTTTTATTAGCAATGGTCTCGCTATCAATTGTAAACGTTTGATAAGTGATTCTATTAGACCATTGTGTGTATGAACATATGCTACATGATGTTCAACATTTATTCCGATGGACATACAGAAGTCATTGAAAGTTTAAGAAGTAAATTCTCCAACATTATCAAAGTGTATTGATGACACTCAATTTTACGTGTTTATCAGCCTCATTTAAGCTACATTTCCTTGCTTGAATCTCGGGTTTTAGGGTGATTTAGCATGTTTTCACCTAAATGCTCTAATTCATGCTGTTGTGCTTACTTTGCCCGTTATGGGTCTATTTGATGGTTTTCTAGTGCTTTTGAGAATGCACAGGTTTTTGCCATCGAATACATAGCCACAGACAAGCTCGAGAAGCAAAGGAACCTCAAGGAACGGCCTGAGATCAATCCAGAAATCAACCAAGCCAGAAGAAATCACTACCCCGGGTGTAACTGAAGTTTTCGGCGAAAAGTCTGAAGTCTTCGCCGAAAAATATGCACAAAATTCACAGTCGAAGACAGGAGAATCCAGCCAAAGTGTCACCTGAAGTCTTCGGCAAAAACTCCCAAGTTTTCACTGAAAACTAGTCCCTTTTTTCGGCTGGAATCCTAAACCATATAAATACTAAACCGGCGGCCACATTCAAGATATACCTATTCTGTGGATTAAATTCCAAGCTTTAAAGTTCGAAAGAGAGGTTAGAGAATTTGAGGAGCCGGGAAGTGATCTATAAGCATGTCTGTCGTAGTTACTTTGGCCCATTATGGGTCTATTTGATGGTTTTCTAGTGCTTTTGAGAATGCATAGGTTTTTGCCGTATAATACATAGCTACGGACGAGCTCGGGAAGCAAAGGAACCTCAAGGAATGGCCTGAGATCAATCCAGAAATCAACCAAGGCAAAAGAAATCACTACCCCGACTGTAACTGAAGTTTTCGGCGAAAAGTAAAGTCTTCGCCGAAAACTATGCACGAAATTCACAGTCGAAGACAGGAGAATCCAGCCAAAGTGTCACCTGAATTCTTCGGCGAAAACTCCCAAGTTTTCGCCGAAAACTAATCCCTTTTTTCGGCTGAAATTCTAAACCCTATAAATACTAAACCGGCGGTCACTTTCAATATATACCTATTCTGTGGATTAAATTCCAGACTTTAAAGTTCGAGAGAGAGTTTAGAGAGTTCGAGGAGCCTGGAAGAGATCGTGACGCCATCCTTCCATCTCAAAGAACTCGGTAGCTAGGAGTTGAAGATCCAAGAGATTGAAGCTTCACAGATTCGTCTAAAATTAGGTTTTACAGTTCTTCTCTGTTCTTCCTGGTTAAAGATGTATTCTTTGTTTGTCTTTGATTCTTTTGTTCTGAATATGAGTAGCTAAACTCATAGAGCTTAGATTAGATGAACCCTAAGTGACCCGGAGCTTTAAAGCGGTCACGGATCGGCGGTAATTAAATCCAGTTTCAATCAGTTTCTCTTGCATGTTTGGTTTGTTCTTAATTGCTTTTGTGCTTCTTTTCTAGCTGGATCACCTAGTTACTATTCTAATTAAGCTGAGGATATTAGCTAACGTTCGCCTCACTTTAAAACACCAAATCAACAGTTAACCTATTCATTGGAACAATTTCTCTTTGTAGGAAACAGTTAGGGTTAATCCGCTTCAAGAGTAACTCATTAATCACTAGTAATCGCGTCAGTTAGTTTTCCATCGCAGAAGCGAACACACAGGCGGTATTAATCTTGGGAGTTAGATCGGATAGAGCGAACGTTCGCCAGTCTTAAACCTAAGGGTCAGGAGTTATGGTGGTGTCTGAGAACTGATAGAAATAGAATCAGGATTGAAAACCGTTGGTCTTGTGATCGCCAATGTTCTAGTGATCTTAGGGGGGATTCGAAATCTAAACTTGTCTGTCGTCTTGTTAAGTCAACCAATCTTTCAACTGTTTTCTGTTTTCATTTCTTATTTCCTGCTTTATAGTTTAGAAGTCGTGGAACTCACACCACGCACAACTTGTGTTAAACCTAAGTAGTTTGCTTTCATATTTGAGTAGACGATTAGAAGAGACATGTGGAATACGATTTGCTTAGCTTTTAACTTAGTAGTTATTTGATACGCTTCACAACGTTCATCACGTATCTTCTTGATTGGGTAATCAGGAAAATGTGCTCATAATCTCATTAATTGAGCAAGTAATCTTGCAAATGCCATATTGCCAGTAGATCAATCAAAACCATAAAATATCTAAATGGTCCACATGGTGGGTGAATTGGTCCACATATATCACCTTGAATGCATTCTAAAAATGTGATTCATTTTTCACTTTTGTTGGTGATGGTTGAATAATCAACTTTCCTTGAGAACATGACGTACAAACTAAATCATTCAATTGAGGAATTTGATTGCTCATCACTGAATGTCCATGTGAATTGTCAAGTATCTATTGCATCATTATAGATCCAGGATGACCTAACCGGTGGTGCCAAACAACAAATTTGTCATGATTCATAAACTTTGAGTTTATGATTGTATGAGATTTCAATTGTACTTATATATGTGTCGTACAACCCTAATGAAATGGTTGGTAATCTTTTTTTGTATATGTTTGTTTCTCGATACTATACTTATAATAGCAAGATATTCTTTATTTTCTTCCTCCATTGTATCAATATGATATCCGTTTCGACGAATATTTTTATAACTTAATAAGTTTCTACAAGATTTTGTAGAATATAATGCATCTTCAATATATGCATTTTTGTATCTCAAATCAATAACACATTAGTTTTCCCAGAGCCTTCAATTAAATTAGTACTACCAGATATAGTACTAACATTGACTTCTCGCATTAGTAAATAAATAAAATATTTTTATCCTTGAAAATTGTATGAGTCGATACACTATCAATAATACACATATCTCCATTGTTGATGTAGTTGCCGATGAAATTGATACTCATTCTATAACAAGAAAATAATAATTGAGGTTATAAAATTTTATTTAAATATAAAAAAAAATATTAGGAAATTTCTATAAAAATTTACATTAAGAGAATAAATTTTAAAAGGTTTATTTTTTAGGTAACGCTTTGGTGTCCCCACTAACGTTTGTGCTATCTAGAGTGGTATTTTCATCGAACTAATCATTTATATCAATAGATTTAATCTTAATAAGTCTAAATTGAGCGTAGTTACAATTTTTAGTCATCATAGTATAAGATATACCTAATGTTCTTCAGGTTTCTTTCTACAGCTGCATTTTTTCCCAATATGGTAGATCATTATCCCTACCAAATTAGTTTTTCGTTCAAATCGCTCTATCTATCCTTTAACGACATGTAGATTCTTATACTAAAAAAAACAAGATATTAAAAACATGTTTATCTATCAAAATGTCAGTGGGGGTAACCGGTACCCCCACTTTTAGTGTGGGCACCGGAGTGTTCACCTTATTTATTAATATCAAAACAAAACTTTATTTAAGGAGATACTTGAAACAAACAAAACAAAAAATATTAAAGTGCAAACATCAAAGCACCAAAATCAACAAAGAAAATCTCAACATTATTTTTTAACATGTTCATCACTATTGAGACTATGAATTTTTTCCTTAGGATTGACAAAGAAATCAAATGAGTAGTATCATAATTTCCATGGACAAAAGCACCTTCTTCAAAAGACAAATTTGTTTCAATCTTCTTTCCTCTTCTTGACTCTTGGTATAGATTGACAAGGTGCTTTGGTTTACGACAAATGCGAGTCCACTGATTTCCACCACATCTATTACAAGTATTTTGATGATGTTGATTACTAGGCCCACCTTGGTCCTTAATCATTCTTCCTTCACTTTTAAAATTTGGACGAAAATATGAATTATTCAAATTGTTACCATAACCACGGCCACAACCACGGCCAATATTGTGGTTACGCCCATTATTGTGGCAAGAGATCAATTGTGAATATTTCGTAAAGCATTTTTCACGATATTGTTGTTGCAGACCATGTTAGAAATCATGGAAAGTGGAAAATGTTTTTTTCAAGCATCGCTTTATCTGTTATATTTTCTCCACATAGACGCAATTGGGAGACAATTTTAAATAGCGTCGAATTATACTCGCTCACGGATTTAAAATCTTGTAATGGACCCAATTACCTAAAGCTCTTGGGAGAATCACAATTTTTTTTTGTGGTCGTACCTCTCTTTCAAATTATTCCATAAGGTAAGAAGGTCTTTTATGGGGAGGTATTCATTTTTTAGCCATTTAGTGAGGTGATGACAAATAAAGATCAAAATGTTTGCTTTGTCTTGATCGGGTGCTTCATTATTATCATTTATCATTTCTCCAAGAGCATTCACTTGTAAATGAATTTCAACATCCAACACTCATGATAGATAATTGTTTTCAGTGACATCAAGGGTCACGAAGTCGAGTTTAGTAAGATTTGACATACTATAAACATAAATAAATAAATTAGATCATATAGTATTAAAATAAAAATAAGCAAAATAACAAAAATATTAACATTAATAATGATAATTGAATTTAAAAAAAAACATTTAACTTTTATGATTGTGTCTTTAATATATTAAAGTTTGAAAATGGGTAATCTTTTATTTTAAAGAATGTTAAAGACAAAGATATCCATCATTATACTAACATTAGTAATAATAATACATTCAATTATTAAAAAAAAATTCTTTAAATATTCAAACAATGAAAAATGTTTTTTTTAGTTATGTAAAAATGGAATCACGAACAGTTTGTTAGGAGGAGGAGCTTACACATATGGGAGGTTACACAATGAGTATTCAAATGTATAATGAATCCAAATACTCATAACAGTTTGTTATTTATTGTGTTTTTGTTGGATTTTATGTTTTTAAATATGGTAATAATTACTTATTTTTTACCGATTCTTTAAAGGAATTTTTAAAGGTTTAACCCTTATTCAACTTCTATACATACATTTAGGTAAAATGACTTGATCTTCTCATTAACTTAATCTGAGTTTATATACAGCAGAAGAAGAAGAAGAAGAAGAAGAAGAAGAAGAGAAGAGAAGAAGAAGAAGAGAAGAAGAAGAAGAAGAAGAAGAAGAAGAAGAAGAAGAAGAAGAAGAAGAAGAAAGATTGGCGCACAGGCCAATGACAGTTGGCTACAGCTGGCAAACTTTTGACGTCATCTTTCTAACTAACTAAACAATACAAAACGGTGTGTATCACATAACAATGTAAATCATCTCACCTCGTTTCTTTTGATGTTCACTGTGACACTAAGAGCATCCCCAATATCAAACAATAACATGTTCAAACCTTAAACCAATAGGTTTATACACAATTGAAGAAAGATGATGTGAAAATTAATGGGGGTGATGTGGCAATAAAAGTTTAATGAATCCTTGCAATGGATATAAGATTATAGTCGAGTGTGTTGGATTAAAATCCTTAGTTGGCCATATATGTATGAAGTTACTATCTTAAGGTAAGACACAAAAATTTAGTGACCAATTATGTAATGTGTCATGGGTACTAAAATGTCATGGAGATAAAGTGTAGATACCAGATAAGTCATTTATAATTTAATGAGGGGTTAAATTATAAATGACCAAATAGTCTTTTGACTATAAAAAGGGTTATGGTCCCCCAATGATTAGTTCACCATCTCATTTCTTCTCATATCCCATTAGAGTGAATCTAAGAAGAGAGGAACTACATTCTTTAAAAATCCATCTCCCACCTCACGAAGATCCGTCTCCCACTTACATTCTTCGGTTATGGCTTAAGGTTAGTGCTTCCGCTATGTTTATCATCTTGTTCATCCTAATTTACCAAAGGCTTTCAAGGAATTAAGACTAATAGAGTGGACAGTGACATTTATTCTCTCTTATTTCTTTAATATCAAATTTCAATTGAATTATATTTTCTCTTTTAATAAAATTGTGGGATCCATTCTTTAATTTTATTAAATAATAACAATATAACATGGCATAAATTTTCAATAATTTGATATCAGAGATGCTCCAACAACACTACATAGTTTGGGAAATCTTTACAAATCCAAAGAAGCCAAATCAAATCCAAAGTATGAAAGATGCAAAGACTGGAAAACAGATCCAAACCCTAGCTAGCTATCTTACTCAAGTGAGAAAAAACATGATCAAAACCAACGAAAGATCGGAAACGCATATATAGAATAAGAAGAAAGAGTAGAGTAAAATTCATTGCTGATAAATCATAACTTGATAAACACCTTGATATCTGCAAGGATATATATGGATCAAAGATACAGTTTTAGTAGAGCGTACAGCCTTGTTATTTTAGCAAAATGCACTACCAGTCTAGTCTTAACCTATATATATATATATATATATATATATTCCAGGCATGCATGCATATAGGAAACTATACTAGTATATTCAAGTGTAGTATCAGTATGCTCTCTAGCTAATCCTATATCTATAGCTAGACTAGCTAGGGTCTAAACACACGACACACGAGTGTATATAATTAGGGTTTTCTTTTCTTTTCTCTCTCTCTCTGTGTGTTGCATAACATGTCTATATATATATATATATATATAGAGACAGAGATCTCTTCCCTTTGATTTTGATGGTAATTAATTAAGCAGCTGGAGCATAGTTTCCATCAGCATCGTCATCATCACCATCGTCGTCGTCGCCATGGGTTTCCCTTCCTCGGACAAGATGCAGGTAGCTCCTCCAGGAAGCATCATCATGTTCACGATCAGCATCGTCATCTCTTTCATATCCTAACAACCCAATGGAGTAGTTGATCAGAACTAGCACCTTCATAGTTGATTGTATATATGATCAAAAGGGAAGTGGGGAGCTGGGTTTTTGAAGAGGAAAGGGTTCCTTTATATATATATATATATATGAAGGAAAAGGGAATAATTGTAAGGTAAGTGAGGCGTAGTGCATGGTAGATTGTGTTCCCCACGCGACCTTACGACGCCCACTTACCCCATGCTCACCCGTTTGTCTATGTGTCATTGCACTCCCCTTGCCACATCACAGCTTGCGTGGACTATCCACGTCATCCACACTCACAACACACACTGAATACTACACTAGTCATGACTTACCAGTACCTACACTTCCATGATCGACGTACGGTCTCCAGTCCGGTCTCATATTGTAACTTTGTAAGGAAAACGGCATCTCCAATAGATCTATTGCCTTAGCTAAAACATCACCAACTCTATTACACTTTTTCCTAACTTTGTAGTTTTGGGGCAGTTTCGGATGAATATGGAGCCCCAAATTTCCGAACTATGTCCAGATAGGGGCAAATGCGCGGCGCAGCGAGGGCCTCGCTCACTAGTGAGCGCCGCGCTATCTGCATATTCCAAAATGCCACATGGCCATTGACCGTTGGGAGGAAGCCGCTGGCCGACCGTTGCCTTTGAAACCCTAGGGAGCGCCGTGCTGGCTAGTGAGCGCGGCGCTGGGTGAGTTGCCAAGTCCAGATGCTATATAAACCTCCCTTTGGACCCTTCATTCTTCACACCTCAATCCTCATTCTCACAATCTTCTTTCCCAATTTGGTTAGTTTTTACGGTAGCATCTTGAAGAAATTTCGGAATATGGCCTCTTCGAGTCGTCGTAAGTGAAATGGAGTTTTCGTTTGCATTTCAGTTCTTCCTCATTTGTTTTGCTGCACTAATTACTGCTGTCATTCAGTTTCAGATTTCGAAAGGATAATGTACAAGATGAAGAAGCATGAAGAGGAGATCTGTTTGTTTATGAAGGAGGCCTCGTCGAATGCAAGTGCGGGTTACAGGCAACCAGATCTATTGCCTACAATCTGGAGCGCTATTTCGGGTGTCCTCTGAGAAGGAGGGTAAGAGTTGTGGCTTTTACGAGAAACTAGATGTGCGTGAGGCTGTGGACGAAGTGAATAGGGAGAAGGACGAGGTAATCTAGAGGCAGAAAAACTCGATTCGGCGTCTTACAGAACGGGTGGAGGACCTGGAGTCCGACAACACAGTGTTGAAGGGTTACATAGATGCCCTGGTTAAGGGGAGTGGGTTTTCTAAACGTGGGTAGAATAGAAAGAGTACTAAAGGGGATGAAGTGGTTGTTGTTATGTTTTAATTGTTAGGTTTATGTTGTTTTGTTGTTTTGTCGTCATATTTCCGTGTTGGAGGGTTGGGGTCTCCTTGGCACTCATTGTATCCTTTTGTTACATTCGTAGAAAGTGAAGAACTTATGTTGGTTTTCAAGTTCATTCAAGTTCATTCAAGCATATTTAAAATAAACAAGCCGATGAAAAGCAAAGATAAAGTTCATTAAAACTAGAAGGGAAATACAACACAATACAAGGGTAATACAACACAACAACATAGAGGACAATGAAAACGGATTAACCATTCCTTGATGGGTTGGGAATTCTGTTGCTTTGCTTTGCCCGTGTGCAAGTCCTTCTGTTGTGGCCAGCCTCATTGCAGTAGCTCAATCTCTTCGACCCAGTCCATCTCGTTATGTATGCGTGAATGGCGTGGCCTACCGAATTTCCTAATTCTTCCATGGTCGGGAACGAAATGCAACCCTCCATGTGGAATCCAGTCTTTTCTGCCCCCAATTGGGTGGAAACTCCTACCGTATATACCACTCACAGTCTCCAGCTTGTAATGGTCGTTAACGTAGTAGAACGGATCTTGATGAGCATGTCGAATGGCTGCCATGACGTGTGAACATGACATTTTTTCTGTTGGAACTTTCCGCAGGTGCATGACCCGTCAGGGTCGTCGTAATATAGATTCACTGTCTGTGTATTGTTCCCCTCCCATTTGACATATTTGGCGCAATTTGCTCATCGAACAACCCATTCTCATAGTCGTAAGTCCTTACTACATGGGTATATGACTTGTTCAGTCATTTTCCCATCCGCTTGAGACACAGCTTGGTCCATATTGCCCCAGTCTCCACTTCTTCCCTAATCCTGGTTCGTCGATCATCAAAGTATCCAACAAGCCTGTAGAAGGTGGCCTCCACAAGAGCTGCGATGGGGAGTGCACGGACTTCCTTGAACGCCCCATTGACACTATCTGCAATGTTCGATGTCATATTATTCCACCGTGTCCCATCGTAGCATGAATCAACAGCTCTCGACCAATATATTGATCCTTAGTTACCCAATCAGCGAGGCCCATTTCCATTCTAGCTTCTGTTCTCATGAATGATCTGACCCCTTTTTCGAATTTCCTCATAGATGATTTTTTACCTGCAAGGGTCACACAATGGAGGAGGTTTAGTAAGCAATGATAGGTTGAAAATAAAATAGTGAAATGTTTAATGAGACCTACATAGTGCTGTCAAGCGATGCTTCATGGGTGGACACTTTGCCTTGGCGTTGTAGTTGCTGGCGTAGTGACGTATGCACCAGCGCCAATGCCATCCATTACGGATCTTACCCATCGAATGCTTGATTCCGTCATGTTTGTCTGATATGACACAAACTCGGTGTCTGTCAGTTACGAACTCTTGAATGCAATTGAAGAACCACTCCCAGTTTTCTTGATTTTCCACGCTGACAATGGCGAATGCAACATTGAAGATGTTCTTGTTTCCATCAAACGAACTAGCAATGAGTAATGTATGCTTGTATTTTCCAGTAATGAAAGTGCCATCCACGATAAGCACATGCGGACAGTGCTTGAATCCTTCTATTCTAGGACCGAAAATCCAAAAAACTCGTTCGAACTGAAGAGCAGTACCTCTTGTTTGTGAAGTAACGAGAACAGTGACAAAATCCACTTGTGTACCGGGGTTCCAGTCCTGGATCGCCTTCAATACTGTTAGCAATTCGTTGTATGATCCTTCCCAGTCACCGTATATTTGCTCCATGGCGCGTTGCTTTCCGGTCCATGCTTTCTTGTACGATATGTTCCGTCCGAACCGATTCAAAACCTCAGCCTGGAGCTGTTTGATCCTAGCGTGAGGCGTCACTTTGACGAGATGGAAAATGGCATCAGCTACAACTTGGACATCGAGCTGCTTCGGGCTAATGTTGTCCATACTCCCTTCGCATGTATGAAATGGTTTTAGTTGACGGACGGTCCACATTCCGCTTTCATCGGTAGTGAGTCTGATTCTCCAATGACATCCGTTGTGCTTGTAGCCAGCACATTTGAGCTCCAGATCTGCCTTCTTAGACCGTGTCGTTGTCATCATTTGGTTGTTCTTCAAAGCGTAATGCTTGAACGCAAGTTGTGCATCTGCCTTCGACTCAAACTGTTGTCCAAGTGCGAATACAGGACCGTCAAGGTGAAAATTAGGAATTCTGTTCACGCCGTACTCGTGGTTGCCATTTACCATTTGTTCGCCGATGTCTGGCGTCAAATGCGTGAAACAATCAGGGGGGTGTATGCACCGGGTGGAGGTCGTGGATTGATGGGAATCTCTGGGGCACTGTCTGCTATCTCATCAGGCTCGGAGTGGATTTTGGCATCCCTATCTGTATTGATTTCACTCTCAGATGACTCTTGATCGTCACCACTCTTGGAACCCGGGGGCGTATCATTGCCCTCCTCCCGGTTTGGAGCAAGTGGCTGCACAATGGGTTCCCGTGACCTCCTGCTCGCAGTAGTGTCGAGTGACTACTTTCTTCGCACTCACTTGTCTGCCCGTATGACATGCTCACACTTGCACCCTCTGCGCCTTGTTGTAGAGGATGTCCGTTCTCGAACTCAAAATATAGCTCAGCGATGCGATAGGAGGGATTCGCGTTCATCATGTCGTACACGACCTTGAATCCTGTGGCGCCCATGATGGGGACTGCGAAGTGAGCCGTAAATTCGCCGCCAATGTAAAAGGGACACCTCCATGTTAGAGTGTTAATAACCGTCACGCTTGGCAAACCCATCTTCTTTAGGAACTTCGGGTATGCTTGCCATAGAGGTAGTCTCGCAACGAGATGCCTATCGTCCATGCTTAGTGGTGAGACCTCCGGTCGTTGTTCGGACGTTTCAAACAAATAAAAACTACTAATGCTAAGAAAAAGTGTATAGCAGATCGTATTCGACTCGAGGTTTCCTCTAATCGACTACTTTGAAGAAGCTGGCAAATTACTCAGGTTAAAACACGTTGTGCGTGGTGTGAGTTCCACGACTTCTAATCTATTAAGCAAAGGAAAACAAAAGACATAAAGATTAAAAGATTGACTAACGGGAAGATAGACGAACTTAGATTTCGAATCCCCCTTAGATCACCAGAGCAACGGCAATCACAAGATCAGCGGTTTTCAATTCTAATTCAATCGGCTTCTATACACCACCATAACTCCTTACCCTTAGGTTTAAGACCGGCGAACGTTCGCTCTATCCGTTCTAACTACCAAGATTAACTAGCCGCCCGGGTACGGTCGCCTCTCGCAACGACTTAATTAACTGGTGTAATTACTAATGATTTATGAGTTACTCTTGAAGCGGGTTAACCCTAACCGGTTCCTACGAAAGGCACGCTCCAATTATAAGGTTAATTGTTCAATTCGATGTTCTAAAGTAAGGCGAGCGTTCGCTTCTATCCTTAGCTTAACAAGCATCTAATCTAGGGGATCAATCCAGACAAGAAACATGAACAATGAAGAACGAATCAAACATGCAAAGAGAAACTGATTGAACTTCGAATCTAATTACCGCCAATCCGTGACCGCTTTAAAGCCCTGGGTCACTTAGGGTTCATCTAATCTAAGCTCTACAAGTTCAGTTACTCATATCAGAAACAAGAGAATCAAAGGCAACAATGAAGATCATCATACAGAGGAAGAACAGATAAAACTGAAAAACCTAATTCTGACGACTCCCCCGAAGCTTCAATCTCTTGGATCTTCAACTTTAAGCTCCGAGTTCTCCGAGGTGGAAGGATGGCGTCACGATCTCTCCACGGATCTTCGAACTCTCTAAACTCTATCTATCGACCCTAGAGTCGGCTGACTCTCAAAAGTCTGATTTGTGAAAATATGGAATAATGAATTGTTGTGTGTTGTTGTTTCTCTATTGTTGCCGGCTGCTTCTTTAAATAGGTACGTTTTAGGGTTTCCAATACAGCGCCGGATTTGGAAGGGATTTTCGCCGAAACCATAGGGACAGTTTCGGCGAAACTGGCTTGAGTTCAGGGCTCCGCCGGCTGTTCATTATTTTCGGTCCGAGCAGTTGAATGGTTTCGCCGAAACCATCCTTCTCTTGGCATCAGTTGATTTGAACTGCTGGTTTCGCCGAAACTGGAGGCCTGGTTTCGCCGAAACTGTAAGTGTGAATGGCAGATTTTTGGTTTGACTTGATTGGCTCCTTTGATCGATTCCGGTTCAGTTCCTCGATGTTCCTATGCCTTAGACACGTCCATGGCTACTTTATTTGACGGCAAAAACCTGTGCTAACATAAAAAACACTAGAAAACCATCAAATAGGCCCGAAAAGGGCCAAAGTAACCAAATCGGTAGGAAATAGGGTAGTTGAGTGAATATTCGCTATTTTAGCCCTAAAACCACGTTTCAAGCAAGGAAATGTCGCTTAAATGAGGCCGATAATCACGTCAAATCGAGTGTCATCAAATACCCCACACTTAAGCTTTTGCTTGTCCTCAAGCAAACTGAACTAGAACACACTCAAAATCACAAATGACACGAGATTAAACCGAGATTCGATTCTAACAATTTGGTTTAGACTGTTCCACGTAGAAAGAGTGACCTACACATGCAAGGACATCAACGAAACAAGTTTTCGATCTCACTAATTTCTGCACACTTCAAGTAGTGGTTTTTAACAAAGCTCGTTTCTTGGTAAAACAATTAATCATAATTAACCGACTACGATAACACCAATTCTAATGAGAAAAGACTTTAAGCTCTAGCCATGATGTGGACGCGGAGGTAGGAAAAGTGACGTGGCTATCGACTCGACTTCATCCGTTTCTAGATCTGTACGTTACATGTTCTAGCTAGGACCGCTTTTTAACAACGATTTATTTCAAGTTCAATTTCTTCCTTCAATTGATTTACTGCATACTAGTGCTCGATACCAAACACTTCACTTAGGTGTTGGACCTACCTAGCTCACAGTATTTGTGCTTATGCTAGTGCTCAACCCGAACACTTCACTTAGGTGTCGGGCTTGCCTAGCTTTATTTTTAGCACTTTTAAGAACTTAGCATTGATTCGATTAACTCAATTACTTGATTTAACCATTTAGCCACTTGGTCCTAGCTAGTTATAACTTTTTACACAAGATTTCGAATTGGATTTCCATCTAATCTCAAGCCACCATCACAGGTGATCAAATATGGAGTGAAAAACATGGAAGAAGCTAGCATGTATCATCTTAGAACGGTGTTATCGAGCTTTGTTATTAACAAGTCAATCAGTTTAATTAATTCAAGTTTCAACTACTGAAGTGATTTATGATCTGTTCTGACCTAGACTCGTTTAATATCAGTTCCGACACGTTGGCTACAGGTTCTAAGTGGAACAGTCTAGACGTCATTGTTCAAAATTGAAGTCAATTTAACATCAAAAGTCAAGAATTGAGCAATTCTATGCAAGAGAAATTTTCAAATTTGAACCACGGAATCATAGATAGCACAGAATCATAGATAGCAAGCAAGATCATGCATAATCCTAGAATCCTACCCCACACTTAAACGGTTCTGTGTCCTCACAGAATTAATCTAGAGTAGAGAGATACGAAGAACCTGGATGGTGATGGTCGGTGTGGAGGATGAACACGGAGCGTCCGGAGCAGAGCGGAGTAGCTACTCGAGATCCTACAAAACAAAAACAACAAAAAGATCAAAAGGATACCGGGACAAGTGTCCCGGATCCACACAGAATAAAAGTCGAACAAAGAAGGTTAAGGGGAATTTTAAAAATATTTTGACGATTGAATGAGAGACTGAAAGAAGGAAGAGAGAGGGTGAATCCGGATTTTAAAGGAATAGTTGGGTGATTTTCAAAATTATTTTCGGCGAAATTAAAAGGGTGGTTTCGCTGAAAATTTTAGTTCAAATCACTGCTTGGTTTTCAAAATCAATTTCGGCGAAAACAGTATAAATTTCGGACCGAAAATATGAAATAGGGAGACTCAGTTGAAAATCCAAAAGGTAATTTCACCGAAAATGGTAGTTCGGTTTCGCCGAAAATTTAGTTGGGATGGTTTCGCCGAAAATAGTATAAATTTTTGAGCCGAAAATAGGAAACAGGAAGAATGAGTTCGAAAATCAAGAATCAGTTTCGCCGAAAATGGTAGTGGCTTCGCCGAAAATTTTAAACTGTTCGGGTTTAAAATATTTTCGCAAATCCGGCCAACTTCATAAAATCACAGTTAAATCACAAAAATCGGAACGACCTCAATCAACTTGCTACTGACTCTATGACACACAAAATATACACGAAAAATAATAAATCAAACAAACTGACACTTTGGCTCCCCCGAACCTGACTCGAACGACGAAAAGACTGACTCAAAAATTCAAAAACGGACTCCAGCCGTGGGTTGCCTCCCACGAAGCGCTCTCTTTTAACGTCCTTGAGCCGGACGGTACCTGTTAGGGACCCCAACTCAGAAGTTCCTTGAAGTCAATCGTCTTCTTCAAGGCCAGCGGTTGAGTGCCATGTAGCACTCCAGAAGGGTGATGTAACCGGTAGTGTTCCAGTAGATCGTGGTTCTGGTTGGATGACCAGTTCTTCTTGAATTCTCCTTCTGGAGGAGGAAACAGGTAGTACGGCACGACATGATCAATGAGCTCCATCTTCTCTACCTGATGATCATCCAGATGTCTCTCGGGATCGAGTGTGTATACTTCCAAATCCTTGACGTCTTCGATCCCCACGTGCTCGTCTCTGGCTTGATCTATAGGTTGGTTCGGCGGGAGCTCGATTGAGGATATCTCCTCGATTTCTTCGTGCTCCTCTTCAGCTTCAACTTCAAGATGGATTGGCTCTATGTCTTCATCAACCACCACCGCCAAGGATTCTTCTAGCTCATGATAGTCATGGACGGGCTCATCTTCTTCTTCGAACATCTCCTGAGTGTGTTCTTCACTTAATTAATTTGGTTGCTCGAGCTTGATGTCCGTCGTGAGACGAGCTTGCAGCTTCGAAATGAGATCATCCAAGGCGGATTCTACTCTTGCCGTCTGTTGTGATTTTGATGAACTTGTGAGTTTATCTCTCTGTGAGCTTGTAGATTTGTAGAGATATTCTCCAAGAAGGATTCTATTCTCGTCGTCTGTTGTCGATGCTGATGAGCTAGCATATACATCTCTTGGTTATCCTCAATATACGGTGCTTCATCGACATACCACTCTTGGTACTGGTCATCCCACCTGTAATCCTGCATAATTAAAACTCAAAAACACTACCCAGGTAAATCATGAAAATATGGAGGGAAATTAACGGTAAGGCGGAAAGGTAGAAGAATAATTTGCCAACTCTTCTTTCAAACAATTAGAAGAGTCCCCGGCAACGGCGCCAATTTGGTGGTATCTCCGGTCGTTGTTCGGACGTTTCAACCAAATAAAAACTACTAATGCTAAGAAAAAGCGTATAGCAGATCGTATTCGACTCGAGGTTTCCTCTAATCGACTACTTTGAAGAAGCTGGCAAATTACTCAGGTTAAAACACGTTGTGCGTGGTGTGAGTTCCACGACTTCTAATCTATTAAGCAAAGGAAAACAAAAGACAGAAAGATTAAAAGATTGACTAACGGGAAGATAGACGAACTTAGATTTCGAATCCCCATTAGATCACCAGAGCAACGGCAATCACAAGATCAGCGGTTTTCAATTCTAATTCAATCGGTTTCTATACACCACCATAACTCCTTACCCTTAGGTTTAAGACCGGCGAACGTTCGCTCTATCCGTTCTAACTACCAAGATTAACTAGCCGCCCGGGTACGGTCGCCTCTCGCAACGACTTAATTAACTGGTGTAATTACTAATGATTTATGAGTTACTCTTGAAGTGGGTTAACCCTAACCAGTTCCTACGAAAGGCACGCTCCAATTATAAGGTTAATTGTTCAATTCGATGTTCTAAAGTAAGGCCAGCATTCGCTTCTATCCTTAGCTTAACAAGAATCTAATCTAGGGGATCAATCCAGACAAGAAACATGAACAATGAAGAACGAATCAAACATGCAAAGAGAAACTGATTGAACTTCGAATCTAATTACCGCCAATCCGTGACCGCTTTAAAGCCCTGGGTCACTTAGGGTTCATCTAATCTAAGCTCTACAAGTTCAGTTACTCATATCAGAAACAAGAGAATCAAAGGCAACAATGAAGATCATCATACAGAGGAAGAACAGATAAGAACTGAAAAACCTAAACATGAACAATGAAGAACGAATCAAACATGCAAAGAGAAACTGATTGAACTTCGAATCTAATTACCGCCAATCCGTGACCGCTTTAAAGCCCTGGGTCACTTAGGGTTCATCTAATCTAAGCTCTACAAGTTCAGTTACTCATATCAGAAACAAGAGAATCAAAGGCAACAATGAAGATCATCATACAGAGGAAGAACAGATAAGAACTGAAAAACCTAATTCTGACGACTCCCCCGAAGCTTCAATCTCTTGGATCTTCAACTTTAAGCTCCGAGTTCTCCGAGGTGGAAGGATGGCGTCACGATCTCTCCACGGATCTTCGAACTCTCTAAACTCTATCTATCGACCCTAGAGTCGGCTGACTCTCAAAAGTCTGATTTGTGAAAATATGAATAATGAATTGTTGTGTGTTGTTGTTTCTCTATTGTTGCCGGCTGCTTCTTTAAATAGGTACGTTTTAGGGTTTCCAATACAGCGCCGGATTTGGAAGGGATTTTCGCCAAAACCATAGGGACAGTTTCGGCGAAACTGGCTTTAGTTCAGGGCTCCGCCGGCTGTTCATTATTTTCGGTCCGAGCAGTTGAATGGTTTCGCCGAAACCATCCTTCTCTTGGCATCAGTTGATTTGAACTGCTGGTTTCGCCGAAACTGGAGGCCTGGTTTCGCCAAAACTGTAAGTGTGAATGGCAGATTTTCGGTTTGACTTTGATTGGCTCCTTTGATCGATTCCGGTTCAGTTCCTCGATGTTCCTATGCCTTAGACACGTCCATGGCTACTTTATTTGACGGCAAAAACCTGTGCTAACATAAAAACACTAGAAAACAATCAAATAGGCCCGAAAAGGGCCAAAGTAACCAAATCGGTAGGAAATAGGGTAGTTGAGTGAATATTCGCTATTTTAGCCCTAAAACCACGTTTCAAGCAAGGAAATGTCGCTTAAATGAGGCCGATAATCACGTCAAATCGAGTGTCATCAAATACCCCACACTTAAGCTTTTGCTTGTCCTCAAGCAAACTGAACTAGAACACACTCAAAATCACAAATGACACGAGATTAAACCGAGATTCGATTCTAACAATTTGGTTTAGACTGTTCCACGTAGAAAGAGTGACCTACACATGCAAGGACATCAACGAAACAAGTTTTCGATCTCACTAATTTCTGCACACTTCAAGTAGTGGTTTTTAACAAAGCTCGTTTCTTGGTAAAACAATTAATCATAATTAACCGACTACGATAACACCAATTCTAATGAGAAAAGACTTTAAGCTCTAGCCATGATGTGGACGCGGAGGTAGGAAAAGTGACGTGGCTATCGACTCGACTTCATCCGTTTCTAGATCTGTACGTTACATGTTCTAGCTAGGACCGCTTTTTAACAACGATTTATTTCAAGTTCAATTTCTTCCTTCAATTGATTTACTGCATACTAGTGCTCGATACCAAACACTTACTTAGGTGTTGGACCTGCCTAGCTCACATTATTTGTGCTTATGCTAGTGCTCAACCGAACACTTCACTTAGGTGTCGGGCTTGCCTAGCTTTATTTTTAGCACTTTTATGAACTTAGCATTGATTCGATTAACTCAATTACTTGATTTAACCATTTAGCCACTTGGTCCTAGCTAGTTATAACTTTTTACACAAGATTTCGAATTGGATTTCCATCTAATCTCAAGCCACCATCACAGGTGATCAAATATGGAGTGAAAAACATGGAAGAAGCTAGCATCTATCATCTTAGAACGGTGTTATCGAGCTTTGTTATTAACAAGTCAATCAGTTTAATTAATTCAAGTTTCAACTACTGAAGTGATTTATGATCTGTTCTGACCTAGACTCGTTTAATATCAGTTCCGACACGTTGGCTACAGGTTCTAAGTGGAACAGTCTAGACGTCATTGTTCAAAATTGAAGTCAATTTAACATCAAAAGTCAAGAATTGAGCAATTCTATGCAAGAGAAATTTTCAAATTTGAACCACGGAATCATAGATAGCACAGAATCATAGATAGCAAGCAAGATCATGCATAATCCTAGAATCCTACCCCACACTTAAACGGTTCTGTGTCCTCACAGAATTAATCTAGAGTAGAGAGATACGAAGAACCTGGATGGTGATGGTCGGTGTGGGGGATGAACACGGAGCGTCCGGAGCAGAGCGGAGTAGCTACTCGAGATCCTACAAAACAAAAACAACAAAAAGATCAAAAGGATACCGGGACAAGTGTCCCGGATCCACACAGAATAAAAGTCGAACAAAGAAGGTTAAGGGGAATTTTAAAAATATTTTGACGATTGAATGAGAGACTGAAAGAAGGAAGAGAGAGGGTGAATCCGGATTTTAAAGGAATAGTTGGGTGATTTTCAAAATTATTTTCGGCGAAATTAAAAGGGTGGTTTCGCTGAAAATTTTAGTTCAAATCACTGCTTGGTTTTCAAAATCAATTTCGGCGAAAACAGTATAAATTTCGGACCGAAAATATGAAATAGGGAGACTCAGTTGAAAATCCAAAAGGTAATTTCGCCGAAAATGGTAGTTCGGTTTCGCCGAAAATTTAGTTGGGATGGTTTCGCCGAAAATAGTATAAATTTTCGAACCGAAAATAGGAAACAGGAAGAATGAGTTCGAAAATCAAGAATCAGTTTCGCCGAAAATGGTAGTGGCTTCGCCGAAAATTTTAAACTGTTCGGGTTTAAAATATTTTCGCAAATCCGGCCAACTTCAGAAAATCACAGTTAAATCCACAAAAATCGGAACGACCTCAATCAACTTGCTACTGACTCTATGACACACAAAATATACACGAAAAATAATAAATCAAACAAACTGACACTTTGGCTCCCCCGAACCTGACTCGAACGACGAAAAGACTGACTCAAAAATTCAAAAACGGACTACAGCCGTGGGTTGCCTCCCACGAAGCGCTCTCTTTTAACGTCCTTGAGCCGGACGGTACCTGTTAGGGACCCCAACTCAGAAGTTCCTTGAAGTCAATCGTCTTCTTCAAGGCCAGCGGTTGAGTGCCATGTAGCACTCCAGAAGGGTGATGTAACCGGTAGTGTTCCAGTAGATCGTGGTTCTGGTTGGATGACCAGTTCTTCTTGAATTCTCCTTCTGGAGGAGGAAACAAGTAGTACGACACGGCATGATCAATGAGCTCCATCTTCTCTACCTGATGATCATCCAGATGTCTCTCGGGATCAGTGTGTATACTTCCAAATCCTTGACGTCTTCGATCCCCACGTGCTCGTCTCTAGCTTGATCTATAGGTTGGTTCGGCGGGAGCTCGATTGAGGATATCTCCTCGATTTCTTCGTGCTCCTCTTCAGCTTCAACTTCAAGATGGATTGGCTCTATGTCTTCATCAACCACCACCGCCAAGGATTCTTCTAGCTCATGATAGTCATGGACGGGCTCATCTTCTTCTTCGAACATCTCCTGAGCGTGTTCTTCACTTAATTAATTTGGTTGCTCGAGCTTGATGTCCGTCGTGAGACGAGCTTGCAGCTTCGAAATGAGATCATCCAAGGCGGATTCTACTCTTGCCGTCTGTTGTGATTTTGATGAACTTGTGAGTTTATCTCTCTGTGAGCTTGTAGATTTGTAGAGATATTCTCCAAGAAGGATTCTATTCTCGTCGTCTGTTGTCGATGCTGATGAGCTAGCATATACATCTCTTGGTTATCCTCAATATACGGTGCTTCATCGACATACCACTCTTGGTACTGGTCATCCCACCTGTAATCCTGCATAATTAAAACTCAAAAACACTACCCAGGTAAATCATGAAAATATGGAGGGAAATTAACGGTAAGGCGGAAAGGTAGAAGAATAATTTGCCAACTCTTCTTTCAAACAATTAGAAGAGTCCCCGGCAACGGCGCCAATTTGGTGGTATCTCCGGTCGTTGTTCGGACGTTTCAACCAAATAAAAACTACTAATGCTAAGAAAAAGCGTATAGCAGATCGTATTCGACTCGAGGTTTCCTCTAATCGACTACTTTGAAGAAGCTGGCAAATTACTCAGGTTAAAACACGTTGTGCGTGGTGTGAGTTCCACGACTTCTAATCTATTAAGCAAAGGAAAACAAAAGACAGAAAGATTAAAAGATTGACTAACGGGAAGATAGACGAACTTAGATTTCGAATCCCCATTAGATCACCAGAGCAACGCAATCACAAGATCAGCGGTTTTCAATTCTAATTCAATCGGTTTCTATACACCACCATAACTCCTTACCCTTAGGTTTAAGACCGGCGAACGTTCGCTCTATCCGTTCTAACTACCAAGATTAACTAGCCGCCCGGGTACGGTCGCCTCTCGCAACGACTTAATTAACTGGTGTAATTACTAATGATTTATGAGTTACTCTTGAAGCGGGTTAACCCTAACCAGTTCCTACGAAAGGCACGCTCCAATTATAAGGTTAATTGTTCAATTCGATGTTCTAAAGTAAGGCCAGCATTCGCTTCTATCCTTAGCTTAACAAGAATCTAATCTAGGGGATCAATCCAGACAAGAAACATGAACAATGAAGAACGAATCAAACATGCAAAGAGAAACTGATTGAACTTCGAATCTAATTACCGCCAATCCGTGACCGCTTTAAAGCCCTGGGTCACTTAGGGTTCATCTAATCTAAGCTCTACAAGTTCAGTTACTCATATCAGAAACAAGAGAATCAAAGGCAACAATGAAGATCATCATACAGAGGAAGAACAGATAAGAACTGAAAAACCTAAACATGAACAATGAAGAACGAATCAAACATGCAAAGAGAAACTGATTGAACTTCGAATCTAATTACCGCCAATCCGTGACCGCTTTAAAGCCCTGGGTCACTTAGGGTTCATCTAATCTAAGCTCTACAAGTTCAGTTACTCATATCAGAAACAAGAGAATCAAAGGCAACAATGAAGATCATCATACAGAGGAAGAACAGATAAGAACTGAAAAACCTAATTCTGACGACTCCCCCGAAGCTTCAATCTCTTGGATCTTCAACTTTAAGCTCCGAGTTCTCCGAGGTGGAAGGATGGCGTCACGATCTCTCCACGGATCTTCGAACTCTCTAAACTCTATCTATCGACCCAGAGTCGGCTGACTCTCAAAAGTCTGATTTGTGAAAATATGAATAATGAATTGTTGTGTGTTGTTGTTTCTCTATTGTTGCCGGCTGCTTCTTTAAATAGGTACGTTTTAGTGTTTCCAATACAGCGCCGGATTTGGAAGGGATTTTCGCCAAAACCATAGGGACAGTTTCGGCGAAACTGGCTTGAGTTCAGGGCTCCGCCGGCTGTTCATTATTTTCGGTCCGAGCAGTTGACTGGTTTCGCCGAAACCATCCTTCTCTTGGCATCAGTTGATTTGAACTGCTGGTTTCGCCGAAACTGGAGGCCTGGTTTCGCCAAAACTGTAAGTGTGAATGGCAGATTTTCGGTTTGACTTTGATTGGCTCCTTTGATCGATTCCGGTTCAGTTCCTCGATGTTCCTATGCCTTAGACACGTCCATGGCTACTTTATTTGACGGCAAAAACCTGTGCTAACATAAAAACACTAGAAAACCATCAAATAGGCCCGAAAAGGGCCAAAGTAACCAAATCGGTAGGAAATAGGGTAGTTGAGTGAATATTCGCTATTTTAGCCCTAAAACCACGTTTCAAGCAAGGAAATGTCGCTTAAATGAGGCAGATAATCACGTCAAATCGAGTGTCATCAAATACCCCACACTTAAGCTTTTGCTTGTCCTCAAGCAAACTGAACTAGAACACACTCAAAATCACAAATGACACGAGATTAAACCGAGATTCGATTCTAACAATTTGGTTTAGACTGTTCCAAGTAGAAAGAGTGACCTACACATGCAAGGACATCAACGAAACAAGTTTTCGATCTCACTAATTTCTGCACACTTCAAGTAGTGGTTTTTAACAAAGCTCGTTTCTTGGTAAAACAATTAATCATAATTAACCGACTACGATAACACCAATTCTAATGAGAAAAGACTTTAAGCTCTAGCCATGATGTGGACGCGGAGGTAGGAAAAGTGACGTGGCTATCGACTCGACTTCATCCGTTTCTAGATCTGTACGTTACATGTTCTAGCTAGGACCGCTTTTTAACAACGATTTATTTCAAGTTCAATTTCTTCCTTCAATTGATTACTGCATACTAGTGCTCGATACCAAACACTTCACTTAGGTGTTGGACCTGCCTAGCTCACATTATTTGTGCTTATGCTAGTGCTCAACCCGAACACTTCACTTAGGTGTCGGGCTTGCCTAGCTTTATTTTTAGCACTTTTAAGAACTTAGCATTGATTCGATTAACTCAATTACTTGATTTAACCATTTAGCCACTTGGTCCTAGCTAGTTATAACTTTTTACACAAGATTTCAATTGGATTTCCATCTAATCTCAAGCCACCATCACAGGTGATCAAATATGGAGTGAAAAACATGGAAGAAGCTAGCATCTATCATCTTAGAACGGTGTTATCGAGCTTTGTTATTAACAAGTCAATCAGTTTAATTAATTCAAGTTTCAACTACTGAAGTGATTTATGATCTGTTCTGACCTAGACTCGTTTAATATCAGTTCCGACACGTTGGCTACAGGTTCTAAGTGGAACAGTCTAGACGTCATTGTTCAAAATTGAAGTCAATTTAACATCAAAAGTCAAGAATTGAGCAATTCTATGCAAAAGAAATTTTCAAATTTGAACCACGGAATCATAGATAGCACAGAATCATAGATAGCAAGCAAGATCATGCATAATCCTAGAATCCTACCCCACACTTAAACGGTTCTGTGTCCTCACAGAATTAATCTAGAGTAGAGAGATACGAAGAACCTGGATGGTGATGGTCGGTGTGGGGGATGAACACGGAGCGTCCGGAGCAGAGCGGAGTAGCTACTCGAGATCCTACAAAACAAAAACAACAAAAAGATCAAAAGGATACCGGGACAAGTGTCCCGGATCCACACAGAATAAAAGTCGAACAAAGAAGGTTAAGGGGAATTTTAAAAATATTTTGACGATTGAATGAGAGACTGAAAGAAGGAAGAGAGGGTGAATCCGGATTTTAAAGGAATAGTTGGGTGATTTTCAAAATTATTTTCGGCGAAATTAAAAGGGTGGTTTCGCTGAAAATTTTAGTTCAAATCACTGCTTGGTTTTCAAAATCAATTTCGGCGAAAACAGTATAAATTTCGGACCGAAAATATGAAATAGGGAGACTCAGTTGAAAATCCAAAAGGTAATTTCGCCGAAAATGGTAGTTCGGTTTCGCCGAAAATTTAGTTGGGATGGTTTCGCCGAAAATAGTATAAATTTTCGAACCGAAAATAGGAAACAGGAAGAATGAGTTCGAAAATCAAGAATCAGTTTCGCCGAAAATGGTAGTGGCTTCGCCGAAAATTTTAAACTGTTCGGGTTTAAAATATTTTCGCAAATCCGGCCAACTTCAGAAAATCACAGTTAAATCCACAAAAATCGGAACGACCTCAATCAACTTGCTACTGACTCTATGACACACAAAATATACACGAAAAATAATAAATCAAACAAACTGACACTTTGGCTCCCCCGAACCTGACTCGAACGACGAAAAGACTGACTCAAAAATTCAAAAACGGACTACAGCCGTGGGTTGCCTCCCACGAAGCGCTCTCTTTTAACGTCCTTGAGCCGGACGGTACCTGTTAGGGACCCCAACTCAGAAGTTCCTTGAAGTCAATCGTCTTCTTCAAGGCCAGCGGTTGAGTGCCATGTAGCACTCCAGAAGGGTGATGTAACCGGTAGTGTTCCAGTAGATCGTGGTTCTGGTTGGATGACCAGTTCTTCTTGAATTCTCCTTCTGGAGGAGGAAACAAGTAGTACGACACGGCATGATCAATGAGCTCCATCTTCACTACCTGATGATCATCCAGATGTCTCTCGGGATCGAGTGTGTATACTTCCAAATCCTTGACGTCTTCGATCCCCACGTGCTCGTCTCTAGCTTGATCTATAGGTTGGTTCGGCGGGAGCTCGATTGAGGATATCTCCTCGATTTCTTCGTGCTCCTCTTCAGCTTCAACTTCAAGATGGATTGGCTCTATGTCTTCATCAACCACCACCGCCAAGGATTCTTCTAGCTCATGATAGTCATGGACGGGCTCATCTTCTTCTTCGAACATCTCCTGAGCGTGTTCTTCACTTAATTGATTTGGTTGCTCGAGCTTGATGTCCGTCGTGAGACGAGCTTGCAGCTTCGAAATGAGATCATCCAAGGCGGATTCTACTCTTGCCGTCTGTTGTGATTTTGATGAACTTGTGAGTTTATCTCTCTGTGAGCTTGTAGATTTGTAGAGATATTCTCCAAGAAGGATTCTATTCTCGTCGTCTGTTGTCGATGCTGATGAGCTAGCATATACATCTCTTGGTTATCCTCAATATACGGTGCTTCATCGACATACCACTCTTGGTACTGGTCATCCCACCTGTAATCCTGCATAATTAAAACTCAAAAACACTACCCAGGTAAATCATGAAAATATGGAGGGAAATTAATGGTAAGGCGGAAAGGTAGAAGAATAATTTGCCAACTCTTCTTTCAAACAATTAGAAGAGTCCCCGGCAACGGCGCCAATTTGGTGGTATCTCCGGTCGTTGTTCGGACGTTTCAACCAAATAAAAACTACTAATGCTAAGAAAAAGCGTATAGCAGATCGTATTCGACTCGAGGTTTCCTCTAATCGACTACTTTGAAGAAGCTGGCAAATTACTCAGGTTAAAACACGTTGTGCGTGGTGTGAGTTCCACGACTTCTAATCTATTAAGCAAAGGAAAACAAAAGACAGAAAGATTAAAAGATTGACTAACGGGAAGATAGACGAACTTAGATTTCGAATCCTCCTTAGATCACCAGCGCAACGGCAATCACAAGATCAGCGGTTTTCAATTCTAATTCAATCGGTTTCTATACACCACCATAACTCCTTACCCTTAGGTTTAAGACCGGCGAACGTTCGCTCTATCCGTTCTAACTACCAAGATTAACTAGCCGCCCGGGTACGGTCGCCTCTCGCAACGACTTAATTAACTGGTGTAATTACTAATGATTTATGAGTTACTCTTGAAGCGGGTTAACCCTAACCGGTTCCTACGAAAGGCACGCTCCAATTATAAGGTTAATTGTTCAATTCGATGTTCTAAAGTAAGGCGAGCGTTCACTTCTATCCTTAGCTTAACAAGAATCTAATCTAGGGGATCAATCCAGACAAGAAACATGAACAATGAAGAACGAATCAAACATGCAAAGAGAAACTGATTGAACTTCGAATCTATTTACCGCCAATCCGTGACCGCTTTAAAGCCCTGGGTCACTTAGGGTTCATCTAATCTAAGCTCTACAAGTTCAGTTACTCATATCAGAAACAAGAGAATCAAAGGCAACAATGAAGATCATCATACAGAGGAAGAACAATAAGAACTGAAAAACCTAATTATGACGACTCCCCCGAAGCTTCAATCTCTTGGATCTTCAACTTTAAGCTTCGAGTTCTCCGAGGTGGAAGGATGGCGTCACGATCTCTCCACGGATCTTTGAACTCTCTAAACTCTATCTATCGACCCTAGAGTCGGCTGACTCTCAAAAGTCTGATTTGTGAAAATATGAATAATGAATTGTTGTGTGTTCTTGTTTCTCTATTGTTGTCGGCTGCTTCTTTAAATTGGTACGTTTTAGGGTTTCCAATACAGTGCCGGATTTGGAAGGGATTTTCGCCGAAACCATAGGGACAGTTTCGGCGAAACTGGCTTGAGTTCAGGGCTCCGCCGGCTGTTCATTATTTTCGGTCCGAGCAGTTGAATGGTTTCGCCGAAACCATCCTTCTCTTGGCATCAGTTGATTTGAACTGCTGGTTTCGCCGAAACTGGAGGCCTGGTTTCGCCGAAACTGTAAGTGTGAATGGCAGATTTTCGGTTTGACTTTGATTGGCTCCTTTGATCGATTCCGGTTCAGTTCCTCGATGTTCCTATGCCTTAGACACGTCCATGGCTACTTTATTTGACGGCAAAAACCTGTGCTAACATAAAAACACTAGAAAACCATCAAATAGGCCCGAAAAGGGCCAAAGTAACCAAATCGGTAGGAAATAGGGTAGTTGAGTGAATATTCGCTATTTTACCCCTAAAACCACGTTTCAAGCAAGGAAATGACGCTTAAATGAGGCCGATAATCACGTCAAATCGAGTGTCATCACTTAGCCGGATAAGGTTGCCTCCGACGTAAGATAGACCTGAAGCCGTGTTGTCCACTTGTTCGCCACCCCATCGAAGCCAGAATGCAAACCCCGTTTGTAAGCAATACAAAGATGAAATGATTTTTTTGAGATGACAACGGTCTTAACGCTTGTTCACAATAAATATTAAATCTGGTAGTGGGAGGCAGCTGGCAAGATTCTCCCCTATGAACCATGTGATCACCTGACTTTGCGTTAGTGGCAAGTGGGAGGTATCTGGCAAAATTCTCCACTGTCAAACCATGTGAACACCTGACTTTGCGTCAGTGGCAAGTGGGAGGTAGCTGGCAAGATTCTCCACTATCAAACAGGGTAGTGGACTGCAGCTGTGTAGTCTAGTGTGAAATATGGAGTACAAGTTGCAGATAAGAACTAGCATTCCTCAAATATAATACTACAAGTACGAAAATGAAATAGTACAAGTTCGAAAATAAGATACTACAAGTCTGAAAATGAAATACGACAAGTCTAAAAATGAAATACTGCAAGTCTGAAAATGAAATACGACAAGTCTGAAAATGAAATACAAAGTAGTGTAATCCTCTATCCACGTCTACGTCCACCACCTCTACGCCCACCCCTAGCATGGTCTCTGGCCAAATGCCCACCTGTGCCGCACATAGCTGGTCTAGGATCCTGTCGCAATCCATAGCGTGGTGGTGGCTGGGTGTAGTCATCGTCATCATCGTATGTGGCATCCATCTGTATCGTCGGTGCAGGGGTGTGCTGCTGCTGTGCCCTACTACTCTCTCCATGATGCTGCTGAGATGGTGCTCACCACTGCTGCTGGGTGGGCGGAACAAAGGACTGACTCTGCTACTAGCTGGGCGGACCAAATGACTGACTCTGCTGCTGGCTGGGTGTAACAAAGGCTTGAACCTGTGTCTGATCCCAATCCCAGTACTGCGTGTACTGTGTCTCCTGGAAGTCATCGAGGGGGTTGGAGTCTCTGTACCATGGCCTCTGTGGCTTGCCAGTCTCAAACTGTGCAAGGTCGGGCTCCCACAAGCCCGGAGCAATTGGTACGTTACGTCGCTGTCTGACGGTGCGTGTAGGCGGGATCCTAGCCTGTGACATCTCTGGCGCCAGGTAGTCATCATGCGGTGCATGTGTGGGTTGGGCAGGTGCCCTCTATGGTATCCTCCGCTCTAGTGTCCTCTGTATAGCACCAGCTGCATGCATGAGCGAGCGAAGGGTAGCATGCATCTCCCGCTGGTCCTGTGGTGTGATGTGCGGCTATCCAGTCGTGACGTACAAACGCTCAATGCCATCGATCTAAAAGAAAAAAACAACATAAGACATCAGCAATCAACCTTCAAACGAAAAGCCAGATAGCTAATATGCATCCCTAAACCCCCACATACCAAAGTCTCCATGACGGTGCCTCGTCGTGACACAGTACGTCGTGTGTGTGCGTGGTACCACTGCGAGTAGTCACCGTGGAAGCTCCAATCCTCAGCGTCAATCATCCATGGACCTGCCGCCTCATGATGAAATCGCTGCTCCCAAAACCGGAGATATCAAGGGTACCTCGCAACCCAGTCAGCCTGTCGTGTTCCCCTCTGTGTGGTCTCCAAGTTGATCATGACCTCCGAACGTGGCATGTCAAACGTCGGTAGTGGTTGGTCCATCCCAAACTGGCGTAATACACGATCAGGTCTATGCCACATGACACTGAAGTAGCATATAAGCAGTGTGACGATGCGGTATGTGACGAATGACTGAGGACTATGGCCCTCAAACCCAACCCATGGTTCCCACTACAAATGATTAACAAAGAAAAAGAAAGATTAGCTTAATAATCCAACGGTGAAGTGTTCTACATATTGAACTCTAGTAAAACCTACTATGAATGGTGTCCCCTCGTCCAGAATCTGGTGGTATTCAGCAAGTAAGATGAATCGTAGCTTGTCTTTAAACCAAGGCGCCCACCTACGTTCAAATAATCTCGATAGTTAGAGCTACGTTGCAATGAATCTTGTGCTCGCACTTTAAACTATATGTGTTCAACTTACCCTGGCAGGCGCGGAATCGTCCTCCCCTCTGGTCTCTTCTTTCTCTTCGAATGAACCCGTCGAGCTATAGAGGGAAATCTCTCCAAAGCCCACACTTGGAGCAACGCCAACCAGCCACCAATGTCACCAATGTGCTCGGCGGTGGTGCCACTCTCAATCCGAAATGCGGTACGCCCAAGCTCTCGGTACAACCAAGACAGTGCGGCCGCCCCCATGCATACTCTCCGACGCGCTCAATATCCTCAAGTAAAGGAAGCATGAATAGGTGAGCATACGCTCCCGAGCGATCGACAAAGATACAACTGCCGAAGAAGTCCACAATGTAGGCACGACAATACTAATGTATGGTATGAATATCGTCGTCGCTAATGGCACCCTCACGGTATGCGAAGTGGGAGCGCAACCAGGTCATCTTAATCCTCCCTGAAAGTACATCAGACGTAGCCAGCTTCTTCCTTAGCTGGCTCTCAACGTAATCACAAAGCTCCTTCAAATCAGTATGAATGAGCTTAGGTGAAGTGACGGGGAGACCATCTACGCTCAAACCAGTGATGAAGTGCACGTCCTCCAGTGTGATCGTCGCCTCACCGCCGTACAGATGTAAGGTGTTGGTCTCTGGACGCCACCTCTCACTAGAGCAGTGATGAGGTCTGGATCGGGAGTTAGTTTTAGGGCATCCCTAAGTTTATCTAACCCAATATCGAATAGGATCGACTCGAACCTAGGATCGTAGTCTACGATCTTCTTAGAATTACGACACGTATGTGTCATGTGCGGCTCCTAATATTTAAGGAACATATGAGAGAAGTAATTAGTCAACTTAGTAATTCTAATAACGTAATTTGAATAGTAACATAAATATAATAATAATCTAATTCTAATAAGATTATTCTATTAACCTAATTCTAATAATAACCTAATTCTAATAACATAATTCTTATAACCTACGTAATTCTACAATTTCATAACATACTTCTAATAACAGTTGCATACTTATTAGTTAATAATTGCATAAATATATAAATGCTTACATAATTGCATAGTTATTAATCAATAATTGAATACATGATGGTATTGTTAAATAAATTAATGTATTTCCTAAATAAATAAATTATTAACATGGTCATTATTAACTAAATAGTAACTGATTATTGCATTCAAATCATGGTCATTACTAACTAATTACATGCATATCATACATTTCCTAATATTCACATTCAATATTTATCATACATTTTTAGATATATACTCACAGAGTACTAACCTCAGCGTCGAATACTAGAGCCGCGCGATGTCAATCACTGTCCCCCACAAAATGCCCGGGTTGCTCGGGCCAACGGACACGCCCTCGGGAACATCTCCAAACATGTAGTCCATCTACGTTCAAACATGCATTCGTCACAAACCATAAACAATAATCAACTCATAACACTTAAGATTATAAGGGTTACCTCCTAAGCACGAATGAGGAATGACGAACGAAGGCTTTCTTTGGATTGATCGCTTTGAACACAATAGCTACAAATGCAATAATCAAATTAGTACTCAAACTAATCAAAATACTAAAAAAACATACTAAATTCGGATTCACACCTTGATAATTGAGAGAGAATGAGTGAGAGGTGTGAAGGATCAATGAAGGAGGGTGGTTTTTATAGGAACTGGAGGGGGATCTGCCCAGCGCGGCGCCCACCAGCTAATTAGTCCAAGTTATAACATAGTCCACGTTATAACATAGTCCACATTTTTTACAAAATTGGCTAATATAGCTCAGATATAAAATATTGTTTATATAGGTTGCATTAGTAAAACACATACTGCATTAGTAAAAGATGAATTATTCTCTCTAGCGGAGCAGTTCCACGGTAGTTTCGTCACATACTGCATAGTTTATGTCCTATGGAAGCTTCCGATCGAACCCTTTCTTGCAGGGTACGATCTGATCGGGCATGTCGACGGCACAAGTGTAGCTCAAGCCCGAGCTACAGCTGATGGTGGTGTATCAGCGGATTTTACCATGTGGTACCGTCAGGATCAGCTCATTTTGGGATGGCTCATCAATTCCCTGTCACCGACGGTGATCCACGCCCTAGTTGGAGTCCACACGGCGCGTGAAGCGTGGCAGGCCCTAGCTACGGCCTTCGGCTCAGGGAGTCCCTCCTAAATCAGGTCACTCAAGTCCCAACTGTAACATCCCAACCTTTTCTAACAAGATAATGTCCGCTTTGGGCCCACCCCTCACGGATTTGTTTTTGGGTGTTAGTGGGATTTGAACCCATGGCTTCCTCCTCTCAAGATCAAACCCCCACCACTACGCCCCAAAATGCATCATGTCAGTTAAGGTTGAACTATTCCACATATCCCGTAGATCTCCCCGTGCTTTGTCGATGTGGGATCTGCCTAGGATGTCACATACCCCTCAAGGACTCAACGTCCTCGTTGAGGTTTGCCCCACCATCGTTCAAGAGGGATGGGGATGGGTTTTATTACCACTGTAACATCCCAACCTTTTCTGACAAGATATTGTCTGCTTTGGGCCCAGCCCTCACAGAATTTTTTTTAGGTATTGGTGGGATTTGAACCCATGACCTCCTCCTCTCAAGATCAAACCCCCACTACTACCCCCCAAAATGCGTCATGTCAGTTAAGGTTGAACTATTCCACATATCCCGTAGATCACCCCCGTGCTTTGTCGATGTGGGATCTGCCTAGGATGTCACACCAACTCCTTGATTTAGAATTATCTAATGATTCTATTGTTGATTACCTCCAGAAGGCGAAGAATATTGCTGACCGCCTTCATTCCCTTGGCCAACCCGTCAAGGATGGCGATCTGGTTCAGCATGTCACCCGTGGATTGCCCTCGGCATACAGGCCCTTAGTGAGATCACTCCACAATCGCACGGTGGAGATAACATTCCTGGAGTTGCACGGGATGGGGAATTGGAATTTTCTAGCGCAATTTAAAAAAAATATGTACCGTCAGTAGCCAAATGCGTAACTATGTCCATATCTAGCACAATCTGACAGGCAGCCAGCGATCCGCCACCCAGCCAGCGCATCGCTGGCTGCCTTGTAAATTTTGACCGTTGCAGCGCATCGACACATGGCGAGCGGACCATTACAACTAGCCGTTATGTAACGGCAGGATGGTTCCCAGCAAGTGATGCACTCACCAGCCAGCGCATCGCTGGCTGGAAACGACTCTGCCGTTACACAGTAGCAAGTATAAATACCCCCCCACTACCCATCCATTTCTTCACACCTCTTCTCATCATCATTCTCAATTTTGAGTTCAACCACCGTGGGACGCCGATCCAGGGAGAATCTATATTCATGGGCGACGGAGCGAGTTCCTGTTATAGTGGTCAGAGTAGTCAGAGCAATCAAACACATCCGAGACAATTGCGTGGAGCTAGCATGCAAGAAACTACGGTAGCGCACTTGGGAAATGATGACTAAGGAGACTCATCAGAGAGCAACGTCAACTCGGAGCAAGACTCAACATATGTATCTGAGCCGGACGTTGAACGTCAACCCTTTGTGGATGCACAACCACCGAGAGACGACACCCCCGAGCCATTTTACAAATTTACCAGAAGATATTGGTGAACTGATGACTGCAAGGAACAACGAGTACGACATTCATAACGTTCCACGGTGGCACATTGACGGGCCAGGGTTTGTGATTGGGCAACAATTTGAAAGCAAACTTGTGGCTCAAGTTAGTCTCAAGCAATATGAACTCAGGAATAACCGCATGTTATGCACGACACGGTCTAGCAAATGGTTGCTTGAACAACGATGTCATGGATACCAAAGCAATGGCTGCCTGTGGAGGATAAGGCTCACTACAGATGAAAGCGATGTGTGGATGGTAAAGCAATTCAATCTAACCCATCTATGTTTGGGCAGCCAGAATAATATCAGTCCGAGCCAGCTGGATGTCAATGTCATAGCTGATGCAGTGAGGCCCTTTGCCCAAGCACGTCCCCATGTTCGGATCAAACTTCTTCAGACAGAGATTTTTACTATGTACAAACGACAAATTTCATACAAGAAGGCATGAAACGGCAAACATCGCGCCATGGAGCGTATATATGGTAATTGGGAGGAATCATACAACGAGTTACCTACCCTCATGAAGGCCATACAGGATCGGAACTATGGGACGCAAGTTGAATTCGTCACGAGACCAATCACAACGGATGCTGGAGATACCGTCTCCCAATTTGACCGTGTATTTTGGAGTTTCGCCCCGTCCATCGAAGGTTTCACACATTGTCCTCCTATGCTCGTCGTCGACGGTACCTTCATGACAGGAAAATACAAGCACACACAACTCATGGCTAGTTCGTTCGATGGTAATAAGAACATCTTCACTGTGGCTTTCGCAATTGTGGACGTTGAGAGCAAGGAGACTTGGGAATGGTTCTTTGATTGCATACAACGGCTAGTCACACAGAGACACGGAGTATGTGTCATATCTGACCGACATGCGAGCATCGTGAGTGCAATGGAGAAAATCAGATTTGGATGGCATTGGCGGTGGTGCGCCCGACACTATGTAAGCAATTACAACAAAAGCGCCAAGAACTCAAAACTCAAAGGCCGCCTTATGAATTTATGTAAGTATCATGACACTCCACCAATTACTTAACAAATTCGACGTACATCATTCTAATCCATTCTCCCTTACGTGAAGCTAAACGGGGTCCTTGAGAAAGTTCATAAGGGGGGCAACAAGATTCGCAAGGGACGACCCCGCGAATAAAAAGTGGGCGCTTGAAGATCAATTGTATTGGTCAAGAGCCGTAGACGCTCAACACGACGGGGCACGATGGAACCACTTGACATCAAACATGGTGGAAAGCATGATTGGGGCATTCAAGTCAATCCGGGCTCTCCCAGTTGCAGCTTTGGTGGAATCCACTTTCTACAGGTTGCAAATGTATTTCAAAGATCGACGGAAGAGGGTTCGAGAAGAACAGGCAGTCGGTGCAATCTGGACGAAGAAGTGTCTTTCCCACCTGCAGAAACGAGTGAATATGGCCACTTCCCACACAGTGAGGCAATTCGATTATGATGCTGGCATATTCGAAATGCAGACGGTGATAAATCGCAGCAATAGGAAGGGAAACAATAGGCAAAGTAGTTCGCTTGGACTACGAGGAGGGGGACGGTTATTGCTCGTGCGGCAAGTTCCAACAGCTAAAGATGTCGTGTTCACATGTCGTGGCCGCATGTAACGCCGCGAATCAAGATCCCTTATACTACGCCAAGCCCAACACAGGTTGGAAACAGTAAGACAGATATACGGAAGGAGTTTCCTCCCTATCAGCTCGAAAGAGGACTGGGAGCCACATGGAGGGCCTAAGGTGGTGCATGACCCAGGAAGGGTGAGGGCGATGGGGCGACCACGGCATTCTCACATACACAATGAGATGGACTGGGTTGAAACTATTGAGCCTCACTGTAGTTATTGCCAACAAGAAGGGCACAATAAAAGGACGTGCCCACGTGCGAGGCGAAGCAGCAAAAATCCAAACCCTACAAGGAAAGTTAATTGCACTATGAAATGTTTGGTAGTCTGTTGGTAGTCTGTTTGAAATGTTTGGTTGTCAATTTCATGTTTCATTTTCAATGTAGGTTTCTAGTTGTACTATGAAGTTACTTTTATTATTCCATCCTTCAGAATTGACAACACACTTCAGAAAGGTTGTACATTTATTCACCACACACTGAAGAAAGACTACAATTATGTCATAAAAACAAATCTGATTTGACAACACAATGAAGAAAGGCTGCAACTACAGACCAGTCATTTTATTAACTTCGACAATGACGACAACAACGACAAGAACAAGAACAACAACAACAACAACAACAACAACAACAACAACAAAACAAAAACACACACTAGGCTTAACATGGATGTCAATTATAAAGACGAAGTCCGGGTGGTGGAGAGGGAGGCCCTTCCCTGAGCAACCTATTGATCGAAACGTGCAACCATGAAATATCTTCCCTCAGGTCTCGAATAATGTTGTCCTTCTCCCTATTCGCTCGAACAAGTTGTTCGTCCTTCACCCGAATGATTTGGTCCTTCTCCTTAATCACAGCATCCACGGCCTCCCGCACCTCCAGTTTTTCATAATAACCACAACCCTTCTCCTACAGATCAGAAAACAAACGTAGAGGGTTTTGAGAACTAGGAAAATGCAAAAAATTAAATTCATACGCTTTTTTTACCTCTCTCTCACGAGGGCAGCCGAAATAGCGTTCCAGATCACTCGGTCGAACGGATCTAGTCACCCTTAAGTCGCACTAGCAGTTAACCACACTTGCCTCATACACGAACAAGTCCTCCTCCACCGGCTTCTTCAACTTGTGCATTACCCTCTCAGTATCTATCACTACAGAACAACAGTAATTAGTACAAAGTATACACAAGACTAATTCATGAAATGCATAAATAACGACATATTTCACTTACGCTTACTATTGCGAGTCTTAGAGCCAGAGGTGAAGAACGACATATTATGAGCTTGGTATATGACGGCTGGCTACTTCAAATTCTAATTTTAGGGTTTGAGGGAGGTGTGGTGCAAAACTCTATCAAGAAGGGGGTATTTATACTAAAAAATGAGGTAGGGTTTCTTCCAGCCCAGCTAGCTATGTGCCCCCTAGCCAGCGCATAGCTGGCTGGGGATGAAGAAACCCTAACGGCCCAGACTGACGGAGGAAACGCCCAGAAATTTGGGAAGGCAGCCAGCTATGCGCTCTCTATCTGGCGCATCGCTGCCTGGCCAGCGCATTGCTGGCTGCCTGTCAGATTGTGCTAGATCTGGACATACTTACGCATTTGGCTACTGACGGTACATATTTTTTTAAATTGTGCTATAAAATTCCAATTCCCCACATGATGCTCCTCTCCGAAGAGATGGACATCCAGATGGATGAGGCGGCGGTGACATTAACTCCCCAGGTGAACTACGCCACGGCAGCGGCGGCTGGAGGTGGTCGTCAGCGACGTACAAACAGGCCCCATGTGAACAACTATGCTTCACCACCGCGCGGAGGATATCAGCCGCTGGCACAATACCCCCGTCAGCAGCAGCAATTCAAGTCGAATAGTGGATACCGGCAATCCTACCAATCGGCCACGCCTACCCCGTCTCGCCCGATTGTGTGTTTCAATTGCAACGGGCAAGGACATCACTACAAGGTCTGCCCGTCCCCAAGAGTTTCACAGCTGATACCCAAGAGTGTCAAGTGGTGTGTGGCTCAAGCTAATCTCACGATGTCACTGAGCCAAGCTCCGAGGAATTGGACGATCGACTCAGGAGCCACACACCACTTGACCAATGATCTTGATAACATAGCCTTGCACACTGAGTACCAAGGTACCGACCAGGTCCAGCTTAGCGATGGTAATCTCGTCCCAATCTCTCACTATGGCTCCTCTACTTCGACTTTGAATGGCTCCTTTGTTGCGTTAAATGATATGCTTGTTGTGCCATCTGCTTGTCAAAATTTGATGTCTATAAGTTCTTTGACTCATGATTACAAATTGGCTATTATGTTTCATGGAAATTCGGTGTATATTCAGGATTTGGACAGCCATAAGACTTTATACCACGGCCGGAGTAAGGATGGTCTAGACCATCCCACTCTCGTTCGTCCACCGGCGGCCGCAGGTTCATTCGGCAACTTTGATGACGTGGCACAACTGGCTGGGTCATGCGAGTATGGAGAGGGTTAAGCGAGTGCTTCGAGACTCCAATATCTGTTTTTCTAATAAGCGGTACCGCACATTTCTCAGGATTGTTGTGTTGGGAAGATGCATAAACTCCTGTTTCCAGTTTCTAATTATCGTGCCTCTAGTCCATTAGATCTCATTTGTAGTGACGTTTGGGGTCCATCGCCAGTTGATAATCAACACTACTACATTTTATTTTATGATCATTTCAGCAAGTATAGCTAGGTCTACTTTGTTCGGTATATGTCGGATTTAGTGTCCACCTTTATTCAATATCGTGTTATGGTTGAAATTTTTTTTGGTCTTCATATACGTACTTTCCGTGCAGATTGGGGAGGAGAGTATCAGAAGCTATCCCAGTATTTGACGAAGGAGGGTATCTTGTTCCAAAGCTCTTGCCCTCACAACCGGTGCAGAATGGATGCGCTGAGAGGAAGCATCTGGGTGTAACCGAGCTAGGTCGGACACTAATTCATCAGGCTAAACTCCCTCTCCATTACTGGCCATATGCCTTTCGCACCGTAGTATATTTGATAAATCGTTTACCTTCATCAGTTTTGGATAATGATACCCCTTACCACTGTCTATTTGGTGTTGCTCCGGATTACTCACAGCTACCGTCTTTGGGTGTTTGTGCTATCCATGGTTGAAACCATATGCGACTAACAAACTCGAGCCAAAATCGACACCGAGTGTATTTCTTAGTTACAGTCTTCAACATAAAGGCTATTACTGCCTCAATTTATTTACGTACAAGATACATATTTCTAGACATGTGATATTTAATGAAACCACCTTTTCCCTTTCAAGTGCCCTCGGTACTCACTCCAATAGCTCTTACCCAACCGCAACACACCAACCGCCTCCTCTACTCGTGCCTCTCCTGCTCCCATTAGCCGACCCAAGGCCAGCCACCCCGACTACTCCGCCGACTGCCCCGGTACCCCAACCAGAGCCATCTGTTCAGCCTGAGCCCACTGGCCGGACCAACACAAGGCCCACAAATCAGTCTAACGGTGCCAACGGATCACTCCATCAAATGGTCACGAGGTCGAGGACAAGAAGCTTGAAACTTCAAACATTCACGGCAGCCCTGAATGACGATGATGTGGATCCCACTTGCTACACCCATGCCTACCCACATCAAAAGTGGAGAGATGCCATGCATGCAGAGTTTAATGCCCTCTTACATAATCAGACGTGGACCTTGGGTGTCGGATCCGACCAAGAGGCCCATTGGGAACAAGTGGGTATTCAAAATTAAGAGACATCCAGACGGGTCTATTGCTATATACAAGGCGAGGCTCGTCATCAAGGGGTACCATCAGACGGAAGGAGTGGATTATTCAGAAACGTTTAGCCCGGTAATCAAGCCCACCACTATTCGATTGATACTTCCATAGTTATGTCTAACAATTTGGTTATCAATCAACTGGATGTCTCTAATGCTTTCCTACATGGTACTCTTGATGAGCTAGTGTACATGGTCCAACCCCCAGGATTCACGGACCCAGATAAGCCCGATCACGTCTGTCACCTACACAAATCACTATATGGGCTTAAACAAGCCCCGCGGGCTTGGTTCTCTTACCTACGGGATGCACTGCTAGAGTTGGGCTTTACGGGGTCGAAGATTGATCACTCTTTGTTTTATAAATCTAAGCACTCACCACTTTTTGTTTTGGTTTATGTGGACGACATATTAATCACAGGGGAGTCGCCGAAAGAGATCAAGGAAATAATGGGACAACTAGCTGGTCGGTTTCAAATCAAGGATTTAGGAGCTCTAAGCTACTTCTTGGGGGTAGAAGTGCTTCATACAGCGTCCACACTCCACATGTCCCCGCCAAAATATATTAAGGAGCTGCTTGTGAAGGCTGAACTCCAGGACTCCAACTCGCAACACCATACTATAAGCCAAAGGAGATGCCTTCGGAGCCCTTTGATTGACCGACATTGTTTTGGCAACTAGTCAGCGGCGTTCAGTACCTACAGATGACAAGGCCAGATATTTCCTTTGCCACAAATAAACTGTCCCAGACAATGCACGCGCCCACTATGGAGGATTAGGTACACTTGAAGTGGCTCCTACGCTACTTGAAAGGGATAGATCGACATGGAATTACTCTCCACCAGCATCCACACCACTCTCTCTCGGTCTACATAGATGTTGATTGGGCCAGGGGTGCAGTAGACAGGCGGTCCACCAGCACCTACGTTACGTATCTGGGACCCAACGTCATTTTGTGGTCCAGTCGAAAACAACAGACAGTTTCAAGATCGTCAACGGAGGTAGAACATACAGCTCTAGCAACCGCCTCCTCAAAAGTATTGTGGCTAACTTCCTTATTACGAGATATTGGAATTCCACCACGGCAGCCACCCACCGTATGGTATGACAACATCGGGGCCACATACCTCTCACGCAACCTGGTGTTCCATTCCCGGTCAAAGCACTTGGAGATCGACTTCCTTTTTGTTCGAGAACGAGTAGCCAACAAGGAGCTCAACGTTGCCTACATTTCGACCAAGGACTAGACCGCAGATAATCTCACTAAACCGCTTCCAGCTCCGCGATTTACGACTCTACGACTCAAGCTCACTGTCTGCCCAGCCATTGGCTTGCGGGAGGGTGATAATGATTCGCAGAATCATTGAAGATATTCAGTTACTATTTGTGTATATCTCTTGTATATTTAAATATTATTCTTGTATCATTCTCCTACTATAAATATACAAGTAGTAGCACACAATTGGGTGTGGGTAAACATTCCAATCACAATCTCCACATCTCATAATACTTCATTGATGTGGAGGAAGTTTTTGCAAAAAACAATAACTTGCCAGTTGGAACAATCTTTGTTCCAAAATCAGCAGGGTTCTTATATCCTACAATTTTGACAACTTCAACATTCTTCTTCACAATTTCATTTCGATTATAATGGTGTCACACATCTATGTGCTTGGACCTTTCATGCTATACAAGGCCCGTGCATAGACAGAGAGAACTGTGATTGCCAATATGAATCACAAGAACATGGGTTTTGTTTCCCAATTAGGCCAACAAGGCCTTCAGCCAAGTGGCTTGTTTACAAGCCTCAGTAGCAGCTATGTAGTTAGCCTTGGTAGAGGAAAGAGCAACAATAGATCGTTGTTGAGATTTCCAGGAAAACATAGTTCCATGCCCAAGTAAAGTAATATGGAGGTAGTAGACTTCCTATTATCTTTTGTTGTTGGCAAAGTCAGGGTCTCAAAACTACACAAGTTATTGCGAGAGGTATGCTCAATATAGAGCAACCACATCTTTCATGATCCAAATACATACTTTATAGTATACTTCATAGCATTCTAGTGGGGTTCTCTAGGGTTTGACATAAACCTGATATAAGAACGCTTATAGCAAAGGCCAGGTCAGGTCTGGCGCAAAGCACAACATCAAAGAGCCAAGAACAACATCATATATAGGGGACGCTTTTAATTCTTTTTTTGTCATTGGGCGTGTGGTAGGGCAATGAGCCTTGGTCATCTTAAGGTGTGATTTCATCGCAAAACTGTCCAGCACCTTAAGGACATAGTCGACTTGGGACAAAATTATGGATCGATAGTTGATGACACTCGATTTGACGTGATTATCAGCCCCATTTAAGCAACATTTCATACCCTTTGATGCCATTTTGATGAGTATTTGGTGCATTTGTCGTAACTTTGTGATTATCGGCTCCTAGTGCGTATATTGTCCATTTCTTGGCTATTTTTACCCTTTTGTGAGCTTTTTTGTTGAGCCCCCAGGTTACCACATTATAGAGGACTCTCTCACGAGTCCAGCGCTTCAAACGGAGACCAAATCGGAGTTCAAACGGAGCGGGAATGATCGAAACAAGTCGGAGTGCTGCACAGCTCAAAACGCTGCGTTTTGGAGCTTACACACCGTGTAAGCTAAATGCAGAGTTTACACGCCGTGTAAGCTCCCGAGACGGGAAAATTCAGCCTTTTCCAACTTGTAAAGGGTTTCTAGGGTTATATATAGACTTTTTGAAGCCAGATTGAATATACACACGAATTTTGGCTGATTAGCCACGACCTTAGGGTCGATAGATAGAGTTCAGAGAGTTCGAAGATCCGTGGAGAGATCGTGACGCCATCCTTCCACCTCGGAGAGCTCGGAGCTTAAAGTTGAAGATCCAGGAGATCGAAGCTTCGCCGGAGTCATCAGAATTAGGTTTTTCAGTTCTTATCTATTCTTCCTCTGTATGATGATTTCCTTTGTTGCCTTTGATTCTTCTGTTATCATTATGAGTAGCTGAACTTGTAGAGCTTAGATTAGATGAACCCTAAGTGACCCAGGGCTTTAAAGCGGTCACGGATTGGCGTTAATTAGATTCAAAGTTCAATCAGTTTCTCTTTGCATGGTTGTTTTGTTCTTGATTGTTTATGTTTCTTTTCTGGTTGATCGCCTAGATTAGGTTTTTGCAAGCTAGGGTTAGTCACCAGACGTAGACGTTAGACAGTTCCCTGCTTTGGGCTTAAACTTGTCTTCCTTGATCACCTAGTTTAGATTCTTGTTAAGCTGAGGATAGAAGCGAACGCTCGCCTCTCTTTAAAACATCAATTCAACCAGTTAACCTTATAATTGGAGTGTGCCTTTCGTAGGAACCGATTAGGGTTAATCCACTGCAAGAGTAACTCATTAATCGTTAGTAATTGCACCAGTTAATTAAGTCTTGCGAGAGGCGACCGTACCCGGGCGCTAGTTAATCTTGGTAGTTAGATCGGATAGAGCGAACGTTCGCTAGTCTTAAACCTAAGGGTAAGGAGTTATGGTGGTGTCTTAGAATTGATTGAATTAGAATTGAAAACCGCTAATCTGTTGATTGCCAATGCTCTGGTGATCTAAGGGGGATTCGAAATCTAAGTTTGTCTATCTTCCTGTTAGTCAACCTCTTTACCTTTCCTGCTTTTAATTTCCTTGTTTGTTAGATTAGAAGTCGTGGAACTCACACCACGCACTAAGTGTTTAAACCTGAGTAATTTGCCAGCTTCTTTGAGTAGTCGATTAGTAGAAACCCTGTGGAATACGATCTAGTCTACTTCGGTAGGTTAGTTATTTGATACTGCTAAAACTGCAGCATCAAATTGGCGCCGCTGCCGGGGACTCTTCTAATTGTTTGAAAGAAGAGTTGGCAAATTATTCTTCTACCTTTCCGCCTTACCATTTATTTTCCTCCATATTTTCATGATTTACCTGGGTAGTGCTTCTTAGTTTTGATTATGCAGGGTAACAAGTGGGATGACCGGTACCGAGAGCGGTACATCAATGAAGCACCATATCCCGATGATTATCGAGAAATGCTACATCAACAACAACAACAAACGGCGTGATTTGACTCCCTATTTGATAAGATCTCTTCAATGCTACAAGGTTACTAAGAGATACACCAACAAGAGCATCGAAGAGGCGCTAGAGATAACCAAGAGATGCTTCATGAACATCAACAATGCTCGTCGAGAACCCAATCTGCCTTGGATAATATCTCTTCAATGCTACAAGCTCATCTCGCGACGGACATCAAGCTCGAGCAACCAAAGCAGTTAATGATAGAAGACGCTCAAGAGTTGTTCGAAGAAGAAGATGATGATCCTATCCATGACTATCATGAGCTACAAGAATCCTTGGCGGTGGTGGTTGATGAAGACATAAAGCCAATCCATCCTGAAGTTGAAGCCGAAGAGGAGCACATAGAGATTGAGGAGATACCCTCACCTACACTTCCGCCGAGTCAACCTGTAGAGAAGATGGAGCTCATTGACCATGCCGCGCCATACTACCTCTTTCCTCCTCCAGTAGGAGAACTCGAGAAGAACTGGTCATCCAAACAGAACCGCGATCTACTAGAGCACTACCGGTTGCATCACCCTTCTGGAGTGCTACATGGCACTCAATTGCTGTCCTTGAAGAAGACGATTGACTTCAAGGAACTCCTAAGTTGGGGTCCCTAACAGGTATCGTCTGCTCACGGACGTTAAACAAGAGCGCTTCGTGGGAGGCAACCCACGGCTGGAGTCAGTTGTTTTCATTTTGAGTCGTTCTGTTTCAAAGCCCCTGTTGGAAAAAAAAACTGCTGCCGACCATTTTCAAGATTATTTTCGGCAAAAATTCACCCATATTTTCACCGAAAATATGTGTTTAAAACCGGCATGTTCTCCTGTTTCTACTTCTCGACCGAAAACAACTTAACTTTTCGCCGAGCCGAATTTGATTTTACAAAATATTTTCGCCAAAAATTTTCAATCATTTTCGCCGAAAATCTTGTGTTTTCCGCCGACTATTTATACCGGTTTAGACTTCTGATTTTCACCCCCACCCTCGGAACAGTGATCAGGTTGTTACTATCCTTTCCATTTCTTTTCTTTCTTCTTTTCGGATCTCGATCCACTTTTATTCTATGTGGATCCGGGACACTTGTCCTAGTTTCCTTTTGATCTTTTTGTTGTTTTTGTTTTGTAGGAACTCGAGTAGCTACTCCGCTCTACTCCGGACTATCCGTGTTCATCCACTACACCGACCATCTCATTCCAGGTTCTTCGTATCTCTCTACTCTAGTTTAGTCCTGTGAGGACACAGAACCGTTTAAGTGTGGGGTAAGGAGTCTAGGATTATGCATGATCTTGCTTGATTTTCTGTGATTCTGTGGTTCAATTTGAATTTTCTAGCATAGAATTGCTCAATTCTTGACTTTTGATGTTAAATTGACTTCAAGTTTGAACAATGACGTCTAGACTGTTCCACTTAGAACCTGTAACCAACATGTCGGCACTGATATTAAATGAGTCTAGGTCAGAACAGATCACAAATCACTCTTGTAGTTGAACTTGAATTAATTGAATTAATTGGTTTGTTAATAACAAAGCTCGATAACACCGTTCTAAGATGATAAATGCTAGCTTCTCCCATGTGTTTTCACTCCATGTTTGTTCACCTATGATAGTGGCTAGAGATTAGACGGAAATCCAATTCGAAATCTTGTGTAAAAAGTTATAACTAGCTAGGATTAAGTGGATAAATTGTTAAATCAAGTAATTGAGTTGTTCAAATCAATGTAAAGTTCTTTAAAGTGCTGAAAATAAAGCTAGGCAAGCCCGACACCTAAGTGAAGTGTTCGGGTTGAGCACTAGCGTAAGCACAAATACTGTGAGCTAGGCAGGTCCAACACCTAAGTGAAGTGTTTGGTATCGAGCACTAGTATGCAGTAAATAAATTGTTGTTTAAATCGGTCCTAGCTAGAACATGTAACGTACAGATCTAGAAAAGGATGAAGTCGAGTCAATAGCCACGTCACTTTTCCTACCTCCGCATCCACATAATGGCTAGAGCTTAAAGTCTTTTTTATTAGAATTGGTGTTATCGTAGTCGGTTAATTATGATTAATTGTTTGGCCAAGAAACGAGCTTTGTTAAAACCACTACTTGAAGTGTGCAGAAATTAGTGAGATCGAAAACTTGTTTGGCTGATGTTCTTGCATGTGTAGGTCACTTTTTCTACGTGGAAAAGTCTAAACCAAATTGTTAGAATTGAATCTCAGTTTAATCTCGTGTCATTCATAAATTTGAGTGTGTTCTACTTCAGTTTGCTTGAGGACAAGCAAAAGCTTAAGTATGGGGTATTTTGATGACACTCGATTTGACGTGATTATCAGCCCCATTTAAGCAACATTTCATACCCTTTGATGCCATTTTGATGAGTATTTGGTGCATTTGTCGTAACTTTGTGATTATCGGCTCCTAGTGCATACATTGTCCATTTCTTGGCTAGTTTTACCCTTTTTGTGAGCTTTTATGTTGAGCCCCCAGGTTACCACATTATAGAGGACTCTCTCACGAGTCCAGCGCTTCAAACGGAGACCAAATCGGAGTTCAAACTGAGCAGGAATGATCGAAACAAGTCAGAGTGCTGCACAGCTCAAAACGCTGCGTTTTGGAGCTTACACGCCGTGTAAGCTAAATGCACTGTGAGCTTACACGCCGTGTAAGCTCCCCAGACGGGAAAATTCAGCCTTTTCCAACTTGTAAAGGGTTTCTAGGGTTATATATAGACTTTTTGAAGCCAGATTGAATATACACACGAATTTTGGCTGGTTAGCCACGACCTTAGGGTCGATAGATAGAGTTTAGAGAGTTCAAAGATCCGTGGAGAGATCGTGACGCCATCCTTCCACCTCGGAGAGCTCGGAGCTTAAAGTTGAAGATCCAGGAGATCGAAGCTTCGCCGGAGTCGTCAGAATTAGGTTTTTCAGTTCTTATCTGTTCTTCCTCTATATGATTATTTCCTTTGTTGCCTTTGATTCTTCTGTTATCATTATGAGTAGCTGAACTTGTAGAGCTTAGGTTAGATGAACCCTAAGTGACCCAGGGCTTTAAAGCGGTCACGGATCGGCGGTAATTAGATTCAAAGTTCAATCAGTTTCTCTTTGCATGGTTGTTTTGTTCTTGATTGTTTGTTTCTTTTCTGGTTGATCGCCTAGATTAGGTTTTTGCAAGCTAGGGTTAGTCGCCAGACGTAGTCACTAGACGTAGTCGTTAGACAGTTCTCTGCTTTGGCGCTTAAACTTGTCTTCCTTGATCACCTAGTTTAGATTCTTGTTAAGCTGAGGATAGAAGCGAACGCTCGCCTCTCTTTAAAACATCAATTCAACTAGTTAACCTTATAATTGGAGTGTGCCTTTCGTAGGAACCAATTAGGGTTAATCCACTGCAAGAGTAACTCATTAATCGTTAGTAATTGCACCAGTTAATTAAGTCGTTGCGAGAGGCGACCGTACCCGGGCAGCTAGTTAATCTTGGTAGTTAGATCGGATAGAGCGAACGTTCGCCAGTCTTAAACCTAAGGGTAAGGAGTTATGGTGGTGTCTTAGAATTGATTGAATTAGAATTGAAAACAGCTGATCTGTTGATTGCCAATTCTCTGGTGATCTAAGGGGGATTCGAAATCTAAGCTCGTCTATCTTCCTGTTAGTCAACCTCTTTACCTTTCCTGCTTTTAATTTCCTTGTTTGTTAGATTAGAAGTCGTGGAACTCACACTACGCACTAAGTGTTTAAACCTGAGTAATTTGCCAGCTTCTTTGAGTAGTCGATTAGTAGAAACCCTGTGGAATACGATCTAGTCTACTTCGGTAGGTTAGTTATTTGATACCGCTAAAACTGCAGCATCAATAGTCATAATCTTGAATTATTCTAATACCCAAAATCTTTCGAGAAGGGCCAAGGTCCTTCATATCAAAGTAGCCTTATAGGTCAAGCTTAATTTTTTGAATGGAAAGCTTAACTTAGGAGAATGTCATCCACATACACTAAGACATACAACATGGATTTGGGATTGATTCTTTTCAAGTAGATATACGCATCGTACTTGCTTTGAACAAATCCCAAAGACCTCATGCAAGTGTCAAATTTTATGTTCTATTACCTAGGGGATTGTTTCAAACCTTATATGGATTTTCTAAGAAGGCAGGCATGATGAGGTTTAGATTTATCCACGAACCCCTTAAGCTATTTCACGTACATAGTTTCATTTAGATCATCGTGAAGCTAGGAAAGCAGTTTTCACATCCATTTGTTCTAATTCCCAATTGTACACAAAAGTCGTGGCAAGTAAAAGTCTCAGAGACTTGTATTTAACTACGGGGGCAAATATATCATTATAGCCAATACCCTATTTTTTAGTGAAGCCCTTAGCCACAAGGAGGGCCTTTTACCTAGTAGGTTCTAATGAATTGTTACCCTCCTTAACCCTAAAGATCCATTTACTGTCAATAAGACGGATATGATTAGGTGTAGGCATAAGATCCCAAATATGGTTGGCATGCATAGAATGAATTTCCTCATGCATATCATCAAGCCATTCATTAGCCTTTGAGTTGCGAACAACCTGCTCAAAGGTTTCAGGATTATTGGACTCAACTAACTAAGAAACATAGACAGCAAACTCAACAACATTAAAGGTATATCTCCTATTAGGTATTATGACCCTAGGAGCTCTATCCCTAACCAATTGTTAATCAGCTAGGTCATGCATAACATTGTCAATATTCATCTCATACAATTAATTCACACTTTTGGGATTTTAATTTAAATATGAGGGTGAAGGGGTAGAGATTACCTCAGTTTTTACCTCTCCACTTGATTGGTGAGGTTGTTGTGAGGTGTCATGGGGACTTGAAGAGCCTTGTGAGGTGGTTTCTAAGTTCCCTTCTAAGCTCTCAAGATAGTCATCATTATTTTTGTCAAGGTGAAACTCGCCCTCTACATCTGGTTGACGAATGAAAGGGATATTAAAATATCCATGACTGTGAGTTTTAGTCTCTGAATTCTTAGAGTTGCCTGCTGACTCAACAAAAGAGGTGAGGATATTTTGAAGTAGAAATCATGCTCGTTGAAGGTTACATCCATTGAGATTATAACCTTATAAGAGTTTGTACCCTTTCTCACCCTCAAGTAGCCCAGAATGACACACTTCAAACTCAAGGTCGGCCCTTAGGGTGTGTCATTAGTTCCAACGGCGTTGAACCTCAAAATTTCGGGGGCCTCAAAATGTCCGGGTTAACTAGAAACACTTAAAACATATATTATAAAAACACAAACTCTGCAAAAGGTAAACAAAAATGTAGTGGTGGCCTAGTGTCTTCATTTGGTATTTGGTTATGGGTGGTCAAGAGTTGAATCCTTATCTTTGATAAAATCAAATTAAGTTTTTTGTTCTAATCAACATTGTTTGTCTTTTTTTGAAGTGGTATCTCTTATTATCTTTTCTTCTCTCTAGATTTATTATTATATATAAATAGGCAAAAAAAATTTGTAGCCAAACCTTTCCCGAGAATGTCAAACATAGCCAAAACTATTTGTGTCACACTGTTTAGACCAAAATTTTATTTTTTTACGACAAATGTAGCCGACATCCGTTAAAATTTTAACACAGTTAGTGACAGTGCTAACGAAGCTAATGTGGCATCCACTTGAACGGTCAACTAGATGTCACATCAGATGTCATGTCATTATTTAAAAATAAATAAATTAATATAGAACAAAAATAAAATAAAAAATAAAATTTGAAAATATAAAAATGTAATTTTAATTTAAAAATAATTCTTCTTCTTCCTGCTCCATCCACGTTCGCAAGTCGCTACACCCATCCATGGCTGCCATCCCAACACCCACCCACGGCCGCCGCCCTATACCAACCCACGATCACCCATTCCTACACCCACCCACGGTCATCGTCCCTACACCCACCCACGGTCACCGTCCCTATACCCATCCACGACCGTCGTCACTACACCCACCCACAACCACCGTCGCTCCACCCACCCACAGTCATTGTCCCTCACCGACACCCTCATGGATCTAGATCTAGAGATTCTCCAAACCACCCTTCAGCCTTCCTTCATCAAACCCGTCGATGCTACATTCGATCTAGATCTCGATTTGGATCTAGAACAGGTGTAATGGCGGCACTACTTTTGAAGATGGAGGAGAGAGGGAGCATGAGAGTGTCGGCTATGGAGCCGAGAGAGAGAGAGAGAGACAAGGCCGAAGGGTTTCACAATTGGGAATAAGGACGGAGGACGTGGGTATGTTCTGGGTTATTGAAACAGCAACGAAGAGGGATGAACGGTAGTGGCGGTTGATGAACTAGAATTGAAGGGGAAGTTGGGTAATCAAAAATGAAACATTACCATTTTTTGGATTACGTATAGTTTTGGCTATGTTTGACATTTCCCAGAAAGGTTTGGCTACAAATTTGTTTTTGGCCAATGGCAAGTTATCAATTGTGAAAGCGATGAGAGATGAGAGAGAGAGGAGAGAGAGGGAGAGAAAAGAAGAGAGTGTGGGTTTCGGTGAGGGGTAGTGAGAGTGGGGGTTTTAGGGGGGTTTGGTACAAGATCAGTTTAAGCGTGTTATCCAGTTTATGAACCACTGGATCTCCGTCGAAGCTTCGAACGACTTTTTTGACTCAGTGGTCAGGTTGGTTGTCGCTTGGGGCCCGTCGTCTCCCTTTGTTTTTCTAGATCATAGGTCAATGTCTTGGTTGGAAGGTGTTCTTCAGGTGGCATCAAACCGAGATTGGTTGGTCGCAAAGGAAGTTGGCCCGAATTCTCCCCAAAGAACGGTGACGGCTGAGAGGCTCCTTCTCCATGGTTTCTCGGTGTTGAAAATCAGTGAAAAATGTGAAAACGGAAAGGTGTTTTTTGTGGTTATTCCAGCAGAGATGGCATAACGAGGATGGTTGAAGTTTTTGCGGTTGGCGCAGGAATGTGGGTCAAATCTTTTTCCAGTGGTGAAGCATCCGACAACCCCAAGGTCGTTTGCGCAAGTGGTTGCAGGCCCAAAGCTCTCTTTGTAGGGATGTTGTTCAATGACTAAGGTGGGAGGCCTAAATGGGATTAGGGTGGAACAAGAGGGAGTGGAGGAACGCCTTAAGTTCCTTTTAGGGTGTATAGTTCTCCGCTTCCTGTCGGCGGTTAGAGTGGATTGGGTCTCGTTTCGGAGGTGGGCAGCGAGAAGCTGGGGAGTTGAAGTGGATGTACCTATTCAGAGGCTTGGCGACGGTCTTTGGCTCCTGCAATGCGGATCGTCGGAGAAAGTGATGTTGCAGTTTTAGCGGTATCAAATAACTAATCTACCAAGGTAGACTAGATCGTATTCTACTCGAGGTCTCTTCTTCTTGTCTAGTCAAATATGTTGGCAAATTACTTGATTTAAACAAGTTGTGCGCGGTGTGAGTTCCACGACTTCTAATCTAATAAACAAAGGAAAATAAAAGACAGAAAGATTAAAAGGGTTGATTAACAGGAAGATAGACGAGCTAGATTTTGAATCCCTCTTAGATTACCAAAGCATTGGCGATCACAAGACCAGCGGTTTTCAATTCTCATTCAATCGGTTTCTATACACCACCATAACTCCTTACCCTTAGGTTTAAGACTGGCGAACGTTCGCTCTATCCGATCTAGCTACCAAGATTAATTAGTCGCCCGGGTACGGTCGCTTCTCGCGACGACTAAACTAACTGGTGGAATTACTAACGATTTATGAGTTACTCTTGCAGTGGATTAACCCTAACTGGTTCCTACGAAAGGCACACTCCAATGAATAGGTTAATTGGTTGAATTGATGTTTTAAAGAGAGGCGAGCGTTCGCTTCTATCCTTAGCTTAACAAGAATCTAATCTAGGTGATCAATCCAGACAAGAAACATAAACAACGAAGAACAAATCAAACATGAAAGAGAAACTGATTGAACTTCGAATCTAATCACCGCCGATCCGTGACCGCTTTAAAGCCCTGGATCACTTAGGGTTCATCTAGTCTAAGCTCTACGAGTTTAGCTACTCATGTTCATAAGAAAAGAATCAAAGACAAAGACAGAGTTCATCATGAAAAGGAAGAACAGATAGAAACTGTAAAACCTAATTAAGATGACTCCGGTGAAGCTTCGCTCTCCGGTAATCTTCAATCCTAGCTCCAAGTCTCCGAGGTGAAGGGATGGCGTCACGATCTCTTCCTGGCTTTTTGAACTCTTCAACTCTGTTCTCTCGAACTTCTTCGGTCTGGAACTCGTGAAAGTTCTGAAAATTATGATATATCTTCTTTTGGGCCGCTGGTTAAGTATTTATACTTAACCCTAAACTGCCGGATTTTGCCTGGAGTTTTCGGCGAAAACTTCTTTGTAAATTGACTGATCTCCCGACAATTTCTCCTGTGATTTTCGGACTCCAAGTTCTCACCGAGAACTTTGGGTTTTCGCCGAAAACTTCCTCTTGTGATGCTCAGCCAATTTCTTCTGGAGTTTTCGCCGAAAACTCTAAGAGTTTTCGCCAAAAACTCAAGTGTAAATTGAGGCAGGATTTTTGTTGACTTGATTGACTTCTTTGATTGGTTCCGGTGCGATTCTTCGAGGTTCCAATGCCTTAGACACGTCCTTGGCTACTATATTTGACGGCAAAAACCTGTGCTAACATGAAAAGACTAGAAAACCATCAAATAGACCCGAAACGAGCCAAAGTAACACAAATAGCACGAGATAGGGTAGATGAGTGATTATTTGCTATTCTACCCTAAAACCCATGTCTTAAGTCAAGATATGTCGCTTAAATGAGGCTGATAATCACGTCAAATCGAGTGTCATCAAAATACCCCACACTTAAGCTTTTGCTTGTCCTCAAGCAAACTGAATAGAAACGCTCACGTTCACAAATGATAAGATCGATTAAATTGGAGCTCAAGCATGCACAATGAATTATTAGACAGATAATTCCTAGAACAAGAAACCTAACATGCGTACTGATCAGCTAAACAACTTGGTCTCACTAAAAACTGCACACAACACGTAGTAGTAACCAATCATGCACGAATTTGACTTGACCGACCAGACTCCTCACACAGGAAATATTTAGTATAAGGGAAACTCTCACTCTCTGTGTTTAAGGACGTGTTTATGCTCTCAATCATTTCCTGTTACTGAATTCTGTCATAAGTTGCAATTCGATCACATCTCCACCACTGTGACAACACGAGGAACTAGTCAAGAAGGACTTCCCTGCTAGGACTGTAACAAATTCTACACTACAAGGGTTTATAATGAGATGGATGATGGGAATGTATGATGATGGCTTTGGTGCGGTGTAGCTTTCGACTAACTTCCCTCGAATCTAGCCTATGGCTTCCTACCGTCTAACCAGACACGGGTGGAATAGTGTACGCTCGTCCTATGATACCCTCAAGCAACCTAGCACTTTATTTTCTTACACACATTTTTTTCTGAATTTTCTTTTGACTTCGCTCTTCCATATGTAGGGAGAAGAACGTTATTGAACTTTGAACTTTCTTGAACTTTTCTCTTTTTCTGATTTTTTCAAAATTTTTTCTTATTTTTCTTCTTCTCTTTTTTTTCTTTTCTTTGTGCCGATTCTTTCTTTTAGTTGCTAGAGGGGTCTACACGTTTGGACATAATAGCTAAGACCACTTGTTTAATGGCTATAGGCAGGTTACCACAAACCGACTTCCGGTAGGTCAATCTAGAACTTCAACCACAGGGGATCAACGGGGAATGAAAGAATGGGGAATGGTTGTAATGTATATCGAACTGAAAGAACAGGCCAAGCTCAAGGGTTTACACCTAATGGATTTAACGTTGGATAGGCTATCTTGCTTAGTAGCTGAATCTAGGTGCCCCTATCATTCTAGAACTCGTGTCATCGTGTGGTCTCGAGTAGGTCTCATGCAAATTCTAACTCATTCAAGCAAACAGAAAATCACTCAAAAGGAATTGAAATTGCAAGTTACGTGCAATGGATCAAAAGCTCACAGTTGGTTTGTTGGTCGGATTCGGTCATTTTCATGCAATCAAGGCGACAACTACAAGTGTGATTTTCAAAATCTGTTTTGACCAGGCAATTTAGCATCAAAGTATACACGTTGGTTCTCAAGTTCTAGGTTAAGAAGTCTAAGCATCATTATGACAGATTGAACAACAACTTAACATCAAAAATCAAGAACTGAGCCATTCTAACGCTAGAGAGACTGGAAAGGGACCACGAAACACACAAAAACACAATCAAGGGCAATCAAGTTCATGCATGGTTATCTAGCATCCTACCGCACACTTAAACCATTCTGTGTCCTCACAGGACTAAAACTAGAGTTGAGAGTGAAGTAGAAGAACCTGGACCGAGATGATTGGTGTAGTGGATGAACACGGATCCTCGGAGCATAGGGAATCTACCGAAACGAAGGGAAGTGTAGTAGATCCCGAAGCAAAGGGAATCTACCAACTGCCTACAAAACAAAAACAAATGAAAGATAAAAAGAAAACTAGGACAAGTGTCCCGGATCCACACATAAAAAAGTTGGATCGAAATCCGAAAAGAAGAAATAAAAAGAAAGGACCAGAAAAGGAATACAACCCGATCACTGCTGGTCAGGTGCATCGGGAGGGGGAATGTGGAGGGCATCATTGACCTACCGCTGCCATGCCAGTTGCGCCTCATAGCTCTCATCAGTGCAGCGCATGTGCTGCTGCATAATAACCCATCTGGCATCCTGAGTGGCGGTGTCTGTGACTCGCCACTCCTGGAGTCGCTCGTACAGCTCTCCAATATCAGCTGGATGTGGTCGGTGCTGAGGCTGCTGCTCCTGGAATGGGTCCCGAAGGGGCGGCTGGTACTGATATGCATACCTTGCCTGCTGCTGTGGCGAGGGTATATGATCATCAAACACCGGCTCCGGTTGAGGAAGCTGCTCCTCATAATCATCTTCTTCCTCTGACTCGGTCTCCTGGTAGGGAGGAGGAGCTACCTCTACTTGCGGACCAAGGTCCAGCTGGAGGGCGTACTCGACCGCTAAATCACCACCTACGGTATGTACTCTGCGTCGTGGGACGTCCGGGCCATATAACTGGCTGAGACCGAGGGAGATGATGAGCTGGCCTACAAAGTTGCCGCCAAGGAGTGAGCTAGGCGGCTTTGGCTTCTGAGTCTTCTAGCGGAATAGGCGTGCAAGCACCCTACGAGACGAAGCGGATAAGCCTCTCAGATGGCACGTAGAAGAAGGAGCTCCTCTCTACTTTTGTGGTGGCGGCTCTTCTCTGGAGCAAATAACAGGGATCTGCGCCAAACCATATGAATAAAATGATAGAGAGGGTGAGAGAGTGACTTAACCGAGTTATGTGTCGTGGTCTGATCATTTGGCACTCCAGTCATGTGGCTCCAGAGCGCGTCATACTCCTCTCCGTTGCTAGTGTTGTTCTCCCAGCCGATGTGATGACCCTCGTAGTGCTCTCGGGGGATGCCGAGATGAGCTGCAAACTCATCGTAGGTGAATTCTTTGTACACCCGCCAAGATAGAAGGAGACGACCTTCTTGTGCTGCCTCCTCTTGTGCTCATCCAACTCGAATGTAGCCCAGAACTCCTGGACAGCGAAGTCTGGAAAGTCAGCAGCTAGGATGGTCAGCTCCAGAAGTCCTAAAGGTGCCAATGAGTCGAGCATATTCTGGTACCAGTCCTCATCGTGCTCGAAGAGGGAATCCATGGATATTGGTCGCACGTCGGCTCCAGAAACATGCTCGAGCCTCTGGTAGCGCTTGAAGTAACGTACGAGCAGGCGGGCAACAGTGGGGTGGTACCCGACACGGTCAGGGAATGCTTGTGGAGGACCGTGGATAGCCGGTGTGACAGGAGCTAGAGCTCGGGAGCTGGAGCCAATGTTGAGTCTAGCCTTGGTCCTGCGCTCATTGTTGACGTTCCTAATTCATAGCAAGAAAGTAAACCAGATTAGTCAAACTAAAACCCTACCCCACACTTAGTAGAAAAACTCAATTTCACAAAGAAATGAGGAAAATCGAGTGGGGGTAAGCAAAGCATATTAACCGGTAATCACAAAATAATTACAACACATGCATAGGAATAGCCAGAATGTTATCATCACAATCAGAGTTCAGAAGTCAAATCGAAATTCAAAAGGTCAACATCATAGCACATTGAACCCTAATCATGGCAATTACTTAGCACAGAGCGAAAAATGATGGCATAATATCATTTAGCAAAGAGATATGAACGTGAATGAACACACATGGAAGCCAAATGAGCATAAAAAGTTCATGGTCAAACCGACATTTCACAAAAGTCAACACCGCAAAGAATCAATCTTTAAGCATGGCAACATATTACAACACAGAGCTCCCTAAGCACGCTAGAACAATCCAGACTAATCAAGTCAGCAAAAATTTTCACGAAACAGTTGGCATGGAAATTGAGGTAGACCGAAAAGTCAATCGATGTCAACCTCGACGAAATTCAGCATTCAACATGTCAAAAGATTCAGAATGAAAAGCTCTACAACTTACCTTGAAGTCATGATGGCTGAAAACGAACGAGGGAGAAATCGGTGAAAAATCAAAAAACTAGGTCTTGGTGGAACTAGAGCTCTAGAGCTCCGATTCTAACGATCTACGGCTCGAAATGACCGGAAGAGAGAGAGGGAGGCAGCGGCGGCGGCGGCGGCTGGTGTGGGCGGCGATGGCTGGTGTGGGCGGTGGCGACGGGATGAGGTGGCAGCGATTTTGAAAACAAAAGGGGTGGGTTTTCGTTTCTGTGTTCGAAAATGAAGTGAGGGGAGAGAGAGTGTGACCGGAAAAATGAAAAAGAAATAGGGGGAAAATTTTTGGATTTTTTCGAAAGTTTTCGCCAAAAAGTTGTAAAGTTTTTGCCAAAATTTTCAATTAAAATGTCTGCCAGTTTTCAAAGCAAGTTTTCGCCGAAAAGTTAAGCTTAAAATCGTCTGGAAAACATAGGGGGGTTTTGAAAAGAAGTTTTCGCCGAAAATATGGAGGTTTTCGCCGAAAACTTTGCCCTGCAGGATTGAAAATATTTTTGCAATTCCGGCAAACTTCAGAAAATCACAACTAATTTGACAAAAATTGGAACAACCTCAAACAACTTGCGATTGAAATGATGACACACAGACAACACACAAAAAATAAGAAATCATGCAAACTAACACTTTTGGCTCCCCCGAACCGACTCTAAAACACTGAGTTCGACACAAATGAAAAACTGACTCCAGCCGTGGGTTGCCTCCCACGAAGCGCTCTTGATTAACGTCCTTGAGCTGGACAATACCTGGACGGTATTAGGAGACATCCCAACTCAGGATCTCCTTAATGCTAGCGTCAGAGTTCATGAAATAGAGTTTCGGGGTATATCTCCGGCGAGCATGAATTTCTTCCCGTTAGCATGTATGAGTTTTGTACGTCCATCAGGGAGGTGATCGGTGATCTTGAACGGACCAAAAAAGTTCTGTTGAGGGATTATCCTCTACAAGGAAGACGGTGGAGGGGATGAGAATGATCGGCTTCGTCTTCTCCTGAACCTCCGGCTTCATTTCACCAGGATCGGTGATCGTCGATGTTTCCTTGGGAGATACTTTTGGCTTCTCCTTCTTCATTTGCTCCTGTGCATGTGGCTTGACAGGGACTGGTGGTGTGGCTGGCTCGGAAGAAGGTGGCGGAGCAATTGGTCTCCAGACCATTTGAGTCTTCTTCTTCTGATTCTTCCTCCGTGACCTGCTAGGTTCCTTGCTTGGCAGTGAAGAAGAGGCTTTCAGTTCCTTCTTCTTTGGCGGCTTATGAGGCAAAGATCATGGTTCCCGCTTGGTAATCTGCTCAACACCTGCAACAATAGTTGATCTAGAAACACTAGAAGAGACATTAGTAACGGAGTTAACCGGAGTCAACTCCACAGTTTCAACAGCAAGACAGTGAGGTTCTTCATTCATAGGACTATATTTCATACCATCCTTAAGGCGGAATGTTATCGTTTCCTTACCAACCCTCAAGGTCAAGGAACCACTCGGAACGTTAATTTGCATTCCGATTGTTGTCATGAAGGGTCGACCTATAAGAATAGTAGAATCCTTCTCGATAGTATCTATGATCACAAAGTCAGCTAAGAAAGTGAAAGGACCACATTTAGTAACAACGTCTTTGATCTCTCCTCTAGGTGTTTTCAATAATCTATCAACAAAGACAAGTTGTATGCTAGTCGGTTCAAGTTCTCCTAAATTCAATTTCTCAAACAAACTCATAGGCATAACATTGACAGACGCGCCTAGATCAACCAAACTACGTTTTATCTCAATATCATTAATGACTAGATGTAGCGTGAAAGAACCAGGATCGGAACACTTAGTTGGATATGGCGATGAAGGCTTCTTGCTACATGCGGCAGGACATCCTTCGGTATCATTGCTCTTGGAAAAGGAGGCTTCTCGTAGTACGGAGCAAGAGGAGGATCATACTCCTTAGGCGCCTCCTTCTTTGCTTCCTTCTTCTTCGGAGCTTCATCGGTCCTGCATAAAATAGAAGAAGCATTAGTAGGTGAGTTTGTCGGATCTTGAATAGATACCATCTTAGCTTGCTCCTCTCTCGGATTTGGCTCGGTTTGGCTTGGGAGCTGGCCAAATGGTCGACCAGATGTTAGCATGCTAGAGATTTGGTTGACTTCCTGCTCAATTCTTTGACCGGATGCAATCTGTTCTTGGTTGAGGAGAGCGTGAGCTTTGAACTGACTATCATGATCGTCAAGTCTGGTGATGATCTGATTGAGCTTCTTGTCGAGTTCACTGACGTTGTTCTCCTTCTGATGCTACTGTCCTGTATAGGTATTGTTCAATATTGATTCTGGCGATTGCCAGGAGCAGTTCCATAGTTACCCGGATTTCGGTGCGGCAGCTGGTAGATACCTCCTAGCGGATGGTTCGGCTTCTGATCCTGAGCTGGACCAGTTGGTCAGCTATTCTGGTTCTGGCCTTGGTTCTGGTTGGCACCGACATTGTAGGGAGGTCGATCTTGGCAATTCCCCTGTTGTCTATAGTTGCGGTAGCCAACATAACCGTTCTGATTGTTATTAAAGCCTTGAGAAACAAAGTTTACCTCTTCGGCAGACCAGACTTCTGTTTTACCAAAAGTATGGCATCGGCCTCCGTTATGCGCACAAGCTCCACACCACTCGCAATCGACAACGTAGACAGAGGCTGCTGGTGGCTTGATGGATGTAGAAGACTTCTTCAGATGCTTCTCAACTTTTGCCTTAATGGTTGCTTCGAGATCGAGCTTGCTTCTTGATCCTTCAAATTGTCACTCCCAGTTCCTTGACTTGGAAGCACAGTCTGCGAAATGAAGAAGAGCAGCTTCAGGTGTGAGTGCAGTGCAATCCCCTTCAGCTAGAGAATTGACCCATTTGGCAGATTCTTCACGAAGACCTCGAGCAAAGATTTCAGCTAACTGTCTCTGCTCGAAACCGTGGTGAGGACAGTTGTAGAGAAGTTCTTGGAATTCATTCCAAGTGTCATATAAGCTCGCTCCTTCCTTTTGAGAGAATTTGGCGATGCTGTCCTTAAAGGCTGTTGTTCTGGAAGGAGGGAAGTACTCTTCGACGAAGTCTTGAGCAAGAGTCTCCCAGTTTGTGTAGTAGCCAGGTGGTTTGCCAGTGAGCCACCTCTTAGCTGCGCCTTTCAAAGAGAACGGGAAAGCTCTCAAGCAAAGAGTGTTCTTGTCGAGATTCCCATTCTTGAAAGTGCCACAGAGATCAATGAAATCCGCCAGATGCGTGCACGGATTGTCTAGTGGCCTGCCTTCAAATTGTAGATCCCTAGAGATCATGGTCAAGAAAGGAATCTTGATCTCATAGTCAGGATCTCCTTCGATGTGTGGCACGGTGATAGAAGATCGAACGCTAGTCATGCTCGGCTTGTTATAGTCAGCTAGACTCTTCGGTGAACAGTGGTGGTTGACCGCCTGGTGGTGGTAGTGGTAGTTCATCACCCATCCTAGGAGATGGAGGAGGTGAAAATGATTAGGTGTATGAAGCGGATGAAGATGACGGTGAAGATGGAGATGAGGAACTCTCCTTCAGTTCCTCGATATTAATTGGAGTGACGGATGGAGGTGGATTGGTTCTGCCTCTCTTTGGAATTCGTGATTGTCTTGGCGGAGCAGAACTGCCTGGTCTCTCTACACTCTTAGCCTAGTCGTTCTTGGCGGTTAGAGAGCGCGTGAGAGGGCGGTGGTGCATAAACCTGTGAACAACCTACAAATGACAAAAACAAGCAAAACCAGTGTAAAATTGAAGTGGATGGAAAAATGGAAGATGGAAAGTAGAAGAGTAAAACTGTCAGTTCTTCTTTCAAACAATTAAAAGAATTCCCCGGTAACGGCGCCAATTTGATGCTGCAGTTTTAGCGGTATCAAACAACTAATCTACCAAGGTAGACTAGATCGTATTCTACTCGAGGTCTCTTCTTCTTGTCTACTCAAATATGTTGGCAAATTACTCGATTTAAACAAGTTGTCCGTGGTGTGAGTTCCATGACTTCTAATCTAATGAACAATGGAAAATAAAAGACACAAAGATTAAAAGGGTTGATTAACAGGAAGATAGACGAGCTAGATTTTGAATCCCCTTAGATTACCAAAGCATTGGCGATCACAAGACCAGCGGTTTTCAATTCTCATTCGATCGGTTTCTATACCACCATAACTCCTTACCCTTAGGTTTAAGACTGGCAAACGTTCGCTCTATCCGATCTAGCTACCAAGATTAATTAGTCGCCCGGGTACGGTCGCCTCTCGTGACGACTAAACTAACTGGTGGAATTACTAACGATTTATGAGTTACTCTTGCAGTGGATTAACCCTAACTGGTTCCTACGAAAGGCACACTCCAATGAATAGGTTAATTGGTTGAATTGATGTTTTAAAGAGAGGCGAGCGTTCGCTTCTATCCTTAGCTTAACAAGAGTCTAATCTAGGTGATCAATCCAGACAAGAAACATAAACAACGAAGAACATATCAAACATGAAAGTGAAACTGATTGAACAACGAATCTAATCACCGCCGATCCGTGACCGCTTTAAAGCCCTGGGTCACTTAGGGTTCATCTAGTCTAAGCTCTACGAGTTTAGCTACTCATGTTCATAACAAAAGAATCATAGACAAAGACAAAGTTCATCATAAAAAGGAAGAACAGATAAAAACTGTAAAACCTAATTAAGATGACTCCGGCGAAGCTTCGCTCTCCGGTAATCTTCAATCCTTGCTTCAAGTCTCCGAGGTGAAGGGATGCGTCACGATCTCTTCCTGGCTCTTCGAACACTTCAACTCTGTTCTCTCGAACTTCTTCGGTCTGGAACTCGTGAAAATTCTGAAAATTATGATATATCTTCTTTTGGGCCGCCGGTTAAGTATTTATTCTTAACCCTAAACTGCCGGATTTTGCATAGAGTTTTTGGCGAAAAAAACTTCTTAGTAAATTGACTGATCTCCCGGCTGTTTCTCCTGTGATTTTTGGACTCCAAGTTTTCGCCGAGAAACTTTGGGTTTTCGCCGAAAACTTCCTCTTGTGATGCTCAGCCAATTTCTTCTGGAGTTTTCGCCGAAAACTCAAGTGTAAATTGAGGCAGGATTTTGGTTGACTTGATTGACTTCTTTGATTGGTTCCGGTGCAATTCTTCGAGGTTCCAATGCCTTATACACGTCCTTGGCTACTATATTTGACGGCAAAAACCTATGCTAACATGAAAACACTAGAAAACCATTAAATTGACCCGAAACGGGCCAAAGTAACACAAATGGCACGAGATAGGGTAGTTGAGTGATTATTCGCTATTCTACCCAAAAACCATATCTTAAGTCAAGAAATGTCACTTAAATGAGGCTAATAATCACGTCAAACAAGTGTCATCAGAAAGTTCAGAGAATCTCAGTTTTAAATCGTTTCTGGTTCGACAAAATTGAGATCCTCTTGGACGGATGGATCCCAGAGGCTGGGAGGTCAAGGGTCCTACTAGAGGAAGACAAGGTGTGGGTTACAGTCAGGGGGATTCCGGTACACCTGCGCTCGACGGAGCTGTATAGACAGTTAGGGGAGGCGTGTGGTAGTTTTATCGACTTCGAGGATGGCGATTCCCTTTCCTTGATCAGAGTCTGTGTTCAGTTACAAGGGGCGCTAGCAGAAGAGATACCCCTGCTCTTTGGAGATGTCTCTTTTGTGCTTAGGGTGGAACCTGACTCTGTGATCCCGGAGGAATGTTTACTCAAGGATTGCTCTGGTGGTGGGGGGTGGTTTCGTCTTCGAGAGGAAAAGTGGCCATCTTTCCTCATCGGCCGTGGTTGGAGTCGGAGGTGAAAGTTCTCTCTAGAGGGGCCAATGACGATGGTCGCTCTTCTTTGGAAGGGGGTTCTCCGTCGGAACCCGGCCCGGCGGAGCTGGAAACTCCGGCTACTGCAGCTATCAGCCTAGGCCAATCTTTTACCCCTGGGTCCGAGATTGTTGTGTCAGAAAAGGTGTTGTTCAGTTTGACAGAAGGGGTTAAGGTTGACATTGGAAGGCGTGAGTCAGTTTTGTCAGAAGGTTTTAATCCTCCATCTTTCTTGTCCTCAAGAGGCAGAAGTTTCTTTGTGGGCATTCGGTTGGATAGGAACGGGAAACTGGTTTGTTCTCTTCCTTCTCGGCTGGGAGCTAAGGTAGTGGATTTTAGTGTTGGGCCTTGTGTTCTCTCTTTGGGCCCACCTCGGCCCCGGTTCAGATTTTAAATGTGGTCCTAGGACCCGTGTGGGGTTTGGGCCCTTGTGGGCCTCTGGAAGTTTCAAAGTAGTTTTTAGAGTCGGAGCCTCGGCCCCCCTCCTTCTCTAACCCTTTTTCAGCATCAGTTGAGCTAGGCAACAATTTTGGAATGAGTTTGGCTGGGAGCAGATGGTTTTTGGGTCATGATTCACTCTCGGGAGTAGAGGCTCCCCCAAAGCTCTCGCCCACGGACTACTTTGTTGACCCCTCGCCATTAGAAGTTGATAAGGTTCCAGAGGATCCTCTGTTCTTTCGCAGTGGAAGAAATTGAAGCTTCAATTGGTTTGAGAGTGTCTCTGCGGGATGAATGGGATTCGCCTCTTAGTCATTGCTCTCCGAGTGAACGATCTGGGATGGAGTTGGAACATCACATACTCGATTTCATTCTGGATGCAGTTATTCTTGGGCCACAAAGAAGTCAAAAGGAAAGGTATGCCTCATCCTCCCAACATTCTCATGAATTTTAGGATCCTTTCGTGGAATATAAGGGGTATTGGCTCTTTTTACAAGAGGTTTAGAATTAATCGTCGAATTTGTGAGTTACGTCCATCGGTGGTTTGTCTTCAAGAATCAAAAGTCGAGCAGGTAGATAATCGGACTATGTTCATCTTATTCGGGAGGAGGGGTTGGGATTGGTCTTTCAAACCTTTGGTAGGAGCCTCGGGAGGTATTATCACCGCTTGGAGTAGCGATTCCTTTGATTTAGAAGGAGAATGGTGTGGAAATTTTCTCTTGTTACTCTTTTTAAGAGCAGGTCAGATAATTTCAGGTGGATGCTCTTGAATGTGTATGGTCTGTGTCTCCATTTAGATAAACAAGCTTTCCTCTCGGAGTTGTCAGTTTTGGTTAGTTGGTTGCGTCTTCCCTTTTGCATCATTGGGGACTTCAATCTTATTCGTTTCATTGAGGACACTACAAGTTCGTCTTTCAATCGCGTGGAATTAGATTGGTTCAATGATTGGTTTTCGTGCTTAAATTTGATGGAATTGCCTCTTCGTGGAGCCTTATTTACTTGGTCGAATCTTAGAGTTGCTCCCTCCCAATCTCGGATTAACAGAGCTTTTATAAGTGAATACTGGGATCTTTAGTTTCCCGGAAGTACTTTAGGTGCCTTAGAGAGATATTGCTCCTATCATCGTCCCTTGATTCTCGATTGTGGCCAGATTGAGAGAAGGTATCAACCTTGGAGTTTTGAGAATATGTGGTTAGAGCATGAGAATTTTAGAGATATGCTTGCGAAGTTTTGGTTCGAGGAGGCCGGAGCTCTAGGCCACCCTTTTGAGATTAGTAAGAAATTTTAACTACTCAAATTGAAGCTGAAACTTTGGAACAGGGAGACTTTTCAAAGAGTGGAGGTGCTCGTGGAAGGTTTTCTGAAGGAGCTCAATCAAATTGACTGGTTAAAGGATCATAGGGTGTTAACAGAGGGTTTGAGGCTTCGGAGGATTAGGTGCAAAGAGGAGTTAGATCATGTTTGGAAATTGCAGGAAATTGCTTGGAAACAAAAAGCAAAGGAGAAATGGTACGTGGAGGGTGATCGGAACACTAGCTTCTTTCTCAAAGTAGCAGATGCTAATAGAAGGAGAAACCACATCAGTTCGATTTGGGTTAATGGTGCTCAGCTGAGCTCTCATTCGGAAGTGGCGGCAGCCGCTGTCATCTTCTTTAGGGATCTTTATACTAACCCGATGACCCGAAGATCGTTCTCGTCTTCTTTGTCCTTCTCAGCTTTACAGGAAGTGGAGGCGGAAAGTTTGGTCACCCCGTTTTCGGACGCTGAGGTTTGGAAGGTTGTTAGGAGCTGCGAAGGAGGGAAATCCCCAGGGCCGGACGGACTCTCAATGGTGTTCTTTAAACATAATTGGGACATGGTCAAGGGAGATGTCTGTGCCGCTCTCCATGAGTTTTTTGTTAAGTCTGTCCTACCTTTCTCTTTGAACAACACTTTCATTGCATTAATTCCCAAGAAAGATGTTGTTGAAACTTTCAAGGACTTGAGACCTATCAGTCTGGTGGGGAGCTTCTATAAAATCCTCTCCAAACTTCTCGCCAGTAGGTTGAAATAGGCAATTCCCTTAGTCAACTCAGCTCAACAATGTGCTTTTGTCAAGAATAAACAGATTTTGGATGTGATCCTCATTGCAAACGAATTAATAGATTCGAGGTTCAGAAGCGGAAGACCGGGCTTGGTTTTTAAGCTCGATATCGAAAAAGCGTATGACAATGTCAACTAGGAGTGTTTACTTAGAGTCTTGAGGCAGATGAAATTCCCTTCTAAATAGGTCGGATGGATTCAAGCCTGTGTCTCAACGGCCTTTTTTTGGTCTTGTTGAACGGGGAAGCCACCGGCTACTTCCCGAGCTCACGAGGTTTGCGTCAGGGCAACTCTCTCTCTCCTTTTTTGTTTATCCTAGTCATGGAGATCTTGTCTAAGATTCTGAATAGGGTTCAAGAGGTGGGATTGGTGAGTGGTTTTTTATGAATGAGTTGGAGTCCTCGGGTCAGGTTAATGGTGAACGTGTCGTTGTGATGCGTTCAACCAAATAACTACTAATGCTAAGAAAAAGCGTATAGCAGATCGTATTCAACTCAAGGTTTCTTCTAATCGACTACTTTGAAGAAGCTGGCAAATTACTCAGGTTAAAACACGTTGTGCGTGGTGTGAGTTCCACGACTTCTAATCTATTAAGCAAAGGAAAACAAAAGACAGAAAGATTAAAAGATTGACTAACGGGAAGATAGACGAGCTTAGATTTCGAATCCCCCTTAGATCACCAGAGCAACGGCAATCACAAGATCAGCGGTTTTCAATTCTAATTCAATCAATTTCTATACACCACCATAACTCCTTACCCTTAGGTTTAAGACCGGTGAACGTTCGCTCTATCCGTTCTAACTACCAAGATTAACTAGCCGCCCGGGTACGGTCGCCTCTTGCAACGACTTAATTAACTGGTGTAATTACTAATGATTTATGAGTTACTCTTGCAGTGGATTAACCCTAACCGGTTCCTACGAAAGGCACGCTCCAATTATAAGGTTAATTGTTCAATTCGATGTTCTAAAGTAAGGCGAGCGTTCACTTCTATCCTTAGCTTAACAAGAATCTAATCTAGGGGATCAATCCAGACAAGAAACATGAACAATGAAGAACGAATCAAACATGCAAAGAGAAACTGATTGAACTTCGAATCTAATTACCGCCGATCCGTGACCGCTTTAAAGCCCTGGGTCACTTAGGGTTCATCTAATCTAAGCTCTACAAGTTCAGTTACTCATATCAGAAACAAGAGAATCAAAGGCAACAATGAAGATCATCATACAGAGGAAGAACAGATAAGAACTGAAAAACCTAATTCTGACGACTCCCCCGAAGCTTCAATCTCCTGGATCTTCAACTTTAAGCTCCGAGTTCTCCGAGGTGGAAGGATGGCGTCACGATCTCTCCACGGATCTTCGAACTCTCTAAACTCTATCTATCGACCCTAGAGTCGGCTGACTCTCAAAAGTCTGATTTGAGGAAATAAGAATAATGAATTGTTGTGTCTTGTAAATTATTATTCTTTTCTTCTGCCGGCTGCTTCTTTAAATAGGTACCTTATTAGGGTTTCCAATACAGCGCCGGATTAAGTATAAATACTTAACCCTAGTTGGGCCGGGCTGAGCTGATGTTTTCGCCGAAACCATAGGGGTAGTTTCGGCGAAACTGGCTTTGAGTTCAGGGGATCCGCCGGCTGTTCATTATTTTCGGTCCGAGCAGTTGAATGGTTTCGCCGAAACCATCCTTCTCTTGGCATCAGTTGATTTGAACTGCTGGTTTTGCCGAAACTGTGAGATCATTTTCGCCGAAATCATCCTTCTGTTGGCACCAGTCTGAATGTGGTATTGTTTTCGCCGAAACCCCTAGGGTATTTTCGGCGAAAGTATCTTTGTATTCGGGCAGACCTTTGGTTGGACTTTGATTGGCTCCTTTGATCGATTCCGGTTCAGTTCCTCGATGTTCCTATGCCTTAGACACATCCATGGCTACTTTATCTGACGGCAAAAACCTGTGCTTACGCAAAAACACTAGAAAACCATCAAATAGACCCAAAAAGGGCCAAGGTAACACAAATGGCACGAGATAGGGCAATTGATTGAATATTCGTTATTCTACCCTAAAAACCATGTCTTAAGCAAAGAAATGTCGCTTAAATGAGGCTGATAATCACGTCAAATCGAGTGTCATCAAATACCCCACACTTAAGCTTTTGCTTGTCCTTAAGCAAACTGAACTAGAACACACTCAAATTCACAAATGACACGAGATTAAACCGAGATTCAATTCTAACAATTTGGTTTAGACTGTTCCACGTAGAAAAAGTGACCTACACATGCAAGAACATCAATCAACCAAGTTTTCGATCTCACTAATTTCTGCACACTTCAAGTAGTGGTTTTAATAAAGCTCGTTTCTTGGCAAAACAATTAATCATAATTAACCGACTACGATAACACCAATTCTAATGAGAAAAGACTTTAAGCTCTAGCCATGATGTGGACGCGGAGGTAGGAAAAGTGACGTGGCTATCGACTCGACTTCATCTTCTTTAAATAGGTACCTTATTAGGGTTTCCAATACAGCGCCGGATTAAGTATAAATACTTAACCCTAGTTGGGCCGGGCTGAGCTGATGTTTTCGCCGAAACCATAGGGGTAGTTTCGGCGAAACTGGCTTTGAGTTCAGGGGATCCGCCGGCTGTTCATTATTTTCGGTCCGAGCAGTTGAATGGTTTCGCCGAAACCATCCTTCTCTTGGCATCAGTTGATTTGAACTGCTGGTTTTGCCGAAACTGTGAGATCATTTTCGCCGAAATCATCCTTCTGTTGGCACCAGTCTGAATGTGGTATTGTTTTCGCCGAAACCCCTAGGGTATTTTCGGCGAAAGTATCTTTGTATTCGGGCAGACCTTTGGTTGGACTTTGATTGGCTCCTTTGATCGATTCCGGTTCAGTTCCTCGATGTTCCTATGCCTTAGACACATCCATGGCTACTTTATCTGACGGCAAAAACCTGTGCTTACGCAAAAACACTAGAAAACCATCAAATAGACCCAAAAAGGGCCAAGGTAACACAAATGGCACGAGATAGGGCAATTGATTGAATATTCGTTATTCTACCCTAAAAACCATGTCTTAAGCAAAGAAATGCGCTTAAATGAGGCTGATAATCACGTCAAATCGAGTGTCATCAAATACCCCACACTTAAGCTTTTGCTTGTCCTTAAGCAAACTGAACTAGAACACACTCAAATTCACAAATGACACGAGATTAAACCGAGATTCAATTCTAACAATTTGGTTTAGACTGTTCCACGTAGAAAAAGTGACCTACACATGCAAGAACATCAATCAACCAAGTTTTCGATCTCACTAATTTCTGCACACTTCAAGTAGTGGTTTTAATAAAGCTCGTTTCTTGGCAAAACAATTAATCATAATTAACCGACTACGATAACACCAATTCTAATGAGAAAAGACTTTAAGCTCTAGCCATGATGTGGACGCGGAGGTAGGAAAAGTGACGTGGCTATCGACTCGACTTCATCTGTTTCTAGATCTGTGCGTTACATGTTCTAGCTAGGACCGATTTAAACAACAATTTATTTCAAGTTTCAACTTCTTCCTTCAATTTATTTACTGCATACTAGTGCTCGATACCAAACACTTCACTTAGGTGTTGGACCTGCCTAGCTCAGAGTATTTGTGTCTTTGCTAGTGCTCAACCTGAACACTTCACTTAGGTGTCGGGCTTGCCTAGCTTTATTTTTAGCACTTAAAAGAACTTAACATTGATTTGCACAACTTGATTACTTGATTTAACAATTTAACCACTTGATCCTAGCTAGTTATAACTTTTTACACAAGATTTCGAATTGGATTTCCGTGTAATCTCAAGCCACAATCACAGGTGATCAAATATGAAGTGAAAAACATGGGAGAAGCTAGCATCTATCATCTTAGAACGGTGTTATCGAGCTTTGTTATTAACAGACCAATCAGTTCAATTAATTCAAGTTTCAACTACTGAAGTGATTTATGATCTGTTCTGACCTAGACTCATTTAATATCAGTTCCAACACGTTGGTTACAGGTTCTAGGTGGAACAGTCTAGACGTCATTGTTCAAAAATTGAAGTCAATTTAACATCACAAGTCAAGAATTGAGCAATTCTATGCTAGAGAAATTCAAATTTGAACCATAGAATCATAGATAGCAAGCAAGATCATGCATAATCCTAGACTCCCACCCCACACTTAAACGGTTCTGTGTCCTCACAGGACTGAACTAGAGTAGAGAGATACGAAGAACCTGTGACGAGATGGTCGGTGTAGTGGATGAACACGGATAGCCCGGAGCGGAGCGGAGTAGCTACTCAAGATCCTACAAAACAAAAACAACAAAAAGATCAAAAGGATACCGGGACAAGTGTCCCGGATCCACACAGAATAAAAGTCGAACAAAGAATGTTAAGGGGAATTTTGAAAATATTTTTGACTCTATTTTTTTTTTCAAATTCACGGCACGACACTCCTAGAGAAATCTAGATCATCCAAGCTCAATTAGTTCAGAAAAAATCACACCAAAACAGCAGACACGCAAAACGAGGTAGACCGGTATGAAGCTCGTCGAAATTCAACAATCAATATGTCAAAAGATTCGAAATTGAAAACCCAACAACTAACCTTTTAGACACGACTCAAGAAAATGGACGGAAAGCGACGAAGTTGGCCAAAAACGTGAAAAACTTGTTTCGGGCATAACTGGAGCTACAGAGCTCCGATTTGGACGATCAAGTATGCGTTAGAATCGGGCCAAAAAAAGGAATCTGATTTTCAAAACAGAACAAATTTTTGGCGAAAATTTCATAATATTTTCACCGAAAATATCTTCGAAAACTGGCAAAAATAATGAGAAGTTCACTGTTTGCAGTTTTCGGATAGAAATTTATTGTTTTTCGCCGAGAATACTTTTTTTTTTTTCAAAACCCAACCGAAACGAATCAAAACGAAAGGAAATTAAACTGACACTTTGGCTCCCCCGAACCTGACTCGAACGACGAAAAAGACTGACTCAAAAATTCAAAAACAGGACTCCAGTCGTGGGTTGCCTCCCATGAAGCGCTCTCTTTTAACGTCCTTGAGCTGGACGGTACCTGTTAGGGACCCCAACTCAGAAGTTCCTTGAAGTCAATTGTCTTCTTCAAGGTGTGCGGTTGAGTGCCATGTAGCACTCCAGAAGGGTGATGTGGCTGGTAGTGCTCCAGTAGATCGCGGTTCTGTTTGGATGACCAGTTCTTCTTGAATTCTCCAACCGGAGGAGGAAGGAGGTAGTACGGCGCGACATGTTCAATGAGCTCCATCTTCTCTACAGGTTGACTCGGTGGAAGTGTAGGTGAGGGTATCTCCTCAATCTCTATGTGCTCCTCTTCGGTTTCAACTTCAAGATGGATTGGCTTTATATCTTCATCAACCACCACCGCCAAGGATTCTTCTAGCTCATAATAGTCATGGATAGGATCATCATCTTCTTCTTCGAACAGCTCTTGAGCGTCTTTTGTCATTAACTGCTTTGGTTGCTCGAGCTTGATGTCCGTCGCGAGATGAGCTTGTAGCATTGAAGAGATATTATCCAAGGCAGATTGGGTTCTCGACGAGCATTGTTGATGTTCATGAAGCATCTCTTGATTATCTCTAGCGCCTCTTCGATGCTCTTGTTGGTGTATCTCTTGGTGACCTTGTAGCATTGAAAAGATATTATCAAAGAGGGAGTCAAATCTCGCCGTCTGTAGTTGTTGTTGATGTAGCAATTCTTGATAATCGTCGGGATATGGTGCTTCATTGATGTACCGCTCTCGGTACCGGTCATCCCACCTGTTACCCTGCATAATCAAAACTAAGAAGCCCTACCCAGGTAAATCATGGAAGTATGGAGGAAAATAAATGGTAAGGCGGAAAGGTAGAAGAATAAAATGCCAGCTCTTCTTTCAAACAATTAGAAGAGTCCCCGGCAACGGCGCCAGTTTGGTGAACGTGTCGTTGTGATGCGTTCAACCAAATAACTACTAATGCTAAGAAAAAGCGTATAGCAGATTGTATTCAACTCGAGGTTTCTTCTAATCGACTACTTTGAAGAGGCTGGCAAATTACTCAGGTTAAAACACGTTGTGCGTGGTGTGAGTTCCACAACTTCTAATCTATTAAGCAAAGGAAAACAAAAGACAGAAAGATTAAAAGATTGACTAACGGGAAGATAGACGAGCTTAGATTTCGAATCCCCCTTAGATCACCAGAGCAACGGCAATCACAAGATCAGCGGTTTTCAATTCTAATTCAATCAATTTCTATACACCACCATAACTCCTTACCCTTAGGTTTAAGACCGGCGAACGTTCGCTCTATCCGTTCTAACTACCAAGATTAACTAGCCGCCCGGGTACGGTCGCCTCTTGCAACGACTTAATTAACTGGTGTAATTACTAATGATTTATGAGTTACTCTTGCAGATCATCATACAGAGGAAGAACAGATAAGAACTGAAAAACCTAATTCTGACGACTCCCCCGAAGCTTCAATCTCCTGGATCTTCAACTTTAAGCTCCGAGTTCTCCGAGGTGGAAGGATGGCGTCACGATCTCTCCACGGATCTTCGAACTCTCTAAACTCTATCTATCGACCCTAGAGTCGGCTGACTCTCAAAAGTCTGATTTGAGGAAATAAGAATAATGAATTGTTGTGTCTTGTAAATTATTATTCTTTTCTTCTGCCGGCTGCTTCTTTAAATAGGTACGTTATTAGGGTTTCCAATACAGCGCCGGATTAAGTATAAATACTTAACCCTAGTTGGGCCGGGCTGAGCTGATGTTTTCGCCAAAACCATAGGGGTAGTTTCGGCGAAACTGGCTTTGAGTTCAGGGGATCCGCCGGCTGTTCATTATTTTCGGTCCGAGCAGTTGAATGGTTTCGCCGAAACCATCCTTCTCTTGGCATCAGTTGATTTGAACTGCTGGTTTCGCCGAAAACTGTGAGATCATTTTCGCCGAAATCATCCTTCTGTTGGCACCAGTCTGAATGTGGTATTGTTTTCGCCGAAACCCCTAGGGTATTTTCGGCGAAAGTATCTTTGTATTCTGGCAGACCTTTGGTTGGACTTTGATTGGCTCCTTTGATCGATTCCGGTTCAGTTCCTTGATGTTCCTATGCCTTAGACACATCCATGGCTACTTTATCTGACGGCAAAAACCTGTGCTTACGCAAAAACACTAGAAAACCATCAAATAGACCCAAAAAGGGCCAAGGTAACACAAATGGCACGAGATAGGGCAATTGATTGAATATTCGTTATTCTACCCTAAAAACCATGTCTTAAGCAAAGAAATGTCGCTTAAATGAGGCTGATAATCACGTCAAATCGAGTGTCATCAGTTAATCACATCTTGTACGCAGATGATGCGCTCCTATTTTGCGACGCTTCGGAGTCCCAAGTCCGTTACTTAGCGGCATCCCTAAAGTGCTTTGAAAAGGTCTCAGATCTTAAAGTGAACTTCCATAAGTCGGTGATGTTAAGGGATTTGGCTACGATCTTTGCCTCTCCACTTGGTGAGCTTCCAACGACTTATCTAGGTCTGCCTTTGGGAACCAGAGGTTTTAGTGCTAAGTTGTGGGACCCTGTTATCTCTAGTATGGAACGAAGATTGGAATCTTGGAAAGCAAATTCACTCTCCTTTGGGGGTAGAGTGGTGTTGATTAATAGTGTTTTAACCTCCCTCTCGGTGTACTACATGTCTATCATCAAGGCTCCGAGCTCAGTTATCTCAAGACTAGAAAGCATCCAAAACCGTTTCCTTTGGTCTGGTACTAGTGGTTCGGCTAAGATTCATTGGTTTAAGTGGGTGACGTGCAAGAATTAACTCACAACGATCAAGGTCGTATTTCCACTACGGCTCTCTCAATTGCCACTACTCACACGGTTCATGGACGGTCTATTCATTTAAAAGGAGTTTGGTTTAAAAGCAACGAAACTAAAGCAAGAAAGTAAAGCGGTGCAAATCAAAGATAAAGGAGGTACACTTGGAAAGATAGCTTCATCATGCTCAAGAGGAACAAATGCACAAACAAGCCAAACATGATTGAGGTTGCAATCGAATGACCACGCAAATGCCTTCTATAGACTCAATGCACTCTCGTCGCACTAAGTTCCTATCCTAGCACCACTCAACCTGGGCTCTCGCTCTCAAGCTAAGTGACTAAGGATGCACTAAAGGTGTTTGATGAAATGCCAAGCTACAAAACCCTCTCCTATGACTCTATGACCACAAGGCTAGACATCACACTCTAATGTCAATGTTTTAACACTAAGAGAATCATCAAAAGACTAATCAAAGTTCAAATGAATGAAAAACCAAGTGCACACCAAGTGTTCGATAAAATGTAAGAGAGAAATTATGCAACTATGGTTGAATTGAGATGATCTAATCTCTTAGAACATACTCTCTTCAATCCCTAGACCTACAATCCATGTAATCTAAGCACTCTCATGCATTACATCACAAAGAATAGCCAAATCAAGCAATCATAGCAATTAACAACAAGTCTAGAGATCATCTTCTTACATCCAAGATCAATCATAGCATGTTTACACAATCAACCTCTATCATAGCACAACTAACTATCAATCCAAGGAAAACCTAGGAAATCAGCCACACATGGCCAAGGAAATGAAGGAAAGAGAAAGAGAGATGATCACCAATAACATCATGGCAATCCTCCTCTTGCAAGCTCCTCTCAAAGGTTGTGGACTTCAATCCAAGCTCCTCTACTTTGAGTTGCACCTTGCTCTAGGGTTGTGGATTGGAGATGAGGAGAAAGTAATTGAAAATTTGAGAGAAAAGGGTTTTGTCTAAGGTGGGATTGCTGAATAATGAATTATCTCCCTCTTTCTCCCGAAATTCTGCTTTAAATAGGCTGCTGGAAAAGCCTAAAGTTTTTGGCAAAAACTTATAAATTTTTTGCCAAAAATTCCTTTGAAAACCCAAACTCAGCCTTCTAGAAATTATGGATCTGAAATCCTATTAGTTCTCGGCGAAAACTATGGAGTTCTCGCCGAGAACTTCTTCAGAAACATTGTGCAGAAATCCTAAACTTGCAACGGCTCTATCTCCTCCGTCCTAGCTCCGATTGACCTCCCGTTTGCTCCTATATGCTCCTTGTCATCCGTACTTCATTGCCAAAACCTGAAAATGCACGAATAAACATCCAATAGACCACGAAATTGGCTCCAAAGTGGCAACCAGACAACAAATGGACACTTTTGCACAAAACTTCAATAAAAGCATATAAGTCATGGCATTTCACGATCAAACACGGGCATTTCATAGGTCAATCATAAGCTCAAAATGCACTAAATAAAGTCACATCAGTGGGAGAAGATTAAGCGTCCAATAAAAGAAGGCGGTCTTGGCATCCAGGACCTAAAAATCTTGAACTACAGCGTCTTGTGTAAGTGGTTATGGAGGTATGCGACCGAAAGGAAAGCATTGTGGAGGACCCTTATCATCTCAAAGTGCAACATTGGTGTTTCTGAGTGGCAGGCGACTTGGAACTTCAGTTCTGTAGGCTGTTCTCTGTGGAGATGGGTTATCCACTTTGGTCCTTTATTCTGGAAACACGGTTTCATTGATCCTGGGGGAGTTTCTATTCTTTTTGGTTCGACCATTGGGTGAGAGGGGTTTTGTTGTCCGAGTATTTTCCGAGGATCTTAGCTGCAATGCGATCCTCGGAGTTCTTAATTTCTTATGTGCATGTTTTCTCTAGCAGGTGGTCATGAAATTTGCCTCTCCGTTTTAGCCTTAGGGGTGGTGCTCTTGAGGAGTGGCACAGGCTGTCTGTTTTGTTGTAGTCTCTCCTAGAAGACCTAGTCACGGAAGGACCTTCGATGGTGATTTGGACGTGGGAGTCCAGTGGAGTTTTTTCAATTTCATCTCTAAGACGGGCTCTCTTAGCCGAGACTTCTCCTCTGCTGGAGGACTTCCCACACTCTGTCATTTAGAATTCAAAGATTCCTTCAAAGGTTTCTTGTTTTTGTTGGAAAGTTTTCTTCAACAGTATCGCTACCGTGGATAATTTGCAGAGAAGAGGATTGCAGATGGCTAATAGGTGCAACCTTTGTGCCTCAAGTTTGGAGTCGGTCGATCACATTTTCCTACACTTCATTCTTCAGACCTAGGAATGGGGATGTCCGGGGCTTCATTGTGGGTTGGAAAATTATAAACTGATGACACTCGATTTGACGTGATTATCAGCCTCATTTAAGCGACATTTCTTTGCTTAAGACATGGTTATTAGGGTAGAATAACGAATATTCAATCAATTGCCCTATCTCGTGCCATTTGTGTTACCTTGGCCCTTTTCGGGTCTATTTGATGGTTTTCTAGTGTTTTTACGTAAGCACAGGTTTTTGCCGTCAAATAAAGTAGCCATGGACGTATCTAAGGCATAGGAACATCGAGGAACTGAACCGGAATCGATCAAAGGAGCCAATCAAAGTCAAACCAAAAATCTGCCCATTCACACTTACACATTCGGCGAAACCAAACCCACATTTTCGGCGAAACCAACAGTGTAAATCAACTGATGCCAAGAGAAGGACGATTTCGGCGAAAAGAGCCCAGGGTTTTTGGCGAAAATGCAAGGGAAAATCACTGGCGCCAACAGAAGGTATTTTCGGCGAAACCATTCAACTACTCGGACCAAAAATGATGAAAAGTCGGCGGAGCCCTGAACTCAAAGCCAGTTTCACCGAAACTATCCCTATGGTTTCGGCGAAAACATCAGCTCAGCCCGGCCCAACTAGGGTTAAGTACAGAATCAGAAAACCCTAATCAACCCTATTTAAAGCAGGAGTCGGCAGCCAAGAAAATAATAATTTACAGAACACAACAAATCATTATTCTTATTTCCTCAAATCAGACTTTTGAGAGTCAGCCGACCCTAGGGTCGATAGATAGAGTTTAGAGAGTTCGAAGATCCGTGGAGAGATCGTGACGCCATCCTTCCACCTCGGAGAACTCGGAGCGTAAAGTTGAAGATCCAAGAGATTGAAGCTTCGCGGGAGTCGTCAGAATTAGGTTTTTCAGTTCTTATCTGTTCTTCCTCTGTATGATGATCTTCATTGTTGCCTTTGATTCTCTTGTTTCCGATATGAGTAGCTGAACTTGTAGAGCTTAGATTAGATGAACCCTAAGTGACCCAGGGCTTTAAAGCGGTCACGGATCGGCGGTGATTAGATTCGAAATTCAATCAGTTTCTCTTTACATGTTTGATTCGTTCTTCATTGTTCATGTTTCTTGTCTGGATTGATCACCTAGATTAGATTCTGGTTAAGCTAAGGATAGAAGCGAACGCTCGCCTTACTTTAGAACATCGAATTGAACAATTAACCTTATAATTGGAGTGTGCCTTTCGTAGGAACCGGTTAGGGTTAATCCGCTTCAAGAGTAACTCATTAATCACTAGTAATCACACCAATTAATTAAGTCGTTGCGAGAGGCGACCGTACCCGGGCGGCTAGTTAATCTTGGTAGTTAGAACGGATAGAGCGAACGTTTGCCGGTCTTAAACCTAAGGGTAAGGAGTTATGGTGGTGACTTAGTAATTGATTGAATTAGAATTGAAAACCGCTGATCTTGTGATTGCCGTTGCTCTGGTGATCTAAGGGGGATTCGAAATCTAAGTTCGTCTATCTTCCCGTTAGTCAACCTTTTACTTTTCTGTCTTTTATTTTCCTTTGTTCATTAGATTAGAAGTCGTGGAACTCACACCACGCACTACGTGTTTAAACCTGAATAAATTGCCAGCTTCTTCAAAGTAGTCGATTAGAAGAAACCTCGAGTTGAATACGATCTGCTATACGCTTTTTCTTAGCATTAGTAGTTTTTATTTGGATGAACCCTCAACGACAGGTTCACCAAATTGGCAAAAAAATAAAAAAATAAAAAAGTATTTTCGGCGAAAAATAATAAATTTCTATCCGAAAACTGCAAACAATGAACTTCTCATTATTTTAGCCAGTTTTCGAAGATATTTTCGGCGAAAATATTATGAAATTTTCGCCGAAAATTTGTTCTGTTTTGAAAATCAGATTCCTTTTTTCGGTCCGATTCTAACGCATACTTGATCATCCAAATCGGAGCTCTGTAGCTCCAGTTATGCCCGAAACAAGTTTTTCACGTTTTTAGCCAACTTCGTCGCTTTCCGTCCATTTTCTTGAGTCGTGTCTAAAAGGTTAGTTGTTGGGTTTTCAATTTTGAATCTTTTGACATATTGATTTTTGAATTTCGACGAGTTTAATACCGGTCTACCTCGTTTTGCGTGTCTGCTGTTTCGGTGTGATTTTTTCTGAACTAATTGAGCTTGGATGATCTAGATTGCTCTAGGAGGGTCGTGCCGTGAATTTGAAAAAAAAAATAAGAGTCAAAATATTTTCAAAATTCCCCTTAACCTTCTTTGTTCGACTTTTATTCTGTGTGGATCCGGGACACTTGTCCCGGTATCCTTTTGATCTTTTGGTTGTTTTTGTTTTGTATGATCTTGAGTAGCTACTCCGCTCTGCTTCGGACGCTCCGTGTTCATCCCCTACACCGACCATCACCATCCATGTTCTTCGTATCTCTCTACTCTAGATTAATTCTGTGAGGGCACAGAACCGTTTAAGTGTGGGGTAGGAGTCTAGGATTCTACATGATCTTGCTTGCTATCTATGATTCTGTGGTTCAAATTTGAAATTTCTCTTGCATAGAATTGCTCAATTCTTGACTTGTGATGTTAAATTGACTTTAATTTTGAACAATGACGTCTAGACTGTTCCACTTAGAACCTGTAACTAACGTGTTGGAACTGATATTAAATGAGTCTAGGTCAGAACAGATCATAAATCACTTCAGTAGCTGAAACTTGAATTAATTGAATTGATTGGTTTGTTAATAACAAAGCTCGATAACACCGTTCTAAGATGATAAATGCTAGCTTCTCCCATGTTTTTCACTTCATATTTGTTCACCTGTGATTGTGGCTTGAGATTACACGGAAATCCAATTCGAAATCTTGTGTAAAAAGTTATAACTAGCTAGGATTAAGTGGCTAAATGGTGAAATCAAGTAATAAAGTTGTGCAAATCAATGTTAAGTTCTTCTAAGTGCTAAAAATAAAGCTAGGCAAGCCCGACACCTAAGTGAAGTGTTCGGGTTGAGCACTAGCAAAGGCACAAATACTGTGAGCTAGGCAGGTCCAACACCTAAGTGAAGTGTTTGGTATCGAGCACTAGTATGCAGTAAATAAATTGAACGAAGAAGTTAAAACTTGAAATAAATTGTTGTTTAAATCGGTCCTAGCTAGAACATGTAACGCACAGATCTAGAAACGGATGAAGTCGAGTCGATAGCCACGTCACTTTTCCTACCTCCGCATCCACATCATGGCTAGCTTAAAGTCTTTTCTCATTAGAATTGGTGTTATCGTAGTCGGTTAATTGTGATTAATTGTTTTGCCAAGAAACGAGCTTTGTTAAAATCACTACATGAAGTGTGCAGAAATTAGTAAGATCGAAAACTTGTTTGGTTGATGTTCTTGCATGTGTAGGTCACCTTTTCTATGTGGAACAGTCTAAACCAAATTGTTAGAATTGAACCTCGGTTTAATCTCGTGTCATTTGTGATTTTGAGTGTGTTCTAGTTCAGTTTGCTTGAGGACAAGCAAAAGCTTAAGTGTGGGGTATTTGATGACACACGATTTGACGTGATTATCAGCCTCATTTAAGTGACATTTCTTTGCTTAAGACATGGTTTTTAGGGTAGAATAACGAATATTCAATCAATTGCCCTATCTCGTGCCATTTGTGTTACCTTGGCCCTTTTCGGGTCTATTTGATGGTTTTCTAGTGTTTTTACGTAAGCATAGGTTTTTGCCGTCAAATAAAGTAGCCATGGACGTGTCTAAGGCATAGGAACATCGAGGAACTGAACCGGAATCGATCAAAGGAGCCAATCAAAGTCAAACCGAAAATCTACCCATTCACACTTACACATTCGGCGAAACCAAACCCACATTTTCGGCGAAACCAACAGTGTAAATCAACTGATGCCAAGAGAAGGATGGTTTCGGCGAAAAGAGCCCAGGGTTTTCGGCGAAAATGCAAGGGAAAATCACTGGCGCCAACAGAAGGTATTTTCGGCGAAACCATTCAACTACTCGGACCGAAAATGATGAACAGTCGGCGGAGCCCTGAACTCAAAGCCAGTTTCGCCGAAACTATCCCTATGGTTTCGGCGAAAACATCAGCTCAGCCCGGCCCAACTAGGGTTAAGTACAGAATCAGAAAACCCTAATCAACCCTATTTAAAGCAGGAGTCGGCAGCCAAGAAAATAATAATTTACAGAACACAACAAATCATTATTCTTATTTCCTCAAATCAGACTTTTGAGAGTCAGCCGACCCTAGGGTCGATAGATAGAGTTTAGAGAGTTCGAAGATCCGTGGAGAGATCGTGACGCCATCCTTCCACCTCGGAGAACTCGGAGCGTAAAGTTGAAGATCCAGGAGATTGAAGCTTCGCGGGAGTCGTCAGAATTAGGTTTTTCAGTTCTTATCTGTTCTTCCTCTGTATGATGATCTTCATTGTTGCCTTTGATTCTCTTGTTTCCGATATGAGTAACTGAACTTGTAGAGCTTAGATTAGATGAACCCTAAGTGACCCAGGGCTTTAAAGCGGTCACGGATCGGCGGTGATTAGATTCGAAATTCAATCAGTTTCTCTTTGCATGTTTGATTCGTTCTTCATTGTTCATGTTTCTTGTCTGGATTGATCACCTAGATTAGATTCTGGTTAAGCTAAGGATAGAAGCGAACGCTCGCCTTACTTTAGAACATCGAATTGAACAATTAACCTTATAATTGGAGTGTGCCTTTCGTAGGAACCGGTTAGGGTTAATCCGCTTCAAGAGTAACTCATTAATCACTAGTAATCACACCAATTAATTAAGTCGTTGCGAGAGGCGACCGTACCCGGGCGGCTAGTTAATCTTGGTAGTTAGAACGGATAGAGCGAGCATTTGCCGGTCTTAAACCTAAGGGTAAGGAGTTATGGTGGTGACTTAGTAATTGATTGAATTAGAATTGAAAACCGCTGATCTTGTGATTGCCGTTGCTCTGGTGATCTAAGGGGGATTCGAAATCTAAGTTCGTCTATCTTCCCGTTAGTCAACCTTTTACTTTTCTGTCTTTCATTTTCCTTTGTTCATTAGATTAGAAGTCGTGGAACTCACACCACGCACTACGTGTTTAAACCTGAATAAATTTCCAGCTTCTTCAAAGTAGTCGGTCGATTAGAAGAAACCTCGAGTTGAATACGATCTGCTATACGCTTTTTCTTAGCATTAGTAGTTTTTATTTGGATGAACCCTCAACGACAGGTTCACCATAAACTGTGATCCCTTTTTCTCCCCAGCTATTAAGTCGTTGCTGCACGCTGTTTTGTGGTTCATTTGGCTAGAGCGGAACGACAGAAATTTCAACGAGTCTATCCACTCGCTGAGGTGTGTGCCTCATAGGGTTTTGTCTTCCTGATGTGATCCTCCACGGCTACCCAAAGGCCTACAGCTATTCCTACACCCCACCAGGGTCCCCGGTCAAAGGCAGAACCCTAGGGCCCTACAAGAAGCGTGTATGGCCAAGGAAAGCTCTCCAACACATCATGAGGCCAAGGTATGTGACTAAATATTGGCTCAGGCCACCACCGACAGGTAGGAGAGCTAAATTGAAGGAGCTTCCACTCCAAGCAATGTTGCTGGCCAAGGCACCCGATCCGAGCCCCGCGCCGGACCGAGGGCTGAGCTTAAGGGCCCTAAAAGGCCCTGGACCAATCCCCACAAGCCCTGGAGGAGCCGACCACTCCTAGGATCTTCTGGAAGCATTCCTAGAGTACAAGAAGCAAAGGACCCAAGAGTACCTAACCAGCAAGGGATGGCACCTGAAGACAGGCCCCGGAGCGAGCCCCGGACCGAGCCAAGTGCAAGCACTAGGCCCTAGACCAAGTGCCACGAGCCCTGGACCAAATCCATCCCTTGAAGATCCCCTGAGGACATTTCTGAAGACTTGGTCGTGGCATAATGCCAAAGGCCTGGCCATAAATGAAGATGGCCGAGACATGAGTCATCCCCGGGCACGGCGCCGGCGCTACAAAGGAGCACTTAGGGCCGAGCCGCTAAACGGCTCGGGCCTTTTAGGAAATTCCAGTTTCTCTGGATAGCTGGAGTTCTTAGGAACATGGGCCAACAAACGGCGTTGCAATCGGAGGAGAAATGAAAGTGGAGCCACGTAGGGAAGTGCTCATACACGGTCCGGGTCCATGCATGCAATCCCACAGAGACAAGGATTTCCACCCGGGCCAGGAGAACAGGCTTCCACGACCAGAAGACCCCGAATCCAAGTCCTTCTAGGACTGGTACACCATCCTAAGGCCAAAGCCGCGTGAGAAGCCCTGCCCGCCGGCCCAGAACTGCCCGACCACCCATGAAGCTGCCCGGATTTAGGGTTTTTGCCCGGATTGCCGGATTTTTACCTATTTAGTCTTTCTTTGCACACCAAGACACTTTAACTTTCCCTTTTTGGTTTTTCCTTATTTAGTTAGCTTGTTTAGGTCGTTTTTATCTTTCCTAGTTAGGATTAGATTATTTTATTCCTAGTTAGGAAGTAGCTAAATAGGCGAGGAGAGCTTGTTCCCTCCCTATAAATAGAGGACTTCGGCCACCCTTTGTTATTCAGACTTTAATCAATCAATAAAACCCCTTTTCAGAACTTTGTTCTAAACCCCTTCGAGTATGTGCAAGAGCACGGCTTAAGGTTTGGCTTATCATCAAGAGCATCCATCTCTTGGCGTGGCGCCCTCGACTTGATACTTCTGGTTCCTAGCTCCTTTATAGCTAGCGGGTAAAAGTCCTAATTCGCCCCTGTTCCATAGTTCTTCTCGTTGCTAGGAGCATCAGCTTGTGGTGTTTAAGGGTCGTCTGCCCACGGTTGCAGCGGTTCACATCACTTCCTTAGCGAGGTGGATTATGGCTTCCAGAGTTTGCTCGGAGGACCTAGCCGTGGTGTTAAGTAGCATAGTGTTTGACAATGGCTGATTAGGTTTTTAGGGTTTGAGCTGTATGGGTTTTGTTTTGAGCCAGATGTATCTCTGGCTGGGGGGGATTTTGTTGTGGCTGTAGCAGTTGCAGCAGCTGTTTGCTTTGCTGCTTCTTCGGCTCTGTGTTTGTTTTTGGGCAGCTTATTTTGCCTTATGTACATGGATTTGGTTTTGGTTGTTAATATATACGTATATTCATATATATATATATAAATTGTTTTTGGCCATATAAATATGATATGATATTAGGTTATGCTCCATGTATTATTTTACTTTTCATGTATATTTAATTGTTAATAAATTTCTTATAGTCTACATCCAACTTAGGATACATGTTGATCCGCCCAGCTGGGCCGGTGGATCAATACTGTGGTTCTTTGGAGGTCTGAGCAACAAATCTGTCCTCGGGGTGCCTCGGGACCTTGGCGGGTGGTACCTTGCAGGGCAGACGTGCAAGGTGGTTAGTATATATATGAGATGGTAAGTATATCGGTAATGGGGAGAATGGGTTACAGAGAAGTACCGGGCGAGAGCCCTTTGGTGAGGGCGGAACCGATAGCCTTTAGCGTACAGCGCAGAAGCTTGTAGTATCAGGCGTATGGTCCCGGGTATGTTGTGTTGTCCTCTTCTGAATGGAGGACCTTACTATTTATAGGCCCAATTGGTATGGCAGGGTCCACGTGTCATGCCCTGAGTGGACCTCGGCGAGTCACCATCAACAGTAATGGGCGGTGGCCGTTTTCCTGTCCTGTCGATGTGACAGGTGATCTTCTAATTCAGGGCGGTCCGTCGTCCGCTCTCGAGGGAAGGACCGCCTTAGCCATGAGGGCGGATTCACCTAAGGGGCCCATCAATTGCCCCCTAGTATGGTCTCGAGGGCGTGAGAATCTCGAGGCGATACTATGGAACTGTTTGAACGGTCATGAGGGCGGACCCGACCTCGGGGCCTATCAATTGCCCCCTAGTATGGTCTCGAGGGCGTGAGGGTCTCGAGGCGATACTATGGAACTGTTTGAACGATCATGAGGGCGGACCCGACCTCGGGGCCTATCAATTTCCCCCTAGTATGGGCTCGAGGGCTCGTAGGTCTCTAGGCGATACTATGGACTTGTTCGAAACTGATGACGGTCCCTCCCCTTCGCGGTCCAACAGTCGCTTCTGAGGGCGGACGTGGCTCCCGGGCTCATCAAGCGTTGGACCGCCGTTGCTCCTGCTTGGCGGAATCGACGCATGCCGGCGTTTGGGTAATCGCCACCGATGATGTCATCATTGCCATCGCTGGTGACTGAAACGGGCTGGGCTCTTCTTTTGAGGTGAATTTGCACGCGTCCCTTCCCCTTTTGTAGGCTAGTAGCCTATTTTCCCACTGCCTGGGGGACACATGGCTTGTTTGTACTTGGCGACGTTTCGCTTACCCACGTCACCAGTATAAATAAGGGTCCTCCCCTCCTTCCTTCAGCACTTCAGCTTGTCTATTAATCCCTTGAGAGCTTCCGCCCTTTCTTGTTACCAACTTCTTTGAGTTTATCCGCCCTTTCCTTCGTCTTGTTCCAACTTTGCCTCTGTCCGCCATCTTTCAAAACACAATATCGAGGATGCCTTCTGATGCTGAGTCATCTTCGTCCGCCAAAGCAAGTAGGTGTTCTTGAAATTTTCTTGCGTTCAATTTTATCCGCCCACTATTCTTTTTTGTGCCTTGGTTGCCTCGTCCTTTCTATTTCCTTCTCTTTGTTAGTGTGAGATTTCTTCTAGTGGGTTGTCGTCGTCTTTAGATTATGACCATTTAGAGAGACTGTTGAGGGGCATGCAGGGACACCGGCGTTCGACTGCCCGCCCCTCTCAAGACACGGGGACAAATACCATTCCTATGCCCGTCCGCCCTCTGGTGTTCATTCCTCCTCCCCTTCTGATTTTTGCCCCTTATCCTTCTGTTGTAGGAGGTTATGATGAAGGGAGGAGAGGACCGGAGGCGGATGCGTCGTCTGAAGCGTTCTCGTCGTCTGAAGCGTCCTCGTCGTCATCCTCGTCCCTGCGACCAAGTCTGCCCCTGTCCCCCGAGCACTCCAGGGGAGAAGAGTTTGATGACGAGGGATCGGATGCAGCAGATCCCAAACAGAAAGGGCAAATGCCTTATCTGGAGGATAACGATTTGGTCTTCAACCCGTACGTGGACTTCGATGCAGAGTACGTTTTTACTGAGGATGCTGAACCACTGCCTATTCCCTCGGCGGAGCAACTCCGTCGGCAGGCGAAGGCTAGGTTCAAGGGAGTATCCAAGAAAGCGGATGCGCCTCCGAACAATGGTCGTCGGTTCGCGTCGTGGCAAGTCGGCTTCACCAAGGAGTCTTGCTGTTTTGAGCTTCAGATCGGGGCTGTGGAAAAGTACGGGTATAAAGTCATCTCCTGGGAGCATATGTGGGAGGGCGCACCTGTTGACTGCCGAGAAGTGTACGGTCTGGGATACTTCCCCTACATCAAGACAAACGCCCTGGTGAGGCTGCTGAATGAGTGTGACATGCCTCAGCATTTTTCATACGCTGCCCCCGCTCGGCTCTGCTCCATCGGCAGCTGTCCGCCTGGCTGGGTAGGCGTGTGGGTTGAGGCGCTCATGTACGGCCTCCGTTTCCCCTTAGATCCCTGGGAGCTGGATGTGTTGGATCTTGATGACACTCGAATTAACGTGATTATCAGCCTCGTTTAAGCAACATTTCCTTGCTCAAGACACGGTTTTTAGAGTAGAATAGCGAATATTCACTCAACTGTTCTTTCATGTGCCTTTTGTGTTACCTTGGCCCGTTTCGGGTCTATTTGATGGTTTTCTAGTGTTTTCATGTTAACACAGGTGTTTGCCATCGAATAAGGTAGCCAAGGACGTGTCTAAGGCACTAGAACCTCAAAGAATCCACCCGGATCAACCAGAGAAGTCATTAGAGTCAAAAGAAATCCTACTCCACTTTACACACATGTTTTCGGCGAAAATTCCCTAAAGTTTTCGCCGAAAACTCAAGAACAAAATGGCATTCCTTCACAAGAAGAAGTTTTCGGCGAAAACCCTAAAGTTTTCACCGAGAACTCCCAGCCTTTTGGAACAGTAGAAACAGACGAAGCAAGTTAATTTATCAACAAGAGTTTTCGCTGAAAACTCCCCATATTGTCGGTGAAAATACCAGTGAAAATCAGCAGAATCTCGGGTAGGTTTAAGTACAAAAAGCCGGCAGCTGAAAAAAGAGAAAATCAATTTTTACACTCAAAAAAATCAGAAGATAGAGATTAGAGAGAGGACGAGTGAAGAGAGTTCGAGGAGCCAGGAACGGATCGTGACGCCATCCATCCATCTCGGAGAACCAGTGCTAGGAGTTGAAGATCCAGCAGAGTGAAGCTGCAAGGATTCGTCGAAATTAGGTTTTACAGTTCTTCTCTGTCTTTCCTATCTGAGATGTATTCTTTATTCTTCTTCGATCCTTCTGTATTGAATATGAGTAGCTAAACTCGTGGAGCTTAGATTAGATGAACCCTAAGTGACCCAGGGCTTTAAAGCGGTCACGGATCGGCGGTGATTAGATTCGAAATTCATTCAGTTTCTCCTTCATGTTTGATTTGTTCTTTGTTCTCTGTGTTTCTTGTCTGGTTTGGCCACCTAGATTAGATTTTTGTTAAGCTAAGGATAGAAGCGAACGCTTGCCTTACTTTAAAACACCAAATCGAACAATTAACCTAATCATTGGAGTTTGCCTTTCGTAGGAACCAATTAGGGTTGATCCATTGCAAGAGTAACTCATAAATCGTTAGTAATTACACCAGTTAGTTAAGTCGTTGCGAGAGGCGACCGTACCCGGGCGGCTAATTAATTGTGGTAGCTAGATCGAATAGAGCGAACGTTCGCCAGTCTTAAACCTAAGGGTCAGGAGTTATGGTGGTGTCTGTGAACTGAATGAGCTAGAATCGAAAATCGCTGGTCTGTTGACTACCAATGCTCTGGTGATCTAAGGGGGATTCAAAGTCTAAGCTCACCTGCCGTCTGTCAAAGTAAATCAATCAATCTCTTTTATTTCTGCATTTAATTTTCTTTTCATTTCGCCTTGCTTTTTAGTATAGAAGTCGTGGAACTCACACCACGCACTAAGTGTTTAACCTTGGATTTAATTGCCAACATATTTGAGTAAGCAAGTAGAGGAGACCCGTGGAATACGATCTGTCCTGCTTTGTGCTTGACAGTTATTTGATCAAACCGCTATTCTGCAGTACCATCAGATCTATTGGGAGCGTCCTTGGGAGTGCTCCAACCCCATGCTTTGGCGATCATGACCGCTTTCCAGGTGTCATGTGTGAAGAGGCACGTTGTTCCGAGCGCCCAAGTATTCCGCCATCTCTATATTGCCAAGATTGGTCAGAACGGCATTACTTTCTCAAAGAGGAGGTCGTACTTGGGGAGCGGAGTATACGGCGCCATCAAGGCTGACTCTGTGTGGTGGCATAGCTTCTTTTTTGTGAAAACTGACGCTCCGGAGGACTCATTTTGGGCTGAACACCTTCGACCCACATGGTCATACGGGGCCATTGAAGAAATCAACAAGCCCAGCCGACCAGAGGGTAATGATGTCGCCATCATAGACTGGGTGGAACACATGGAATTACAACCTTAAGAGGCGAGGGCGGAACGCTCTAAAAGCGTGGCTGGGCGGTGGTGGTGAGCGGATAGTTACCTAGGATAATGATCCTATCTTGTTGTGCGCCTTTACGGTCATGTCTGCGTGTCTTGTCATATGTGATATAACCTGTCTGCTTTATCCCTTTTTGTGTTTATCTTGGTGCAGAGAGCGCTATCTTTGCTGCGTTGCTGAACGCCAAGACGCGGGGTGCCTCAGCTGACACCCAGCCACAGCCTGAGGAGCCCGGAGCTGACCAGTTCCAGAAAGTAAAGGACGCACGTCAGGCCCGCCTGGAGAAAGAGCAGGCAGATAAAGATCGCCCTGGAAAAGACGGTCTGACCTGGCCGCGAGTCCGCCACCGCAGAATGTGGAACGGTCAAAGCGCCGCAAGCTCACCATGAAGAAAGACTCCGGGAAGAAAAGGAGGACTAAGGGCGGATCTAAGCCTCAGGCATCATCGGGAGAGTACAGCACCGCCCGTCTTCCCGCAATGCAGCCAACCCTTAGCGGGAATGAGATCCTTACTCGGGCCGCCCTCCAGTTGGCGACCGACTGGGATATTGATCACCCTCTATCAGAGGATGGTGTTCGCCGTTTGGCGATGGAGCAAATGGAAATTGGAGCCAGGGTAAGTCATCACATTTCTGTTATCTTTGTGCGTCTTTCTAGGTTTCTTGATGCGTGCCTATTTCATTCGCAGCTGCTAGGAATCGCCGGTGCACTCTGTCCACGGATCAGGCGCACCGGGCGGAGCAACCCCAAGATGCGGATGTGGAGGCTCAGCTGCGAGAAGCCCGGGCCGCCACTCAACAATGGAAGGCCAAATACTCCAAGGCCAAGAAGGAGATGGACGAAGAGGCGGCTCGGCTTCTAGTAACTAGCTCTTACGAATTGGACTTGGTCCGCCTTGCGCACGCTAACCTGGCCACTGAACACATGTTGGACTTGCAGGCAGAGGAAGCAAAATGCCAGAAGGTGGAGAACGCCTTGACCCAGGCCGAAACCGAGAAGAAAACTTTGAAAGAGCAAGTGGCTCTCCTGGAGGCTGCCAAGGTGGACATGTCCAAAGCCCTTGAGGGCAAAACCAAAAGTTTGGAGAGCCGAGACTTGGCTTTGAAGAAAGCAGAGGATACCCTAACGGCCCTGAAGGCGGATATGGGGAAGGCCGTGGCGGCGAAGGCTGTTGAAGAGCTAGGCGACCGAGTGCAGGGCGCCATAGATAATGCTCTTACGGCCGTTCGCCACAAGCTCCACCGAAGCCAGGCTGATTGCGCCTGGGATCAAGAGCTGATGTTTCACTCTGCCTCTCGGCGTTTGATGGCACAGGAGTTTAAAGAAGAATCTGTCGATTCGCAGGTGATTCCCCAGATCGACGTAAAGAGCTGCTGACCGAGGCTTATTCTGAGGTGAGCCTTCGTCACAAGGAGCTGAAGAGGAAGGCCCGGGCGGAGAAGTCTCGGGCGGATAAGGCGGGCTCCTCGGGTGGGCAGCAGTAGTGTTCGTTGTTAGGGATGTCTCATTGTAGTGTTCTTTTGTTCCGCCCTTCCTTTCCTTTTTTTTTTTGTTGTATCCAAACTCATCAAGCCGTGATATTGACGGTTTGAAAAGACAATGCCAATGTTTTTTTCGTTGTTCTGCCTTGTTTCTTTTGTCTCACAGGGAGGGTTGAACTCGACGAAGAAGTTGGGCTCTGCCGTGGGGAACCCGAATGATACCTAAGTTGGATTCCACCCTGGGGAATCCGAACTTGGTGCCAGAGTTGGGCTCAGCCGCGGGGAACCCGAATGGTGCCTAAGTTGGACTCCGCCCTAGGGAATCCCAACTTGGGGCAAGAGTTGAGCTCCGCTGTGGGGAGCCCGAACTTTGAAAGATTTGAGCTCCGCCTTGGGGAAATTTGAATTGAGGAGGTTGGATTCCGCCTTGAGGAGGGCTGAACTCCACGAAGTGTTGGGTTCCACCTTGGGGAACCCGAACGGTGACGGGTTGATTCCCACCTTAGGGGAATCCGATCGGTGACGGAGTTGGTTTCCGCCTTGGGGAACCCGAATGGTGATGAACCACCCCAGGGAATCCGAACTCAGTGAAGTGTGGGGTTCCGCCTTGGGGAACCCGAACGGTGATGAATTGGTTTCCGCCACGGGGAATCCGAACTCGACGGGATGTTGGGCTCCGCCTTGGGGAACCCGAACTCGGCACAGGGGTTAAGTTCCGCCCAGGGGAATTTGAACCCGGCCATTCTTTTGCTGGTACTCGTCTGTTAATATATGGTATCGATATATAAATATATATATATATATATATGAGTGAACTTGGCTTTCCCTCCTTACATATACACCCTTAGTAGGTCGCTTTCAAAAAAAAACAAAAGAAAAGCAAGGACGGGAAATGACGGAGTAGGCTAGACCTCTTCTTCGTTGGCGTTGTACTTCCTCAAGTGCATGGCGTTCCAAGTCTTGTGTATGGGCTCGCCAGAAGTTTAAAGGTACTTGGGCCAACCACTTCACGGACCCTGTACGGCCCTTCACAATTGGCGTTTAGCTTGCCTTGTTGGGGGATTGGCCGAAAGACCTTTCGAACCACCCAGTCACCCTCTTCCAGTTGGTGAGGGCGGAGATGAGCATTGTACCATCTAGCCAGCTGTTCCTTTTCAGCTACGAGGCGGATAGCTGCGTCCTCCCTTTGTTCTTTGATCATGTCCAGATTATGATGCAGGGCGGAATCATTTCCGTCTTGATTGAAATGCTGAATCCTTAGGCTAGGCAGATTTACCTCTACGGGTAGGACTGCTTCAGTTCCATATACCAAAGTGTAGGGGGTTTCATCTGTAGCCGTTTTGTACGACGTCCTATGCGCCCAGAGGATGTTGGGCAACTCTTCCACCCATTTTCCTTTCGCTGCATTGACTCTTTTCTTCAGCCCTTGCAAGATGAGTTTATTGATGGCTTCCGCCTGCCCGTTCGCCTGGGGATATGCTACGGACGCCAAGCGAACCATTATTTTGAATTCTTCACAAAAGTCAAGGAACGCCGTGCAATCAAACTGAGTGCCATGATCGCAGACGAATCCCAGAGGAAGGCTGAAGCGAGTGATGATGTTCTTCAACATGAACTTTTGTACCTGGTACGCCGTGATGGAGGCGAGAGCTTCGGCTTCGACCCACTTGGTGAAGTAATCCACCGCCACGATGATGTACTTTCTCTTGCCCACCGCCTCTAGGAACGGCCTTAGCAAATCCATCCCCTAGAAGGCGAACGGCCACGGTGAAACTATCGGCTGGAGAGCGGTGGAGGGCAGGTGATGCGTGTTAGCGAATAGCTGACGCTTGTGGCAACGCTCGACCAGTTCTTCAGAATCTTAGCGGATCGTGGGCCAATAGTAACCTTCTTTTCTTTCTTTTTCCACGGTGATCATTATATCATCCTCGAAGCTGAGAGCGGTTGCGAGCTTTGAGAGGGCGTCGGCGTGGGCGTTATCTTCTCTTGCTACCTGATGGATCTCCGTTGTTTCAAAAGTTTTTAAGGGCGATCTTGGCTTGATCATTGTATGGGACCAGAGTTTCCTCCCGGACCTCATACACCCTGCTGAGTTGATTGACCACAATGGCGAAATCTGAGAAAATCTTGAGGTGCGATACTCCCATGGCTTTGGCCATTCTAAGCCCCGCAATGAGCGCCCCGTATTCTGCCGCATTGTTAGTTCGTGATTTGTTGAAGCGGAGGGCGGTTTCGTGCAGGACACCCTGGGGGGTTTTTAGCACTATGCCCGCTCTTGCCCCGTTTTTGCTCAACGCCCCATCTACGTAAAGCTCCCAATAATCATCCGGGCGTCCTTCCGCCCGAACGCATCCTTCGACCATGAAATCCGCCAGAGCCTGCGCTTTGATGGTCGTTCGTGGTTGGAAGTGTACGTCGTACTCGCTGAGCTCTACTGCCCACTTGGACATCCGCCCTGCCACTCCCATGGATCTGAGAGATGCCATGAGTGGCAAGTTTGTCACTACGTGAATTGTGTGAGCGTGGAAGTATGGGCGTAGCTTCTTGGAAGCGATGATCACCGCGTAGGCTGACTTCTCCAATGGAGAATACTTGGTTTCGGCGTCTACCAATGATTTGCTTGTGTAGAAAACTGGGCGTTCTTCCTTGTCTGCCCGCTTCACGACAATCGAGCTGACGGCTGTAGCCGCGATGGCGACGTACAGGTTTAGCTCCTCGAAAGCCTTAGAACATTCTTTCGTCCATGAGAATTTGGCTGCTGCCTTTAGAGTGGCAAAGAAGGGCGCCTGCCTCTCGGTGGACTTTGCGATGAACCTGTTCATTGCCGCAAGCCGCCCTGTCAATGTTTTGACATCTCTGACGGTCTTGGGAGGTGGTGTTTGCATGATAGCTTCTATCTTTTTGGGGTTCGCCTCAATCCCCCGCCTGGTGATTATGAATCCCAATAACTTTCCTGAAGAGGAGGGTGTTAGAGAACCATGCATGATTTTGATTGCCTATATCTTTGTGTGTGCCTCATGATTCCTGTCCAGTCCCTCTAGCAATAGAATGGCTCAGTTTTTTATTTTTGAGGTAAGTTGTTGTTCAAACCTTCATAATGATGCTTAGACTGTTTAACCTAGAACTTGAAAACCAACTTGTCTACTTTGATGCTAAATTGCCTGGTCAGAATAGAATTTTTTAAAAATCACACTTGTAGTTTGTAGCCTTGATTGCATGAAAATGACCGAATCTGACTAGCAAACCAACTGTGAGCTTTTGATCCATTGCACGTAACTTGCAATTTAAATTCTTTCTGAGTGATTTTATGTTTACTTGAATGAGTTAGAATTTGCATGAGACCTACTCGAGACCACACGATGACACGAGTTCTAGAAGGATAGGGGCACCTAGATTCAGCTACTAAGCCATATAGCCTACCAAACGATAAATCCACTAGGTTTAGACCCTTGAGCTTGGCCTGTTCTTTCGGTTCGATAATACATTACAGCCATTTCCCATTTCTTTCATTCCCCGTTGATCCCCTGTGGTTGTAGTTCTAGATTGACCTACCGGAAGTTGGTTTGTGGTAACATGCCTATAGCCATTAAACAGGTGGTCTTAGCTAATATGTCCAGACGTGTAAATCCCTCTAGCAACTAAAAGAAAATCGGCACAAAGAAAAAGTAAAGTAAAGTAAGAAAAGAAAGAAAATTTCGAAAAAAAAATGAAGAAAAGAAAAATCAGAAAAGTTTCAAAGTTTCTAGTTCAATAAAACGTTCTTCTCCCTACAAATGGAAGAACGAAATCAAAAGAAAAGTTTAAAAGAAAGAAAAAAATCATGTAAAGAAAAAGAATAAGTGCTAGTTTGCTTGAGGGTATCATAGGACGAGCGTTCATCATTCCACCCGTGTTTGGTTAGACGGTAGGAAGCCATAGATTAGATTCGAGGGAAGTTAGTCGAAAGCTACACCGCACAAAGCCATCATCATACATTCCCATCATCCATCTCATTATAAACCCGAGTAGTGTAGAATTCATTACGGTCCTAGCAGGGAAGTCCTTCTTGACTAGATACTCGTGTTGTCACAGTGGTGGAGATGTGGTCGAAATGCAAACCTATGACAGAATTCGGTAACAGAAAAAGATCGAGAGCAGAAACACGTCCTTAAACACAGAGAGTGAGAGTTCCCATTGCACTGTTTATATCCTGTGTGAGGAGTCTGGTCGGTCAGGTCAAATTCGTGCATAATTGGTTGCTAATTACTTGTCGTGTGCAGTTTATTAGTGAGACCAGGTAGTTTGGCTGATCAGTATGCATGTTAGGTTTCTTGTTCTAGGATCGATCTGTCTAATAATTCATTGTGTTTAATTGAGCTCCAATTTAATCGATCTTATCATTTATGAACATGAGCGTTTCTATTCAATTTGCTTGAGGACAAGCAAAAGCTTAAGTGTGGGGTATTTGATGACACTCGATTTGACGTGATTATCAGCCTCATTTAAGCGACATTTCTTTGCTTAAGACATGATTTTTAGGGTAGAATAATGAATATTCAATCGATTGCCCTATCTCGTGCCATTTGTGTTACCTTGGCCCGTTTCGGGTCTATTTGATGGTTTTCTAGTGTTTTTGTGTTAGCACAGGTTTTTGCCGTCAAATAAAGCAGCCATGGACGTGTCTAAGGCGTAGGAACCTCGAGGAATCAAACCGGAATCGATCCAAGGAGCCAATCAAGTCAAACCAAAAATCTGCCCATATGCACTTGTACCTTCGGCGAAAATGATCTCACAGTTTCGGTGAAATCAACAATGCAAATCAGCTGATGCCAAGTGAAGACTGATTTCGGCGAAACCATTAAGCTCTTCGGACTGAAAATGCAAGGCAGAGAAATCATGGCCATTTACACAAGAATTTTCGCCGAAACTATCCCTATGGTTTCGGCGAAAACATCAGCTCAGCCCGGCCCAACTAGGGTTAAGTATTTATACTTAATTCGGCGGTCCGGAGAGGGGAACAATCATAATTAATCATAATACAACTTTTTGAGATCAGTTTTCTCTAAAGTTCGGGAGCGAAGAGTTGGAGTTCGAAGAGCCGGATAGAGATCGTGACGCCATCCCTTCCATCTCGGAGAACCGGAGCTAGGAGTGCAACTTACCGAAGATCGGAGTCTGTCAGAGTCGTCTGAATAAGGTTTTTCAGATCCTTTTCTGTTCTTCCTCTGAATGATGAACTCTTTCCTTGTCTTTGTGTCTTTTGTAATGATCATGAGTAGCTAAACCCTTTAGAGCTTAGACTAGATGAACCCTAAGTGACCCAGGGCATTAAAGCGGTCACGGATCGGCGGTGATTAGATTCGAAATTCAATCAGTTCTTTTTCATGTTTGATTCGTTCTTCATTGTTCATGTTTCTTGTCTGGATTGATCACCTAGATTAGATTCTTGTTAAGCTAAGGATAGAAGCGAACGCTCGCCTTACTTTAGAACATCGAATTGAACAATTAACCTTATAATTGGAGTGTGCCTTTCGTAGGAACCGGTTAGGGTTAATTCACTGCAAGAGTAACTCATTAATCACTAGTAATTACACCAATTAATTAAGTCGTTGCGAGAGGCGACCGTACCCGGGCGGCTAGTTAATCTTGGTAGTTAGAACGGATAGAGCGAACGTTCTCCGGTCTTAAACCTAAGGGTAAGGAGTTATGGTGGTGTCTTAGTAATTGGTTGAATGAGAATCGAAATCCGCTGATCTGTTGATTGCCAATGCTCTGGGGAACGAAGGGGGATTCAAAGTCTAAGTTCGTCTGTCATTATTGTTTCCAAACCCTAATTCTCAATCTGCTTTAGTTTAATCTTTTTAATTTTTCTGCATTCCTTAGAATTAGAAGTCGTGGAACTCACACCACGCACAACGTGTTTTTCCTTGAGTAATTTGTTAGTTCTGAAGTAGCCAATCAATTGAAGGCCCGTGGAATACGATCTATCCTAGCTCTTGAGCTTGATAGTTATTTGATTGAACCTGCTCAGCACAACGACGGTTCACCAAAAACACAAACAACAAAAAAAATCAAAAGGACACCGGGACAAGTGTCCCGGATCCACACAGAATAAAATTGGGTAGAAACCCGAAAAGAAGAAAGAAAAGAAATGGAAAAGGGTAGAGGCAACCTGATCACTGTTCCGTGGGAGGGGGTGGAGGTTGATTCGTGATAGGTGAAAGGTCGAGCCGCTACTGTCGCCATGCGATATCATCCGTGTATAGGGCAGACTGGGCGGCCATGAATTGCTAGAGAGTGGACCAACGCTCATTCTGAGTCTCTTCATGTGCTACTCGGTCCTTCTACCATTGAAGCGAACCGGCCGGAGTAGTCTATCTGCCACTTCTCAATACGCGATAGCCTCTCATTCATCTCCGCGGTGAGTTGCGCTCGCGACGGCGGGCGGTCAACTGACTGGTGAGTGCGGTGAGGGAGCGATGTGCAATGCTCAAAATCCGCAGAAAGGTCGATGCCCCGTTCTATGGTGAGTTCAGCACCTATACGCTAAATCGGGATACGAGGAATGTCAGGGCCCCATTTGTCACCGAGCTGGAGGTTGTCGATCAGAATTGAAATGAAGGGCCCTCCTGGAAGCTCAGAAGGAAGCTTCTGGGCGGTAGTGCGCTTGTGAAAGAATCGTGCAAGCCACCATCCGGGATGCAGGTTGGCGTCCTCTTCTAAAGCACGGAATAATACGAGCTCCTCCAAAGAAACGTGGTGATGGCTCGTCTTGCTGCAATAACACAGAGATTGCACCCAAACATAATGCAAGAATTTAAGAATAGGGTGAAAGATGTCACCGACGTGGGGTTGACGATAGGTGAGATCTCATCTTCGTAGCAGGCCCATCTCCATACGTCTGGGTAAGGAGCACTCGTGATGGAGTATGTGTCCTCGAAGCCAGCTGATGTTGTGTCGAAGGTGACGTGCGGATCCAGCAGGCGGCCGAACTCGCGAAGGGACTTCTCATGAAGAACACCACCGAGGCGAAAGGAAACGAATTTCTGCTCGCGAATGGGCTTCGGGGTGAGGCGCCGGAATGAACTCCAGAACTCTTGGAGAGCGGCAAGCGGGTAGGGGGAGCCATGAGCGGTCAGCACTCGCAAATCGGCTTTATGAAGGGTGGTGTCGATGGTCGAGTGCCAAGCCGGATTGTGCGCCATGAGACTGTCGAGAGAAAGAACTGCCACCTTAGCCGGAGGAATGCCTTTGATCTTCTGAAAGACCTCTAGCTGGTGCGGCTCCAGGGCGGCGATGAAAGGATGTATAGCCCCATTGGCAGGTGTAGGAATATAGGAAATAGGAGTCGCAGGGGTCGGTGCATCCTCGGGAATGATGGCCACAGCCGTCGATGTTGGTGCAGCTGAAACTTTTGGTCGGGAGGATGGTGTCCGTGTCTGGCGAGCTGAGGATCGCTGCGCTCTATCTGCACTGGTAGTCTTAAAACGCTTGGGAGCCCTGTAAAACACAACTCAGAGATGACCAGCATCAGATGACAAGAATCTTACCCCACACTTAAGTTGATAAGTTGGGGTAAACAAATTAACCGAGAGATCATCGAATCAAGATATAGCATTCAAGAGCTGTCAATTCATTTAGCAAGCATGAAGAATGGAATGATTCATGAACACGGTCTCACAGACAACAAGTCACGATTCCGAAAAGGTCACAAAGGAATGCCAGAACCTAGCCAATTGATACCGACAAAGCAATCATGAAGAATGAGGGAGAACCAAAAAGTCAACCATGTCGAAAACCGAAAGTCAAAAAGCCAAAAGATTCACAATCAAGGGCTGAACAACTAACCGTGAAGACATGACTCGAGAAAACGGTTGGAAATCCGAGGAATCGATGAAAAACTTGAAAACTAGGTCGGCCGGACCGGAGCTGAAAAGCTCCGATTCTAGGGTTTTGGAAGAGGGCTGGGCAAGGGGGAAGGCCGGCGGCGGCTGAAGGAATGGCGGCGGCTTGGCGATCGGCAGTCAGGTGGCGGCGTTGAGCGGTCGAGCGGCGTATGGTTTCAAGACAAGAGAGAGAGAGAGAGCAGGTTGAAGTTTTCGGGTGGTGTTGTAAGTATTTCGCGAAAACAGAAACCAAAGGGGGCCTTATATACCGGTGAAAAGGGAAAAGAATTTTCGGCGAAAAAAGATGTGGGGTTTTCGGCGAAAATCCTAGTTTAAATGAAGACAAGTTTTCGCCGAAAAGATGGGGGTCTTGGTTCGAAAAGTCGGGACAGGAGAAACAGGTTGATTTTGAACACATGTTTTCGGCGAAACAATGACACATTTTCGCCGAAAATTTATTTGAAAACGGTGGATGTGTGTTTTTTTTTCAAAAGGGGTTTAAAACAAAAAATGACTCAAAACGAAAAGTTACTGACTCCAGCCGTGGGTTGCCTCTCACGAAGTGCTCTTGTTTAACGTCCGTGAGCCAAACGATACCTGGAATCGTGTCACGGTTCCGTCGTGAAGTAGTGCACGTCGATGGAAGAGACAGCTAACCCTTGCAGATACTTCTTAAGCCTATGCCCGTTGACCACAAACGGCTCTTGATCGTGCAATTTAATGTAGACGCTGCCTAAGGGTGTCTGTCGGACCACGGTATAAGGGCCAGACCATCAGGATTTCAACTTACCCGGAAAGAGCTTCAATCGAGAGTTATATAAGAGTACTTCTTCTCCGGGATAAAACTGCTTGGTCGTCTTCAATTGAGAGTCATGAATTTTCTTTGTGCGCTCTTTGTATAACTTCGTGCTCTCATATGCGTGGAGTCGGTGTTCCTCAAGCTCTGTGATCTAGTTGTAGCGGTTATTACCTGCTACTGCATAGCTCATTTTCAACTCTTTGTCAGCCCAGAATGCCTTATGCTCAAGCTCAACTGGCAAATGACATGACTTGCCATAGACCAGCTGATACGGTGAGGTACCGATGGGGGTCTTGTAGGCAGTCCGATATGCCCATAAGGCATCATTGAGCTTAGATGACCAGTCCTTGCGAGACCGGCCAACTGTCCTATCAAGAATCCACTTGAGCTCACGGTTCGTCACTTCCGCCTGACCATTCGCTTGAGGGTGGTAAGCTGTGGACATTCGGTGGGTGACGCCAAAGCGTTTGCACACCCAGTCGAATTGTCCGTGGAAGTGGGTACCCCTATCGCTTATGATGAAGCGCGGTGAACCGAAACACGTGAAAAGACGGGTAAGGAACCGACCCACCACTCTAGAATCATTAGTGGGTAGAGCTTCAGCTTCAGCCCACTTAGAAACATAATCAACGGCTACAAGAATGTACTTGTTTCCGTTGGAGGGTGTGAACGGACCCATAAAATCGATTCCCCAAACATCAAAAATTTCAACAGTTAAAGAAACAATTTGGGGCATCTCATTATGGTTAGAGATGTTACCTGATCGCTGGCATGCATCACAACGTCGAGCAAAAATGTCGCAGTCACTAAAGATTGAAGGCCAATAAAAACCTGTTTCGAGTACCTTTCTTGCCGTGCGGTTTCCTCCAAAGTGTCCTCCGAACTGTCCTTCATGGCACTTACACATGATGTCAGCTGCTTCAGTGTAAGAGACACATCTCCGGATCATCCCGTCAAGACTGATGCGGTATAAGAAAGGCTCATCCCAGAAGTATGACTTGGCTTCTTTAAAGAGCTTTTTGCGTGCATTGAAATCCAGCTCAGGAGGTACAATGCCATGTGAGAGATAGTTAGCCAGAGTTGCATACCAAGGCTCCTCTGAATCGGCGGCATTACTCAGATCTTGAGCGTGAGGAATTGCCTAGGGCTCGATAGCTATACTGTTAACCTGTTCATATGTTTCAACACGCAACAGCTCGTCAGGGAAAGAATCATTGATAGGGGTAGTAGACTTACCTGTTTGCAATTCCTCTAGTCGGGAAAGATGATCCGCTGCTAGATTCTCTGCTCCCTTCTTATCTTTAATTTCGATGTCGAACTCTTGGAGGAGGAGGATCCACCGGATGAGACGTGGCTTTGAATCCTTCTTGGCTAATAGATGGCGCAGAGCGGCATGATCTGTGTAGACAATGGTATGTGAAAGAACCAGATATTGTCTAAACTTATCAAAGGAGAAAACGATAGCCAGAAGCTCTTTCTCCGTAGTAGTGTAGTTTCTCTGAGCATCATTGAGTGTCTTGCTCGCAAAGTAGATAGGATGAAATCTCTTCTCCTTTCTCTGACCAAGAACTGCGCCAACGGCGAAATCACTAGCATCGCACATGATCTCGAATGGAAGATTCCAATCTGGTGCTGTAAGAATCAGTGCGGTGGTGAGTTGAGTTTTCAAGGTCTCAAAAGCTTCAAGACAGGCTTTGTCAAAGACGAAAGGAACATCTTTCTCAAGGAGCTTCGTCATTGGAAGGGTGATCTTGGAGAAATCTCTGATGAATCTCCAGTAAAATCCAGCATGTCCGAGGAAGCTTTGAACTGTCTTAACTGAGGTCGGCGGTGGTAAGCTAGCAATGGTCTCAAGCTTGGCACGATCGACTTTTATACCTGTCTTAGATATCCTGTGGCCCAGAACAATGCCTTCGGTAACCATAAAGTGACATTTCTCCCAACTAAGTGCCAGGTTGGTTTCCTCACAACGAGCTAGCACCTTGTCCAGATTAGCCAGGCACTTAGAAAATGAGTCTCCATAGACGGAGAAGTCGTCCATGAACACCTCTACCACATTCTCTACCAGATCTCCGAATATAGCAAGCATGCATCTCTGAAAGGTAGCGGGAGCATTACATAAACCAAAAGGAATACGACGATAAGCAAACGTACCAAACGGGCATGTGAAGGTCGTCTTCTCTTGATCATCAAGCTCGATGGGGATCTGAAAGTAACCGAACATCCCGTCTAAGAAGCAGTAGTATTCATGACCAGCCAATCGTTCAAGCATCTGGTCAATGAACGGCAGTGGAAAGTGATCCTTCTTGGTGGCATCATTTAGTCGTCGATAATCGATCCAGACTCTCCATCCGGTAACTGTTCGGGTAGGAATGAGTTCACCCTTTGGATTAGGGATAACTGTGATTCCTTCTTTCTTTGGAACGACTTGGGTCGGACTGACCCAAGGACTGTCAGCAATAGGATAGATGATACCGGCATCTAGAAGCTTGAGTACTTCTTTCTTTACAACTTCCTGCATCAGAGGGTTAAGTCGGCGTTGGGGTTGTCTAACTGGTTTGAATTCTTCATCAACAACTATTCGATGTTTGCAGAAGGTTTCAGAGATGCCTCTGATGTCTGCTAACTGCCAGGCAATAGCTCGGACATGCTTCTTGAGTAGCCCGATCAGTTGCTCTTTCTGCTCGGGAGACAGGTTCAAATTGATGATGACAGGTAACTGGCAGTCCTTCCCCAGGAATGCGTATTCTAGGTGGTCAGGCAGCTCCTTCAGATTAAGTTCTGGCGGATTCTCATATGAAGTAGTAATCCGACTCGATGCTGGCTCAATATGTGTAGGCGCGGTGATGGGTGTGAATGTTGCCTTCTGTTCGTCTAGCTCATCTTGCCATAAGCACTGCTCTGGATCGTCTAACGCATTATCAATTCCTGAAATCAAACACAACTCTAGCGGATCACTAGATAAAGCATTAGTCAAGGAGTTGGCCGAGGCCAACTCTAGGGGATCAACAGCATAACATTTAACATCTTGGGCAACAGAATATCTCATGTTATCTTTAATGCAGAATGCAACACTCTCTTGACCTACGCTTAAAGTTAACAGGCCTTGTTTGCAGTTTATATTCACACCAGCAGTTGCTAAGAAAGGTCGACCTAGGATAAGTGTTCCGTCTAACTCACGAGTATCTAAAATAACGAAATCTGCCATTATAGTAAACGGACCAAAGCAAACAGTTACATCTTCTATCATACCTCTAGGTAGTTTGACAGACCTATCGGCTAACACGAGATGCAGAGTGATCGGTTTTAATTGCCCTAGATTCAGCTTTTCATATAGATAAACAGGCATAACATTAATAGAAGCACCAGAATCAACCAGATTGCGATCAATTTTAATGCCATTAATAATGCACGGTAATGTAAAAAAACCGGGATCAGGACACTTAGCTGGGGGTGGTGGCGGCTGTTGAATGGGAGATGGCGCACCGAGAATAGACGCGCATTCATTAGTAAGCGTGATAGAGTACGCCTCCCCGTTCTTCACTTTCTTCACGAGATCCTTAAATAATTTCCCAAGTGGTGGTATGATTTCTACAGCTTCAGTCACTGGTATCTTGATCTCTGCAGTCTTAAGAACATTGTACCACTTCTTGTACTGAGTGTCGTGATCCTTAGCCTTGCTCCTTGCAGCTTTTGGGAAGGGAATCCGAGGAACATATGGCGCCAAAACAGGCTCAGGAGCTGTCCTAGGCGGAGGAGGAGGAGGAGCAGATGCTTCTTCTTCCTCTTCTGTGATATCTTCTATTTCTGGCATATCCATGGCAGCACTAGTATCTGGTAACATGTCAGGTTCCGGAGCCTTTGGATCAGTTGTTTGCTTGCCTCTCCTGGTGGTAATAGCCTGAGCGTGTTCGCTCTTTGTACCGGAGTCTGCTTGAAATGCTTCTGCATTAAGGAGAGGATTGCTAGTAAAGAGTTTAGTCATATTACTTATAGCATCCTCTATCCTCTGGCTCTGAGCTCTCTGTCCTTGATTGAGTGCAGTTTGAGCTTTTTAGTTGAATGTCGTGGTCGTCAAGTCTGCTCATAATCTGATCGAACTTCTTCTCATAGTCCATGTCTCTATTGTAGTACGCCTTTGCTTGAGACTGGTGTTGTCCTCCAATGAATCTCGGAGGTCTATAATAAGGATCCACTAACCAGTTGCTCTGGTTCCGTGGCACGTAGTTTCTGTAACCGGCATAGCCTTTCTGATTATTAGCGAAGCCCTGATCGATGAAGTTCATCTCTTCTGTAGACCAGACTTCTGTTGTGCCGAAGTTGAGGCAGCTTCCACCGTTATGAGCACAGGACCCACACCATCCACAGTCAACTGAAAAGATGGTGGCTGACGGGGGATCTAGGGGAATACCAGCTGCTTGTAGGTGTTTCTGAACCTCTGCCTTGATCTGCTCTGCAACACTCATCTGACTCTTGTTTCCTTCTATTTGCCTCTCCCAGTTTCTAGACTTTGAAGCACAGTCAGCAAAATGCAGAAGAGCATCCTGAGGAGTAAGGGCGGTGCAATCTCCGCCAGCTAGAGAGTTGACCCAGTTTGCAGATTCTTTGCGCATACCACGAGCAAAGAACTCAGCCAGCTGTCTTTGTTCATACCCATGGTGAGGGCAGTCGAAGAGAAGAGATTGGAATTCATTCCAAGTGTCATACAGGCTTGCATACTCTCTCTGAGTGAATCTGGAAATGCGGTCTTTATAAGTAGTTGTTCTTGCAGGAGGATAGTATTCCTCAACAAAATCTTGAGCTAATGCTTCCTAGTTAGTGTAATGACCCGGCGGCTTGCTTCCAAGCCACTGCTTAGCTGCACCTCTGAGAGAGAAGGGAAAAACTCGGAGATATAAAGCATTCTTGTTGAGGTTCCCAGACTTGAAGGTGTTACAGATAGCCAAAAAGTCATCTAGATGGGTGCAGGGGTTATCATCTGGCCTCCCTTCGAATTGCACGTCCTTAGAGATCAGTTCTAGGAGAGGAATCTTAATCTCATAGTCAGGATCATCGTCATTAGAAAGCACGGTGATGGGGGATCGAAAGTTGGATGCACGCGGCTTACTGTAGTCCGCAACACTTTTAAGAGTAGCCATTGTGGTAAAGGAGGATGGAACGGAAGTGATCCGTTTCTGTACCTGCTATGATCTGCAAGAGACAAAAACAAACACAACCGGTGTAAAATCGAAGTGTGATGGAAAATGAAAGATGGAAGGGTAGAAGAATAAAAATGCCAACTCTTCTTTCAACGAAATAGAAGAGGTCCCCGGCAACGGCGCCAATTTGATGTTGCAGTTTTAGCGGTATCAAATAACTAACCTACCGAAGTAGACTAGATCGTATTCCACAGGGTTTCTACTAATCGACTACTCAAAGAAGCTGGCAAATTACTCAGGTTTAAACACTTAGTGCGTGGTGTGAGTTCCACGACTTCTAATCTAATAAAGCAGGAAAATAAAAGACAGAAAAGTAAAAGGTTGACTAACGAGAAGATAGACGAACTTAGATTTCGAATCCCCCTTAGATCACCAGAGCATTGGCAATCAACAGATCAGTAACTTTCGATTCTAGTTCATTCAGTTCATAGACACCATCATAACTCCTGACCCTTAGGTGTAAGACTGGCGAACGTTCGCTCTATCCGATCTAGCTACCACGATTAATTAGCCGCCCGGGTACGGTCGCCTCTCGCAACGACTTAACTTAACTGGTGCAAATTCTAATGATTAATGAGTTACTCTAGCAATGGATCAACCCTAATCGGTTCCTACGAAAGGCACACTCCAATTATAAGGTTGATTGTTCGATTTGGTGTTTTAAAGTAAGGCGAGCGTTCGTTTCTATCCTTAGCTTAACAAGAATCTAATCTAGGTGGCCAAACCAGACAAGAAACACAGATAACGAAGAACAAATCAAACATGAAAGATGAAACTGAATGAACTTCGAATCTAATCACCGCCGATCCGTGACCGCTTTAAGCCCTGGGTCACTTAGGGTTCATCTAATTTAAGCTACACGAGTTTTGCTACTCATATTCAATACAGAAGAATCGAAGACAAACAAAGAATACATCTCAGGTAGGAAGACAGAGAAGAACTGTAAAACCTAATTTCGATGTTTCCTGGCAGCTTCAATCTGTTCCTGGCTCCTCGAACCCTCTCTACTCGTTTTTCTCTCTCCCTCCTTCTAGCTGTGTGTTGTGTGTTGTCAATTGTAAAATTGTCAGTCCCCTCATTTAGCCGTCGATTTCTGTATTTAAACCTACCCGAGATTTTCTGATTCCCCTGATATTTTCGCCGAAAATAATAGAGGAATTTTGGCAAAAATTTCTTCTTAATCGGGACAGTGGATTCCTTCTTTCATTTTCGGCGAAAACCCAAGGGTATTTTCGCCGAAAATATATGTGTAAATGGAGCAGGAGTTTCTTTGACTTGAGTGATCTCTCCGGTTGATTTATGTGTGATTCTTCAGGGTTCCAACGTCTAAGACACGTCCTTGGCTACTTATTCGATGGCAAAAACCTGTGCTAACGTAAAAACACTAGAAAACCATCAAATAGACCCGAAACGGGCCAAGGTAACACAAATGGCACGAGATAGGGCAATCGATTGAATATTCGTTATTCTACCCTAAAAATCATGTCTTAAGCAAGGAAATGTCGCTTAAATGAGGCTGATAATCACGTCAAAACGAGTGTCATCAGGCGCCGAAGACGCACTTCTTCAGATTCAAGCGAAGCTGGAACGCCTTCAAAGTGTCGAAGGTTTTCCGGAGGTCTCCCAGGTGGTCACCTCCCGCCTTGGTCTTAACCAACAGATCATCTACATATGCTTCCATGTGATGACCTAGCTAATCCTGAAAAACTCTGTCAATCATTCTCTGGTACGTTGCTCCGGCGTTCTTCAAACCAAATGGCATCACATTGTAGCAGTAATTGCCAAAGGGCGTCGAGAATGACGTTTTTTCTTGATCCGCCTTTGCCAAAGGAATCTGGTGATACCCCGAGAACATGTCTAGGAAAGACAACGTCTCATGGTTTGCTATGGCGTCCACTAGCTGGTCGATATTGGGCATCGGGTATGGGTCCTTGGGACAGGCATCGTTGAGGTTGGTAAAGTCTATGCACATTCGCAGCTTCCATCCGCCTTGCCCACCATCACTACATTGGACAACCATGCGGGATATTGGACTTCCCTTATGAAACCTGCTTCTAGCAGTTTCGTGATTTCCTCCTGGACCGCTTGTTTCCTCATCCAATTCATGATCCGTTTCTTTTGTGATACGGGGCGGGCGTCCGCTCTGACAGCTAGGTGGTGCTGCATGATCGCGGGGTCCAGCCCAGGCATATCATGGGGTTTCCACGTGAACAAGTCAGCATATTCTCTTAGGAGAGTCATTGTACGCTCTCTGTCTGGGATTGGCATGTGAGCGGACAGCCATACTACTTTTTCAGGGTCACTAGGGTACAGTGGAAATTCCAAATCCGCCTCTGCCGACTCCGGGCGGACATATGCGTCGTCCCTAGTGTCCATTGAGAAGCACGCCTCCTTCTTCGGCTTTGTGTTTGTTTTTGGGCAGCTTCTTTTGCCTTATGTACATGGATTTGGTTTTGGTTGTTAATATATACGTATATTCATACATATAAAAAAAAATTATTTTTGGCCATATAAATATGATATGATATTAAGTTATGCTCCATATATTATTTTACTTTTCATGTATATTTAATTGTTAATAAATTTCTTATAGTCTACATCCAACTTAGGATACATGTTGATCCGCCCAGCTGGGCCGGTGGATCAATACTGTGGTTCTTTGGAGGTTTGAGCAACAAATCTGTCCTTGGGGTGCCTCGGGACCTTAGCGGGTGGTACCTTGCAGGGCGAACGTGCAAGGCGGTTAGTATATATATGAGATGGTAAGTATATCGGTAATGGGGAGAATGGGTTACAGAGAAGTATCGGGCGAGAGCCCTTTGGTGAGGGCGGAACTGATAGCCTTTAGCGTACAGCGCAGAAGCTTGTAGTATCAGGCGTATGGTCCCGGGTATGTTGTGTTGTCCTCTTCTGAATGGAGGACCTTACTATTTATAGGCCCAATTGGTATGGCAGGGTCCACGTGTCATGCCCTGAGTGGACCTCGGCGAGTCACCATCAACAGTAATGGGCGGTGGCCGTTTTCCTGTCCTGTCGATGTGACAGGTGATCTTCTAATTCAGGGCAGTCCGTCGTCCGCTCTCGAGGGAAGGACCGCCTTAGCCATGATGGCGGATTCACCTTAGGGGCCCATCACATGCACTACAAGAAAACAGCTTTTTAATCAAGGTTTTTTTGTCACGGTTTAATGAACCGTGACCAATCAATCATGGTTTTGGTTGAACCGTGACCAATCAGTCACGATTCAAATAAAACTGTGACCAATTAGTCACCGTTCAGCCAAAATCGTGATTGATTTGTAAAGAACCGTGACTAACGTTAGTCACGGTTTGCAAAGAACCGTGACTAACGTTAGTCACAGTTTGCACAGAACCGTGACAAACGTTAGTCACGGTTCTCACAGAAACCGTGACCAATAATTTTGTCACGGTTCATAGCAAAACTGTGACTATTTTTTGTCGATATAGTCACGGTTCCCATAACCGTGACTAAATTTTTTTGTCACGGTCTAAAACCTTGTTTTCTTGTAGTGATGTTCGTTAAATGGTGAAAGATCATATCACTACAAAAAAACAGTTGTTTGGCGTCGGTCATACACGCGTTTTAGCGTCGGTCATGACCGACGCTAAAATAAATAGCGTCGGTCGGTTAAAACGACGCCAGAATTGATGACGCTAAAATTTAGCTTCGGTCGTTTGGTCAACCGACGCTAAACCGCGTGCCAACCGACGCTATAGTGTATCGGTCGAACCACCAACCGACTCAGTGGTTAGACAATAGCGTCGGTCGATTTGTGTAGCCGACGCTAAGTTGATTAACCGACGTTAAAACGCGGGTGTCTGGTCAACCACGCGTTGACCTGCATTATCATTTAGCGTCGGTTGTGACCGACGCTATTATAGGTCCAACCGACGCTATTACAGATTCCAGTGGGCAGAATTCTGCTTGATTTTTTCATTTTTCCATACTCTTCTAGTGCCAATATCTGCATAAATTTTCCTGCATACATCAATTCCACTTTCACAATTCACTCCGGTGATAATCTTGGGGTGTTAATCCGTCGTTGTTGTTGGAGAAAACAAAATTCAGAAAGCTTTCTAAGCCAGTCATGTACTCCGGTGATAATCTTGGGGTGTTAATCCAAGATTTATCCATTAGGAGATACCTGATTTAGTGTAGGGAATAGATTCTCAGTACTGGAGATCATAATCTATATATAAGTTAACTTAGGTAAAATGCTAAGATGTTATAACATTAATTTAGAATCGTGTATTTCCAAATAATATACTAGTAACTAGTGTTTCTACGAAATTACCATGAAGTAGCTAGCAATATGCTACTGAGTTTAGTTAACTTAAAAAACAAACCCTAACTCAACCAATAAATTCTAATATTAATCATATTCTAACAATTAATTAAAAATAACAAACAATTCTACTAATTAATCTCATTTTAAAAACAAATTATAACTGATCATAGTGAAAACATACATATTACTAGAAATTAGATTAATCTTGACAACATACATATTACTATACAAGTTTAATCATTTTTATGAGACATGCATATTACAATCAATTAATTTACGTGTAAAAAAAAAGACAACAAATGCATACCTTACACCGCGGTGAGTGACAAAAAGGCAGAAGACAGAACCACGAGAAAATAACTACTCGATACGGGCACTGAGAAAATAACCACAACATGTACAATTAGAACTAATCAGAATAACTATTTCAATCCACAACAAGGCTAATGACACATACAATCTAGAAACTAAACGAAATTTAAATTAAAATATACAATTCAATACTATTCTAGGAGTCACAGCAATTTCAATTCACTACAATTCTAATAATCACAACGTATACAATTCTAATTCTCTACAACCCTAATAATCAGAACATATACAATTATAATTCTCTACAAAATAAACGAAATTTAAATTACAATCTAAAAATTAAATAACTTACACCGAAACACAGGAGGAAATGTCAAGGAAGCACGGTGATGAGAACAGTGTCACAGCAGCTCCTAGCTCGAATGCTGGCAATTTCAGAGGATTTGGGAGTTGAGAGAATTTCAAACTTTGGGGAGGAGTTGCATACTGATTTCTGTCGTCTAGGGGGGTTTTATATGTTCGCGGTTTAGCGTCGGTCGCGTGTCAACCGACGTTAATTACACGCGTTTTAGCGTCGGTCGATGACCGACGCTAAATTGTTTCTTCTGACCGACGCTGAGCAAACCATCCGGTCAACCAGAAAATCGAACCATGAACGGCTTATAGCGTCGGTTGACGCGCTCATTTTAGCGTCGGTCGACTATCAACCAACGCTAAAACGCGAAGTCAACTACTTAGCTTCGGTTGTTGACCGACCGACGCTAAATTGCTACGTTTCAACCGACGCCAAATAGCTGTTTTTTTGTAGTGTATCTTGTGTTTGCATTAATTGTTCATCCTAGGTTGTGTAGTTCATGAATAATGAACCCTAAGGGGAAACTTGCTCGATCATTCATTCTCATCCATTACATTCCCCTTGTGTTTGTCATTACGTGTGTTTGATTGAATGTTGATCACCCTTTTCCATGCTCTTCGAGTCATTGCTTGTTAGTTGACCGAGGTTGACCCGAGACCATTTGTTTGACTTTGTGATTGTGACATTTGATCTTCGAGGAACCTACACCTCAGAGCCCCTCCCTCTTAGCACTTCCCTCTTAACGAGTAAGTCGATCAAGGGAACCCCCGAGAAATACGACCTTAGCCAAAAGCTAGTTATCTTTGAGAGTTGCAACTTTAAAAGTGTCAAGCTCAACGACTAGGAGGGTGGGGTGACCTTGAGTGCACCATTGCTAATGGTGGCAGGGTCAACGACAGTGAGGGTTGAGTAGTCGTTGGGGGGTGAACGATGAGTCGAGTATGCGGTTTTCATGACTAGCTGTTGCTGAGCTAAGGTGAGTGATATCGAGAGAGCACCGACGAAAATTAAGAGGAGAATGGCACAACGGCGAAGATCCATTTATCGACGGTAGAGATGGGTGGGGATAATAGAGGAAGGAGGAGGGAAAGTGTTTGTGGGATTTCTTCAGTGGGATTGCCAAATGTGTTTGTCAGTATCGATCAGAGGAGGACACAAGAAAAAGAACTTATGTTCGTTTTCTTTTTTTTATGGGGAGGCAGTTGGATAGGTCGAATCCCTTAAAAAGGGTGCAACTGAGATTTTTGGCTGAACCGATCCTATTCGTTTAAAATCGGTCTCCTAACCCGGGTTAGTTAAGTATTAAAATAATTATTGTTACTAGGCATAGTCTAATGTGGCGTTCCAGATAATGAGTCTAATGTGGCACTATTTTATGAAAATATTGGATGGTGGTGGATGGAAAAAAAAATAGTACCTGTGTAAAGAGTTTTCCAAATCAGGGACTAGAACATTATAAGTTCAAACTTAAGAACTTTTAGTGTCAATTTGGTTAAGATTGAACAATCGAGAAATTATGGACATCACGAAACACGAAGAGCAGAGTTCCGGTGACAGGAAAATATTTTCCTACATCGGTGATAGTAATACTTATACAATGGTTAGGATTTAATTGTTTAATCTTGTGGACTCAGTCCTATGTTTATAGCTATAAATTATTTTAGTTTGTTGGAGTTTCCCCTATTTTCCATCACCAAAAATTTTCTCGACGAATTTCCCGATCACACCACTCTCCGTTGCCGGAATTTTTTTCACCAAGTGATCGTCGTTATTAGATCTATGATTTTGGAAAAAAAAATTCTGACAAATTTCTCGTTGGCCCGTCTTTACAGTTTGTATGCGATCTATACAAACTGTATACACCTTGTACTGCGGTTTATACAAGTTGTATACAAACTATATAGACTCTATACAAGAGTTGTACACTCTGTATTTATTTTGTACAGTTTGTATGAGAATTATATACACTTTGTGCATGAATTGTACACTATGTATCTATTTTTGTACAGTCTGTACGATTTGTATACAAATTATATACACTTTGTACGGGAGTGGCACACTCTCTATTTTTTTGTACAAATTTTTTTCCTACGTACAGGGTTGTAAATAGTTCATACAAATTGTATACACTCTGTATGAAACTCGTACACTTTGTATGACATTGTACAACTTGTATATGACATACACTCTGTATGGAGTTCGTATAGACTGTAGAGACGAAAAAATTCAACATGTCATCATTGGCGGAGCCAAATGATGTTCCGAAAATTATGATCTCTCTCCAGCCAACTCATTATTCGATCATTGCCAAAAAAAATCTCATTCATATGAGATGGAAAACTTTAAAAAAATAATAAGTGAAAAATACTAATCATTTAATTAAATTAACGACTGAGATTAATGTTGCGTTGAGACAGCAATCAGTCTCCGGACGACCTCGCCGGAAAGAAACTAGGGAGAATTTTCTCATTGACGGGAGGAGAGTGAAAAGTAAAACTTTTACTCCTTTCAATAATCATATCTATCTCCGCAGCCATCTTCTTCCAACCAATTGCGCCACAGCCAACAGAGTCAAACCGTTTAAACAAACACCAACCCAGTTGGCTTCCGCCGCCTTCATCTGCATTTAAAACCTCCGCATAAAACGCGTTCCGTCCTGTCACAAAGCTCGTTCCTTCCTTTCTTCCTTCCCCACACACTGCTCTGGCCCCGCCTATCTTTTCTCCTCCCCCCACCACCACACCACCACCGTGCTCCGCCTTCTCTCTCTGCCATATAAATTTGACTGCATTTTTACACGGCGGATTCTCCTCATTTATCACACAACATTCTCATTCCTCCCCCTTGTATTTTTTTACTCCGTTTTTCCCTCACTCTGCTTCTTTTTACTCTGACCCGCGAAAATCTCGTGTCGAAATTATCTGCTCTGTTTTCTTCTTCTTAGTTTTATCGTTATTTCCTCAGTTCTTTCCGTCTCTTGGTGGGTCTCTCCTCGGAGATCTGGGTTTCCAATCTTCTGCTCAAGGTTCATACTCTTTTCTTGCTTTGAGGATTCTTAATCTGTTTTCCTATTGTGTTTTGTGGTTGGTTTTTTCGAATCTGGGTAAGATTGATTTCTCGTGAGCTTCAAGCGAAATACTGATCTGGGTCTCTGCAATTCTGTCTAGATTTCATCTGTACGAGAATTGAGATAGAAGAAATAGTTTGTATTTGATTGAATTCCTGCTTCCAATTTTGCTCAATTGATGGTGGATATTTTTATTTGACAGGGGAAAGAAAGATGGAAGAGTCGAAACCCAACACACCCTTGATCCAACCAACACCAAGATCGTCTAGAAATCTCCCAGATTTCAAGAACTCCGTCAAGCTGAAATATGTGAAGTTGGGATACCATTACCTTACTACCCACGCCATGTACCTCTTACTTTCCCCACTAGTGGTAGTGCTTGCGGCTCAGCTCTCAACTTTCTCAATCCAAGATCTCAATGACTTGTGGGAGCATCTTCAGTACAATCTCATTTCAGTCATCATATGCTCTACTCTTTTGGTCTTCCTCTTCACTCTCTACTTCATGACTCGTCCTAGTCCTGTTTACCTTGTCAACTTCTCCTGTTACAAGCCTGACGAGCCTCGAAAATGCACCAAGAAGATCTTCATGGAGCAGTCTCGTTTGGCCGGTACTTTTACTGAGGATAGCCTCGAGTTTCAGAGGAAGATCCTTGAACGGTCCGGTTTAGGTGATTCTACTTATCTGCCTGATGCTGTGTTGGCTATCCCTCCAAACCCATCGATGCAAGAGGCCCGGAGGGAAGCTGAGGCTGTCATGTTTGGTGCTATTGATGAGCTGTTGGGTAAAACATCTGTTAATCCCAAGGATATTGGGATTTTGATTGTGAATTGCAGCTTGTTCAATCCAACACCATCGCTGTCTGCAATGGTTATCAACCATTACAAGCTTCGAGGCAACATTGTTAGCTACAATCTCGGTGGGATGGGATGCAGTGCTGGGCTAATCTCAATAGCTCTTGCTAAAGACCTTCTTCAAGTCCATCCAAATTCCTATGCATTAGTCATCAGCATGGAGAACATCACTTTGAATTGGTACTTTGGAAATGATCGGTCAAAGCTTGTTTCAAACTGCTTGTTCAGAATGGGAGGTGCTGCAATACTGCTCTCCAACAAGAGATCGGACAGGACAAGGTCCAAGTACGAGCTTGTTCACACTGTACGGACTCACAAAGGCGCCGATGATAAGTGCTTCTCCTGTGTCACCCAAGAAGAGGATGCAAATGGGAAAGTTGGAGTTACTCTATCAAAGGATCTAATGGCAGTTGCAGGAGATGCTTTAAAGACCAACATCACAACCTTAGGGCCTCTTGTCCTCCCAATGTCTGAACAGCTTCTGTTCCTTGCGACTTTGGTGGGTAAGAAGGTTTTGAAGATGAAGAAGACCAAGCCCTACATTCCTGATTTCAAACTGGCTTTTGAACACTTCTGCATTCATGCGGGTGGGAGAGCTGTGCTGGATGAGCTTGAGAAGAACTTGCAGCTTACTGAGTGGCACATGGAACCATCTAGAATGACGCTGTACAGGTTTGGTAACACATCAAGCAGTTCACTTTGGTATGAACTAGCTTATTCAGAAGCAAAAGGAAGGGTTAGGAAGGGAGATAGAACATGGCAGATAGCATTCGGTTCGGGTTTCAAGTGTAACAGTGCAGTATGGAAGGCTTTGAGGACTATAAACCCCGCAAAGGAGAAGAACCCATGGATGGACGAAATCGACAACTTCCCTGTTGATGTTCCCAAGGTATCAAGAATTGCTTAGGATTGGTTTGTTTAGAGATTTTAACTGCTGAGGGATGAAAGAGAGTATATTTGATTCTTTTGGTCAACTAGTTGACTGTTTGTAATTGTTGGGTTTGACAAAAAACTCTTATTATGACGTATATGTAACTTTCATTCTGGATTTTTGCAACTTTGGCTTGGATCTCTTCTGATATGGTTTGTTGGTTTGGTTTGCTTCAATATCTGTTCTGATACTTTTGGCTTTGCCTATTAGTTTCAAGACAGCAACAATAAAAGAGAATTTACTGTAAAATATGGACAAAGTCGAATTAGCTTAAAATCAATCAGAAGTTAATAAACATAACAAGTCGTAGTCTCTAACTAACTGTTGTGTTAAATGGAAAGACCATCTGCACCACATACAATCTGGCTATTCTTTGGATGATTTATTGATGAGGGACTTGTGGATGTGAGGAATTACTCCTCCACCAGCAATGGTACCCTTGATGAGTGTATCGAGCTCTTCATCACCGCGAATAGCAAGCTGCAAGTGCCTTGGAGTTATACGTTTCACCTTCAGATCCTTGCTTGCATTCCCAGCCAACTCCAGTACTTCAGCAGTCAGATACTCGAGAATAGCTGCAGAGTAAACAGCAGCTGTAGCTCCTACCCTCCCATGAGCCGTTGTCCTTAGTTTCAGGAGGCGGTGGATTCGTCCCACTGGAAACTGCAAACAAGACAATTTTGAATCATTCAATCCCCCAACTACTCAAGCAATTCGCCAACTGTTAAGAATGACATCACGAAACAAAGTCCAAAAGAAGAAACAAAAATGTCACAGAAAAAAGCATCAGAGATCTATGTTACTAACCAAAGGCATCAGCCATCAAACCACTACTTCCAAATACTCCAGCAAGCATATGACGTTGAAATATCAAACTAATTTCGCATTAAAGTCTCAAGACTATGAATAACACCCAAGCCAAGGTGTAACATCTAACAATCAATGGCACAAGATAACACAGTGCAGATTTATCACTTGTTCATAAAACATACACACGCAAATTGCCTCCCCCTTCAGCCAGAGAAAAGATGAAAATGCCTTATATTAAGCAGTGACTCAGACACATGTACAAGTTTCATTCTGTGAAAATGTCTACCTTCATATTCACAACTATCCAGGGGAAAACCTAGTTGGGTGGCTTTCAGTTAAGTAAAAAGATTAATCTTTGTGCAAGTCATTCGGCTAAATTAACTGGAGGCGAATCAGTGAAGGCAATTAGTATGCATTCAGATTTGTGAATACTTGATCAAGTGTCTAGCATCTACATCCAGCATTTAGTGAGGGACTTGGATCGCAGCATCAGGACTAACAGAAATAAAAACACACAAGATAATTAAAAGCTGCTGAGTGCTGAGTTTTTCCAAAGCTTGCAAACCAAAAGCCATATCTAAACATAGAGAGGACATTTCATCGTACAAGGACCTGGGCTGGATTCAAACAACAGGAGGACTCAGGTTTCTGTACATTCAAACGCACCCTGCCATGTGAGCATAGATTCCAGTAATCTTTTTCCGTAAACAACACTCCAAGAAGAGATCATAAAGAAAAGGAAAACAAAACGAGAGGAAGAAGCTAAACGCATCACAAAGCCAAATCCGGATGAAATATTTGAGAGCAGGATACAGGGGTAAAAAGAAAGACAAAGAATCTGACCTGAAGGCCAGCACGAGAAGAACGAGAGGTGGGTTTCTTCTTGTCCTTGGTAGATGCAGATGCAGCGGCAGAAGGGCCTTTGCCCATAATCAAACCCTTGGCTCCTTTGCCCGACATAATCTTTTCCCGCTAAAGAAATCTGTCTTCCTCTCTTAATCGGATTAAAAGAGAAAACTACCCAGACGAAGGGAAGAAGGGCTGAAGAATTGGGTTGGAGTGGGATTCAGATTCAGTCACGGGAGGGTAGATAGGCGGATCAATTGAGGATTGGCGATGATGACCCAGAAGGGGAAGAGTCGGGGTAGGCGAACGGAGGAGAATTGGAGAAGCAACCCCACTACTTTGATCTTATTTATCTAAGCTGCTCTTCCCCTTTTTGTGTTTCTTCCGCCCTTTTCACCGTTTTCTTCCGGGTTGGTTACACAGATGGTTACTAATTTTGGCCAAATAATTCAGAAGTCATCATCCTTTAAAATATTTTCCTTTCATAACTAGACTTTAACTCATTATCAAAATAGTCACTAGCGTCTATGGACATCTATTTTTCCGTTCATCTGCCTACGTGGCGATGACAAGTCAATTGCCACGTCACTTAAAACAGTCACATCATATAAAATTCTATCTATCCAAAATCAACTCAACCACCCGACTTGATTATCCAACCAATTTATTAACCCAATTACCCAGACCAAACCATGCTCACACCCAACCAATTACCCAGCTTCACGAACACAGGGTTGCAGACCTTGTGTCCGTCTTTTCTAGGCTTGGCAAACGGACCCAGTTAATTGGGTACCCACCCAAAACCCACCCGGTTTGGGTTGATTGTACCCGGTCGTCTTGGGTATTTGGTGGGCCCGGGCTCAACCATTACCCGGCTAACACGGGCAGCGGGTGGGTATTGGGCTTATGGTATTCGGCCCCGTTACCCACCCGATGGGTACCCGCAACCCTGAAACGTTGCCGTTTCATTGAACATATATAATCTGAGCTGAGATTTCCGGTTAATTGGCTGGCTGCTTCATTCACCCTATAGTGTTGCTGCCATTTGTTTGAGTTTCATAATATTATTTTATGTACTTTACTTTTACAGAATGATGTTTGAATTTCATAAACTTGTTTCCTATAATTTTGTTTGAATTTATTAGACTTTTTGATATTAGTATTACATTCTTTTGACTATTATGAAAGAACTGCTCATTTACTCTTATCTTATGAATACTATTTCAGAATTTCTGTCGCTTTTTCGTCCGAACATTCTCATGTCGGGTATTACCCGCGAGACCGGGTAAACCCGTTCACCCGATAGTGGCGGGGATGGTTCCAGATTTTTACCCAATTAGCTTGGGCGGGTGGGCACGGGTAAAACCCGACCATTAAACGGGTGGGGATCGGATACACCAAACCCGTCCCCGACCCGCCCGTTTGCCAAGCCTAGTCTTTTCCAGCTTCGCCGCCGGTGGCCACTTCCAACCACCGTTCGACGCCCCTCTTCCATCATCGACAGGGCAGCTCTCCGCCGTCAAGCGACTCGACGACGACCTCACTCTCCACTCCGAGCAGGAGTTCGAAAAAGACTCAAAATTAACGCTAACAGCCCACTAATTGAGAAGCTACGACTTGAAATCTAGTCAGATCTGGTCCGCTTCCTACAGAGCTTTCCTAGCCACTTCCTCTCTGTTTTTTCACTGACAACCTTCCTTCGTGGGGAACCAATTCCGATTGGTGTTGTTTCTTCTGCGCAGAGGGGGAGTATGGTTGACAACCATTGATTTGACTGATTCTTGTAGCCAACCTTCACGAATTAGAGCTATTATAGCTACTGAATGAGATTAGATTATCGAAACAACTAAAGTAGGGTTCTATTTCATGACTAGACACAATCAAAGGAAGGAGGCATAGTATAAAAAGTGTATTAACAAATACCATGATGCTACGGCCAGAGATGATAAGAGTGGCTTTAATAGCATCATAATTGCCTTCCACTCTCGAGCTTCTTGTTCTCCACCACGTCCTGCCTATTGATGTCGATCGAATACTGCAACTTCCCAACGTCGCACTCTTTGTAATTGGGGCTCAAGCTCCCCCATCTCCGAAGCCCCTTCGGCCCCGTGTAAGTAAAGTTCACAACCCCCTGTCACCCAATACAACAAGAAACCAGTTTTGATTCCAGATCAGGTTTAAGAAGAAGAAGAAGGAGAAAGACAAGAAGAAGGTTGGCTACCAGAAGAAGCTCTCCTCGGGTTTCGATTGACTTATAATTTTTCTCAGATATATGTTCATCAAATGTAATGAGGCTTCAGTGAGTGAGTGAGATGAAGCTCTCGGTATTTTTGGCTGGAGATAGGGTTTTCGACGGTGGTGAGTAAGTAGATCTGAATATGAGAGGAGAAAGGCGGATGGGGGAGGCTGAGGGAGAAGGAGGTTTCTGGTCAGATCTGGTTTTTTGGTCAGATCTGGTTTTTTGGTCAGATTGGGTTTTTGGTCAGATTGGGTTTTTGGTCAGATTGGGTAATTAGGTTTTGTAACACCCCAATTTTATGAAACGTAAAACGACAACGTGTCCCGGGACAGACGATGACTCAAATGTTGAAAAATACAACTTTGACCAACTACTTTCAAACCAACCATAAAAATAGGGTATTAACCGTCAAAACATTTACAGCGGAATTGGGCCCAACGACTTGAGAGCAATTCTCCAAGTCGCCATTACACCGTCTCATGATCCACTGCTCCGGCACGCCTTAAGAAACTCTGGTGGTCGTTGCTTGTCCAAGAAATTTCTACAAAACTGGTGGGTGGCTCGGGGTCAGTCCGTTATCGTGATTAATCCGTATAAACAGGAGTAAACACATTAAATGGAATTAACAACGCAAACTATTAATTCCATAATCATCCTCCCGTAACGGAGATTACCGTTACCGTTTATCAAATGACCTGTCACAAGGAATATTAATCCAACATTCCAATCATGACCTATATGTGAAACATTAACACACATAATCACAAGTCAATAAGACATCCCATGAACTATTCTAATAGTACACAAAATATCGAGATCAAACTCGAACAACTTTCACCAATCAACGGGGCGTCCCCTCTTCCCGCCTAGCTAACCTCTACGCCATCATCGATAAGGCTTACTTCTGAGCCAGTAATAGGGACTCCGCAAGAGTCGATATTCTTCCCGACTACCATGAATCGATTGGGGCTATCAATACCCAACTCCCATCATCCGGTCGAGGCTAATTCCACCCAACTCTTATCATCCGGTTGGGGCTATCCGTACTCATCTACCGTGAATCGATTGGGGCTAACAATACCCAACTCCCATCACCCGGTAGGAACCCGTATCCATCGATGTTCCCGGCGGAGGACTAGCTAGCGAGGCTTTACTTTCCACCTGTATACACTAGGTGTCCAAACATCATCAGATAACATCACGATTTAACCATAGTCGCATCGAACATAATTAGGTATAAAACCGATGGTTCCAAAAGATAGAACTTTCCGTAGAAACGACACCTTGTTGACAAAACTAAGACTTTCCGTCTTAATTTCCAGGTAAGTAGGGGAGTCACTCGGACTACTTAAGTCCATCTAACCTTAGGCATCATAACTTTATAAACCGGAATTAATGAGGATCCGCGTCGCTCATTACTCTGAACAACCAACAAACAACAGTTAGTCATCCAAATCGTCAAGGTATTATAGTACCTACAAGTAATAGATTTATAGTTTATATGGATTTAACAATCCATCACGTCATCCATTGGTTTAATTAGCCACCAAAGCAATCAAAGCCACATCATTTCACAAGTGATCTTATTCCGAGTTAAATCTAACCCTCGGAAGATAGCTGATTTGAATAGGAGTTATGAGTGAGATATAAGTCCTCGTAATAATATCATAACAATTATTACGTCATACTAAGAAATTAATATTCCCTAAGGAGTATAACACTTACCCAATAATCCAACACTTTTATTCATCCGATAAATCCAATATTCCGTGTTAAGGTGATTACCGGAGCTCATTTCCAAAATAATTGGAATGGAAATACTTAATTAAACAATTTTAGTTAATGGAATGTAAATTAACTAATAAAAATATTAGGAATTTACTCCCTTAAACCAACCCACCTATAAATCGAGTCGGTTGACTTGGAAATCGGTTCCGTAGCTTGAATCGGATGGAAATAAGGAGCTAACGAACCGTCGTAACTCCCGGGCCAAATCCTACTAACTGAAAAGTTAGTTGGGCCAAATCTGTCACCATTTAGAGTTTAGGATTAAACTAAGAGAATAGAATATCTGAGGGGCCAAACTGTCAAAGACTAATAGGCTTGGACCACGATAGTAATTAAATTAAATTGAGGACTGAACTCTGACATAGAGACTTGGGTGACCAAACTGCAATTTTGCCATCTTCTTCATTTCACAGGAGACTACACCCTCCTTTTGGAAAAACTCCGATGAAGCTCCGGTGAAGCTCGGATTCCACTATTTTTCGCAAGAAACTACCTTTTGAAGGTTGGAAAAGATTTTCATGCTTAAGACGATGTCGGGTTTGTATTTTCCAAGGGTTGGGCATGTTTGGAACGCTCCGCCGCAACTCTCGTCGGAGCTACGACGGTGAGGTTCCGTGACTCAAAGTCGAAGGCTTGTTGGCTTTTATAGCCGACTCCGAAGCCTCTCGATGCCATCTGGAGTACCCAAAAGTCAAGGTCACGAGAAAGAAAGGAGTGAAAGGTCGGTTGTTAGTGTGGTCGATGGGGTAACTCCATTTTGGCGTTACTCAGGCCAATAATAGAGCTGGAGAGCTGTGAATTCACGGGGTGATAATTTACAATCATCAAAATCCGACAAACATCCATTATATGAAGGATTGGTCATGCTTGGAACAGAGAAGCGGCGGCGGCTTCTGCAAATTGGAGAAGGAGCACTACAAAAAAATGCTATTTGGCGTCGGTCATACACGCGTTTTAGCGTCGGTCATGACCGACGCCAAAATAAATAGCGTCGGTCGGCAAGACCGACGCCATATCCGATGACGCTATAATTTAGCGTCGGTCGTTTGGTCAACCGACGCTAAAATATGGTTTGACCGAGTGGGCGGCTGACCAACCCAATTTTTTCGTTTTTTGTTTTCATTTTAAATTTTCATTTATTATTTTCGTTTTTATTTTTATTTGTTTTCTAATCTGGGTTTTTTCCCAGATCTCGTTTCATGGCTGCGTCGTCTGGTGCACGGCGGATGTGGCCGGTCGACGGCGGACGGCGGATGTGGCCGGTCGACGGCGGACGGCGGATGTGAGAGGCGGACGGCGGCTGGGATGTGACCGGTGGTCGGCGGAGGAGGAGGAGGAGGCTGGTGGCTGGAGGAGGAGGAGAGTTTGGAGGAGGAAGAGGAGGAGGAGGCTGGTGGGTTTGGAGGAGGAGGAGGAGGAGGCTGGTGGCTGGAGGAGGAGGAGAGTTTGGAGGAGGAAGAGGAGGAGGAGGCTGGTGGGTTTGGAGGAGGAGGAGGAGGAGGCTGGTGGTTGGAGGAGGAGGAGGAGAGTTTGGAGGAGGAGGAGGAGGAGGAGGAGGAGGAGGCTGGTGGCTGGAGAAGGAGGAGTTTTAGGAGAGAGAGGAGAGGATTGAGAGAGGAGAGGATTGAGAGATTTGAGATTAGGGTTAGGATGAGGGTTTAAATACTTACGCGTTTTAGCGTCGGTCAATGACCGACGCTATTCTCTTTCTGCTGACCGACGCTAATTTACCAATCCGGTCAACCAAAAAATCGAACCAAAACCGGATAATAGCGTCGGCTCTTAGGCCATTTTAGCGTCGGTCGACAATCAACCGACGCTAAAACGCGAAGTCATCTGTTTAGCGTCGGTCGGTGACCGACCGACGCTAAAACGCGACGTTTCAACCGACGCTAAAAGGAGTTTTTTTTGTAGTGGAGATGCTGATGTGGGGGTGACGTCACTATGATGTCATCATCTATCAAAAAGACTGAAAAAAAAGGATTTGCTGGAGCAGGGACTTAAACCTATGACCTTGAGTTGCTGGTTTAGTTCCTTAACCAACTTGGCCAAGTGGAATACTTGACTTCCTTGCAACCAGGATTCCATTAACTCCTTACCCGCTTTCCATGAGTGAAATTAACTTGTCTCGAAATCATTTAATCATCAATTTACGGTCAATTCTCAAACGTATGGAATAAAATTCAAAAAAAATTCTGGTTCAGAGATTCGGGGTGTAACAGGTTTGGTGTGTGAGTTTGATTTTGGGTAGATAGAATTGATATGGCAACTTTAAGTGACGTGGCAATTGACTTGTCATCGCCACGTAGGCGGATGGACGGAAAAATGGATGTCCATACACGCTAGTGACCATTTTGATAATGGGCTGAATTCTGGTTGTGGAAAGGAAATTGTTTTAAGGACGGTGACTTCTGGGTTATTTGGCCGAAGGTCGGTGACCATTTGTGTAACCAACCCGATACATAATTCCGGTATTTTTATTTTATTTGTGTCAAATTGACTTTTGTTAGTAAGACTTTAGGATTAATTAAATGTTATTTAACAAATTTTTTGAAGCCACGGTGATTTAGAGGACATCACTCATTTGAAAAGTTTGTTTGAACAACATGTATAATTGTTTATATCATTTCTCCTTTACGATTGTTTAATGGTCATAAGTGGACTTATTTTATTTTATTATGTAATCAAACTTAGTTAATATTTAAAATATCCTTAAATTTATCACAACATTCAGTTTAATAGTGACACTATTATAGTGTATATTTTTTTGGCATTGTATTAACTCAACCAATGGGTCAATAATCTACATATTATATAAGCACTTATAATTAGATGGGATATGATTTATAGTATAATAATAAATTAATAAAAATAAAATAATTAATATTAAAAAAATAAGGTAACCATAATAATGTTATGTTTAATAGAAAATAAATACACACTTTTAACGAATAAGATATATAATAATATACCTACAAAACATGTCATTGTCATTGGCGTCGACCAACCATCACTTAGTAAAAAAATTATTTATTTTGGTAATTGAATTTGGGGGATGAAATGAACGATCCAGAAGGTAGAAATTGGTGGAAAGGAGTGAGGGTCTAGCTAGGGAGGTGGTCATCGGAGTGAATGATGGCACACAGCGACGGCGACGACTACGTGGAATGTAGGTCGACGCAGGAACTAAAAAAATTAATTAATTAATTCATTAATTTTGTTAACCCTGTTAAGATTAAATTATGTTTTATTTAATAGATGATCGTATGATGTAATGTAGTTTTAATTGATACCGAAAATATAATTTTTTCACTTTAACTTTTTTGACCAATAACACGCTACCACGTGACGGCGTAATCGGTTACGTGCGTCACCGGAGTGTTCACCTTAAAATATAATACCAATGACAAAAGAAAACTAAAAATTTCCAACTGAAGATTCCTACACCAAACAAAAAAGTGAGAGTTAGATTACTATTAAAATACAACAACTAAGTTAGTCTTTAGAGGAAAAAAAATTGAATTAATACTTACACTTAAAAGTTAATACGTAGCAACAGGGAAGGAAAGTAAAGACTGCATCACTGCAACCTGCAATACAAACAAACAAAAAGAAATCATAGAGAGTCAGTCTTTTAACTCCTATAGAGATTAGAGAATAAAATAAAAAGATTTATTCCTTACTTTCAGGTCTTAAAGGAGTCAACCCAAGCAAGCAGAACATAACAGGGAAGATTAAAAGAATTAGCAGATTGTTAGAACAAACCCAAACCTGCTAATTGCCTGATTTGGTGAATTTTTTGAAGAGGTGATTTCGAACTGATTTCGAACGGAGAGTTTGATGATCGGAGATGGGAAGGAGAGAAGGAGATTTTGACGATCGGAGATGGAGGAGGAGGTGAGTTTGTGGAGTTCGGATAGAAGGAGGAGAAGATAAACAAACAATGGTGGGACATAGATGGTTGGGTAGTGAGTTTAGGTTGGATTGGTTAGTTTGATTGAGTTGGGGTTGGGGTGAATTAGGTGAATGGCAAGGGGTGATGTGAAACAAAAAATGGTTGAGTTGGTATGATGATATAAGCACTTAACCGAAAATATGGATGGAGAGTTGACAGAATGACCAAAACGTACAAACGCTATAGGTTAATGACAAGTAGGTTACCAACTGAAGGTTAATGACCAATCTATTACAACCCCTATAGTTAATGACCAAAATGGATATTAAGCCCTTTTCTCTCATACGCCCTTTAGTTTCCCTGTCCTCGATCTTCTCCATTCTCAACCAAATTTAACTTAATTTAAGTTTCCACTTTTCACTTTTCTGTCATATCCAGAAGTCACCCATCCCTAGCATGTTGCACTGAACTGAACAGTCGGCCACTACTGTTCTTCCTACCAAGCTTAGGTAATTCTTCTTCTTCTTCTTCTTCCTCCTCCTGATTTATTTCCATCTTTCTACTTCTTCTTTATATCGACTGTTTATGCTTCTGTGTTCTTGTTTCTTACCTTAAAAGAGCTTGAAACTCTGACGCAGTAAGAAAATTGGATTATTTGGTTCATATCGCTTTGTATGTTATCTTCTAACATCTTTGAAATCCTCTTATTTGATTGAAATACTGTATATCGACCAGTAGTAAGAAGGAAGTTGGGAGAAGAATCTGTACTACTAGTAGTTAGAAATCAAAAGATGTCCCTATGATTTCGCATTACTCGATTGCTTTAACTTGTATTGTCTGTCATCCCATTTTTGTTACAGGTATAAACTAACTTACTCCAATGGACTCTAACCATTCATCATCCTCTGTGTGCTACCATGATGACCAAGGTGGAACTTCAAACAACAAAAAACCTGAAGCTGACACCAAACCAGTCATGATCACCATTGATTCTGATGATGATGATGATGATGTCCCCATAGCCACTTTGCCCAGCAAGATCTCAAGGACCCTGTCCCGGATGAAGGCAAAGCTCCACTCCCTGAACAAGGATTTCGACACTTTGATTGGTGAAATACATCGTGAAGATGCTGCTACAAATGCCAGGATCTGGGATGAAGTTGCAGAGGAGACGATGATTGCTGTGGGGAACAAGATGAAGCTGGACAATCCAGGAATCGTTTGGAACATTGATGAAGTTCGTGATGCTGTTGTTAGCCATATGGTTACCGTGTTCATGCCTTCCGATTCTGAATGAGATTTAGGTGAATGAATGGATTCTGATGTTGAAGCAACTGTTTCTTTCTTTCACATTTTGTGGCTTAGCAGACTCAGCTTTTTGTAGCTACCAGTAGTAGCAGCAGCAGGTAGTAATCTGTTTTTCTCTGTTCCATTTCAAGGCATATGACAGTGTCTACTGGGATTAATTTAGTGGGATAACTCTATGTTTGAACTCTCTTTTTGCTTTACTCTTGTCTGTCATCTTTAACTTGAATCTTCTCTCCATCAAATCTCTTCTTCTCCTCTGTTCAATTCTTCTTCTTTTTTCCCTTTCTATCAATAATGGCTCTTGTGGATGATGTTCAATATCTAATTTCTCAGGCTGCTACTCAGAGTTGTGATGAGCCCATGCTTGATCTTATTGTGAATCATGATGTCGGCAAAAATGTTGCTAGAAAATGGCTGGTTGCACGTTTCATCAGTGATAGGTCATGTTCTTTGAGTACCGATTTGGAACACAGTTACCCGAATTTGGAAACTTAGAGGCGATTTTAAGGTACAGATGGTGGGTAAGAATATGTTCTTCAGTTTCTTTGATGAGCTTGATAAGGACATGGTAGAGGAAAGCTCATCATCCAAGTCTCTACAATGCTGCAACTTCCAAGTACAGTGCCAATCTAAGAGCTGAGGTATCGCGCTCATATGAGAAGACTGTTGGAATTAATCACACTTCATAGTTATAAAAACCCAGCCTTTGTAATTAAATAGGAAACCCGTGTAATATAAATTAATAGCACACTAGTTTTAATTTGTCTTGTTATTAATATTTCATTGGTTCCGTGCTAGTTCCAACAAAGACTTCTGACTTTGGGTTTAGGTAGCAAGCAAATACTGGCTTCTTGTCCGTTTTAGTCATAAATCTTAGGGGTTTATGACAACTTGGTCATAAACCTTTGATTTGTAACCTAGTGGTCATTAACCTATAGGGTTTGTAACAATTTGGTCAATCCGTTAGGTCTACATCTGATTTCTCCGTTAAGTGCTGATATCAGCATGCCATGTCAGTCATTTTTTCCACCTCACCCCTTGCCAAATCACCTATTCCAACCATGACTGAACCTAACTAATCAATCCAACCAAACCTAAATCAATGAACCCAAACCCACCGTGCCAAGAAATAAATTCAGAAAAATGCTCAGTGCTCTTCTCTGCAAATACACTTGAGTTTACACGAGGTCGACTTCTTACTATTCTTGGTGTTAGTGGTGACTCGAAACTTGGTGAATATTTGGGAATGCCAAAACTCTTTACTTTCCTTTGCCTTTTTAATAAGCTTACTGGACCCATCTGTGTTCCCATCACCATTCGACGTTGCAAGCAAAATAACAAATGATGTTTGTTGAAGGATCGAAGGTTGAAGAAGTGTGATTGATTTGTCACCTAGATAAGTTAAGTGATTGATTTGTAATTACAAAAAATTGTTGGGACTATTTGATAATTAGTGAAAGTTGCAATTCCAAACACTGATTTTTATGTGTTAACAATTTGGGATTTTTGGTGTTCCAGTAAAATTTAAATGTTTTGGATTAGTCGGCAAGGAGGATAAACAATGTTGGAATAAATCGTGTAACTATATAATATGGTCATCATCGAATAATGTGTTAACTAGTTTATATAACTAGTTAACTAGTGTTATCTGATCACGATTTTAACTAGTTAACTCGATAAGATAACTAGTTAACTATTTTTTAAAACTAGTTAATTAATTTTGATAATTAGTTATCATCTTAAAATATGATAACTAGTTATCATAATCATGATGTTAACTAGTTAACTAAGTAAGAACAACATAACTAGTTATCATCTATATCTCGTTAACTAGTTATCTGATAACTATGTTAATTAGTTAACTAATTGTCACAACTGTTATATTTTATGCTCCATCATTTCCCATCCTTTAACAACCATTGTCACCACTTGTGTAGGATGAGAAGAAATCCACTCGAGAGGTCACATGGAATGAGGCACCTGAGTCAGTAACTCATATACTCTCTTAGCATGTGAGATTAACAAAACTAGCATCACAAACAATGGCCATCCATGGCAGCAACTGTAGTCTCACCTTTTTATCGGTTTTCTCCACCTGTTTCTTTAGATTGTTGTGTTTCAACAATCTACACTCTCTCCCCAAGTGTTGTGTTGATTGCAATGATAACATGTCATTTCTCTTTTCGATCCTTAGACTGATTTTGACCTCCCTCTAGGTTTACCTCGACTTTTACTTTCATCTCGATATGAAACTGAGATTGCGATTTCTATCTCTTCCACGATTCTCATATTTTTCCGCTACCAAAGCATGCAAATTCGAAGAAATTGTAAATTATTTCTCTTTTCCTTTCATTATCATACTATCATTAGCGATGTCCACCATTAACTTGACATTCAGTGCCGAGTTTCTAAGTGAAACCACCAAAATCTCTTAACTATCTGACAATGAACTAAGAAGCAACAATGCTTACACCTCATCATCAAGATCTAACTTAGTAGTTAGTTTGTTCACAATCCCTTGAAAGTCACTCAAATGCTTTGTGACTCTATGTCCATCCTTATACTTCAAGTTCACAATCCTCCGAATTAGCGAACCTTTGTTTTGAGCCGATTGCGCTCATACATAGACTCCAATTTTTACTACAACTCATCCGATGTAGTATCTTTTGCAACATGATGAAATATATTTAGATCTTGATCACGAGATGGAACAATGCTTGCACCTTATCATCAAGATTTAACTTCATAGTAGTTAATTGGTTCACAATCCACTAAAAGTCACTCAAATGCTATGGGACACTATGTCCATCCTCGTGCTTCAAGTTCACAATCCTCTGAATTAGCGAAGCTTTGATTTAAGCAGATTGTCACTCATACATATACTCCAATTTCTACCACAACTAATCAGCTCTAGTATCTTTTGGAACATGATGAAAGATACTTTGATCAATTCATTGTCGAACACACTTCTCATTGCTTATCCATTTTGTATTTGGGCTTCTTAGTCCCACTTTCAATGGGTTTGTAAAGGTCATTGCAAAATAGTATCACTACAAAAAAAAAGCTATTTGGCGTCGGTCATACACGCGTTTTAGCGTCGGTCATGACCGACGCCAAAATAAATAGCGTCGGTCGGCAAGACCGACGCCAGATATGGTGACGCTATAATTTAGCGTCGGTCGTTTGGTCAACCGACGCTAAAATAAAACACGACCGACGCTAAAATATGGGTTGACCGAATGGGTGGCTAACCAAACCAATTTTTTTGTTTTTTGTTTTTTGTTTTCATTTTAATTTTTCATTTATTATTTTCGTTTTTATTTTTAATTTTTTCTAATCTGAGTTTTTTTTCCAGATTTGGGTTTTTCCCAGATCTGTTTTCTCTTCTCCACCACCGTCACGTTGGCTTCGTCGTCTGGCGGACGGCGGCTGGGATGCGGCGGCTGCGTTGGCTGGAGGAGGAAGTGAAGGCGGACGGCGGCGGAACGGCGGACGGAGGCGGAACGGTGGCGGAGTTGTGGTGGCGGACGGCATATGTGGGAGGAGAGTTGAGGGTGGCGGCTGAGAGAGGGGAGGAGAGTTTGAAGAGGAGGAGGAGGAGGAGGAGGAGTAGTAGGAGGAGGAGGAGAGTTTGGAGGAGGAGGAGAGTGGTGGTTGGGAGAGTTTGGAGGAGGAGGAGGAGGGTGGTGTTTGGGAGAGTTTCAAGAGAAAGAGGAGAGGATTGAGAGAGGAGAGGATTGAGAGATTTGAGATTAGGGTTAGGATGGGGTTTAAATACTTACGCGTTTTAGGGTCGGTCGATGACCGACGCTAAAACGCGTGTCAGCCGACGCTATAAAACACGCGTTTTAGCGTCGGTCATAACCGACGCTATTCTCTTTCTGCTGACCGATGCCAATTTAACCGCCCGGTCAGCCAAAAAACGAACCAAAACCAGATAATAGCGTCGGCTCTTTGTCCCATTTTAGCGTCGGTCGCCTATCAACCGACGCTAAAACGCGAGATCAACCACTTAGCGTCGGTTGATGACCGACCGACGCTAAATTGCTACGTTTCAACCGACGCTAATTAGCGTTTTTTTTGTAGTGTATGTCCTCCATTCTTTGCTTCCAAATCGAGTAGTTAATCAACTTGATCATCCCTCCGTTCGATTCCTCCATTCTTGTCATACACCCGAATAGCCTTAATCAACTTTGAGTTCTGATACCACTATTGAAAAAACAGAGTATAGATAATCAAGCAAGAATGAGAGACGAGACACAATGATTTTTAACGTGAAAACCCCAAATTGAGAGAAGCTACAGGGTCGTAGTCCAAGTAGCAACTCCACTGCACTTCAATTGGATTATAAGCCCTCTCTAGCCAACCAGAGAATTACAAATCATCTGAAGAATTGAGTTCTTCCATCGCCATTTAACAACAATGAATACTCACCAACACTATGGATAACAAGAACAAATGAACAACCCAAAGAGTGAAATCACAAAGACCAAACCAAACTTGTCCATCAGCTATTCCCAACGAACCAAAGATCAGAACAATAATCCCTCCAATCAGATTAAAGCCAAGAGAGCCTTGAACACAGGCACCAAATTCTAGGGAAAACCAATGGTGTGATCTTCATATATCAACACACATATATAAGCGAATTGGCTAAAATCCATCTGCCACATAAGCATATGCTCTTCTCTCCGTGAGAATAGATATACCCTTTCATTTACTCCCTCTCTCTTCAAACCCATTAATTCCCACACAACCCATTTATTATGCCTTAATTTTTAATTCCCTTTTCTCACACCTCAACAAAACAAATCCTTCCTCTTCCTGCGCCGTGCAATTCGACTCTCGACTGTTTCTGAAAATCGACGACTCATCCCAAATTTCAGTTGCTCAGTTTCAGTACTCTCTCGCATCGCATTTCTATTCTTCTGCTTCTGGAAATCAACGACCCATCACCCCTATGGTCCTCTTTCCCCAAATCGTAGACAGAGTACCTCTTATTAAATTAACGTAGTTTAATTCATCATCAGAGCAATCAACCCAGAGTTACTCGAAAGAAGGTATGCCATTTAGCAAGTGTATGTTTTCTCAGATCATGCCCAGTGGTCCAATTGGATTGTTAATCTTTCTATGCCATAAAAACCAGCACCAATCATGCTATGTGCAATGTTCTCCATTTACATATATATACATCTTTAAGCAGATTGTGGGTTCCCCTTATCGTTAGTGTTAGTTATGAAAGATCATGGTATTACCCTAGAACATTCAGGGGTTCGATCAACCTCAAAAGCACTCTTTTCTTATTTATTTGGTGCAAAGTTACAAATGGATATGATGAAGGGAGTTGTTCCCACAACACACAGAAGTTACCATGTATGTTCTCGAATCCTCATCAATACAGAATGTCTTCATTTAGTTCTCTCTTATATGTTGTGGTCCCATAAAAATTAAGTTAAGAAAACGTTTGTAACTATTCTTAGGGCCTGGACGAGCTATCATTTCTACACAACCGTTCAAGCATTGGAAGAAACCAACTCATGAAGGTCTCTCCTTATTAATACATTCATCTGTCATTTTGATAAATTATAGTTATCATTCTAACAAAAACCTTATTCACATCATGTAGTTATACGTAATTTTCAACACACATTATACTCTATTTCTTATCAATTGGCAACATTACGTCGACGGAAACGACGATGTAAATTAGCAACCCAAAGGCGCCATAGAGTACCAGTGAATATCAATAGAGGTGAATATTAAACTTTTCGGGTCTTCACTGTTAACAATATATTTGGTGTATTTCTTATAAATGATCTTGAAATTATCCACATATGTTTGGTGATTTTTGAAGTACACATTGAAGTTCTCATCCGACAGCTTCAAGCAAAGACCAATCGCAAATCTAGAAAGCTTAAATTGCATATGACTCGATCACAACCTACAACAACAGGTATAACATTAAATATTTTGTGAGTTACATTTTTTTCTTATTTTAAATCAAAACACATATATGCATATAAGTACACTAGATTTCTGATATCTTGGCAGCATACGCTCTTCTACAACTACGATTACCTTAAAATACTATTATCATACGCTATACATTATTTATGAAATTGAAATATCATTTATATTCTAATCTTTTATTCTTTCAAACAGATATCTAATGCTATTAGAAATCTGAAGTAATTTTATCATAATGGTCTCCTTATGTGGTTTTTAGGGTTGCCTGTTGTTGAACGCTTTAATCTTGGTGTTCCCTCATGTGTTTGTCAATACTGTCGAGCTATTATGTGGAAAGAAGAAAGTACATTGGAAACTCACAATCTACCACAACCTGATTTCAGTTTGTGTTGCAGTAAAGGGGTCGCACAAGTACCTCATGCAAGAGAGCCACCTTCATATTTAAGAGAGCTTATGAATAGCTCTCACTTTTGTGAACATATAAGAGAATACAATGGTGTATTCTGCTTCACTTCATTGGGAGGTAAAGTCGATAAAAGTTTGAATCGAGGGAATGCACCTTATATATACTCTATTGGTGGTCAAATATTTCATCGAATTGGATCTCTACTGCCTCCAGAAGGTAATGTTCCCTTATTCGCGCAACTATATATGGTTGATACTGTAAATGAGGTGGAACATCGCATGAACTCTTTCACAACAGATGCCAATTCTAATCCACTTCGCCATCAAATTATTGATGGCTTGAAGGATATGTTTGATGAACACAATGTTTTGGCAAAGATTTTTCGATCTGCTCGGGATCGAGTGAATCTTGGTGATGTTCAGAGTGTTAAAATTAAGTTGATGGCAAGGCGGACATTTGATGGGAGAGAATATGATTTACCGACAGTTGACGAGCAAGCTGGTTTAATTGTAGATGAAACTGGTGAAGATACATTTCAGTTGTCCAATATTTGACAAATACTCTGGAAAGGGTAAAATACACTCATTCAAGACTCATGGCTTTACAATATCCTGTTTTGTTTCCTTATGGTGAAGATGGGTGGCATGGAAATATTTAGTTGAGAAACTCTAACACAAGAAGACACCTCAGTCAATGTGATTTCTATGCATATCGTATTCAGACAAGATTACAAAATCAGTCACATATATTGATATGTGGAAAGTTGTTCCAACAGTATGTTGTGAACGCTTATGCATTGGTTGAAGCTGAAAGATTAGTCTGGATTCGAGATAACCAATGGAATTTGCGTAAACATTATTATCATGGGTTGGTTGATGCTATGAACAGAGGTGATACAGATTTGGAACATACTAGAAAATGCATTATTCTAGCAGCATCACATACTGGGAGTCCGCGGTGTAAATACAAGAACTTCCAAGATGCTGTGGCCATTTGTCGCTGTATTGGATATCCAGATTTATTTATTACATTCACATGTAATGCATATTGGCCTGAAATTCAATATATGATTGATCTGGTAAAATAGTCAGGTCAAAGAGATCCAAATCGAGCTGACGTTGTTGCTAGAGTTTTCAAGATGAAGCTCAGTCAATTAATGTTCGAAGTGAAGAAAAAGGATATTTTCGGCAAATGTATAGGATGTAAGTTACTACTCTTTTACACTTTTATATTTAGTATTATCAAATAAAAGCGCTTATACAATTAAGTATTCATACAATAAAAAACTTTTGAAAATTGAATTGGTAGTCTCTACTTTATATCTTTTGGTGTTTTGAATTAGCACACACACATATTGCGATATTGAATTGTGTTATATATGATGCATATGTCTACGCTATTCAATTTCAGAAACGTGGTCTACCGCATGCACATATATTGATATTTTTGTCCGCCGAGGATAAAATTCATAGTATATCACAAATTGATTCAGTTATATCTGCAGAGATTCCAGATAGTATTACTGATCCACAATGTTTTGAGGCGGTGACTAATTACATGTTTCATGGTCCCTGTGGAGCCCTCGGTCCAAGTGCTCCATGTACAGTTAACAAAAAATGCGCCAAACATTTTCCTAAGCAATTTAACTCTGAGACATCTATTGACGAAGATGGGTTTCCAAGGTACAAACGGCCTGACAATGGTCGATACATTTCCAAACATGGGGTGCAGCTAGATAACCGATTTGTGGTGCCTTACAATCGTTATTTATTACTTCGATTTGATGCACATATCAACGTTGAGTACTGCAATAATCGAGGTAATATTTTTCTATTGCTTAACCTATTTACTTTATGTTATCACATGTTTAAGTATTAACCAATCAACGCTTTGTATTCGTCCCTTAGACTGTGATCCTACGTATATGTTATTGAGTTATTTAGCTTTTTGTTTTTAAACCTTTTACAGGGCTATTAAATATTTATTCAAATATATAAACAAACCCCCCTGATCGTGCTGCAGCAACAATTGTTAGTGCTCAATCTTCAAATTTGAACAATACAATATCAAACTCAGAGATGGAATCTGTTGATGAAATCAAAGCTTTTATGGACTGTCGTTATATAACACCTGGAGAAGCATGTTGGAGGTTATTCAAGTTTGAGCTCTACAATAACAAACCTTCTGTGCAAATCTCAATTCTACAATGGATGAGTTGTTAGAAGCTGAGCTTGCTCATACATCCATGTTGTTAGAGTGGATGGAAATGAATAAACGGTATCCAGAAGCACGTAAGTATACATTCCTTGAGCTCCCACAGTATTATGTTTGGACACCCAAATGTAAGAAATGGACTCTACGACAAAGAAAGTGTTGCATTGGTCGGATATATAATTGTCCTCCTTCATCAAATGAGAGATTTTATCTGCGAATCTTGCTTCATATTGTAAAGGGGTGCACAAGCTTCGAAGAAATTAGAACTGTCAAATACGTTCAATATGATTCATTTCAAGCCGCATGTAATGCATAAGGGATTTTGACAGATGATGGAGAATGACATAATTGTCTACATGAAGTTAGCTTCACAGCTACTCCAAAATAGATGAGGATGCTTTTTGTCACAATAATAATGTACTCTCAAGTAGCTAATGTTGGTGATTTATGGTGCAAAAATTGGGAGTTATTATCCGATGATATTCAATACTTGCGCCGACAAGAATTGAACCTACCTCATTTGGAAATAAGTCCAGCTAATATTCAAGATCTATGTTTGGTTGAGATTGAGAAGTTGCTTCAAAAATTTGGAAGAAGGTTATCAGACTTTCCAGGTTTGCCCAATCCTTCAAGTAATTCTCTCGATATTTCATCAAATTCTTTACTAGCTGAGGAGTTGCAATATGATCATATTGCATTAGGTGCTACATTTCAGTCACAGGTTAGGAAACTAAATGCGCAACAAAGATTCGCATTTCATGAAATTATTGATTCTATTGAACAAAATAGACAACAATTATTTTTCATTGATGGATTTGGCGGTACAAGAAAGACTTTTTTATGGCAAGTCATAAGCCTTAAACTAAGATCTGAGAAGAAGGTGGTTATATGTGTGGCCACCTCCGGTATTGCTGCATTACTTATGACAGGTGGTCGGACAGCACACTCCCATTTTCATATCCCAATTGACGTTAATGAAATTTCAACATGTCATATTGAATTGGGCAGTGAGTTAGCTCAATTGATTGAAAACACATCTTTGATTATTTGGGATGAGGCACCAATGGCACATAAGCACTGCATAGAATCTTTAGACAGAACATTGCGAGATGTTATGAACAGGAGGGATAAATCAAATGCAGATGTGCCATTTGGAGGTATCACTGTGGTATTTGGTGGAGATTTTAGACAAACATTACCAATTATACCAAAGGCTACTAGAACCCAAATTGTTAACTCCGCCATCAAGAGATCATATTTATGGCAGTATATGATCGTGATAATGTTAACTGAGAATATGAGATTGAGACAATTGGAATGTTCATCTGTGGAAGCCACACAAATTGCCGAGTTTAGTAACTGGATTTTGGAAATAGGCAATGGAGTGACATCATCCATTTATGGTGAGGTTGACATTGAAATCCCGTCAGATTTAATAGTTGCTACAAAAAAAGATCCGGTCGTGTCTATTGTTCAAGAAATCTATACCCAACTTTCAGAGAATTTTGGAAATGCAGAATATTTTGCAGAAAGGGCCATTTTAGCTCCTTTTCATGAGATCGTATCACAAATAAATAACTATATGTTGGATCAATTTCCTGGAGAGGAGATGTGTTACTATAGTTATGATAGTATTCAGAGTGATTGTGTTCACCCTTCTGCTGTGGAAGATGAATTTCCATTGGAATTCTTGAACTCATTGCAAATCGGAAACTTTCCTGATCATCAATTGAAACTCAAAGTTGGAGTTCCAATTATATTACTGCGAAATCTTGACCAAACAGCTGGATTGTGTAATGGTACAAGATTGGTGATAAAAACATTGGGCACCTGGTTTATAGAAGTTGAGATTTTGACGGGTACTCATGTTGGAGAAAGAGTCTTTCTTTCAAGATTAAGCCTAACATCCAAACAAAAAAGTCTAGATTTCACATTAGTAAGGAGGCAATATCCAATCGCATTGTCATTTTCCATGACAATCAACAAAAGCCAGGGCCAAACTCTCCATAGTGTTGGATTGTGCTTAAAGCGTCAAGTATTTACTCATGGTTAGCTATATGTTGCTCTATCACGCGTGACAAGAAAAAGGGGCCTGCGAATTATTAGTTGCGACGAAGTTGGTGAACCAATTAAATTACTGAAAAACATTGTATTCCAAGAAGTATTGGACAGATAATAGGTAAGGTACCTCCCAACACGTCAATATGAAAATCAGTATAATATAATAAACTCCCCTTGCTTTTTTCTTTTCATTTGGTATCATAACATTACTTGCCTGCTTTGCAATTTTGTCGCAGATGGAACAATATGTTTCTGAGATGTTCTTACTGAGCAAAGGTTAGTTTTGGATAACTGTGAGAAACATTAGCAATTCGGTTGGAGTAAACACTATTTCATTCGTCTTCTTAAATTTTTAGTGCAGGGTTGAACAAGCTTTTGGTGGCACTTTACGTGTGTAAGTTTTATATTTCCCCTCTTATTTGTGTTCTGGGTTTTATATTTGACTGTAGCTGCATAGATAGAGCCTCCTGCCACAACCTCCAATTACCAAACCACGAACCAATATCATCCACTTACATGTACTTCAAATATGATTGCACATGTTTTTTAGTTACCTTTCCTTTCGCAGCAGCTCCAATTTCGAACAATTACTCAGATTTCTGTGTTTGGTAGCTAGCTACTTTAATTATAACATAAGTAATATTTAGTTTCTTGGATTAATTAATCACTGTGTTGTGTTGGTTGCGCCAGTACAATGGGAAGATCATCATAATCAGAGTTATAGACTGGAAAACTGATAAGAATTATTGTGTCAAGTGTTCTAATTTATAACCATTCGTATTTATTGTGCTTCTCCATGCTCAATGTTAGGCAGCCATGTCTGATTGGATGAGTTGGCTCTCAAGGCGAAAGCTACTGATATAATATTTCATCCTCACTTCATTGTTATGATTTATTTTGCTGTGAAACAACCACTTTACAGATATTGCATTTATATGAAACTCATTTAAAGTGATTCATCCATTATCTAAATCTAGACTCATGATTGCACATAGTGGTTTAAATATGAAGCCTCTTGCTGATTTTGGCAACTCTTGATATCTGATTAGGTGTTGAACATTTTGGCTTTCAACCGCCGCGAAAATTGTGTATGTTCATTGTGCTGTATAGGCTTACTCTGCGAAGACTTTAACAGTGTGTATTTTCTGTTTCATCGCTCATTACAGAATCACTTCAGTGTCTTATTAGCTGGCATGACAATGTGTCGTTAGCAAAATGGTATCCAGCTAATTCATAGAAAAACCCATCCAAGGTACGCTAATTGACAATTGCCGATGATATTAATTTGTGAATTCTAGCCTATGTTCTTTATGATTTATTCTAATTGAAAGATTTATTCTTCGTTCAAAAAGACCATTTCTGGGATCAGTGGAGTAATTCTAAGTCGAGACCCCAAGCTATGCAACTTTCGTTGAGAAACACTACATACATACTTGAGTTTGATGCCATGGAAGAACCACTTTTGTATGTGGATATTGAAGTGTTTGCTATTGTCAACCCATTTGAGCTGTCAACATAAATTGGTTATGTTGATATTTCACATATTTAATTAGCTGAAACATATGCCTTCTGTTCATGCGTGTTTTTCGGAAGGATAATTAGGATTTAATGTAATTTCTGAAATGGATCCGAGATAAATTCCCAGAATCTATTTGTTTGAACAGGTTCTGCAAACATAGGAAAAGAACCAGTGTACTTTCCCTGCAGTGTTTCCCTGAGTTTGATGATGATGCACATCTTCTCATGATCAAATGCTGGCTGTGAAGAGCCTGACCTTCTGCTCTTATGATTGAAATATATCTGCACTTACCGTTCTGGAAGACCTTCCTTCCTGCTGTGAATTTTGACCAACATTCTAACCTAAGGGAAATATAGTCACAGATGATAAGAGGATGTAAGAAATATTTTGCAAACCACCCATGTCATGTCATCCATGGTTGTTACAATAGAATCATCAAGACGAAACCGGTTTCCAAGAGAGAGCAACCAACTTATAACCATTAGGTTTGATTGATAGCATAAATATGTATGGCGTGAAAAGTTATGCAATTTGGGAAATCAGAATATGGGAGCTGCACAAGGATGAATTTAAGGTGATTTAGATGAGCTCCTTGCATTTAAATTCGTCCAAATTGAAGGTGTTTCTACATGGGTGCTTAAATAAGCCAATTGGCTCAAGTTAGAGATAATTGGGCATGTGCAGACCCAACCTCAATCTCTTCAATTGATGACTGTGTATGCTTTTGTACTAAACACATGGAGTTAGGATTCCTCAATACAAAAGTAGCATGTTTTTCAGATATGTAAAGGGATTGCCGCAGATGTAAACCTCAGTCAGCAAAGCAGAATGGTCCTGACACTTACAGTTCAGTTTCGAGATGTCTTCTTTGAGATAGGCCCAAGTGAAGTAAATGAGGGCTTAAATAAGTCTATATGGTCAAGATGGAGATAATTGGGCCTGTCCAGATCCAATCTCATTCTCTTCACTTCACCTTCTTCATTGTTTATTCACTTCACCTTCTTTATCGTCTATTTCGCCCGTGGTTTCAACAAAGAGCAGTGATGGTAAATTCAGACTGGTTTGCTCACTGGTAGAAGGGATGCCGGTATGTGATATGGACAAGAGAATTCTGCTTGGGAAAACTGTGTTAGGTCTTCATTTGGTGGTGTAGCGGGATCGGAAGGAGGATGTCTGGAAGGTGTTCGCCGATATGTGCCCTCATAGATTAGCTCCACTCTCTGAAGGAAGAGTCGATCAATGGGGAAGGTTGCAGTGTCATCTATCACGGCTGGTGTTTCGGTGGCTCTGGAGAATGTAAGCTCATTTCGCAGGCTGCTCTGGTATTGTTAATTTTTTGCCCGTCAGTTGTTTGTTAAAAGTCCTCTTTTTTTGCATGGTTGTTTCAATTGTTTCGAATGGTACTAATTTCACCTACTTACTAATAAGGGCTTATAATAATGTTGGTACTTGCATGATCCAGCTCTTCCCTGTTTACTTAGCACAAATGATGTAATTTCAAGTGTTGGGCGCCATCACTTCGAAGACTCCCAAGATGGGACCGAATCGAAAAAAAGGAGGCTGATTAATTACCAAGTTGTTTGTAGCTGTTACCTTTTAGTGATTTTTGTAGTCTTTTGCTTTGCTGATGGAATCCACAATTATTCGTCTTAAGCTGTAAGAGTACAGTCAGTTGAAACCAAATAGTATATGCATTCTATGACTTTGGTGCTTATCGTTCCCCACTCAACAGATTTGGTTATAGTTACACAATGAAGCACACAGTTAGTATGATGCAGAACAATCATGGGTGAGTACTTCTATGAGTTTTGTTTTCTTGGATTTAACCTTCATTATGTTGATTTTGTAAATTATTTAGTCCCCTGTATTATTAGGGTCAATGGCTTCAGTGTAATCTTGGGTTGTAAATTGTACATTCAGTTTATTACTTAGTTTTCATTGATTTGTTAGCCCTTACAAGCATACATCATAGTTATAGCAACGTACCCATTCAACGTATTGCTTAATTTCATTGAGTTAAGGCCAGTTCATGGATTATGCGGACAGCCATTTATGTTCTATAGATGAGTTATGTTCTATAGATGAGTGATGTTAGGCCTAATGTATAGTGCACCAATTGGTTTGATAACCTCGGTAGAGTTCTTATTGGTTTGAATTTTTCATGGTGGTCGATAACTTAGAGTTCGAAATGCAAAATGAGTGAAGTCTTCATTCCTTATTGCAAAACTCACTAATTTTGTTCTGCTAATGCTATAATGATCAATGAAGACTTTACTAATTATAAGTCCTACGTTTACAGGTTGGGCGTGTACAACCAAAAAACAACAAGCTCTAAAATTGTAAGTATTCCAATTTAATCGCTTCCTTTCCTACATGCCTAGCAGTCATGAGAATTAATCATTTGGTTTGGAATGGTTGTGATCATTGGTTCAACTTCTATGCATTGAATTGGCTAACTATTTGCAGTCACGGGGAGTGAGAAGCTGGCCGTTTATGGAATGTGACCTAAGGATAACTGTGTGGTTAACCTAGTACAAGGTAGATACTTATATCTTCGAAAATTAGCAACTCTCATAGTTATTTCAGTTTCTCATTTTATACTTTATTAACTTTTCAACCTTCAAGTTTTATCTTAATGGTGTAAAACGGAGATATCGCAAATTAGTTAAGCAGATTGTTTATGGATCAGGACGGGTTATCCTGAATTGAGTCCTGTAAAGCATATTGTGTTTTTCTCTTATTGTTAGTGTTAGTTATTTACGACGTTTATTTGTGTTTCTGTAAGCTTTTGCAAAACTGAATCCATAATACACGGATATGCTTCTGAGATGTTTTTGCTGAAATAAGGTTAGTTTTAAATGACTTTAATTGACATTAGCAGTTTGGTTAGAGCTAACACTATTATATTCTTCCTCTTAAATATTCATTGTAGGGTTAATCAAGCTTTCATCAATTATGGTCTCAAAAGGTGACAGCTTCTGTGTAGCGATATTCATTGTATACTGTTTCTCTAATGAGTTACCACTTACCACACTCACCTTACAAAGAGATCTCTTATACGAATTTCCACATTCTCTATAGCCGTTTAATACTGACAAATTAAGTTTCGAGATGAAGAAGCTAAAATAGAATACCGAGAATAACTTTGCTTTAGATCAGCTTAGAATTAAACATCTAGCTTGCTCAGATCACCCCCATGTCTCACAACACAGACAGCTTTTGGATATTTTTTTTTATATATTTAACATAATGGTTGAATATAATTTCAAGTTGCCATAACTTGCCTTACATTTTCCCTGCTACTAATCAAATGATCTTCCAGTATACATGACTCCGAAAACAGTTGCTCTCTCAGTCGAAGCGAGTTAGTAGGAACATGCTTTGCTTTAGTGTGCTCTAGAAAAATCTCTATTTATAGTTGCTTTATTGGTCAACCAGGTTCATCTGCTTATTCATAAGGTTAAAGGCATATGCCTATTAGCCGCAATGAGATTAAATAATGAATGAATTAAATTCAGATTGAACTACGCATTCAATAAGATATATTAATGCCTTTTTTATAGTAGGAGCCTTCCAAATTAAGTAAGGTCTAGGGGTGTGTCTTTCCTTATTTCATCACAAACAGCACCAAAGCTCAACCCACGTTGGGTGATATTTAAGCAGACCCAATAAACATAATTAAGTGGCCCAAATCATCTATTAAAGCCCACTATAAATATTGTAAATAACCCAAACTGATACAAACTTTTTGCAGCAGTTTATTCATGCTGCAAATCAACTGCTGCACTCCATCACTCCCACTAACAAACGTGGAGATTACAATTTATTTCATTTCTAACCAGTAAATTCCAATTGCTATATATTATGGATCTCATATCCATGAGCTACACAGATCAGTACGGAATTCTCACAGTGCTTAATCAGAGGTATGTCCTTATTCACTTAAGCATCTACTATTACTCTAAACAAACAATGCTTGGAGTCTGTTTTTAATTTTTCAATTTTTTGTGCAAGGTCAATGATTCAGTATTTGAGGTGCAGAAATGAAGTTCAATTCAATTGAGGAAATCTCTATCAAGCCAAGCAAATGGGCATTACAAGTACGAATTAGTCGATCATGCCTGGCAATAAATACCAAACATGATTAAGTGCTTCACGGGGATCTCATTTTAATCGATGCAAAGGTACCTTTCCATCAACTTCTATTCTAGCGTGCATTATCATTTTGGCAATCACCATATATTTCTCACATTATACCCTCCTACATCAATTATTAACGTCAGTTATGAAGAATCTGTTGTGTATCATCCTTCTTTCTCACATTACTGCATTCCTGTATTTTATGATCATATCTATCTATCTATCTATAAACATATATAAGCATTTTAGCTTTTTTCCTATTGCCACCTAAGATTCTCCATGCTTCTCCATAATTGTAGGAAAGTGGCCAATCCATGAATTTTTATATAATTTATTTGAATAAAAATGTTTTTTCAATAAAGGTGATAATTTTTCAACCACTATTAGACTCGAACCCACAACCTCAAGGATAAAAGTATTGCAATTTACCAGCTAAGCTAGACAAAGTAATTTATAATTGCATTAAAACATTAAAGCAAATTACTCCTTCATATTTTATCGTACAAATTGGAGCACATTTCACCGTTAATGGTTTGCGGATTCATTAATTTTATGATAACCAATAGTTTATTGTAGAATACACTAAGAAGTTGAATAGATAGTAGAGTGAATGAAATTATGATAATAATGTATTCATATAGTTTATTCTGAGATTATGATATTTTTTTTGTTAAATTGGCTTTGTATTTTTTAATAATCAGGCTCTAACGCTATGTATAGAATAATTAAATAATTATATTCAATAATGTATTTGCTCAAGAGAATTTTTAACAGACAATCAAGCTAGCTAAGTCATTCTCTTAATTCCCTTAAAAAAGTCATTGATGAATTTGGTTAATGAACAAGTTGCATAAAGTTTAAAAATTAATGAATATTTAAGAGAAATATTTTTTCAATTAATATATCTATTGAGATACAGCAAACTGAATAAATAAAGTTGTACCTCAATAACATCAATGGTGCGTGTGGTCATGAGTGTATACGAGTACAAATCATGAGATCGTAAGTAAAACATGTTACATGTCATTAAATATTAACAAATTCAGAGTATTGATCGAGTTGATCAGTTTGAATTGAGAGTATTCATTAAACATAAATACATTCATATAAAATGAACCTTATGTTCAAACTATTTTAAGTTTTAAAGGACCAATTGAACTCTCATTTTTCATTATGTTTAACTATTCCTCAATTTTTTATAGTGATGGTTTTTTACCCTTTATTTGTTTGCAAATGCTTTGAGAGAGTTGCAATTTTGTCTTCCATTTGTATTGAACTAACTTTTGTTGGTAAATTATTTGAAGGACTCCAAGTTTGGTAAGTCATTAATTCATTTGATCAAGGATCAAACTGCTTCAATTTTAAAATTTATGAATATTTAAGAGAATTATTTATCAATTAAAATATTTATTGATATAGAGAAATCTGAAGAAATAAGGTCGTACCTTAGTAAGATCAATGATGAGTGAGTTCATGAGTGTATAAGAGTATGAGTCATGAGATTGTAAGTAAAACGGGTTACATGTCATCAACTACTAACAAATTTAGAGTATTGATTAGGTTGACACAGTTTGAACTGGCTATATTGATTAAACATAAATACATTTATATAACTAGATTAGTCGCGGCCTGTTGGCCGACTTCAACATAAGATAAATATTTAAAACATTAAATATTTAGTACGTCTGGACACAGCCCCTTCGAGTTGGCCACGGGGCTTCATATCCTCTCCAAACTCACTCGAGTGTCTTCGTACCTCCTAAATTTTAAATTCTTTACAAAGTGAACTCATTACTTTAATACGGGTTCGGAGCAGTCCTACTAACGTCAGCGGTGTATTTTTTTGGCAATTTTACCACGTCATTGTTGACATGTAATAGAAAATATAATTTGAAATTTAAATAACTAAAGATATTTAAAAAAATTAAAGGTATACTTGCCAAAGAATTAAAAAATAACTGTAGACAACCCATTGGCCGATTTTTTGTGTTAATATTTTATCGAATAATATTTATTTTTATTTTTATTTAGATTACTTAGAAGTGTGGTTGAATTTTTTCTACTTTTTAATATATAATAATTTAATTCATATGTTGGTAAAAAATTATAAATTTGTTATCAATTGTTAGAATATAATAAATAAAAAAGTATTATAATTATGCTTTCTTGTTGTTACGTTGAAAACACTGCAACTTTTCTTTGATTAAATAGTAAACTACTCCAATCATTAGGTTGGCATTGTTGGTTGTTCACTTTGTCTCTTAAACATGAGGTTGAGAGTTTGATCCTTGTTCGTGAGAAAAGAATTAAAAAATTTTGTTTGCCAAAATTAATTTTTATCCAAAATACCCTTATTCCTAGAATGAAGGAGAAGCTCTAAAATCCCCAAAATGCTAACGTGTCAACTGAAAAAAATGGTATCTGCTTTAATGTATTAGTAGACATGATCCATATTTTCGCATTATTTTAAGTTATAATAGGCTAATTGATGTTTCATTTTTATTATGTTTACTTATTTCTCAAAATAATTTTTTACAGTGATTGTTTCTTTAATCTCGACTTTATTTGTTTGCAAATGCTTCTAGAAAGTTGCAATTTTGTTTTCCATTTGTCTTAAACTAAATTTTGTTGATTAATTATTCAAAAAACTCCAAGTTTGGTAAGTCATTAATTAATTTGATCAACGATCAAGCTATATAGAGTTAAAAATTTATGAATATTAAAGAGAATTATTTTTTAATTAATATATTTATTGGGCTAGAGAAAAACGTAGAAATAAGGTTCTACATTAGTAAGATCAATGGTAACTGAGGTCATGGGTGTATCGTAAGTAAAACGTGTTACATGTCATAAAATATTAAATAAATGTAGAGTATTGATCGAGTTGAGTTAGTTTGAATTGAGCATATTTATTAAACCTAAATATATTCATATAACATGATATTTATTTTCATTTTTTTAAAGTTTTAACGGGCCAATATAATCAAGGTTTCATTTTGTCATCTGTTTAACTATTCCTCAAAATAATTTTTTTACAATGTGGATTTCTTTATTCTCGACTTTATTTGTTTGAAATTCTTTAAGAAAGTTACAATTTTATTTTTCATTTGTCTTGAACTGACTTATGTTGGTAAATTATTTGAAGAACTCCAAGTTTGATAAGTCAATAGTTAATTTGATCAAGGTTCAACCTGCATAAATTTCAAAAATTTATGAATACTTAAGAGAATTATTTTTAATTAATATATTTATTGATATAGAGAAAACTGAATAAATAAGATTCTACCTTAGTAAGATCAATGGTAAGTGAGGTAATGAGTGTATAAGAATATGAGTCATGAGATTGTAAGTAAAACGGGTTACTTGTCATTAACTATTAAAAAATTGAGAGTATTAATCCAGTTGAGTCAAGTTCAAATTGGACATATTCATTAAACCTAAATACACGGGCATTTCACTAAAATAAATAAATAAAATTAACTATTAACCTAAATAAATACGTTTCAAAACTATTGATTTTTATAGATAAAATCGCCCCAGGCGATATCGCCCAAGTCCTAGGCGATATCGCCTAGGCACCAAGGATTGTCACCCGTGACTCTAAAACGGGTCCGTGATTAGATTCGGTTGAGTCACGGGTGTGAAAATAGCCAAGGATTAGGCGATATCGCCTAGGGCATGGGCGATATCGCCTAATGCATAGGCGATATCGCCTACATCTCGGATCACTAACCACCCTATAAATCCTTGTTAGTTTCGGGGGTTAGTCACCAAATCGAAAGAACTAACATTCTAAAATGGTCGACTACACTTTGTCACGAGAATTCCGAATCCAAGTTTTCTGGGGGGCCGTATCGTTCAGGATTGGACCGGCTTATCCTACGAAGGGGGAAATAATGTCCGTCTGAAGATGACCAAGCGAGCGACCTATGATAGTGTGGTTACCGTGTTTCGGCGGAAAATGGGTCTTGGAGCGGATCAGATAATCCAGTCATTTGTCTGGAGAATGCCGATATACAGTTCTGAGGGAAATCTGTCGCATTTCGTTTCTAGGCCGATATCGGACGACAACGGCGTACAAGTCATATACGACTTATTTCGCGTCAACCCATTTTTCGAAGTTGCCGAGTTGTACGCCTTGATGGAAGAGGAGCCGTCTCAGTTCTCCGATTTCTCGGGGGTCATTCCAAATCAGATGGCAGAGCAGAGCCAAACGTATGATGGGGAATACATGGCGACCAGTCATATCGGTCCGGAGGAGGAGGAGGTTGACCAAGAGGGGTTGGCGCGAGATGAATATGTCAGCACTGACGATTCTGGAGATGAAAGGAGCCATTGCTCGGCGGACGAAGGGAATCCAAACGTCGACGATGACATTGGCCAAACCGACGAGGAAGACGACGATGAAGAAGGGGGAGCCACAGCAAATAGCGTGGAAGTTCATGTGCCACTGGAACATGCCACGAGCGAGGGTGACGACTGTGACGACATTATGACAATCTCCAACACCTACTCCATGGACAGGCGCTTCCAGATCCCAGCGAAGGCGTACTGGTCGGTGGAGATGGAATTCTTCTTGGGTCAGACATTCTCTACCAAAGGTCAACTGGTGTCCCTAACGAAGAGCCAAGCAGTCATCCGCAACTATAAGTACAGGGTAATCACTTCCAACCCGAAGGAATGGGCCATCAAGTGCATCGACCCAACGTGTCCTTGGAGGATGCGTTCTACACTTAGCAACAGATATGGATTCTGGATAATACGACAACTCAACAACGGCCACAGTTGTGACCGGTCAACGATACTAGGGCCCCACCCACAGCTCGATGTCACGCTGATCTCAGATGCAATCATGCACATTGTGCGCAGAGAGCCGGGGTTGAAGGTTGAGACAGTTATTGATTGCATTATGGAGAAGTACCACCGCAATATATCGTACCGGAAGGCGTGGTTTGGCAAGCAACGTGCTGTCGAGAAGCTGTACGGTGACTGGGTGGCATCATACAACAACATTGAGACAATCCTGAATGCTATTCGTCTCACAAACCCCGGGACACGGTACGAGATCATAACCCACCCGGCGGGTAACTGTAGGATGTTCAAGAGTGTGTTTTGGGCGTTTGGGCCATGCATAGAAGCCTTCAAGCACTGCTCTGGGGTCATGATCATTGACGGCACATTCCTCACGGGCAAGTACAAGCAAGTGTTGTTGATGGCTAGTACATTCGATGGGCAACATCGGATTGTTCAATTGGCGTACGCCATAGTTGACAAAGAGGATTCCGATAATTGGAAGTGGTTCATGGAGAATCTACAGAGACATGTGACCAATCGGGCCAACATCACAATCATCAGTGATCGACACAAGGGGATAGCAGCGGCAATGCGCAACATTGATCGAGGGTGGGTATGGAGGTGGTGTCTACGCCATTACGTAAGCAACTTCAACAAGAAACACCGCAACCAAAACTTTAAAATCTCGCCTTTGGAACTTAGGTATTTGTCAACTTGTTTACGGTGTATATTTGAACTTAACTAATACAATATTGTCATACAAACTAGATATTCATAGAAGTCTTCATCGCTACCCGCAGGAATAGAAGGGAATGTGCGGAAGTTTGAGGCAAAGAAGGCAGAATGGTTGGCGATCCATGATGAACAAAACGTACGGGAGCCAAAATGGGTGAATGAGGAACTACCCTTATGGAGCTTGGCCTATGACAACACTGAGGGAGGCGGTGCTCGGTGGGGAACCATGACGACCAACGCGCAAGAATGCGTGAACGGAGTACCAGTGATCCCGCAACCTCATCTTTTTCGTGGACAGGGTCGTCCACGACACTCTCGAATCAGAAACGAGATGGATTGGCGTGAGGAGGGTCGCCCAAGTAAGTGCAGGACATGCGGTCGCGTGGGTAATGCAAGGACATGTGGAAGGAGACGGGACAGTGCTGGGGCGTCTTCTAGTAATCAAGCGTGAAATAAAATAGTGTATCTGTAACGTTTTTATCTCGGTTCGTTTAATAAAATAGTAGTCACTCTAGGCATAGGCGATGTCGCCTGTGACATGGACGAGATCGCCTGGGTCACGGGCGATATCGCTTGTGCCACAACAGGGGGCAGTATGCATCATAAAACCCTCCTATCACCAGCTTCCAAACACACACCACTACTTTCAATTTTCGAATTCAGTTTCCATCCACCGCGGTCACACTATGGTGTTCACACATTGGGAAAGAAGTAGAGCTCGCGATAAAGGTAAAAAACATGTCTTGTTTCCCCCGTCTACTTCACGTTTTGCACTAATTACAATTGCTATTGTCGTGTAGTTTCAGAAGTTGATCGTATAATGTACAAGATGAAAGAAACCTCAGGAAGACCTGTTCGAGTAAGATCTGTTGCTAAGTGTAGAACGCATCCTCCAAGGACACGTCGGGTCGATGCACTTGATGGCCCATTCCTTCGGGTTGGAAGTGATTACCCTGTACTTATAGTTGCGAATGACTGTTTGGCTCTTCGTTAGGGACACCAGTTGACCTTTGGTAGAGAATGTCTGACCCAAGAAGAATTCATCTCCACCGACCAGTACGCCTTCGCTGGGATCTGGAAGCGCCTGTCCATGGAGTAGGTGTTGGAGATTGTCATAATGTCGTCACAGTCGTCACCCTCGCTCGTGGCATGTTCCAGTGGCACATGAACTTCCACGCTATTTGCTGTGGCTCCCCTTCTTCATCGTCGTCTTCCTCGTCGGTTTGGCCAATGTCATCGTCGACGTTTGGATTCCCTTCGTCCGCCGAGCAATGGCTCCTTTCATCTCCAGAATCGTCAGTGCTGACATATTCATCTCGCGCCAACCCCTCTTGGTCAACCTCCTCCTCCTCCGGACCGATATGACTGGTCGCCATGTATTCCCCATCATACGTTTGGCTCTGCTCTGCCATCTGATTTGGAATGACCCCCGAGAAATCGGAGAACTGAGACGGCTCCTCTTCCATCAAGGCGTACAACTCGGCAACTTCGAAAAATGGGTTGACACGAACTAAGTCGTATATGACTTGTACGCCGTTGTCGTCCGATATCGGCCTAGAAACGAAATGCGACAGATTTCCCTCAGAACTGTATATCGGCATTCTCCAGACAAATGACTGGATTATCTGATCCGCTCCAAGACCCATTTTCCGCCGAAACACGGTAACCACACTATCATAGGTCGCTCGCTTGGTCATCTTCAGACGGACATTATTTCCCCCTTCGTAGGATAAGCCGGTCCAATCCTGAACGATACGGCCCCCCCAGAAAACTTGGATTCGGAATTCTCGTGACAAAGTGTAGTCGGCCATTTTAGAATGTTAGTTCTTTCGATTTGGTGACTAACCCCCGAAACTAACAAGGATTTATAGGGTGGTTAGTGATCCGAGATGTAGGCGATATCGCCTATGCATTAGGCGATATCGCCCATGCCCTAGGCGATATCGCCTAATCCTTGGCTATTTTCACACCCGTGACTCAACCGAATCTAATCACGGACCCGTTTTAGAGTCACGGGTGACAATCCTTGGTGCCTAGGCGATATCGCCTAGGACTTGGGCGATATCGCCTAGGCCTGGGGCGATTTTATCTATAAAAATCAATAGTTTTGAAACGTATTTATTTAGGTTAATAGTTATTTTTATTTATTTATTTTAGTCAAAATCCTAAATACACTCATATAATTTTATTCTTTTTTTTCAAAATTCTTTAAGTTTTAATCGACCAATTCAAGTTTCATTTTACATTATGTTCAACGAATCCTAAAAATAATTTTTGTTACATTGATAGATTATTTAGTCTCGACTTTATTTGTTTTCAAATGCTTCAAGAGAGTTGCAATTTTATTTTTCATTTGTCTTGAATTAAATTTGGTGGTAAATTATTTGAATGACTCAAAGTTGGTAAGTTGTTAATTAATTTGATCATCGATCAAGCCGCATAAATTATAAAAAAATCATGAAAATTTAAGAGAATTATTTTTCAATAAATATATTTATTGATCAAGAGAAAACTGAAGAAATAAGGTTGTATATTAGTAAAGATCAATGGTGAGAGGGATAATAAGTGTATAAGAGTATGAGTCATGAGACCGTAAGTAAAACAGGTTACATGTCATTAACTATCAATAGATTTAGAGTATTAATCGAGTTGTTTAGTTTGAATTAGATATATTCATTAAACCTAAATATATTCATATAACATGATCCTTATTTCTAAATTCATTTAAGTTTTAATGGGCCAATTGAGGTTCCAATTTTCTTTATGTTTAACTATTCCTCAATATTTTTTTTACAATGATGGTTTCTTTAGCCTCAACTTTATTTCTTTGCAAATGTTTCAAGAGAGTTGCAATTTTTTCATTTGTCTTGAATTGAATTTTGTTGGTAAAAAATTTTAAATGCATATTGGTTTGGAGGACATTACTTATTCGAAAATTTTGTTTGAATAAAAAGTATAATTATAATGTATTTTCTCCTTTGCGGTGATCATAAATTGATCTACTTTATTTTAGTATTTAATAAAAATTAATCAATGTAAAAAATATATAATTAATTACAATATTCAATTTAAATATAATATATTTTTGGTATTATATAGGAATTATCTAGCTATTATATGATCATTTAAAATTAGAGAGATATAGTTTAAAAATCTTTCCTTAATAATAGGATACTAACCTATCATATTATTTTGTTTATTTTTATTTTAAATTATTCAATAAATATCCACAAAAAAAAATTTATTCAATAAATTAAGTAATTAATAAATAAAATTCCAAATATTTGTAAACATGATGAAGTTTAGGAAAAAGTAAACTTCTCCATTTAAATTAGTTTAATTGAAATTATTAAATTATATTTTCAAATATAATGTGCAACTCACTTTTTAATTAAACTTTATTTCTATATTTTCTACTTTAAACTATTTAATTTCTCCACTATGTAATATGTTAACTAATTTGACCCATTGAGTGTTCATTTAAATTTAATTATTTGATTCATTTTTGTGTTAATTACAATTTACTAAAAATAATATTAAATCAATGATTATAAAATATTTTTACTAATTATACTAAATAAAATTATATTAAATATAAAATTAAAATATAAGTTATATAACATATCGGCCAACGGGCCGAAAAATGCTAGTATTAATTATGCAGGGAAACGATATATGGGCACAAGTTCCTCTATCCCTCATACCTAAATTCGAACACCTAGAGGAACAAAAAGTGTACACTATTCAGAACTTCAAAGTAATGAACGCTCCAAGGGTATATCGACCTATCTCTAATAGATATATCATTGAATTCTCAAATTCAACCACAGTAGAGGAGAGTGAAAACTGTGTATCCATTCCGCAATTCAAATTTTCATTCATCAAGGAGGCTGAGATTCCTTTGAAATTGGACCATCGAGTATTATTGTCAGGTATTCACCTCTCCTTGCACACTTTACTTCAAACAAACATCTTGCGGCTATTTCCATATTTCTTCACATAGATATGTATATATACACTTTACCATATGTATATATAATTTTTTGTATATTATGTTATGAGATACAATAGGATATGTGGTTGACTACTGCAGACCAGAACGAGCAGCTCATAATTTGACCTGGAAAGAACTCATACTCAGAATTAACTAATATTATCAGTCTCATCTCATCTATTAATTAAACAAAATACTTGCTTCTACTTTGTTTGTTTAAATAACTCATTTAACTTCATACATTTTTCTGTTGCAGAGAATTTAATGTTTTGGTGTTGGTATGGGGGAAATTATTCACAATTGCAAGTGAGAATGAAAATAATCCATTTGTCCTAATAGTCACTTCCGTGTTTGTGCGAGAATTTAATGGTGCGTCATTCTCAGTTATCTATTTTCTATTACTCGATTTCACTGTTTTGTAACTAAAGTTCTATTTCGTGTAATGTGTTATTATCTTTAAAGGACAAAATGCTCTCTCCACGTCTGGTGCAACACAGTTTTATGCAAATCCTCTTATTCCACAAGTAGTGGAGTTTGAAACTAGGTAAGAATATTTATGTCTTTGTGCAAAATGGACATACAGTATTATTTATAAGTGACCAACTGAGCACACTCTGCAGCCATTTATTTGCACTCCAAATTCATCTTTCCAACTGCTTATTCTAAGATACTAAATAACTTAACGTTGGTTTCTGTTTGGAAATAGCTATTTGGATGATAGTTTTCATCCAAAACTGTTTTTCTTTTGGAATAATGACACAAAACAGCTTATTTGCAATTAATAAATGGGTGATTTCAAACTCAGCTTTTAGTTGAGTTTTGGGTGATTTGATAATGAGTGAATTGAAAGGTTTGTACAATTACCTTTCTATCAACTACTAATTCAGAAATTACAATCTATGCCACTATTTTAGTTCAACTTTCTAATCACTCTCACAACTTAAGTCTGGGAACAATGGGGGAGTTTGTGTTATAGGATTAATATTATTATGTTTTGTAAACATCTTTTTGAGAGCAGGTAGAGCTAGACTACTACAAACATCATTATTTTGGAATTCCACAATTTCCTACATAGAATTTTGAATATGTAGATAGTAGTGTAGCTTTGTAAGCATGAAATGTTATCTTTAGATTAGTATTATTCTAGTTTGATGTTTGCTCGTATTTGAAGAAATTATTTTTTTAACTATAAATTGTTGTCCTTGGTAACACTTTGCATTTTTTAAAACAAATACATGTCTCTTACAACAACAATGACTTGACCCACAATCTGCTATTACAAAATTACTGCATACAAATATCGTAAAAATACCAAAACTCTTCAGTTCAAATATGGCCAACATAATAACAAGGATAAAATGGTAATTTAGCTTCATTTAAAGACCCCACACCCAAATCCCAAACAAATCCAGAGCAACTTCCAAACAAAGGTTTTGAGTAAAAAAATGTAATCACAAAACAGCTTTTTCTAAACCACAATATTGTTCAAATACACTATTTCCAAATCACAGAAACCAAACGACCCGTAAGTGTTTCGTAGTACGCTTTGAAAATAGCACCATTCAGAAGTTTCATTGTTGTTCACCATCCTATTATTTCCTTTTGAGCAAAACTGACACCCATCAGAAACATGACACATTATAGATCATTAATCCTTAATTCATTTTGAAAAAGACCTAACCTCAATAGTTATCTTATCAAAACCATTTATGATTACAGATTCTTCCAAAGATTTGTATGTCTTTAAGTTAAGGATTCTTCCACAGGACATGTAGTATTGGACATTTTGCCTTTCTTTCATTCCATTCATTAATAATATTCAGTACCATTCATTTGATTGCTCTTTATTTTACAAACACAATAATTTAATCCTGTAACTATTCCTCAATTCCCAGCACAAGTTCTATATGTTGGACTGCACCATTAAGGCTGTCCGAAATGGTTGGTGTTACACGGGATGTCAAACTTGTGCAAAGAAGGTAGCCGATGATGTGCCCGACTATTTTTGCTGCAAAAAAGTCCGCACAGAAACTTCTCCAAGGTGAACACAATGGCATCTTACCTTTAATTCAATTTGCTCTTCAAACTGTTTTTCTTCAAAATCTCATCCTTCATTTGAATTGTTCTACAAACTATTATCCTAAAACAAAGCAACATTACATGCAGATACCGAATTCAACTTGAGGTCCGTGATGATACCGATGAATCTGATTTCGTACTTCTAGATTACTTGGCGGAAAGCATTCTTGGATTAACAGCAAAAAAGCTCTACGAAATCAATGGCAATGACACAGAGAACCCGCCTATTTTGATAATGAACTTGGTGGATAAAGTGCTGAAAGTTCAAGTGCAGGTTACTGAATACAACATAAGGACAGCAAGAAACGAGTTCACGATTACCAAGATTGTTGACGCACCTAAGGCTATTCAATCACCAACTTCTCCAGTTTTCACTTATACCACTCATTCATTTCATACAAAATAGAATTAATAATATTTCTCCACATTCGTGCTTACATTACAGGAACACGTGGCGCATTTTGATAAACCACCGCCATCCTCCAACTCGCCTAAAAGTTGTGTGTCCAAACTTGGACCAACTTCTCCAAAATCATCCACTGTGCAAAAAATCCAAAGGGGCTGCTGTCAAATACAATGATGAGATTGAAGATGAGCTTAGTGATGAGGCACCCCTGGCAACCATAAGAAAGAGGCTGAAAAGAAGAAAGTACATAAATGCAGATTCTGAATGATGCAGTATAATCTTTGTGTTAGCTATTACTCTTTTAGTTAGCTACGTGTTGGAACATTTAGAGTACCTTTAGTTACTTTTTAACTAAGTTGTTGGAACATTAAAATGTCCTTAAATTATCCGCAGCTTTTCCTGGTTGATGTTCTGTTTGGTGCTGAAACGTGATAATATCTAAGACTATTTTGGTTTGCTCCTCAAACAATTACCATTTTCTACTTACTAATTTTTCTTTTCCTCTTTAGTTTGAGTGCTCAAAAATTAAACCATGATAAACTCAAACTGGATCTTCACATAAGATGTAACAACCTTTTCGAAACATGAAAAATATTATCCTTCCCGGCCAACGGGCGGCCGGTAACTAACTAGTAACTTCTTAAACAGACTGACCTGCTACAAGAATGAAAAAAACACAAACCTTTTGGTTTTTCTTTTCTCACATTCGTTTGCTCTCTTACTTCTTTGTTGCTCCAGCCACTCTATTCAATTATAGTCTTCTGGAGTAAGCCTTTGAACTAATGAGTTCAAGATAAACCCAATTAATTATCACTTCAAAAATATCGATTAATCCAATCACCATATGTGGCTGATCCAATCAAGTTCAAATTCAGGGAAGACATAATCCTGCAATCATTAAAAAGGAATCCCCCACCAACATTTCTTCTTGCTTAAAGGCTTCAACAACCCTTGCTTTTCTTGCATGGCAGCTAAAACCACTTCACATGTTACAAGGACAATTCCAGTAACAATTTAGCTCCAACAGCTTTTAAGTTTTAACTGTTTGGTTCCACCTGAAATGCTACACTCACAGTTTGCTCTTGTGCGCTAAAAAGAACCTCATTTTGCTCTTCTTGGTAGAAACTGGTTCAGAAAATATACGCACAAGCAAGGGAAGTTAGCACAGATGTCAGCAGCACGGAGACGAAGTTCACTGCATTGTTGTCCAGAATGCTGATCCCTGAAATTCTCTTCACAGTTGGTCCTGGTTTCCCAACAACCTGCATGGACAGACATTAATATAAGTGTCAAGCTCAGCGTGTAGCATTTCGCAGCAGCAAGCAACTATTGTCCCAACATCAGGCTTACTTTGTTACGAACAGTGCAGAATCCACTGAACTGTAGTGTGGCTCCAAGAATAGAATCTATTAAACTCCCCCAAAGACCTGCTACTGCAGAAAGAGGTATAACTAACAGCTGTTTCAGAGAAGCTTCAAGCGCACATTTTGTTGTCAGGAATCCGAAGAGCACGAATGAAAGTCCAATGACACCTCCTGCAGCTGCAGCTGCTAGGAGTCCAGCATTCGTCACTCCACCATTTGTACCCTTCCGAACATGCTGATAGTTAATCATTCATCAGCAAATCAACATGTCATCATATTCTCACAATATCCAGAAAGGACTTAGCATGAAGTTAATTCCCTATTAGTCTCTCTTATGATTTTCAACTACGTCAAGTATCTAATCTAGGGCATCAATTAGAAGCTAACGGAATTGAATTGAGTAACAATCTGCAATTGAAGTCTGTAACTATAGGCAAAAGAATTCTTATTCCTCTTTGTGCTCTCGCGGGCAAGGACAAGTACAATTGTGAGACTGCATGAAAATTCACGATTCTATCTAAGGATGTCATTCAGGGAGTGGAAAGCTAGCATCAACTTTGAACAAGCAAATAAACATCCATACAGCATTAAAGAAGGAAGCAGATGCTAAATAATTATGAAATTATTGAAACCAAAATCGATCAGCTAATGACTGTAGCCATCCACATGGCACAAGGAAACAGCTAAAAGAATTTGAATCATAGGAAAGAGTAGTGAAAGCCCATCTTAAACAAAAGAATAATGATAGCCTTCTTAGTTTGAACTGAATTAAATGGTTGGCTACCTTGAACGTTGTGATCAATCGTGGCTGCGCATCACTGAGTACCCCAAGCTCTGAAGACCAGGTATCTCCATTGCAGCAGCAATAGTGACCAAGGATACCACCAATCAGAGCAGTGACGATAGTTGACTGTTTCGTATCCAAGCACTGGTCCTCTGACCCGTTCAGATTCCATATAATCAAAGCCAATGCTGACGCAATTCCACTATTAGAAATAACTTGTATCCTGAAGAAATGAAAAAAGTGGATGGCAAAAATTCAGAACGAGAGGCTAAACCACATAATCTGGAAAACGACACTAATGTCTTGGTAACACAGTTGCCAACACCAGCGATAATCAGCTGGCTTTGATGACAGGGCATATAAATTGAAAGCAAGATTCTGTTGAGAGCCCCATTTCAGAAACCTCCATCCAGGATCACCATTAAAACACCCAGATATCATTGGATGTTCGACCACGCTAAAGAAGTTAGTGAACAGTGCAGAGCAGAGCAGTCCAAAAAAGTTTGGAAAGCAGGAAAGTCCAAGTAATCATCGTTTGATTTAGTTCCACTAAACTTCTCGTAAACAATAGTGAATAAACACAAAAATCCAGGAAATCACTCAAGAATTTAGTTAAAGCTCAAATCACAGAGAGAACGAGACAGATGGAGAAAGGCAATGAAGCAGTACCAGTTTCGTTGGCCGCCTTCCTTGAAATCAGCGTCGATTCGCTTCTTCTTTTCTTGTCCAACCTTGGTGAGCTTGGAAGAACTAAAGAAAAAGACTAGCAGAATCACACCAAACCTGAAAGAAGAAATAAAGGAAAATAAGGTTACTAAAAGGTTCATCAGCAAGCATAGAGCCATCCAGCATAAGAGGAAAATGAGATTCAGCACCTGTAATTGACGGCAAAGTGAAGAGTCATAACAAGGAATCCAGCAACTGCCCCCGGAAAAGTTGAGGGAGTTCTTCCGGTAAGCTCTGATAGCGACAGCGGAAGAGATTAAGACGGCAATTAATGGCTGAACAAAGATCATCTTCTCCATTTGCAAGGGGACCGATTAGTGGCTGAACTAATTATAAGGGAGAGCTGTAGCAGAAGCAGTTACAGAGAGAGACAGTGTGTGTATTTAGCCTTCGCCGGTAAGTGTGTTGGTTAGTCACCGGTAATCGTGTTGGTGACCTTTTGATGTGGTTAATTATTTTAATAAAACAAAAGACAGCAACACATACACATGTATAAAATTATAAATGCAAAAAAAATTTGGCGCTGCCCTTTTTGGGTCTGCCACGGCGGGCAGACCTCTGAGCCGTCCGATTTAATCAACTGCGGGGAGGAGCATTTGAACGTGGTCCCGTGTCAATTGTGCCAGCGCCTTTCCATTATTATTTTATTCATTTTTTAGCATTAATTATTTTCCAGTGTAATATTAATTACGCGTATACGGTTTCGTATACGCCCCAATTACCGTATACGCTTTTGGTTTTCCCAAAATTTGAATTTCAAAATTTTGTAATAGAAATTTTGAATTCGACGAATTTGAAGGGACGATAGTTCCCTCCACCTCAAAAACCCTTTTCCTCAGCAAGGTGTATCCTCAACTTCCTCTGCGTTTCAATCCCCCGTCGGTGAGCTGCAGTTGTCTTCCCACCTCGAAGAACCTCGAAACAGCATTTATTTTGACAGGTTTGCCATTGGGTTGGGTTTAATCTGCATTTAGGGTTTAATTAGGGTGCACTTTGAGATATATGAGTTTTGGTTTAGGAGCAGAGAAGTGGTTTCGATTGATGGTTTCAATTGATCACCAACTGATATTCTTCTTCTTTCTGCGAGGTTAACCAATGGCGAAGAGAAAACATCTAAAGGAAGTCGTCCGACCCTCGCTGAAACAAACTGAGAATCCAGTAAGTTATCCGTCATCTAAGATATTGTTGTGCTCTCAATGTTCGCTTGTTGCGTGACTTATAATAGACTTGGACTTTACCCAAATCTAAATTTCCTTGTACTAAGATTATATCTGAATGAATACTTGGTCTGTGATACAAAGCAAGAAGCGTAGGGTCGAGGAGGCAGCAACTAGTTCAGAATCCAGCAAAGTAGTGTCATTTCGTTGCAAGACGAATCATCTACTGTCCCTGAACAACAAAATCGAGGCTTGGAAAATGGGGTTTGTCGTGAAGCAATTCTTGTACGATGCAAAATTTCACGGATTGATGGAGGTGCAGGTGCAGGTCGTGGACAAGGAGCTTGTGGACATGCTGATGGATTCGTTTGACATTGAGGAAAAGAAGTTCAGGACCGGCGGTCGGTTGTTGATCTTGGAGGCTTCCGACGTCGGTAGGGTTTATGTCATACCCACTGAGGGGAAGAATGTCAATCCAAAAAAATGTGGACCTAAGGAAAAGAGCACGCTTAGGCGTTAGATCAGACTCGCTAAATCTGAAACACGGAAGAATGTCATCGACACCAAGGACCTGTATGCCTTAGTTGAAGATACAAAAGATCCCAATGCCTACGCAAAGTTGTACCTCCTAATTGCTTTTGGGGAGCTGTTGGCTGTGGGTAGAAATTTCTCTGTGAACTTGGGGTACGCCCGTTACTTGACTAGAACGGCCAACGACATCAACAACTACAATAAGGGGCAACATGTGGTCAACACCGTCATAGATGCGTTGGTATAACTGAAGAGCGAAGAGCGGGCTACATACCCTACTAGAGATTACAATTTTGTTGTGGTATGTTCACTCCATGACCCCCTGTTAGTATGAGCTTGGACACTCATACTATGTACTTGCATTGTAAATGCAGATTCAATTGCTCGACATGACTATGTTGGAGGATCTACGAGCCGAGTAGCAGCCCACATGTTCTTTCTGGATCGAAGCAAGCATAGAGGCGGCGAAAGACAAGCTGCATAACGTCAATGATACATTCTCTTTCCAGTTCCGGACACAGGCAAAGGTGCAGAAGCCGCTGAAGAAAAAGGAGTTCAAATTGACATCCGGACCAACAGGGATGGACTTCGTGAACGATGATGGCGGGCACAACTACGGGAGGAGCTCAGGTGTCCAGTTTGACCCAAAAGACGAGTACATCATCCTCGCTAATGCAACCACTAACTACAGACAGGTTAATAATTTAATATGTTTACTATACTAAGATGTACTTACTGCGTACTGATATATTACATTATTCATACTATATGTTTACTTAGTGTGTATTTGAATCATATCAGCTTGAGATGTTAAGGGAGATGGGATTCCAACAACTGGTGGAAGACCGTGCGTTGCTAACGTCGTTGAAGGCGGTCGTTGCCAATTAGGAGGCCAGATGTGAGAAGAGTGCATGCGGAACGACTGAAATATATGGACATGCACATGTTGCAAGGAGCTCCCAAAATCGTTGATCCAGTCCATAAGGCCCACTACAGTGGCTTGGAGAAGGCTGAAGAAGAGGCAGAGAGATCAAATGCTGATGTAGATGATGAGAACCAGTATGAGAAAGGGACCGAGAGAACACAAGCTGAAGAAGGGGACAATGATGACGATGATGATGAAGAAGAGGATGTAGCAGAGGATGAGACCACTAACAAAGAAGATGACCGGGAAGATGGTAACCCCCATTCAAAGGAACTGAACGAGGAAGAAGCAGATGACAGAGGAGATCAAAACATAAAAGGAACACAAGAAGGGTTTAGTGCAGAGAGTAGAGACGATGCAGTGGAGCCACAGTCGTCTACAACTTCGGTTTTGCATGGTAGTCTAGGGAAATGGACCTTGAAGACCAGCAAGGGTGATTTAGGGAGGAAGAGTTCACATAATAATCGCACCTCGGACTTCATCACCAACAAAATAAGACTGCCAGAGTATGTCACATTCTCCACATAAATTGTGCCCCAAACGTGTTGACCAGTTATGACCAGGCCTCTACTGTTATTTCATTGTCGGTAGGAATGCCAAGGTGTGTGTATTCCCTGAAAAAGGAAATGTGGTGGCGGGCATCCGGGGTGCATTCCTTCGAGGCAAGAGGCTGCATCAACCTGGGCACGGTGACCTCGTTCAACCATTTGTTTAACAGGGAGAACATTGCTGCACACGGTCACCTGACACAGTTTTACTTCCCTCCATCGCTAGCGGTAAGGATTCCATACCCTCAGTTGGAGTTTCATTTTGTAGTCCTTAGTTGCATGAATTGTGGGGGTTCATGTCGTGCCTTCGTAGGAGTTACTTTGAAAGAAATTGTAGCAAATGAAAAAGTATTCGCTAAGTCGAAACAACAGTTTGAAGCCAAATTACTGGATGCGACCAATGCAACCAAGGTTCCCTACCTGCAAGGCCAGACATTCAGCAAGTGCGAAATGGTAGGATATCTGGCCTCAGACTGTGTGTATGCTCCTGCTCTCGTATCATACTTCTGGCAGTTTCTCTTCCCAGTATACGGTGGTCAATAGTTTCAGCACTACTACATGTTCACCATCAGCTTGAAGAAGAGAGAGAGGGTGATCCTCAACAGTTTGGACTGCCTAATATATTTCGCGAAGACATCCTTTTACAGGGAAGCGTTTAGATGCCTGGTCCACTACATGGATGCTTTCGTCTGCGAGGGTTGGGGTCTGCTAACCATCAAAGATTGGTCTTGGCGCATCAAACATTATCCTATACAGCCTGACACATACAGTTGCGGCATTTTTGCACTGTTGTTCCTCGAGTACTACGGCGCGGGGTTTACTGTCGAACAACTAACGCAGTGGGATGACACCTCAGAACTGAAGTTGATAAAGAGGAGGTACGCCCACAGACTGGTCACGAATAGTGAGAACAACTTGTTCGTTGTGAAGGAAGGCCTAAACCCACTCGATGTGTTTATTGAGGAGATTATGAAGCCGAGTAAGAAGGCCGGTGATTCCAAGTAGGGAACACGAGGACATAACGGGATTGCACTTTACATTTGCATAACTGAATGTTTACTCACGATTTACAATTTGCAATGATTGACAATTACTTGCTTTGACAGTTACTTGCGCTTTATTAAGTGTTCACCTTCGTGTACTGCTCACTTACCCAACTTGAACTGACCCTGAAAATAAGAGTTACTCACCTTACTCACCTTTAACTGACAATGAACCTCGTCGGTACTAACGCTAAATTGAAGTTAAATGGTATGATAATTGTGGTAAAGCAGAAAGAGTACATTCGATATACTAATGATAGTTAAGTGATGTGAACCGCCGCAACCGTGGGTAGACGACCCTAACCACTGCAAGTCAGTCTTCAAGCAAAAAGCTAAACCTATGGCACCGAGATGGAATCAGACTTTGACCCACTAGCTAAAGAGAGCTAGGAACCAGAAGTATCAATCGAAGGTGCCACTTCAAGGGGGGAATACCCTAGACGATAAACCAAACCTTAAGCTATGCAACGAGTAAAGGCTTGAAGGGAAAGAACAAAAGTTATGAAAGGGGTTTGTAATTGATTAAAGTCTGAATTACAATAGAGGCCAGCGGCCTTAATTTATAGGGAGGTGTAGGGAACAAGCTCTCCTATTCCTACTTTGAAACTACTTCCTAAACATAGGGAGGTGTAGGGAACAAGCTCCGGGATCCTGACTTTTGTGGCCAAGCCTTTTGGTTTCTGCCTTCGGCGCTCCTCAGAAAGACTTCAAGAGGATCCCTGGGTTGTTCTTTGCCTTCAAGGCTCATTGGAATTGATCTAGGGCCTAGTATTGGCCTTAGGCCCGTGGCTCCGATCTGGGGCCTTGGCCAGCATCAATGCCTGGCATGGCCTGACCCTCATCCTGGCTTGCTTAGCTTCTGGGGAAGGCTTATGTTTGAATATAGGCACATACCTAGGCTTGACGAACTGTTGTAAGGCCCAGTTGTGAGCATGTCTTGGCTACAAGCGCTTCTTGTAAGGACCTAGGCTTCTGCCCTTAGTTGGTGACCCTAGTGGGGTGTAGGAATATTCATTGGCACCGGGGTTGGTGGTCAGGATCACATAATCAATGGATTGAGGGCTCTTCGAACCCAAACACGTCTGGGACGGGACTCTAGAGGAAGGTAGTTTATATCTCCTACGAAATATTCTAATCGGGCCAACGCGACCACTCCGACGAAATTTCTCCTGTCGGACCTCCCTCCTCCTGTTGATATGTAGAGAAGGAAGTAGGAAAATTGTGGATGGGTTCGATCCAAAGTGGTTGCCAATGATTGGATTCGAGTTCGTTCCGATTTGGATCCCTCCCCGACTACGTCGACAATGATGTCCAGTACGTCGATAAGTCATTTAATCTAAGTGGGTGTTCTCTATGTTGATAGTTGGGAAATTGTTAGGCGCGCATGTGTGTTCACTATGTATTTGAGATTGAACCCATGTAACCATGAATTTCCTATTTTTTTACAGATGTTGCTGGGGGCGTGAAGGCGGTTATAGTTGGCACAAACCAGTTGTACCAACCTGCGGTGAGCTGGCTGCTAATTGAGAGGACTCCCACATCTAGGGAAACCGCCATATGGATCCAGGCGCCGGAAGATGATTTGGATGACGAAATGTCCTTGGCACTGTCAAGGATGAGGGAAATGGAGTTGGAGGCACCCGTTCTCCTCGCTTTCACCGCAATGAAAGTGACAAGATATGCAGGTATTCGATACATAATTCTCTATCTTTCTAGGCAATTTGTTTACTTCATGCATGCACACTAAGGCTGATGGTAGGATATGGGGCTGCAATGGGAGCAGATATCATGCTAAAACCAACAGATTCGTCGGATGTCATCAAGGGAGAGTACAACTACTTGTTCTCTGACTACTACCACCAGTAAGTATTGTCATGAGATTTCCTGACTGGATGCGTACCTTTTACAATGCGTTCTAACATTGTCGCCCGTTTGTACAGGTTCGTGGGCCTACATTTTCCGATTTTGGTCATCGAAGATTTAACTCGATGGCCCAACAAGACCTTGAACAACGCACTCCAATGTCAGTATCGAATCGATGAAATCCCAATTGGGGATGTATGGCGCCCCCGAGCTAGAATGGTACGTCTCTTTCGTTGTAACTGAAATAGATGACATGTGTATCATGGGCCTGAATATTCCGTTGCGTGCAGATGCCTGTCCGACTACTAGTGACAGTAGAATCTGTAATAGGGAAGCCAAATGGTGGGCCCACGTGGGTAGCTATGGGCTTGAATTGTCGAGACGAGATGGGGGCGAGGAACTTGTGGGCTGGTCCTTTCTATGCTGCTGGAGTGCAACCCTGAACAATATGGGGCCATGGAAGAACATACCAGGGAAGCGGTATGGACCAGACCAAATGGTCATCAGGTTACTCTCCTGTTGGACTGTGAGTTTCATGTTCTTGTGGTGAAGGCCATTTTCCATAGGGACTACTACAATTGGTTTTAAGGGACCTGTGGACCAGGGGTTGAATGTTTATAATTAGAAAGCAACTGCATGTTAGTCTTGGAATGTTTGCCTAAACTATAAGAATTAATGATGTGATCCTAACCACCAGCCCCGGTGCCAATGAATATTCCCACATCCCACCAGGGTCACCAACTAGGGGCAGAAGCCTAGGGCCTTACAAGAAGCGCATGGAGCCAAGACGTGCTCACAACTAGGCCTTACAACAGTTCGTCAAGCCTAGGTATGTGACTCTATTCAAACATAAGCCTTCCCTAGCAGCTAAGCAAGCTAGGATGAGGGTCAGGCCACGCCAGGCACTGATGCTGGCCAAGGCCCCGGATCCGAGCCCTGGGCCGAGCTTAAGGCGCCAATACTAGGCCTTGGATCAATTCCCAAACTAGGCCTAGTACCAAAACTAGGCCCCAGGACAGCTCCCGTGAGCCCCAGGACTGAACCAGCACTTGAAGATCCCGTGGAGGCCTTCTTAAAGACACGACTGAGATAGAAGTCCAAAAGCCTAGCTAGAATTGAAGAAGGCCGAGAGCTGAGCCTACCCCCGGCACCGGGCCAGAATTCGGGCACTACGCCGGATCGATCTGGGCCGAGCCAACAATTGGCTCGGGATTTTTGGTTATTTTCCAAAGGCCCTGGATACCTTATGTCCCCAGGAGAAACCTCCAACAAATCATGCTAAATTTGGAGAAGAATTGAAGGAGGTTCCATGTGAAACAAAGCTCACACATGATCCGGGCCCTAGCATGCAATCCGACCGTGATTAGGATTCCTCACCGGACAAGGAAACCCTGATGCCACGAGTTGAAGACTGTGTTTCCAAGTCCTACTAGGATTGGGATATGCGAAGGAGCATAATCCGAGTCAGGATCCGGTCATACACACACACAGCCAAGCCTTATCCGAGCTGGATACGGATTCCTACCCAGATTAGGGTTTTTTCTCCGGTTTTGCCAATTTTGCCAATATAGGAGTTTTCCTTGTTTTCCAAGACTCTTTTAGTGTTTTGTTTTGATTTCCTTTCTAGTGTCGAATGTTTAAGAATATTTTAGCCTTTTTAGTATCCTAGTTAGGACTCTTAATTGTTTCTTTAATAGTTTAGGAAGTAGTTTCAAAGGAGGAATAAGAGAGCTTGTTCCCTACTCCTCCCTATAAATTAAGGCCGTCGGCCTCTATTGTAATTCAGACTTTAATCAATTATAAAACCCTTTCAGAACTTCTGTTCTTTCCCTTCAAGCCTATGCTCGTTGCATAGATTAAGGTTTGACTTATCGTTGATGACACTCGATTTGACGTGATTATCAGCCTCATTTAAGCGACATTTCCTTGCTTAAGACATGGTTTTTAGGGTAGAATAGCGAATATTCACTCAACTACTCTATCTTGTGCCATTTATGTTACTTTGGCCCGTTTCGGGTCTATTTGATGGTTTTCTAGTGTTTTCATGATAGCACAGGTTTTTGCCGTCAAATAAAGTAGCCAAGGACGTGTCTAAGGCATTGGAACCTCGAGGAATCGCACCAGAATCGATCCGAGAAGTCAATCAAGTCGAATCAAATCCTGCTCCCATTTACACTAAAGTTTTCGGCGAAAAATCCCCCAGGTTTTCGGCAAAAACTCAAGAAGGAATCGGCTGAGTTCACAAAGAGAAGTTTTCGGCGAAAACTCCATGTTTTCGCCGAGAACCCTAAGGTCCAAAAATCACAGGAGAAACAGCCGACGGACGCCTTCATTTACACTCAAGTTTTCGGCGAAAACTCAACAAGTTTTCGGCGAAAACTCAAGGCAAAATCCGGCGGTATTAGGGTTAAGTATAAATATTTAACCGGCGGCCCAATAAAGGATATACCTGATAATACATCATAATTTCAGAATTCTCATGAGTTCTGAGGGAGAGTTTAGAGTTCGAAGAGCCAGGAAGAGATCGTGACGCCATCCCTTCATCTCGGAGACTCGGAGCTAGGATTGAAGATTACCGGAGATTGAAGCTTCGCCGGAGTCGTCTTAATTAGGTTTTTCAGATCCTTTTCTGTTCTTCCTCTGTTTAAGATGAAATCTGTCTTTGTCTTTGATTCTTTTGTTATGAACATGAGTAGCTAAACTCGTAGAGCTTAGATTAGATGAACCCTAAGTGACCCAGGTCTTTAAAGCGGTCACGGATCGGCGGTAATTAGATTCAAAGTTCAATCAGTTTCTCTTTGCATGGTTGTTTTGTTCTTCATTGTTTATGTTTCTCTTATGGTTAGTCGCCTAGATTAGGTTTATGCAAGCTAGGGTTAGTTGCCAGACAGCTTCCCTGCTTTGGCGCATAAACTTGTCTTCCTTGATCACCTAGTTTAGATTCTTGTTAAGCTGAGGATAGAAGTGAACGCTCGCCTCTCTTTAAAACATCAATTCAACCAATTAACCTATTCATTGGAGTGTGCCTTTCGTAGGAACCAGTTAGGGTTAATCCGCTTCAAGAGTAACTCATAAATCATTAGTAATTGCACCAGTTAGTTTAGTCGTTGCAAGAGGTGACCGTACCAGGGCGATTAATTAATCTTGGTAGTTAGATCGGATAGAGCGAACGTTCGCCAGTCTTAAACCTAAGGGTCAGGAGTTATGGTGGTGTATAGAAATTGATTGAATGAGAATTGAAAACCGTTGGTCTTGTGATTGCTGCTGCCTTGGTGATCTAAGGGGGATTCGAAATCTAAGCTTGTCTGTCGTTTGTTTAAACCAACCAATCATTCTGTCTTTTAATTTCATTTTAATTTTCTTGCATCTTAGTCTAGAAGTCGTGGAACTCACACCACGCACAACGTGTTCAAACTTGAATAAATTGCAGCATATTTGAGTAAACGATTAGAAGAAACCATGTGGAATACGATCTGCTTAGCTTCTAGCTTAGTAGTATTTGATCACTGTTCTGCAGCTCATCAATCGTCTAGGGTATTCCCCCCTTGAAGTGGCTCCTTCGGCTTAATACTTCTGGTTCCTAGCTCTCTATAGCTAGTGGGTCAAAGTCTGATTCCATCCCGCTGCCATAGGTTTAGCTTGTTGCTTGAAGACTGGCTTGTGGTGGTTAGGGTCGTCTGCCCACGGTTGCGGCGGTTCACATCAGTGACCCTGTATTAACAAGTTTGGATGATGAGTGCATGCATGGATGGTATTATACAAAGTATATTGACTTCAGTTACGTATGTGTCCAGCCAAGAACTGTGTGTGAACCCATCAGTGTCATCGCCGTCGTCCATTTCTTCTGCTCTTTAGCAGCCTTATTAATATGTCAGGTTTCCGTTGCTCTGCCTCAAGGCCAACCACCAGAATAATGTAGTCCCGGAACTCAACATCCGCCGAACCAAAAGAGTAGTCCAACGGGAATGGAACTGGGTTTAGATAGAAGCCAGCCATGGTTGCAAATACCTTCTTTGAGTGAAGTTGAATGGAGTAAAGGTAAAGATGAGAGGGGCGGTTTGTGTTGTGTTTGTAAGTTGGAGAGTTGAAAAGGCGGGCACATCCATTAAGTGTGCCAACTACGCCCGTAATAAATACCCCTCTAGTAAGGGAAGTTGGATGCGTTTAAGATAGCCTTGGGAAACGGTTTATTTTAAAATTTTGGTTTAGGGTTTGGAGTTATTGGAAGGTGTAGTACAGACGCCGAAGGTGATAATGCAGTTATTGGAACATCCATCAGTCACCCCCAATATTCAGTACATATACAACCATCTCCCATCCTAGTCTACCCCCATACTACATCATGCTCGGGTGATAACGTGCAGAACAGGGTATCAAATACTACCCCACTAAAGTAGGATAGTTCGTATTCCACGGGTTTCTTCCAATTGTTTACTCAAAGGAATTGGCAAATTATTTGGGTTTAAATTCAAGTTGCATGGTGTGAGTTCCACGACTTCTTATCTATTAAGCAAAGGAAATTAAAATTGAATTGAAAAACAGATTGATTGATTAAGGTTGTTTACAAAAGACAGACAAAAGCATAGACTCGAATCCCCTAATATTACCAGAACATTGGCGATAAAAAAACCCGGCGACTTTCAATCCTTATTCATTCAGTTCTTAGACACCATCACAGCTCCTTATCCTTAGGTTTAAGTCCTCGAACGTTCGCTCTATCGAACTAGCTACCAAGATTAATCAACCGTTCGTGCGTTCACTTCTGCATGGATAACCAATTGGTGCACCTGATTGATTTTAATGAGTTGTTCTTGAAACGGATTAACCCTAAACGGTTCTTACGATAGGCATAATCCATGGAATAGGTTAATTAATTGATTTGATGTTCTTTAACAAGTTGGACGTTCGCCAACTATCCTTATTTGAACAGGAAACTAATCTAGGTAATCAAGCTAGAAAAGAAACACAGATTAAGAACAAACCAATTATGAATAAGATACTGTCTGAATTAAAATATAATTACTGCCGATCCGTGACCGCTTTAAAGCCTTGGGTCACTTAGGTTCATCTAATCTAAGTTTAACAAGTTTAGCTACTCATGTTTGAAATAAGAGAGAATAAAAAACAACTCAAGAATTCATCATACAAAGGAAGAATAGAGGGAATCTGAAAAATCTAATTCTGACAATTCCACGAAGCTTTAATCTCAATAAATCTTCACTCCTAGCTCCGAGCACCTCCAGGATGGAAAGATTGTGTCAGAATCTCTCCGGGAACTCCAAGAAATGCTCTAAACTCTCTCCTATGTGTGTAGGAAGTTTGAAATTCGGAATATCTGAATCGGGTGCTGAAGGGTTACTTAAATAGGGCTGAACCCGATCCTTGTCTACGTTGGATCTGGAAAGGGTCAAGTTCTCGGCGAAAACTTGGGAAGTTCTCGGCGAGAACTTCTTTAAAAATAAATTCAGAAATCCCGCCGCGATTGTTTACACTTTCTTAACAAGTTCTCGGCAAGAACTTGGGATGTTCTCGCGAGAACTTCTTTGTAAACTACTTCGGATCAGTGACGCGAATTTCTTTTATTTTCTTCACAAGTTCTCGGCGATAACTTGGAAAGTTATTGCAATAAATTCTTCATAAACTGATGAGAATATTCGATGAGAACTGGAATTGATTTGTGAACAACTTCTCGGCGAGAACTTTGATGTTCTCGCCGACTCCTTCAGTGCTGGGCATTGTTTCGATGTTTCCCGCTCCGTTTGAACTCCGATTTGGTCCAAGTTTGAAGCAATGGACTCGTGAGAGAGTCCTCTACAATATGGTAATATTGAGGATCAACAAAAAAACTCACAACCAAGGTAAAAATATCCAATATATGGACAATGTACGCACTTGGAGCCAAGAATCAGATAGTTAACAGATTTACACCAAATACTCATCATAATTGCATTAATGGGTATGAAATGTAGTTTAAGATGATAAGATAATCACTATAAATATAGTATCATCATATGAGAAGATAATCACTTTAATCAGGCAAGGCCGCGTTGACCCTGTGATTACTATACTGCTCTTATAAATGAAGTTGAGATGATATTGTCATCCACTACAGGGGTGGAATCAATAATGGCACAATTTGTTCGTAACACCAGAAGGTCGGTGAGTTCGAGTACGTAGCCCACAAAATCCTTTGCGACTGTGGTATGAAGTCCTCTCATCGACTCTCCCACGACGCTCCGACCGCTGGTAAGAAATATTTTGTATGTGGAAAAGTAAGAAATGGGTGTGGATATTTCACATGGTTTGACAATAAAGTATCAGCCATGGACGACAAAGTTTCCCTAGTCTTTTCCTTTGAATGTTAAGATTGAACTCGCCGGTGTGGTGGACTATTTGGTGTCTCAGAATCGGGGGCTTACCGACGTGAATCAAGATTTACAGTCCACATTGACGTATGTTATGATGAAGAGCCAAGTCGGTGATGAAGGCGGCTTCTCAAATGCATGCGACTACGTCTTAGAAGATGAGATCAAGGATCTATCACGTAGGGTGGTGATGTGAACCGCTACAACCATGGGCAGACGACCCTTAAACACCACAAGTTGATCTCCTAGCACTAGTGAAGAACCTATAGAAATGGGGCAGATTAGGACTTTGACCCACTAGCTATAAAGAGCTAGGAACCAGAAGTATCAAGTCGAGGGCGCCACGCCAAGAGATGTATGCTCTTGATGATAAGCCAAACCTTTAGTAATGCATCAAGCAAATACTAGAGGGATTTAGAACGAAGTTCTGAAAGATGGTGTATTAATTCATAAAAGTTGTGAGTACAAGGATGGCCGGCGGCCTTATTATATAGGGAGGGAACAAGCTCTCCTCCCTATTAGTTACTTCCTAAAGTAGGAATTAAATAATCTAAATATTAATTAGGACATTTAAAATGCCTTAAAAATCCAACCTAAAAAGGGAAAAACTAGAAAGGAAAGATATTAGTGTCTTGGTATGCAAGGAAAAGACTAAATAGGCAAAATCTGACAATCCGGGTAAAAACCCTAAATCCGGGCAGCATCTGTGGCGATCGGGCAAGTCATGGGCTGTTGGGCAGGGATTCTGATTCTTATTAGGCCTCCTTCTCGTGTCCTAGTCGTAGAAGGACTTAGGCCCGGGGTCTTCTGGACGTGGCAGCCTGTACTCCTGGCCCGGATGGGAGTCCTTGTCTCGGTGGGATTGCATGCATGGACCCGGATCGTGTATAAGCACTTGCCTACGTGGCTCTTCCTCCATTCCTCCTCCAAATGCAACGCCGTTTGTTGGGCCGTATTCCTGAAGCTTCCAACTATCCAGGGCAACTGGAATTTCCCAAAAGGCCCGAGCCATTTGGTGGCTCGGCTCAAAGTGCTCCTCTATGGCGCCTGGCGCCGTGCCCGGGGCTGGCTCATGTCTCGGCCTTCTTCATTTCTGGCCAGGCCTTTTGCATTATGCTTCGGCCAAGGTTCTCGTTGAGGAGTTTCACCAACAGAGACACAGGAGGTATCACCAAAGAAGTATTCGGTGAGAACTTCAGAAGTTCTCGCTGAGAACTAGGGCTGGCAATACGGTTAAGGTTATTGGGTAAAACCGATTAACTGACCGAATTCGGTTAACCGTCAGTCAACCGATTTAATGTTCGGTCGGGCAATGCTTAAGGCAATTCAGTCAGGTCGATTTCGGTCAAACCGCGGTTAACCATCAGTTGACCATCTTTAACCGACCTGACCGAATTCTTTTTTCTCTTTCACACTCTCGATGCACGGAGAGCCACCAGATGCTCTGACATAATCCTTCTCTTCTTCTCCTTCTCTTCGTTTTCCTTCTCTTCTTCTCCTTCTTCGTTTTCTTTCTCTTCCAAGTCCAACAGTCCAGCTCCAAGCCTCCACTACTCTGCTTCAAACTCCAATCCACCCTCCAGGCCTCCACTATTCTCCTTCTCTTCCATTGCTCTACTCCACCTCTGTCCCCCGATGCAAATCCGAAGCACACACTTGACCTAATCTCAATCGATTCCTCTGTCATCCCAACAACTCTTGATTCTCGATCCTTCAATTGAGTGATGCAGCCGATGAGAACTTGACGGAAGGAGGGTGGGAGGTCTGGAGGACGGCGAGGGAGTGAGGAGTGGTGATGATGACCTGGTCTTGGAGGCCGAGGCAGATGATGGCGGCGTGGATGGACTGAATCGCAAGGAGAAGACTAGGGATGAAGGATTTGTCACCCCCAGTTCAACTCTCTCTTCACAAAAGTGGGGATCTCTAGATCTGATTTTTGGAGAAGTTGGCAAAAGGTGGGAGGTCTGGAGGACGACTAGGGATGAAGGACGACTAGGGATTTTTGGAGCTCTTCGATTTTCGTGACCGTCAAAGCCTGAACTTCACAGAAGGTGGGAGGTGGAGGATGACTAGAGATGAAGGATATGTGTGTTGGAGGAGCTTCCGCTAAGATCAGTTGCAAAGGGGCTGGGAAGACGATCGGTCAAAATCGGTCGATTAAAACAACTGATCATCAGTCACGGTTAATGGTTCGGTTGACCGAAATCGGTCGATTTTTTCATATATAATTTTCGGTCAGGCAGCGGTTAAAATTTTTTCAAGGTCGGTTAACCTTTTTTCATCAGTTAATGACCGACCGAACCGACTCCCAGCCCTACTGAGAACTATTGAAGACACAGACACATGAGGCTTTTGAACTAAAGTTCTCGGCAAAGAACTTTCAAGGTTCTCGCCGACAAGTTCTGCCTTTTCCAGCGCCGATTCGGATAAACCCTATTTAAGGGAGGCAGATGCACTTATTCAGATAGACTTTTTCCACGGATTAATTTTCAGACTTCAAAGTTCGAGAGAGAGTTGAGAGCATCCTCGGAGTTTCCGGAGAGATCGTGACACCGTCTTTCCACCTCGGAGTGCTCGGAGCTAAGAGTTGAAGATTCTTGAGACTGAAGCTTCACGAGTTCATGAAATTAGGTTTTACAGTTCTTCTCTGTTCTTCCTACCTGAGATGTATTCTTTGATTGTTTTCGATTCTCTTGTATTGAATATGAGTAGCCAAACTCGTAGAGTTTAGATTAGATGAACCCTAAGTGACCCAGGGCTTTAAAGTGGTCACGTATCGGCGGTAATTAAATTCAAATTCAGACAGTTTCTCTTGCATGTTTGGTTTGTTCTTCATTGCCTGTGTTTCTTTTCTAGCTTGATCACCTCGACTAGATTCTCGTTAAGTTGAGGATAGTAGAGAACGTTCGCCTCACTTTAAAATATCAAATCAACAATTAATCTATTCAATGGAGTGTGCCTTCGTAGGAACCATTTAGGATTAATCCACTGCTAGAGTAACTCATAAATCACTAGTAATCGCGCCAGTTAGTTTTCCGTTGCAGAAGTGAACGCACAGATGGTTAATAAAACTTGGTAATTAGATCGGATAGAGCGAACGTTCGCCAGTATTAAACCTAAGGGTAAGGAGTTATGGTGGCGTGTCTGAGAACTGAACGAATTAGGATTGAAAACCGCTGGTCTTGTGATTGCCAATGATCTGGTAAACTTAGGGGGATTCGAATCTAGCTCGTCTATCTTCTCGTTAATCAACCTTTTAATCTTTTTGTCTTTTATTTTCCTGCTTTATTAGATTAGAAGTCGTGGAACTCACACCACGCACAACGTATTAAACTGAATAGATTGCCAACTTCTTTGAGTAGTCAATTTGAAGAAACCTCGAGAGATTCAATCTAGTCTACTTCTGTAGATTAGTTATTTGACTACACACGCTAAAAATGTGTCATCAGATGGCCGGAGGAAGAAGAACAGAGAAATGAGAGCTGGGGAATCGGAATGGGTGGTTGGGAATCGGATAGGGTTTTGGGGAAATGGAATGGCGATAATGTTAATTATTGAAATGCTTTTCATTGGGCAAAAAAATACAATCCAAATTAATGAGTTGGTGAAACTTAGTTTGCCACGCGTGCCCTAAAAAAGCCACCTCAGTGACGCTCGCCATGTCAGCATACAACATGGGACGGAAAGGGTAAGAAATAGACGGCGTGCTATCCGGAACTCAACTTCTTGTAGGTGGTGACGCAACAAACATAGGCAATAGGTGATGTATACGCAAGTAATAAACGAAAATTTGGTGACATGTGGGAGTTTTTTTTTCCTTTTTTAAACAACCAATGGTTAGGAACATGGTTTCTTACATTCGTTTATTTATTTTGGAACCACCATCAGTTAGGACCATGAATCCTTATATTTATTTTAGAACTACTTATAATTTTTCTAACAATATGAATTCATGGTCCCTATTTTTCCATCCCGGAACAATGTTATGGACATAATACCGATAAAAATGAATTTTTCTACAAAATAAAAATGAATCGTTCCAAAAAATAAAAAAGGAACCAAAGAAGATGACCAGAAAAGATGAAAAGAATAGTCGGAGAAGATGATAGAAAATAATTAATTAATTACAATTAAAAATCAAGCAAATAAGTGAGGAACTGTTCTGAAACAATAAAGGAGGTATTGTTCCAAAACAATAAAGGAGGAATTGTTCCGAAACAATAAAATAGGAACTGTGCTGCCAGTAGAATATGATTGTGTCGCCGACGTGGAGTTCAAGGTGCCTCCGCTGATTTCCTTGTAGGTGTAGTAGTTGTGGAGATTTAATTTTCTTTAATTAGAAATGGAAAATTAATATGGTTTAATTTAATTGCAATTAAAGATCTTGAAAAAAAATTGAAAATCAATCATTAAATTTAATGATTATTATTAAGGAAAGAAAATCAAGAAAAAAATCTGTAAAATTGAAGAGGTAAAATTACAATAATATCCATTTAACATAGACCATTAGATCTACTCTTAAAAATTGAATGGTGATGATTAGTGTCCTCGTATGAGGACACTAAGGAGTGTCCTAATGGTAGGAATTCCCGGTAGGGGATGGATCGAACAAGAACATCAAGGACCACATAAGACAGTGGATTAGCATGTCTGACTTTGGATCAAAAGGTCGCGGGTTTGACTCCCACTATGATTGTAATGTTTTATTTTGAAATTTATGCTTATGAATATAATATGAGTAGAATACATAGAATATCACTGAACTATGATTTCCTTTCATACTCACCATTGAACTATTTTTCTTTCACCGAATACAATTGAACTTGTATTTCCATGTCACTAATTACCACTATTTATCGACGGAATGATGGTCTGGCATGAATGGAAATAGTCTAGTCACTAAGAAATCAACAATAGGCCATTTGAGAATTTTGGATGGTCGTTTAGGATTGAAGAAACCATTTGACGAAATATGGAATGAATTATGGTCATCACTATTTTTAGTCAAACATGGGGTGACTTTTTCGAGTTAATGTGAAAATGAGTAATTATGTATAGATTCTGAGATCACCTCCCTTCATGCCACGTCACCATCTCGTTCATAAATGAAACAAAGTGGTAAACAGCGAAACAAAACCACAAGTTTGTTGGTATTTGGTGATGGAAAAATAGTTGAGTGTTGAATATGAAAGAATATCAAAGTTCAATAGTACCTCATGTATTTTATTCAATATAATACTATGGGAATGAGACTTTCAATCCATCTTAGCATGCCAATTGCCAAGTATGCATGCACAGTCAGCGAGTTTCCTGATTTGGAGGGTGAATCGTAAATTTCAATCAAGTTTTGTTAGCTACTAAGAGAGTCTCTACTTCAGCCACTAGGGCAGACGAACACGCCAGTTTACCAGCTTTTCCATCAACATTATTTGTTGTGTTAGCGTGTTTTGTTTTAAGAATGATGTTTGTTAATGTTATATTTGTAAAATTTTGTTTATGCATATCAACAATGTGATCAATTCTTTATCAGGTTTTTATGATTCAATCATCATTGAAAATGGTACTTATGTAAGATATCAACAAGGACCGCATAGCGCAGTGGATTAGCGCGTCTGACTTCGGATCAGAAGGTCGTGGGTTCGACTCCCACTATGGTCATATTTTTTGTTTTTTATACAAATTATTGAGGAAACATGTTAATAAATGTTAGGGATAATAGGCCGGGAGGCCCCTGTACTATTGAAAGATAACAAACAAGCCCTCATACTATTAATTGCACCAAATAGGCCCCTTTACTTAGAACATATAACAAACAAGTCATTTCGTTACAAATGTGACAAACGACGTTACTGAATTATTGACACGTTACTGACTTGTATGTCGTTAGAGTTTACACGCCAGCTGATTGGAATGTCAGCAACCCTAAACGACGTCATTTTTAACTATTTGGATTATCTGTTTCTAATAACCCTGAGTCAAAACAAAGTTGTTTAGGGTTGCTGACATTCCAATCGGCCGACGTGTAAACTCTAACAACCTACGGGTAAGTGATGTTTCAACTTTATCATCAATTCAGTAACGTAGCTTGTCATATTTGTAACAGAAGGGATTGTTTGTTATATATTCTAAGTAGTTGGGCCTATTTAATGCAATTAATAGTAGGAGGGCCTGTTTGTTATCTTTCAATAGTATAGGGGCCTCCCGACCTATTATCCCTAAATGTTATATAAACCATAAGAGTGGCTTAGTGGTTCATCGTGCACCAAACAAAATGCAACCATACAAAGCTTTGTAATAAATACAAGCCTTTGAGTAATGATCCAAATAGTGGCCTGCCATTTCAAGTACCGAGACTCTCTGTTTACTGCCAATCCAACTCAGTCAGACCACCAAAGCTCTCTTCTCGTGCTCTCTTTCTAAAAAATTCTTTGGTCTTCCTCCTATGTGGTGCTTATGTTCTTCTTCGAGGTGGAGCCTTGTTCTTTATGCATTAATGAAGTTTGCAATCTTAGCTCGGGTACTAAGCCAATGTGATGCAATCTCTACCATGGAACTAAGGCGTCCATATACAAGATCTACACGACAACTATTTTCTCTTCTCTTTCCAAGGTAGAGTTGACAAGAATATTGGTGTTGAAGAAATGGAACGAAGAGTTTCCACCAGAGCATGTGAGCTTTAACGCTGCTGTTTTATGGGTTTGGATCCAGGAACTTCCATCCATGAAGAAGAATATAGAGAATCTGAAAAAACTGAGAAGTTGTTTAAGCTTATAGAAGTGGATGAGGAAGGAATACAAGGAGGGTAGATGGAGAAGGTATATCAGAACTCTTATGGAGGTGGAGATCGACTCACCACTCCATAATAAAGTCTGAATCCCTTCTGAGGAGGCGTAAAAGAGATTACATTCCATTACGAGAAGATCTCAAATTATTGCTTCTTATGTGGGTGTATGGCTCACGAGATTGATGATTGCGAGACTCGAGCAATGGAAATGGAATTGGGAAGGTCGGGGAGGCAGTTTGGACATTACAGTGTCTCCATTAAAGCTAGGTCGATGGCAAGAGCTTCGGTTGCCCATAAACCAAAAAGAATCTCTCTAGCTCCTTGGCTTGCTTTCCAAGATCTCTCTGACGTAGCTAATCTCCCCATATCTACAATGGGAACTTCCTATTCCATGGATACTAACCCAGCTCTAACACCCACTCAATAGTAAACTTCTAGATTTGAAGAGTACACTCCCACGACTGCCGATATATTCTTTAACGGGAATACACATATAATATTTATTATCCTATAATTATTCTAATTATTCTCCCTTCCTTTTTAGTCGTATAGACTCTGTATAAAATTCAAAACCCTTAATGAGAAAATCAAGTTTTCCGCTAATCAAACTCTTCATGGTATTAGAGCAAACAAACCTCTCAACATAAACCGTGATTTTCTCAACGCAGTTTTCTTGTTCATCTCGTCGTCTCCCTTCTTCTCTCACTTTCCACGATGACGAAAGAAGGCACCAATTCCGAGACCAACCAACTCATCTCAATAGCGACAAATCCGACACTGACTCCTTTTTACATTCATCCTTCTGACAATCTTGGCCAGCTCTACGTCAGCGAACTTCTCACCGATCTCAACTACAGAGAATGGATTAGCGATATGTCTAATGCACTCCTCGCAAAGAACAAGATGGGATTCGTTGATGGCAAGCTCTCCAAGCCGACATCAGAAGAAGAAAAGCTCAGTGAATGGATACGTTGCGACATCATGGTCAAGAGATGGTTGAAAACGGCGATGGATAAGGAGGTGCAAAGCAGCGTTCGCTTTGCGCGAACAACACGTGAAATATGGGTTGATTTGGAGGAGCGTTTTGGAAAAGGGAGTGCTCCTCTTGTTTATGAACTTTACAGCAATGTGGCCTTACTTCGTCAAGAGAAACTTTTTGTCTCTACTTTTTACACAAAATTGTGAGGGCTTTGGGAGGAACTTAAATCCATAGTTCCAGCCCCAACATGCACTTGTGCTGGATGCACATATAATATGGAGCGGCAAGTGCAAGAAGCGAAGGAGAATGACCGCGTTTTGACTTCTTGATGGGGCTTGATGATGTGTTTTCTACCGTCAAGTCTCAAATTCTCGGTATGTGCCCCATTCCCTCGTTGACCGAAGCCTACCAACTTGTTGCCAATGATGAGAAACAACATGCGTTGTCAGTGGCTCGTCGACCTCAACTTGAGGCTGCTGAATTTCAAGCTTCCACTCCTGCTCATGTGGATGATCGAATCAAGAATGGTGAGCAGCAACGCCTAATGTGTGGTCACTGCAATCAACATGGACACCCCATCGAGCGTTGTTGGGAATTACATCCGGAGCTTCGTCCTGCACACCGCCAAGGTCTTCGCAAAGATAAATCTACTTCCCGTGCAGCTCATGTCTCAGTTGATGAAGAGAGTCCCATACTGGGTATGACGAATGCTCAATTTCCGAGTCTTCTCCAATATGTGGGTTCCACAAACTCTCCAAAACCTGATGCACCTCCTGCAACGAATATGGCTGGTACGTTTTCTCATCGTGATACTTGGGTCATTGATTCTGGTTGCAATGAGTACATTGTTAATGATGATAGTTTGTTGGAAAATTGCAAGGCCACTCCATCTAGCCTTCCTGTTAAGATTCCAAATGGTGATTTAGTGGCAGTTAAGGGAGTTGGTGATGTTGACTTACATTGATTGAAACTTAGTCGGGTTTTGTGAATCCCTAGTTTTGAGTGCAACCTCCGCTCCGTTAGTCGGTTGACACAGGACTTTGATGTGGTTTTGATTTTTTCCGTGAATTTTGTGTGATTCAGGACTCACACTCGAAGAAACTAATTGGGGTTGGTAGATTGCCAAATGGACTTTACTATTTGGATCTCATTGGTTTGCGAGCCTCGAAGGCACTTGTGACGACTAGATCGAGGCAAGATGAGTCGAGTTATTGCCATGCTAGGTTGGGTCATCCATCAGAGCAACGTTTATGCCAATTAAAAGAATTCTTCACAGTTAAAGACATTTCTACTTATTCTGATTCTTGTTTCAAGGCTAAACAGACTTAGTTTCCTTTTCCTCTTAGCTCCATTAAGACTACTTCTTGTTTCGAGATGATTCATTTGGATATTTGGGGTGGTTATAAAGTGGCATCTCATGAAGGATTTTTTTTACTTTCTGACTGTCGTGGATGATCACAGTAGGGCTGTTTGGGTCTACTTAATGCATCATAAATCTGATGTCGAACGATATTTGTTGTTGTTCCTTCACATGGCCGCAAATCAGTTCTCTGCTCGTGTCAAACGCATTCAAACTGACAATGGGTGAGAATTTCAGATAGCCTGGTTGATGGATTATTATGAGTCTCATGGCATTCTTTTACAGACAAGTTGTACTGATACGCCTCAACAAAATGGCGTCGTTGAACGGAAGCATCGCACCATACTTGAAATAGCTCGTGCCTTGCGTTTCCATGCTCATTTTCCTATACAGTTCTGGGGAGAGTGCATTCTTACTGCCACATATTTGATTAATCGTCTTCCTTCAGTTTCTATTGGGAATAAGAAACCATATGAGGTTTTAGTGGGAAAGCCACCTTCTTATACACATCTTCGAGTTTTCGGTTGTTTAGCGTATGCGAAGGAAAACCACAAAGGGTTGTCCAAGTTTGACGAAAGGGGGAGAGCATCTGTTTTTGTAGGATATCCTGGATCTCAAAAGGGATATCGGGTTTTCAATCTTGTCACGCGCAAGATTGTTACTTCTCGTGATGTAGCTTTTGTTGAGCATGTTTATCCTTTTCAAGAAAACACATCTATTTCAGATGGTGGAGGGTCTCTTCCCAATGATCCTCCGGTTCTTATTGATATGGAAGAGGATGTTGTACCAACACCAATCCAGCCTGTCTTAAATGACTCAGGAGTTTCAACTGAGTTGGAAACACCAAAAGATACTGCTATAGAGTTTCCTACATCAATTCCAAATGCTGCTGTTGATTTTGGTGCTACACAGCCTCTTCGAAGAAGTACTCGGACTTGTAACCGCCCATCACATCTTGATTCTTATGACGTGTCCCTGCCTTCTAGTGAGAATGCTACTAATTATCAATGGCAAATTATCTATCATGTGATCAGTGCACTCCATAACATCGGGCATTATTGGCTAGTATCTCAGTTGAAGCAGAACCTAAGTATTACCATCAAGCAGTACGCCACTCTCATTGGCGAGAAGTGATGGGCAAGGAAATAGAAGCTCTTGAGAAAAATGGTACGTGGACTCTTCTTGAACTTCCTTCGGGCAAGAAACCAATTGATTCAAAGTGGGTTTATAAAATTAAATATAAACCGGATGAGACTATTGAGCGCTATAAAGCGAGACTGGTTGCAAAGGGGTATACACAAGTAGAAGGCATTGATTTCCATGATACTTTTGCACCCGTTGTCAAGCTCATTATTGTTTGTTGTTTGTTTTCTGTGGTTGTAGCTCGTGGTTGGGCAGTTCGCCAACTCGATGTCAACAACGTGTTTCTTCACGGTGATCTCACGGAAGAGGTATACATGAATGTTCCGCAGGGTTTTGCGAAGGCTGGTGATTGACGAGTTTGTAGACTCCGCAAGTCCCTTTATGGACTCCGCCAGGCATCGAGGAATTGGTATACTAAGTTTACCACGGCACTAAACAAAATTGGTTTTATTTCATCTAAGGCAGATTACTCTCTTTTCACATATCGGAGAGGCGATGTTTTCGTCACAACCCTTATCTACGTGGATGATGTTATCTTAGCTGGCAACGATCTCACTTTCACTCAAAATTTCAAGGATACTTTGGACAAGTTGTTTAGCATCAAAGATCTAGGCCCCTTGAAGTATTTCCTTGGGATCGAGGTTGCTCGTTCTTCCTCTGGATTCGTTCTTAGTTAGTGGAAGTATACTCTTGACATCCTTCATGACGCTGGTTTGGAAGGAGCAAAACCGAGTGGGTTCCCAATTGAGTCAAATCATCAACTCATAAACTCCTCGGTATTACATGATGAAGATGTTGACGCAGGTGCTTATCGACGGCTGGTCGGGCGCCTCTTGTATCTCACATTCACTCGGCCGGATATTGTGTATGCTGTCAATATTCTTAGTCAGTATGTTCATGCCCCAAAGCCAGCTCATATGGAAGCAGCCACGCGGGCTGCTCGCTATCTTAAGGGTGCTCTTGGACAAGGACCTATCTCTTTGGCTGCAAGGAAAGAAACAGAGTATCACACACCAACAAACGCAACCATAACAGGGAAATCCCTAAACCCTAAACCTTAAGTAATCATAGTATGTATATTAGATTGAACCTTTACTCCAAGTTTACTGCATATATATTATGGCTAAGCCAGCTTCTAAACCCTAATTGTCCAGCAGGTGGGAAGTAAATGTTCCATTCACTATTCCAAGAGGATCAATAAATGAACCCTAAACCCATAAATATAAGATATCCCCCATGCATGGAAGGTATTGTACAATTCCTTCAAACCCTAAAATACAGAAACAAACAAACACATGAGAATGAACTAGAGAATATCGTCATCGCGGAACCACCCACCCAAAATCATGATCTTAGATTACCAAATCACTACTAAGCATGCACTTGACATTTACTTAGAGTTCACTTGGTATTTACTACACATGTGTTTCGCAGGATCCAAGATCCCCTCTGCACATGCTTTCACTGTAATCCTCATAAACAACAAAGAACATGAGTATAAAGTTGGAGAATCTAATCTTTTGGGGGCCATAATCAATCATGAACCTTAAAACTTGAAGCAAACAGTTAAATGGAAGAGGAAGATGGCATATGAAAAAGAAAAGACTATATGCATGTTTTCACCTTCTTCCTGCACTTCCTTTGGGTTGTTTCCATCCAGGCATGGCTCTTCGTTCAAGTCAAACCCATGGATGGCTTCTTCTGCTTCGTCTAAATCAACATAAGTGGAATGCATTTCTTGTTCATCCTCTTGGATTTTGATGGATTATTGGGGAGACATACCATATGCATCCATTCGATCTACCTCAATGGGTTCCCTTGCAGAACCACCTTGTAAACCATCTCCTTCATCGACCACATTATTATTTTGAAACCCTAAGCCTTGCATTGATAACAGTTTCCCAAAGCTTAAGGGATCGTTCACTTGGGTGATTTAGGAGTCAGATTGTGAGTGATTTGGGGCTCAAATCTCTGCCCTGGATATTTGGCCAAAATCACTCGTTTACTTTGCAAATGTAGTTAGAGATTTGGGATTTTGAGGTGGGCCCTTGGAGATTTGGGGGAGATTCTGAAATCTCTCCTAAGACTAGAGATTTGGAGGAGATTTGAGAGAGATTTGGGGGTTTGTGTTACGGTTTTACATAAATGCCCCCAAATAAATTGCAGAACATGAATAATGAGGGTATATTGGTCTTTGACAATATGTGTATTTTAATTCATTTTTTAGGTTTTAGAAATCTCTACCACTAAATCTCTCCAAAGCTCCCAAGTGAACATGGCTCTTTCTCAAATAGCTAGGGAACCCAAATCTCTAGCTATTTGAAACCTCTAGAGATTTGAAATCACCTAAGTGAACGACCCCTAAGTCTTCTACATTGATCGTGAAATTGATGATCTCGTCGGGGTTGTTCTAATCCATTGTTAGGAAGCGAGGTAAAGGATCTAAAGTACCACCTTGGAGAGGGATGAAGAAGATTATCTTTTAACTCTATTTCCTCTTTACCCAAACAATACCTAAACCAACCTAAACCCTTCGCGTGAAAAATATCTTGCCTGCTCCATTTCCCACCCAATACCCTTTGTCAAAATTTTCTCGCCTGTTAACCAAAAGCGTATACGGAATATTGGGCATATATGAAATCGTATACGCCACATTAATTAATTAGCTAGAAATGGAAAATGAATAAAATAATAGGGGAAAGGCGCTAACACAGCTGAAACGGGGGCCCACGCCCAAATGCTCCTTCCCCAGCCGTTGATCAAATTGGACGGCTCAGAGACCTGTCCCACTATGACGTACCCAAAAAGGGCCAGCTCCGAAATTTTTTTGGTATAAATGTATTCAACACCTGTTCAGATGCTGAAATAGCCACCCCACCACCTTGTACTATTAGAATTTCTTTTAGAAGCTTCTCCTATGTGATTAATAATTATATAATTTCCTTAAATTATGGTGTTTAATTGTTTATGTAACAATGTAATTCACAATGTCATCAACAATTGTTCATTTATGGATTATGTTTGGGTGGTAGAGGATGGATCGAACAAGAACATTAAGGACCGCATAACGCAGTGGATTAGTGAGTTTGACTTTGGATCAAAAGGTCGTGGGTTCGACTCCCATTGTGATTGTAGTGTTTTATTTTGAAATTTATGCTTATGAATATAATACAAGTAGAATACATAGAATATCATTGAACTATGATTTCCTTTCATACTCACCATTGAACAATTTTTCTTTCACCGAATACAATTGAACTTGTATTTCCATGTCACTAATTACCACTATTTATGGATGGAATGATGGCGTGGCATGAATGAAGATAGTTCAATCACTATATAATTATTGAATCTCTACGAAATAAATCAACAATAGGCCATTTGAGAATTTCGGATGGTCATTTAGGATTGAAGGAAACCATTTGACGAAATAGGGAATGAATTATGATCATCTCTATTTTTAGTCAAACATGGGGTGAAGTTTTCGAGCTAATGTGAAAATGAGTAATTATGTATAGAGTCTGAGATCACCTCCCTTCATGCCACGTCACCATCTCGTCCATAAATGAAACACAAGTTTGTTGGTATTTGGTTATGGAAAAATAGTTGAGTGGTGAATATGAAAGAATATCAAAGTTCAATGGTACCTCGTGTATTTTACTCAATATAATAATATAGGAATGGGACTTTTAATCCATCTTAGCATGCCAATTGCCAAGTATGCATGCACAGTCAGCGAGTTTGCTGATTTGGAGGGTGAATCGTAGATTTCAATCAAGTTTTATTAGCTAATATGAGAGTCTCTACTTCAACCACTAGGGCAGACGAACACGCTAGTTTACTAGCTTTTCCATCGACAGTATTTGTTGTGTTAGCGTGTTTTGTTTTAAGACTGATGTTTGTTAACGTTATATTTGTAAAATTTTGTTTATGCATATCAATAATGTGATCAATTCTTTATCAGGGTTTTATGATTCAATCATCATTGAAAATGGTACTTATGTAAGATATCAACAAGGATCGCATAGCGCAGTGGATTAGCGCGTCTGACTTCGGATCAGAAGGTCGTGGGTTCGACTCCCACTGTGGTCACAAGTTTTTTGTTTTTTTATACAAATAGTTGAAAAAATATATTAATAAATGTTATATAAACCATAAGAGTGGCTTAGCGGTTCATCGTGCACCAAGCAAAATGCAACCATACTAAGCTTTGTAATAAATACAAGCCTTCCAAATAGTGGTTTGCCATTTGAAGTACCGAGACTCTTTATTTACTGCCAATCCAACTCAGCCAGACCACCAAAGAAATGGCTCTCTGTTATTGTGCTCTCTTTCTAAAAAATGCTTTGTTTTATCGTCTTCCTCCTATGTGGTGCTTACGTTCTTCTTCGAGATGGAGCCTTATTCTTTATGCATTAATGAAGTTTGCAATCTTAGCTCGGGTACTAAGCCAAGGTAATGCAATCTCTACCAAGGAACTAAGGTGTCCACATACAAGATCTACACGACAACTGTTTTCTCTTCTCTTTCCAAGGTAGAGCTGACAAGAATATTGGTGTGGGAATGGAGGCCTTGGCTCATTTCCGACACTACTATGGTGTTGAAGCAATGGAACGAAGAGCTGCCACCAGATCACGACGAGAAGATCTCAGATTATTGCTTCTTATGTGGGTGTATGTGCCACGAGATTGATGATTGCGAGACTCGAGCAATGGAAATGGAAGCGGGAAGGTTGGGGAGGTTGTTTGGACGTTACAGTGTCTCCATTAAATTTGGGTCGATGGCAAGAGCTTCGGATACCCATCAACCAAAAAAAATCTCTCTCCTCGACCCGCTTTCCAATATCTCTCTGATGTAGCTACTCTCCCCACATCTACAATAGGAACTTCCTGTTCCATGGGAGCCTCTACTAATCCAACTTTCACACCCACTCAATCGTTAACATCTGGATTTGAAGAGTACACTCCCACGACTGCTGATATATTCCTGGAGATGGGGAAGGGCCACCAGCTGCGTGTGCCGATCACACCGAAAAACTTGTCAAAATTGATGGATAAACTCGAGGTCTCTCCGTTGAACGATAGGGTTGACGTTTATCATAGTGGATTAAGGGAGGCCCATATAGACAATCAAATGGGATGGGAGAACCAAGCTATTTTTACATAGTCTATGAAAGGCCCAAGTGAGAATTCTTTGAACCTTCTTTTGGGACTCAACCCTCCAACAATGAAAAGGAAGGCTAATTTCTCAATTATATGTTTTGAGGCCAAACAAGGGTAAGGAAAAGTCAAGGGTCATTGGTAAGGCTAAGAAGTAGGTGTCTCTGTCCTAGAAGACTTTAGTTGACCCACTGGTTCAACCTATGCATACACTACAGCAAGTGTTACTGACTCTCAAACATTATATTCATACATGTCATCTCATAGAACAATAAATCCATGAGTAAATAACCGATATAAATCTGATACAGTATACTCATAACATCCAACCCAAACTGGGAAATCCATAAATCTCACATCCAGTAACTTAAGTAAACAAATAACAATGCAAAACGTGAAAACTCATGAATTTCTATAAAGTCAAATCCAAAGAAAAGCAGGTCTGAACTCCAAGTTGTACCTAGGATGAACTGACTTGTCGATATGATATCCAGCTCGTCCTTCTATAGCTCTCCTAGGTGGCATAGTCACCTGTTCACCATACCCAATAACAAAGCACAACATGAAACGTATAGAGGGTTAGTGAAAAGCACTGAGTGATCAAGCTAATAAAGCAATAACCGAATAAGAGCATAAGTAAACCAATACCAATATGAGACTTAGAGCTCAGTCATTATACATAACCACCCTAATACTAGTACGTCAACCTAAGGGGATTGCACAATCTAGGGGTGGGTCACCAATACTCACCCTAAGTCCAACCTTTACGTTAGTCTACCATGCATATCAGAATCCATAACTCATGCCAGTAATCATAATCCAATATATAATAACCAGTAGCCAATAACTCATAACAATCAACCAGTATCAACATATTGAACGCCTTGGTTGGAAAATTTACCCACACCCAACTGTGTGCTATTGTGAATATATTTATAATAGCTTATATGGTTACAAGAATATCTTTGAGTATATACATAAGGAAAGTAGGATAAACACAAATGTGGAAATAATTATTCTAATCCGTATCATCCTCCTGCAAGCCAATGGAGAGACGAATAGTGAGCTAGTAACGCAAGATGCTCAATCGTGGTGCCAGCAGAGCTTTCGTGAGAGCATCAACTATTTGATCTTTTGTGGAGATGTAAGCAATTCAAATTTGTTGTGTGGCCACCCATTCACGGACAAAGTGAAAATCAATTTCTAAGTGCTTGGATCACGAATGAAATACCAAATTTTTTTAGAGATAAGTCGCACTAATGTTGTCACACCATATTGTGGGTGGATCGGTAGGTGGAACGCCGAGCTCTGGTAAAACAGAATGAAACTAGAGCGTCTCAGACGATGCGGTAGCCATATCACTGTCAGCAATGCAAAGCTGAAAATGTGCCATATCCTGGCTTATTGCAACCCCTCCCAATCTTTTTCAAGCTTGGAAACATATCTATGGACTTCATATAAGGATTACCCAAATTAAGAGGTAAAAATGTCATATTTGTAATCGTTGATCGCTTTACCAAGTATGCTCACTTCCTTCCATTGAGTCATCCTTATACTTTTGTGGTGGCCGCTCAAACATTCATGGATAGGGTGTTCAAACTCTAAGGAATGCCAATATTTAAAAATGGTTTTTTTAAGGAATTGTTTAAATTGTAGGGAACTAAGCTACACTATTCGACTATGTACCACTCTCAAACTGATGGTCAGTCTAAGAGGTTGAATAGGTGTTTGGAGGACTACCTAAGGTGCATGGTTCAGGGACATCCAAAGTAATGGAGTCAACACCTTGCAATGGAAGAGTGGTGGTACGTACAACACCAATTATCATTCTAGTCTCAAGATCACTCCTTTCCAAGCACTGCATGGCCATCCTCCCATGGTGTTTTCGATACCAAATCCTCAAGCAACAACCATTAGAGTAGTAGAGGACCGACTTCAAGCTCAACAACAACTGTTTGATCAACTGCAGCATAACCTCAGTAAGGCATAAAACCGACAGGAGGTACAAGTTGACAAACACAAGACAAAAAGGGTATTTGCAGTAGAGGATTTGAGTCTACCTCAAGGTACATCCCTACAGGCAATCCACATTCTCCAATAGGACTCATCCTAAGCTGTCCCCAAGGTATTATGGTCCATTCAACATCCTCAATTGCATTGGAGCACTGGCATACCAGCTAGACCTTCCCAAAGACTCTCACATAAACTTGTGTCACATGTATCATTGCTGAAAAGGTCAATTACTCCAAGAATCTCCATTCGAGCTAAGTTAAGGAGGAATGAAGATGGCCCCATTAAATATTCTGGCCAGCAGATTCATGAAGAAGAACAATACAACAGCTACTGAAGTTGTAGTCCATTGGTCACACCAGAATGGAACAGATGATAGTTGGGAGGATTAAAAGGACTTTAATGACAAGTTCCCATGATTCTAGTCTTGAGGACAAAACTGATTTCATGGTAGGGGATTGTAACAATGGTGACCAAAATAGCTATTTTCCTTATGAATTGCGTTTAGTTTTAGTTAATTAAAGGAGGGATTGTAACATAGTCCGGCTATGGATCTGAGAGCTCAATCTCTCATATCCATATGAGAGATTTCATGTATTCATCATCTTTGGTAAAATCAAGTCCACCACGGAGACATTCATAAACAGCTCTACCATAATTTTTAGCGGATAAGCCCAGTTTCGGTTTAATAGTACAGCCCAATAGGGGGCGACCGTACTTGTTCAATTTATCTCTCTCAACTTGAATCCCGTAAGGCGGACCTTGGAAAGTTTTAGAATAAGCAGGAGGGATTCACAAATCTTCCAGACGTAGGGCTCGCAGGGCTTTAAACCCAAAAACATTACCCACAATGGAAGTAAACATGTTAGTAACAGAACCTTTCTTCAAAAAGGTCTAAGGGGTAAGCTACATAAGCAATAAGGGCCGTCGAATTGTTAAGAAAAGAATCCTACGGTTGGAAAAAGAGGAATGAATGCAGGGGTAAAAATGAAAAATCAAGTTTGGAAACTTCTGGAGGGAAGAGATGGAGGTGAGAGTGAAAATATAGGGAAAAGATTCCCAAAGAAGTTATTATTTTTCATATTTTTTAAACAACTTTACATTTTTCCTAATTTTAATTTAATGCATATAACTAATTCTAGAGTGATCAAAATGATTTTTCTTCTCCACAAATGTTGTTTGTTTTAATTTTTCGAATTCATTGACATCAATCTTGATATACTTCATTCGATTTTTACAGAAAAATTCTGAATTTGTACTCTAGTATTATGCTCGTCTTATGATATCAATTTTTCATGACATGAGATAATATTCATGTCAAATGAAAAGACAATATGTTATAACTTACTTATAAAATATTCGATTACTAAATCTTATTTCTCACATATTTTCTTCTTCTTCTATCACATGATTATTTCATTATTTCTTGTTTACTCTTAATGATTTTTATGTTAATATTTTGTTATTGTTAGGTCCTTTTTATGGCATTGTTATGGTCCTATTATGTCGTTATTATGTTTCTTTTATGAAATCGTAACATACATATAACACTAACATAACATTTCGAAGCTTATGATTTCTGTGTATAACTTATATATACAATTGTGTAATTGAGTTATTAGGTCCTATTTATGTCATTGTTATGATCCTATTATGTTGTTATTATGTTTCTTTTATGACATCATTACATAAATATAACATACATATAACACTAACATAACATTTTAAAGCTTATGATTTCCGTGTATAACTTATACAATTGTGTAAATGAATTATTATGTCCTCTTTATGTCATTGTTATATTCCTAATACATCATTGTCATATTGTTATTTTATCACTGTTATGCCATTGCTGTTATCATTGTTATGTTCTTAACATGTCAATGTCATGTTCTTGTTATATCATTATTATGTCCTAGTTATATCTTAATAATCTTAATGGTGGTATAGTATATTTGCTTATGACACATGGGTTAAAACCCTTCTCACAAATTTCCACATCATCATTCATTTTTTAAATCAAAATTCAGTTATTTACTTTCATTTCATTAAATGTTGAATGCTCCCAAGTTAAATACCTTATGAATGCAATTATAAATACTTTAATGTCAAAATATATTGTTTTGACACAAATTTTATATGAATAATATAATTTTAAGTTTTAATATTTTATAATTAATAAGAAAAATAAAAAATCTTCCATATAAAAATTTGATTGAAATTTTTTTCTTAATCTATTTTCTAATAAATATTCATTTAATTATAGTTTATTATATATTATAAACATGAAAAATAATAAAAATGTGCATTTATGAGAAGTATGGTCCACTAGATCACGAGTTAATATTATTATATGAGTTATAAATGTTGTGGAGTCTTTATTTTGTATATCGGTTGGAGAGCCATTGTCGTGTAGTTAAAATATGAAGGGCGTTTTGCTATAGACATTTATGTTGTGGAGCTATACGAGCTAATTAGCTATACAACTTGGGTAGTTTCGAAATAGTAGCGAGGTTTATATGGGATGACATCGAGAAGCAGGTGATGGTTTAAGAGAAGAATATGATTTTGGGTATAACGAATACATGGTTCTCATCCATGACTGAATTCTAGATATTCAACACCAACACGATATAAAGATATGAATTTGGATTTAAAACATGTGTGTCTATCTGGTGAACACTCCAGTGCTCCCACTAAAAGTGGGAGTACCGGATACTCCCAGTAGCGTTTATGCTATCTAGATTGGTATTTTCATTGAACTGAACTTTTAAAGTAATAGATTTAATCTTAATAAGTCTAAATTGAGCTTAGTTGAAATTTTTAGTCATCATAGTATAAGATTATACCTAATGTTCTTTAGATTTCCTTCTATAGCGATATTTTTTCCCGATATGATAGATCATCAGGTCTACCAAATTAGTTTTTCGTTCAAATCGCTCTATGTATCTTTTAACGACATGTAGATTCTTAACCTCAAAAAAAAGATTTTAAAAACATATCTGTTTGAAATGAAACATGCATGTAATGTTACCTGTCCCTAAACCCAATGGTCTTAAAAAAATAAAAATTGAATGATTACTATTATTACAATAAAATCCCGACTAGCGAGTCGGGTACAAAACTAGTTAATCTTAATAGTCATATAATAGTTTGGAGGCAAATATAGAGATATATAAAAACATATATGCATTATATAAACAATGATACATTCAAGTTATAATCAATCTTGAACAAAGTACATAGTAATAATTAAAAATCTTCATATGCAGGTGTTTCTTTGATGACTTCTTAGTTGACTTTGTCGTCTTTGTATGAATCTTCTTAACTCGTAAAAGAAATTCTTCTTCTTTTTTCTGCTTCTTCTTCTTTGCGCGCACCTTTCAAGACACATATAACACACATATAGTAGCCATATAACATACATATAATAGTTCGACAACACATTATACATAGAACCGTCATAACACATAAATAACACTTCCGTAAAATATACATAGCACATACGAACACAAATATCATATAACTTAACGACATTAAATATATCATATGCGAGAGGCAGAAAACATACATATATCAAGCATGTATTGTACACATAACATGCGAGGTGTTAACTTTATTAATACCTAACGTTTGGAAGAAATCTCATTTTGGTACACATCGTTTCAAAAATTTCATTTCAGTCATTATTGTTTCAGAAAATCTCGAAATGGTATTTCCGACCAATTCCGTCCAGTTTTTCTGTTAAGTGCTAACGTGGTAGTTGAGTCACACATCCCAGTAAGCAAAAATAATAATAAAATAATAATTTTATTACTTTAAATTAATAATTACCTTTTTATTAAAATAATTAATGTTTTAATATAAAATATATTTTTTGCCCAATTTTTTTCCTCTCCTCTTCTCTCTCCTCCCACCTAAAAAATTCATATATGTCTAAACGTTTCAGGGTTTCACTATTAAACGTTTTGCCACTTTTTCATTTTGGTACTTTTTGTTTACAGATCTGAGGTTTTTGGTAATTTTTGTTTGTAGATTTAAGTTTTTTTTATATATTTTTTCACCTTCGACCCTCATTCTTCTCCCCTCCCTCCCTTGCCCCTTTGCTTCCTCCTCCCTCCGCCTCTCCTCTCTTCCGTCTCCCCTATACTTCCTCCTACTTTCTTCATTTGCCTCTCCTCTGAATGTTCCTTATACCTCCTTCCTCTGTCACGCCTCTCTTCCTACTTTCCTCTATCTTCCTTTCTATGTCCTCCCTCCTCTCTTCCTCCTCCCCCTCCTTCCTTAGAAACTTAGATCTGAGCTTTTTAGGAGAATGGGGGAAGGGAGAAGAGAAGAGGAAGGAGAGGTGGAAATGGAGGGAATGATGAAGAGGGGAGAGGCAAAAGGAGGAGGTAAGAGAAAGCATAGTGGTGAAGGGAGAAAGTAGGAGGAAGCATAGGGAGAAGAGAGAGAGGAGAGACGGAGGAAGGAGGAAGCAGAGGAGGAAAAGAAGGAGGGTAAGAGGGTTGGAGGTGGAAAAAGTACTAAAAAAACTCAGATCTACAAATAAGAAGTACCAAAATGAAGTGGTGAAACGTTTAGTACTGAAACCGTGAAACGTTTTGATATATATGTATTTTCGAGGTGGGAGGAGAGAGAGAAGGAGGAGAGAAAAAAATTGGAAAAAAATATTTTTATTTTTTTTATTTTTAATTAAAAAGGTAATTATATAATAAAATAACAAAATTTAATATTAAATAAATGAAATTATTATTTTATTTATATTTTAGCTGACTAGGATGTGTTACTTAGCTGGCACGTCAACACTTAACAAAAAAGTTAACACCTCCATAACATGCATAACACAAACATAACATGTGTATAAAATGAAGATAAACACACAAAACAATAACATACAATATATAGATCTAGAGTTTAGAACCACAAAAACCTAATAGATTTAGATTTAGATTTTTTCAAACTTGATAGATCTAGATTTTTTTAAAGAGGGAGGTATATGAGAGACAGAAAGAAAATATACATATAACATGCATAACACAAACGTAACATATCTATAATATGAAGATAAACACACAAAACAATAACATACAACATATAGATCTGGAGTTTAGAACCACAAAAAAAAAAACCTAATAGATCTAGATTTAGATTTTTTCAAACTTGATAGATCTACAATTTTTTGAAGAGGGACGAAGGTTTGAGTCAAAGTTGAAGTTTGTGTTGGAATTTCTTCTTAGTGCATCAAATGATAGAAACATGAAGAAACTATAGGGCAGAAAACAGACACATAACATAAATATACTAGACATATAACATACATAACACATGTATAACATAAACGTGAACTAGCAATATATGAGACACAAAACAACATAGATAAGTACATAAGTACCTTTTTAGTAAAAAAAGACGTCTCCTCTTTGCTGATTTTTCTGAATAGCTTCGTGTTTCGTCTGGGATAGCTTCTTTTTCTATGGTGTAGAGTTTGAACTTGAACTTACCTTCTTTGATGGTGGAGTTAGAGCATCCTCCGTTGACGGCGGAGCTTGAGCTTGGGCATCTTCTGTGATGGTTGAGGTGGAGTTTGAGCCATAAAAATGATAGTGATGTGTGGAGAAGAAGATAAACAAGTTATAGAGAAGGGAGAGAATCAAGTGAGAGAAAACTTTCTAGATATTTTGAAATTAGGAGAGAGAATAAGAAGTTTTTTTCTTGTAATATATTGAAGGAAGATCTAAATTTGAAAATTAAACATTTCTTTATTTTTGGACCAACTTCTCGTCACTACCCCTGAAATTCTCCCAGCCGTCAGATTGCATGGCTAGCCGAAATGAATTTGGAGCGCTATAGTGAAAGTGATTGTAACAATGATGGCCAAATTATGGGAATGGGTGGAATTCTTCGCAAGGGTGAAAATGGTTGGTAGGGTTGATGGTAAGGGTGCAACGCTAAAGGGCAGATGACATTATATCTCAGCTGCAGCTGAGATGTCAATCCTGCGGTTGGGGATTCATCTCTGATAATTTCTTCATCCTACGGCTGAAATTAATGCGGGGGCATATTTGAGAATTTTTGCAGAAATTTTGAATTTCAAAATTCAAATCTAATTTTATCCTCATCTTATCTACCTTTCCCCTAAGTATCATTTCATTTTCAAAACTTCTCCTCTCTCCTTTCAATATGCTCTCCAAGTGGGATTGTCAATCTCTTCCTCATCTCTTCTTCTGGATCCAAAGTTAGAGCAAAAAAACAACAGAAGAAACTCAAAACAACCATGCACATCATTTTCTGGTAAGTTTTTTGTAGTTATTTTTGGTTTAATATGACTTTTTGGGTCTGTTCTTGCTACATCCTGGGTTCGTAATGGGTTTGTTCTGACTATTTTGGGGCTGTTCTTGCTATATCCTGGGTTCGTAATGGGTTTGTCTTGGGTTTATTTGGGTCTGTTACGGGTTATTCGTTCTAAGTTTGTTTTGGATCTGTTTTGGGTTCGTCTGTTATGAGTATTTTTTGCTATGTTATGGATTTGTTCTGGGTATGTTCTAGGTTTATTTGGGTTTGTTATGAGTCTGTTTTGGATTAGTTCTAGATATTTTTTTTGTTTGTTCTATGTTTATTTAGGTTTGTTTTCAGTATGTTCTTGGTTTGTTTGGGTTGTTCATTTTGAGTCTGTTTTTTGTTCTTTCGCTCTAATTTTTTCTAAGTATGTTTGGATCTATTGTAAGTTTATCTTCGTTTTGATGGTTTATTTTTGTTTCTATGTCATTTTTTGGTTTGTTATGGGTTTATTCTAGGTTTGTTATGGATCTATTCTGAGTTTAATTGTGTTATAAGGGTTTTTGTAGTACGGATGAATCGCAGTAGCTTTCAACCATGTTTCTTTCATCAAATCTACTTCATGAGTAAGGAGGAGAGGGAAAGCATCCATTTGTGGAAGGATCGAGGAATTTCGATACGGATGAGGAGCCAAATTAGATGACGACTTTAGGAAAATGTTCATTGTAAATTTGAGTATTAGTAGTAACAATGTCATAAGAGTGATGTAACAATGTCATATTGGTTACATAACATACACATAGCGGTCATATAACTATGTCATAAGAGTGATGTAACATAAACATAAAACTTATATAACGAGGTAATTTTAGTTACATAACATACACATAGCTGTTATATAACGACGTTGTAACATAAATATAAAAATTATATCGCAGTTTTACGGATATGATATGGATGTCATATGGATGTGTGATATGTATGTTCTATATCAATTCTATATATGTTACGTGTATGTTAGTTTTCAAAATCATTGATGTAGATGTTTTAGTTTTCAAAATCGATGATGTAAATATTCTTCACAAATGAATAACAAATTTTAAGATTAATCTAATAATTTCACTATGCATATTATCTCCTTCGTTTAATTCAAGTTGATGGGCCTAGCCCGACGAAGTCCAAAGGCCCACATGACGGCCCACGAGGCAACCCACATGGTAGCCCGAACACAGCGGTTAGGACTGGGGGCCCGGACTCAGGCGGTAAATCAGATGGGCCGAACAGGCAGGCCCAGGAGGTGGAGTAAGGCCCAAAGCGATGGCCCAGCTCGGCGGCCTCCTAGGGTTACTCGGCGACACTTAGGTTTCCAAGGCAGAGCGGACACGTGTCAACATCCCACGGGAGCCACAAACGAGTGGCTAAGATTCAGCCTTGACAACCAAGGCAGGGGTACTATAAATACCCCCGTACACCCTATTAACCAGAGGACAACACTTTTACCCAGCGGACAAACGCTCCGCGGTACGTTACTCACCTCCCTCTCCCATTCCTTAAACTGATCGCCTCCCCTTTTCCTTGAACTGACTACCCCTCACGCTACTTACGAGCTACAACACTCCGCGAGGACCAACAAGCTTGGGCCTCCATTATTGGGCCAGGCGACAAGGCTGGAACAATTGGCGCGCCAGATAGGGGGACGGTCAGGCGACTTTTCAAGGCGAATGGCTTCGTCAGCGATGCCCACTCTGATGGGCGAGGATGGCGAAAGAGGAGATGGAGTAACACCCGTCAAGTATGTCAACCCAGGTTCTCGAGCAGACCCAAACCTCACAAGAAACATGGAGCGCGAATTCGAGGGCGACTCGGAGTCCCAGAGTACTATTCCAACCGGCGATGCCTATGAGCTGTTGGAGCAGCGATTTCGATCCCTTGAGCAACAGAATGCTGAGCTCACACAGATGTTGAAAACGGTGATCGCTCAGCAAGCTCAAGCTCTCAGGGCCAACACTCAGGACAGGCAATCGCCACAGGACTCCCATTTGGAAGCGTTACAGCAATTCCTCCCTGCTACTCAAATCTCCCCTGCACAGATGGCGGTTCGCCAACCTCTGTCCAGGGCGATACTCGCCGAGCCACTACCTAAGGGGTTGGTTCCGCCCAACCTAGATAGGTATGTAGGTACTGGCGACCCAGACGAGCATTTGCAAGCCTTCCAGATCGCCATGCAAATGCAGCAGGCCGGCGACGCCGCATATTGCAGAGCTTTTCCGGCGACATTGGGAGGGCGAGCCAGGGAGTGGTACATGAATCTACCAGAGGGCATCATAACATCGTGGGAGGGCTTTGCGAGGATCTTCTCACAGAAGTATGAGTGCAAGAAAACAAGGACGGTCCCGTTGCAAGCGCTGGTGAGCTTGAGGCAAAAGCCGAACCAGTCGCTGAAGGAGTTCTTTGATGAATGGACTGGGGTCGTCCAATCCATCAAGAGGGTAGATCATGAAATCGCTGCGGCAAGTTTATTCCAGTCGACTCATAACGGCAGGCTGCGGGAGTCGCTGCTACAGGTGGCTCCGAAGTCGCTATCCGACTTGGAAACCAGAGTACACAAAATTATTTTGATTGAGGAGCAGTTAGCAGAACCTTTACATGGAGCGGCGAAGATGGAAGAAAAGCCCGTTACAGGGAACAAGCAGGCCAAAGGGCAGCCCTCCGAGACACGGCCATACGGGAAATATCGCCCAGGGGAGCAAAGGCGTTACCAAGAGAAAGGATACCCAGGGGAGCATAGGGGTTATCAGAGAGAGGATATCAAGAGGAGAGGGCAGATTATACACCCCTCTCAGAATCGCGAAGAAAGATTCTGCTGTACATGCAGCATAAGGGACACCCCATCAACTGGCCGGGGCCAATGTTCACCCCGGCGGATCAGCGAAGTCGCCAAAAGTTTTGCGATTTCCATGACTCTCATGGGCATACCACTGAAGACTGCAGGGAATTGAAAAATGAAATCGAAAGGTGGATAAACGAAGGACGTCTCAGGGATTTCATTGTCAGCTCAAAGCGGAAAAACAAGCCGCAAGAAGATGATCGCCGAGGACAAGGAGAATCACAAGACAAGAAGGGTGATGTTTTCACCCGACTTAAGGAGCCTATGGACAATGAAGATAGCAAGAAAATGCCTCGACCTGAGGTAAACCACGTTTATCAAACCATTTTCGGTGGGGAAAGTTGCCCGACAAAGAAAGTCAAAAAGGAGGAAACAAAGGAGGTGATGATGATAGACCAAGTCAGTCGCCCAACGTTGGGATTCTCGGAAGAAGACATGGCCAGGGTAGGAGGCCCAAGTTTGGAGGCGATGGTGATTCAAGTAATCACACACAATAGCCGAGTGGAGCGAGTGATGGTTGACGAAGGAAGCTCTGCGGACATTATTTTATGGGAGCTGTACAAAAAGATGAACCTGCCAGCTAGCTTGCTCAGGTAGACAAAAACTACCATCTCAGGATTTTCAGGACACACAGTTCCCATCAAGGGGATAGCCACGATGGCAATAACCATTGGGGATGGAGACTTGCAGGTCACCCGATCCATCGACTTCCATGTCATGGATTGTCAATCCACGTACAACATGATCCTAGGGCGACCTGCACTCGCCGCCTTCCAAGCGATCTCCTCCCCAGTGCACCAAGTACTGAAGTTCGCTACTAATGAAGGGATAGGTTTCGCCTGGGGACACCCGGACATCGCCAGAAGGTGTTACAGGGCGGCGACTAAAAGCACGTGCCTCACCATAAGCTTGGAGGCGGAGAATGAAGGAGAAAGAGTCGTTCCAGCAGAATCGGACGTCCCAATACCGCTGTTCGAAGAAGATGAAAGTAAGACAGTTCGAGTTTCATCCTACCTGAGCGATAACAAGAAACAGGAGTTGGTCAAGTTGCTCCAAGAGTTCTCGCACCTGTTCGCATGGTCACCAAGCGACATGCCAGGAATTGCTCCAGACATCATCAAACACTCTCTAGCGATCGAGCCCGGGAGTCGCCCAGTCCAGCAAAAGCGGCGGAACATCTGCAGAGAAAGGCAGCAGGCGGTGGCAAATGAAGTGGACAAACTTTTGAAGGCAGGGTTTATCAAAGAGGTACAGTATCCTGAGTGGTTGGCTAATGTAGTTCTTGTCAAGAAATCGTCAGGAGCATGGCGAATGTGCGTCGACTTCACCAACCTTAACGATGCTTGCCCCAAGGATCCGTACCCCTTGCCCAACATAGAGCAGCTGGTAGACGCAACGACGAACAATGAAATGCTGTCCTTTCTGGACATGTTCTCGGGATATCATCAAATACCTTTAAGCAAGCAAGATCAAGAGAAAACGGCTTTCATGACGCCCACGGCGAACTACTGCTATCGAGTGATGCCATTCGGGCTCAAGAATGCTGGCGCGACTTACCAGAGAATGATCGACAAAGTCTTTGTCAAGCAGCTCGGCCGAAACTTGGAGGCGTATGTGGATGACCTGCTGGTCAAAAGTAAGAGATCTAATGACCATCTTGGCGACTTAAGGGAAACCTTCAATACACTACAGGAGTATTCGCTTAGGTTGAACCCTTTGAAGTGCGTGTTCGGGGCAACATCAGGAAAGTTCCTAGGATACCTCATAACCAGGAGAGGAATTGAAGCTAATCCAGCGCAGATCGCGGCGATTACAGCGATGGCCCCTCCAAAGACTGTGAAGGAGGTTCAGGTTCTATCTGGAAGACTGACGGCAATCAATCGATTCATTCCCAGGATCGCCGACCGATGCGCTCCGTTCTTTGCGACTTTAAAGAATGCATCAAAGTTTGCATGGAATGATAAATGTAACAAGGCTTTTGAAGAGCTAAAGCAGTTTTTAATTACCCCTCCTGTACTTGCATCTCCGAAATCAAATGAAGATTTATTTCTCTATATCGCGATCTCTCCAAAGGCAGTTAGTGCGGTCTTAGTTCGAAGAGAGGACAAAGCCGAACACCCTGTTTTTTATACAAGTAAAACCTTGGTCGATGCTGAAACAAGGTACCCGGCGATAGAAAAAATGGCATACGCTGTGGTCTGCGCGGCCAGAAAGTTGCGACCATATTTTCAGGCACACACAATACATGTGCTCACGAACCTTCCGATTAAGAATGCGTTAAGATCTATGAGCATGGCAGGGCGATTAGCTAAGTGGGCGATCGAGCTAAGCGAGTATGACATTCGATACCAACGCGAACGGCGATCAAGGCCCAGGTCCTTGCTGACTTTGTAGTCGAAGGTGCAGTACAAGAAGATACCGAGGAAGGCGATGAATGGACGTTATTCACAGATGGCGCCTCGAGTAAAGGAGGGTCAGGCGCAGGGATAGTCCTAAGGTCTCCTGGGGGGATCCTCCACGAGGTCGCATTGCGATTCGCAACCAATCGAACCAACAATGCAGCTGAGTACGGGGCATTAGAGGCTGGCTTGCGAATCGCTAAGAGTATGGGAGTTACTAACATCAGAGTTTTCTCAGACTCGGCGATAGTAGTCAACCAAGTTAATGGGAGCTTTGAGGTAAAGGAGGAGTCGCTCCTCCCTTATTTCGATGAGGTAAAACTGCTTATATCAGAATTCAAGAAGGTGGTTATATCCCAGATTGCTAGGGAGGAGAATTGCCACGCGGATGCATTATCGAAACTAGCAACGGCGACTGATTTTGAAGAAGGGCGAATGGTCACAGTGGAAAAAGAAACAAGGAGGAAGCAGTGTTTTCACGTGATTAACGGAATTGGGAAAAGCGACTGGCGAACGCCTATTATTCAATACTTGGATAACGACACTGTACCAAGTGACCCGTTAGAAGCGACCAAGCTCCGGCGAAAAGCAGGGAGGTGTACTATAATAGGGGGAGAGCTGTATCGGAAATCAGCTATGGGTCCATACTTGCGATGCCTGGGAGAGGAGGATGCAGCTTGGGCCCTAGAGGAAGTACATTCAGGAGTATGCGGTACTCACTTAGGAACAAGAAGTTTGGAAAGGAACTTAATATACCAGGGCTTCTATTGGCCAATAATGAGAAAGGAAGCTGGCGACCTGGTGAAGAAATGTCACAAATGTCAGGAATTCGCAAGTTATCACAAGTTGCCCGCAACAGCGCTCCAGGCGAATGTCAGCCCGTGGCCATTCGCGAGATGGGGGATGGATATCCTAGGCCGATTTCCGGAAGCTTCCGGGAAAAGGAAATTCCTTATCGTGGCAGTTGATTATTTCACCAAGTGGGTCGAGGCAGAGAAGCGGTGGCAAGTATCACCGCCAAGCAGATACAGAAGTTTGCATTTAAAAGTATCGTCACCAGATTTGGTATACCAGAAAGTATTATATGTGACCATGGAACTCAGTTTGACTCGCAGGTCTTTAAAGAGTTTTGTGATGACCTGAGGATAAATCTGAGATTCGCTTCGGTCGCCTATCCACAAGCTAATGGACAAGCAGAGGCGGCTAATAAGCTTATTCTACAAGGATTAAAGAAAAGAGTGGATGGCTGTAAAGGCGTATGGGTCGAGGAGCTTGATCATGTACTATGGGCTCACCGAACGGCTTATAAAACGGCGACAGGGGAGACTCCCTACACATTGACGTACGGGACTGAGGCGGTCCTTCCGGTAGAAATCTCAATCCCATCTATCCGAATACAGGAATACAGGGATGAGGTCAACGAACAAGAATTGATGCTTAACGTAGATATGATTGAGGAAAAAAGAGAAAAGGCACAGATGCGGCTGATCGCTGAAAAGGAGCAATTAGCCAGGCGGTACAATTTAAAGCTCCGACCACATCACATCGCGCTCAATGACTTAGTGCTGCGAAAGATCTTCAGGCCGGCGGTCGGGGCGGCCAAGCTCAACCCCGGATGGGAAGGCCCATACAGAGTACGGCGAGTGGTAGGGGCCAACACCTTCAAACTAGCAGAGTTAGATGGAGCAAAGATCCCCAAAACTTGGAACTCCATGCATCTCAGGCGATATTATGATTAAAAAGACACTTGTAACCAAGGCTAGTTCTTAAGGCAACTAAGGGCCCTAATGATTGAATCTAATATATGTCTTCGCGCCATCAAATTTATCATGTAAGACCTAAGGGCATTGGGATCGCTATGTAAGACCTAAGGGCATTAACAAATCGCTGTGTAAGACCTAAGGGCATCAAATTTATCATGTAAGACCTAAGGGCATTGGGATCGCTATGTAAGACCTAAGGGCATTAACAAATTGTTGTGTAAGACCTAAGGGCATCAAATTTATCATGTAAGACCTAAGGGCATTGGGATCGCTATGTAAGACCTAAGGGCATTAACAAATCGCTGTGTAAGACCTAAGGGCATCAAATTTATCATGTAAGACCTAAGGGCATTAACAAATCGCTGTGTAAGACCTAAGGGCATCAAATTTATCATGTAAGACCTAAGGGCATTGGGATCGCTATGTAAGACCTAAAGGGCATTAACATATCGGTATAACATCTAGTTAATGATGAAAAGAAGCAAAGTGATTAAGAAAGGTGTAATAAGACAAAAAAGCCAAAGATTGAAAATTCACGAGGAAGAGTTTCGTAAGACAGTTTTTACAAAAAAAACAACAACAACAGGTTGACAGCAGGTTGACAGCGGGATCATGGGTCTTTGGCACCGGAGCCCTTCTGGCCAGCTTTGGAAGAGTCAGCGGCGGAATTGAAGTCCTTGCCGCTGGTCGAGGGGGCTTGATCAGATGATGGCGGCTGAACCTCTGATCCATCGAGATTCAGAGCAGGCAGGCCACGGCTGAGGCGAGTGGCCGCCACATATTCGGCATCTGCCACCACTATCTCCCGCTCCAAGCGAGCAGCATCTCGAAAATAGGCCTCCTCCTCGGCATCGGGAAGGTCGGGAACCCCAAAGTTATAGCGATTGAGACCTCGAAGAACGGCTCGAACCATTTTTCGCCCTGGCCAGCCCTTGTTGGGAAACAGCTCGTAGAACTCATTACGACAGCTGCGCATTACTACGCGCATACTCTCGCCGAGAGCATGAGTGTAATAAGCCACAGTCTCATCGTACTGAGCCTTGGCAGCAGCAAGATCACGATCCGCCGCCGACTCAGCCGCCAGAGAGTCATTCAGCAGCTCCTTAGCTCTGTCCCTTTCGGCGGCTATCTCCTCCACCTGAGCAACCTTGACACGAACCTCATCCAATTCAGGCTTCAAGGGCGACAATGTGCTTATTAGCAGATTGCAAGTCCTCCTGGACGCCCTCCATCTGGGAAATCCGCCCGGTCGCCTCAGCCAGGCTTTCCTTCAGAGACTCAGCAGCAGAGGTCGCTGCATCTGCCCGTCGCTAGGATAAAAAGACAAACGAACAAACAGCAACGTGCGGGTTTAGCAAGGATCGTAAGGTGGCAAGTCGGGAAAAAGTATATATAAAAGGGGAGAAAGAAGAGGCAGACGAGTAAATACCTTCTCCTCGTTATGATAACGGGTGAGATCCATGCGCAAAGAGCGCAGATTCTCAACATCCTCCTTCAGCCTCCGATTCTCCTCCTGCATGTGTTTACATGCAAAGGAAAGATCGCCGAGCTCGGCCACGGCCTAGGCAACCAAACAAATGAAGGGGGTAAGAAGCAGCGAGCAGAGCTAGGGAAGCAGGACAGAGCAAATTGACTTCGCATTCCATAAATACCTGAAGGAGGCGGCAGGAAGTCGCCCCATGCAGGTCCGTAATCTCCGAGCCCTCACCAGGAGCGGTCACCCCCTCGTAGACACCTCGAGAGAACTCCTCCGTGATGTCACTCGCCATCCGGGGCGATATGTGGGATGCCACCGGATGAACGACGGTGAAGTAGGGAAGGCGAAAGGGACCCTCACCTTCGCGACCAGCAGGAGCAGGGCGATCAAAGAGGGTGTTAGCTCGCTCTGTCCAGCTGGCCCGGCGGGCACGGTCGGTGTTGACAGGAGGCGGGCGAGAGTGGTCGCGAGCAGGCTCGGTGGGACGAAGATCAAGCTCCGGAGCTGGCGTAGACTCGGGATGCTCCGGATCCCGGGGAAGGGGAATAGGTTCGTCGGAAGGTAGGAGTCGTCATATGAGATGACGTTCCCGTCGGCAGGATGCTCTAAGGGCTCCCTCGCAGACGGATTGTCATGCGCCAGAGGCGATTGGCGACGAGAGCGGCGGAGGGGAGTTTCAGTCTCAGCATCGGCATCCTCCACCTCTATCACGGGTGGAGGCGGCGGCGGTGGATTGCTGGAGCCCTCACCGGCCTTTCTCCTCGGCTTGGAAACCCCAGCTTTCTTCTTCCTCTTTGAAGAAAGGAGGCTTTCATCCGTCTCAACCGCCTTCCTCTTCCCCTTAGATTTCTCGGGCGAAGGTTGGGCAGAAGCAGGGGTGACGGGGGCGGCCTCAGAGCGGCTGGGACGAGTCTCGGCGACAGGACCACGCGCGGTGGTACTAAGGAGGCACCCAGCGAGGCTTACGACACCTAGGAAAGGTACATCCAAAGATTAGTATAAAAAAAGGGGGGAAAGAAAAGAAAGCACAAAAAGGCGACAATATAAAGGTTATACGTTCCTAAGGGTTTGGCTACGACGACTCAATCACGCAAGATGAACGGCGACAGCTAGGAAGGGAGGAAAACAATCAGCACCGCCTAAGACATAAAGTATACCTCCTCGTATTCCCGCCTGGGCAGTCCGCAGGCCAGAAGTGGTGGATAGATGATGGCAATCAAGAAGGATCTGGCGACGAAGGAGTATCTCATCAGGAGTAGGATCAAGCTCGGCGTTGAAAGAACTCACGTCACCAGAAGACCAGGATGAAGGGAGCAGCGAAGCCCAATGGCGATCCGTGTCGCTGGGGCGGAAGTAGAAAAACGAATGGTACCATGTAGGGCGAGGTTTCGGTGATGAGTAAGTGCCCTTTTGTGTAAGATCAGCTCGGCGAACGAAACTGATGCCATTAGAGGTGTGCTTGGCATAATGAATTAATTGAAACAACCGAAGAGTGGGGGCGATCTTCTTGGTCGCACAGCTGCATTCAAAGGCAGAGGCTGTAGCCCAACACCCGACGTTAAAGGCGCCGAGAGAAGCGCCAAAGCACTCAAGCAGGGCGACCGTGAACGAGGATGGCGGAAGGCGAAGGCCATTGGTGAAGGCCTCGGTCCAGACGTCGTGCCACCCTGGCGGGAAATTGCCAATAGTGGAAAGCCGAGAGGCCACGGCGAATTCCCAGGTAGACGGCAGCATGGCGAACGGAAGAACGCGGGCGATCTTCTCCACCGACCCTGAAGGAAAGTAACCGGGCCGATGACCGTGCGCTCGTCACAGGTAGCTCTTCCCCACATAGATCGCCAGTTGCCAATGGAGTAGGAGCCGGTGACTCTAGTCGCCTCAGGATCAATCTCGACCCCATGACGGGCCCGCTCGAATCCTTTTTGGTGGGGACCCCAAAAAGGCAGGACAGGAGATTCATCAAAATTCTCCTCTGCTACGTCGGAAATTTGGGCAGACGAGGTTTCGGCTGTAGATGGAGGGTTTAAGGGTGCCCGTTCAGGGGAATGACTGGAAGAAGAAGGAGAGGACGAAGAGGAAGATGAAGGAGAGGGTGAAGAATCGGTACCAGCGGAATAGGAATGACTTTGGTTCTGGCTATCGGAGGCGGAATCCATGGTTCAAAAGAAAAAAAAACAACAAGAAGCAGAAAAGAGAAGGAAACACACGGCAGGACGGCAATGGGAGTGAGAAAGTGGGGAAGAGTCACGTACCAGGTGGGCGTCGGGGGGCTCCAGACATCTGAAAAATGGCAGGAAGGGATAAACGTTTTCGGGTGATCGGAAGAAGGAGAAATGAACGTTTTTCGATCAACGGGGAAGGAGAAGATAGTGGAGGACTCGCCGGAAGGAGTAAGGAAGCAGTGGAGGCAAGAAGACTGTAAAAATGGGGAGTCAAGGTGTCAGAGAAGGAGTAAAAAAAGGAGGAAGACGGTAAGAAGGGGGTTTATATAGGAGTGCAATGAGCGGGAATGGAACCGTCGCGGTGAATGAGTGAGTCACACGCGCGGTTAAAAAGGCGTGTTGGCGGGAAGGTGAGCCGTCGCGACGTTTCATTGGGGGCACGCGCGGCTGAGATGATGTCTGAAGGGATAAGGTAATGATGGCTTTCTGGGCAATTACTAAAATACCCCGATTTCCCCAGCTTCTCCAGCAAGGTAGGGAGTAAAAGACCATGATGCCCTGAGCGGTAGAGAGGTGCGTGAAAAACTGGAAAGAAGGGGCGCGATAGAAAGCAGCGACAAAAGAGACAAGGCGATAAGAACCAAGACACCAAGGCGATAAGAACCAAGACACCAAGGCGATAAGAATCAAGACACCAAAGCGACAAAATGACAAAGCAACAAGGCGATAGGACAGCAATGCGATAAAGCGACACAACACAAGCGATCCGAGTCATAAGTAAGCCCTCAGCCAAGCAAAACTCGCATTAAGGGCTCGGGGGCAATTGATGGATCCTCTTACGGCGATCACGAGACGAGCGATCCGAGTCATAGGTAAACCCTCAGCCAAGCAAAGCTTGGCTAAGGGCTTGGGGGCAATTGATGGGCCTAGCCCGACGAAGTCCAAAGGCCCACATGACGGCCCACGAGGCAACCCACATGGTAGCCCGAACACAGCGGTTAGGACTGGGGGCCCGGACTCAGGCGGTAAATCAGATGGGCCGAACAGGCAGGCCCAGGAGGTGGAGTAAGGCCCAAAGCGATGGCCCAGCTCGGCGGCCTCCTAGGGTTACTCGGCGACACTTAGGTTTCCAAGGCAGAGCGGACACGTGTCAACATCCCACGGGAGCCACAAACGAGTGGCTAAGATTCAGCCTTGACAACCAAGGCAGGGGTACTATAAATACCCCCGTACACCCTATTAACCAGAGGACAACACTTTTACCCAGCGGACAAACGCTCCGCGGTACGTTACTCACCTCCCTCTCCCATTCCTTAAACTGATCGCCTCCCCTTTTCCTTGAACTGACTACCCCTCACGCTACTTACGAGGTACAACACTCCGCGAGGACCAACAAGCTTGGGCCTCCATTATTGGGCCAGGCGACAAGGCTGGAACACAAGTTATTGTATAAGTGTGTCCAATTGCATCTGTAAGTGTCCCGTAAACTTTGTATATAACCTTCATCGCAGTTTTACATATATGATATAAATGTCATATGGATATGTGATATGTATGTTCTATATCAATTCTATATATGTTATGTGTATGTTAGTTTGCAAAATCAGTGACATAAATGTTTTAGTTTTCAAAATATATGATGTAAATATTCTTCACAAATGAATAACAAATATTTATATTAATCTCATAATTGCACTATATAGCATATTATCGCCTTCGTTTAATTCAAGTTATTGTATAAATGTGTCCAACTGCATTGTAAGTGTCCTGTTTACTATGTATATAACCTTCGTCGCAGTTTTACGGATATGATATGAATGTCATATGGATGTCTGATATGTATGTTCTATATAAATTCTATATATGTTATTTGTATGTTAGTTTTCAAAATCAATGAGTAAATGTTCTTCACAAATGAATAAAAAATATGTAGATTGATCTCATAATTGCCTATATAGCATATTATCTCCTTCGTTTGATTCAAGTTATTGTATAAGTGTATCCAACTGTTACGTATAAGAATTTTGATGTCATACTCATAAGACAGACATAATAGAGACGTAAAGGTATATTCTTTTTTATCCAAAAATATATCAAAATTGATGTTATTAGACTCAAAAAATTAAAACAAACAACATTTGTGAAGAAAATTTTATGTTTTGAGCATTATTTAAATAGTTATGACAATAAAAAATAAATTAGTGAAGAAATAAAGGAAAGAGTCTGTCTGATGTGACAGACCTGAGATGGATGTCAGACAGGCTGGCGCCAATGTTACATTTTCCCAATTTTTCCAGCCCAAACCATCTGTGACAGACCTGCGATGAGGGTCCACACTTTCTACCATACCGAAAATGCCCCTAGCTCCTTTGGGCCCTCCTCTCTCCTCATGAAACGGCTAGATTTCGTCCAAATGTCATCCGACGGCTCTACACATCTCAGATGGAGCTGAGATAATAGGGTCTCTGCCCATTAGCCGGACAGGTAAAGGTGTTGTTGGTGGCGGCCATGATGACTTTTGAAGCTTTGGTACATTAACACTTGGCTTTATGTGATATTTTGGCTACGAGAACTTAGACTTTCATCTGAGTATCCAAAATTATATAGACTCGTTGATTACTACTATAGAATAAGCTTTCTTTTAGAGATCCTAAATGTGTTGGAGGTTAAAGTTGACAAGAAAGAAGCATCATCTAATCTTTGAGGCTAATACACTCACACAATGTGACCTTTTGACTTATTACACGTCTATACATAACATTTGCTAAATACAATAATGACATGAACTACCGATGCCTTTTTCAAAATTAGCATGCCGTCAGTTTTCGCACAAAATAATCCTACGTTGTCTGACAGAGTTAGCTGACTGTGTCCAAATTCTTACGTGGCACACGCCACGTCATATTAACTGATTTTTTTTCAATTCTTCATTTTCTTTCCTTCTCCCCCATTCCTCCAAATCCCTCCCCCAACTCGTTCGTCGGATCTTGACCGGAGGTGGAACCTCGTTGAGACCCAAAGCATCAACTTAAGATTAACAACAATATTAGCTTTGAATTTAAACAACCCATAACTAGAAGAGCTTGGAGATACCTTCTCCCATTTCCACCACCACTAGTACTACTATTCAAACCCCATCAAACCCTTCACAACGTTCTTCTTCTCACTGCTCCCCGAATCAGGCGAACAAAACGCCTCCCCCATTGTAGCCTCGGAAACCGCCGACCTCCCGTTGCCAGATCTGCGAGACGATGCCAGAAACGAGACCGCGAAGCCGCAATTATTCGCCAGCGCGGTGCTGCCTTCGTTGGAATCGCAATTGAAGCACTTTCCGAATACGTCGCTCGAAACTCCTGAATTCCCCGATTCCATAACCTCCGTCGTCATCGCCGCAATGTCGTCGTTCGCCGACGGAGGTGACGAGTCAGGGAGAGGGAAGGAATCAGCCTCGGGAGGGAAGTAGAGCGAGTCTAGGTCATCGAAGTCGATGCCGATATTGAAATTGTCGTCAAAATTGAAGGAATTCAACTTCATGTTAACTGTTTAAAGCTTTTACTATGCTTCTCTCGACACCTAATAAAACATAAAATTCAATTCGAAAAATCCGATCTAACCCCACAATCCAAAAAATCCAGATCCAAGAACAAAAAAACCTTGACCTGCGGATCCGGAACCAGACTTTGATCTACTTAGGCTCGAGGTTGTAGAGAATAGGGCATTCCTTAATCAGTTGTTGCCTCCTTAAAGAGCTCGACTTAGGGCATTCAGCGTAGACTTTTTCAAGTGCTTCAACTTGCTCCGTCGTGTACCTCACGTATTTCCCATTATCCGTCATGTGCTTCGTAATGCTCCCGCCACCGCCGCAGCTCGTCTTCTTGTGATGCGCCACCACCGTCGCCATTGATGAAGGGGGAAAACAGAGATTGGGAAAATAAGAGAAAAAAAAAAGTAAAAACAGAGATTTCTACGGATTTTGAATTTTGGATTGATGTTTGGTTTCGATTTGGTGCAGCTCTGTTTGTTTGAAGCCTACGGGAGGACTGTGAACTCGGTGAACGGAGCCATGGGGCTTCTCTCGAAGGGAACTGGCATGTTTGTCAAACGGCGGTGGAGACGGTGTTGTGGGGAGGGAGTTTGAGAACTATCCTAGAGCTTGTAGTTGGATCTGGATCTGGATCTGGATCTGGCGACCAGGCTTCCGATGAAGCGTCAGAGGTTGGAGTTGCCTATTCGGATATGTGGAAGCTGAGAGGCAGTGAGAATAAGGATCTGATCATAAGTTCGACTGGATTGTATCCGGGACAAGGTCGGCAGTAGCGGTAGAGTCACGCTGGTTTCGCTACCGTTGTTTGGAGGGGAAGATGGTGAAGGAGAAAGTGAGTCAAAATTATTTTTTAATTATTTATTTAAATTGTATTTTTCTATAATTTTTTAATTAAACATATTTTGCCAACACGTATTCAATTTGAATGCCACCAAGAATATTTTGTCAGCTCATACTAACAATTTCGGACAAAAGCTAACGACATGACATTTTCAAAAACGATGTCGATAGCTCATGTCATTCTTGTAATTCGACAAACAATGTGTATAGAGTCATAATAAGCCAAAAGGTCAATGCTATGTAAGGGTATTAAGCCTATTATTTTGTTATTTCCATTCTAAATCTCTTGGTGTCCATTAATTAGCCACTTAATTTATTGTTGTTAACTCACATTTACTAGTCAAAATTATTCTCAAGTAAGATATGCAAAATGATCTAAACTTATAAGATTGTTGTGATTTTGTGAATTTATTTGTTTGAGTAACAAGCTATCTCATCATAATAAACAAGTTACACGCAAATAATCTGTACAGGTTACATATCCTAATAACTTGTTATCTGACCATGTTATTACCTAGTTTTGATAACAGATTATTAAATAATAATCTACTTTAGATAACAAGTTACCACCAAACACCAAATAACTGGTTACCTAACTGACCATTGACCATTGACCATTCATTTGATCAAAATATCAAAGCAATTAAATGAGGGTTTAGGAGTGTATACAAAATCGAGTTTCAATTCCCAAACCAGCAGAGCCAAAACATAAAAGCAATAGACAAAGGAAAAAAGTCTGTTGAACCATTAAAAGATTATAGACAAAGGAAAAGTGTCGGTCAGAACCTATAGAGCAGTGAGATCATTTCCAGAGCTTGACAACCATGTCATGGCTGGTTGAAGCTACCAAACCACTAGCACTTGATACTGCCAAGGCTGTTACTCGTTTCTCATGTGCTTGAACTGTCATTGTCTTGTTCTCGGCCATGCTCCACAACTCCAGCGTCTGAAATAAATTAAACCAAAGTCAAGATCATGCAGTCACTTCCTTGCTTATTATTAACAAGGGAGGAAGTTGTATCAGTTATGCAGAAATTAGAACCAACTTTGATTGCATATCTCTTTAAATTAATACATCCAGTGCAGATTACTAGATGAGGAAATAGCAGAGTATCATTCAAGCAATCAAACTACGACTCGCCTCGTAACATCCAACAATTAGGACTGATGGACAGGTAGGATGAAAAGCACAAGTGTTAAACTTGTTGCCCGAGCTGCTTAACTCGTGAATGTACTCCCCTCTGCTCCCAGAGCCAATATTCCATACTCTCACCAAGTCATCACTGACAGAAGCTAGACACTCACCAGAAGGGTCCCAACACACAGAGTTTACTGCACTTTTATGACCCTGTAACAAGGATTGCAGATGAGCAGTCAAGAACATGGATCCATTACCTATACCAACCATATAGCTTAAACTACGTCCAACTTATGTAATTTATCTTCACACAGTCAAACAAAGCATAAGTTCATTTCAGGGGGATAGCCATCAAATCCATCTTCATTCCATTAACCATATCATAAGTCGTTAACCACTAAAATGGAGACTGCATTGTCAAACCTGCAGTTTGAGTCTGCAAACTTGAGATTCAACGTCCAGTATGTAAACCAGATTTTCTGCTGCTGCTGCGAGGAACATTCCATGGCGTGGTTGAAATCTCATCTTCATAGCACTCTGAATACAAAAAAATACAGCACAAATGCATTTAAAGCCGCAGTTGAAATCACATCTTCTGTGTGGTAAACGACACAGATTAAACAACGTAAAATTGACCAACAATCGAACTCATCTTCTTTTTAAACGTATCAAACTCATCTCCTTTAACCAAACATGGTTGGAATTAACATATTCTACCTTGAAGACTCCAGCACAACTGCCATTCTTGATACTCCAGTAGCGCATCTCGTTATTACTATCACAAGAACATATAAGGTCCTCTTTAGTAGGGTGGAAATCAACTGACATGACAGTTGTAGAATGTCCGGTGAACGTACGAAGTGAATATCCTGGCTGCAAACAGTAAGCATTGATGAGTTAAATGTGGTATTAGGAAAGAGACTATATTTGGTACTAATACCAAACAGCATGATCAAGCCATGAACTTGATATTGTCAATAATATTAATTCTAAGCACAAACTAAGAAAATCAAGAAAGAAAAATGAAGTTACTATACGTTATCAGCATCCCAAACTCTAACAGTTTTGTCCGCAGAAGATGTAGCAAGTCTTGACATGCTTGGACTAAAACGAACATCAGTAATCCACTGAGAATGTTCTTCAAGAGTAGAATTCACTGTGAAAGATTCTGTGCCCCAGAGTGTCACCTGCGATATATCATCAACAAAAATTCCCCGTCTTGGATAATAAAGTCATACAAGAAGCAAAGAATTTGGCAATATCAAGTGAAGATCTTGTGTTAAATTTTAAATAGACAAGTCAAATACTTTTTTGTCATGTCCACCAGTTGCAAGCAGTTTTCCATCTGATGAGAAGTGACAGCACTCCACTTTACTTGAACCAGGAGGTAGAGCCCGGATCTCCGAAAATGTAAATCCTGGATCAGAATGTAATGCAAAGCATCTAGGTCAACTTGGATATTTGCCTATAACAAGCTTAGGTTCAGGACAAATGAAAAGCTACCTTTAGTGGCATCAGACGACAGACCACCTCTATCCCTTGGATCCCCAGCATCATGTGAGAAGAAAGATTCTACATTATCATCCAGAGTTCTATCATCTAGAATCTGATCCATGTCAGCCTGAAATGCCACTCCACAATTCAAGAGTTGAACTACAACTTCTGACTCTAAATTGCAATTCTAATGACCATGAGCAACAAATTTCTGCTCTTAATAGTAACTTGATGACAGTAACAACATAGAGAATAAATATCAAATACTCACCAAATCATTTGAAGCTGGTGCAAGGGAACCCAGACCATCGGAGCCAAACATAAGCATAGACTTCGAGGAATTAGCATTTTGAGGTGCATTAGGCATCGGCATAGCATCTCCAGGTGTATGAGTCGAAGGTGTTGAGGGAGAACTTGGAGACGGGCCAGTGGTGTTTGCAGTCCCTGAACTGTTGGCAGGACCTGAAGATGACACAGCCTGCTTTCTCTTTCGTCCTACTTGACATTTTGCAGCCTGGGCAAAATTAACTTCGTTTATAAAGTTAAAAGCACAGCTTTGGAGACCAAAATATAATCAAACTAGAACCAAATATCCCAGAGTTTCTAAGATGGGTTACACAACCGCTTGAAAATGAATAATAAATGCGACTGCTTTGCATATCCAGGCACAAGCACACAATTCCAGCTTTACATAGGCAAATTTTGTTCAGGTGCCAGACTACGGCCTTGTTTTCCACCACGAATTTGAGAGCTGGAAGTAACCAATTTCAGTGGTATTGATATATTCCTTGTTTTCCAGCGACAAATTACCCACTGAATTCCGCCAGAACTGAAATCCGTAACTGGCTCATTTCCTTCCAAACCCATGATTTCAAATCTCTTACAAACATATGAGATTTGTTGTTTCCCTTACAAATGACAGATAGAACTCGATAGCGCTAGCTAATTTTACCTTCTTATTCAGGTACTAAGAATGACTTTTTGACTAAAAAGGTATCCAGAACATAAAAATAGATAAAGGACCCGGCTAATACAATAAAAAAAATCCAGTATCAAGCAAACCTGGTCTGTTCCTTGAAAGGTGTTCGACATGCCACCATCTGCTGCCACGCTTCCTGAACCAATCATTTTGTCTTGCTGCTGGAAAGTGTGATTTGAATTCTGTGGTTGTTGACCAGATAGTGGATGTTGCGAGTACTGTTGCTGGTTGATGTTTTGAAGTTGTTGCTGCTGTAACAGCATAAGAAAAAGAATACAGGACGCTATCAATCTTCATTATTACCAGCAACAACCTGTTGCTTAGAAGTTAACTATTTACATTCAAACTTGTATTCAGGAGAAATACCTTAAACAGTATATCAGAGTCCTGTGGCATTACATTGGGACCAACTTGCAATGGTGATCCCATATTACTTAGCATGTCACCAGAACTTAAAGGCCCTTCCTTTGAAATACCCATATTCTGTTGACCAAGAAGCATCCTCAATTTTCTACGTTCTAGATCATTGACAGATGGGGATGATAAATTTTGGTGTGCTTGAAAGAGCAATTGTTGTTGCAACTGGGCTTTGCTGAGGTGCTCTGTACTCTGCATCAACCTTTGATGCTGAAGAAGCCCAAATTGATCCAACCCCTAACAAGGTGGCCATATCAGATTGATTTGTTCTGCTTACTCAACTAGGTCTGATACCACATCATATTGATAGAAGACTTCTAATGGAAGAAACTAGATATGAGAAAGCGATATGTAGTAGTGGCAAGTCTTACTGTTAAAGGCCATCCTTTCAAAGTCAAATTGCTTCCTCCTTGATTTAGCCCTAAATTAACACAAGACATGATAGCTATAGTTCAGTGGAGAACAAAAATTCACAATTGTAAAACCATTAAACCCTTATATGGGCAATTCATTTGATTTCTTTTAAACAGGATACATTCTAGTTTGAAATTCAAGGTAGTGTACGACCTTCATGAGGATGCATCATGAACTAGCCTGAGATGAGCCAAAAATTATCATTAGCTTCTCCTGGCGAAAAAAGGAATTTTCATACATGGTTTTTCAAGTAGTTTAACACGTTGCAATGTCACACAATATTCCAATGCTACAATACCAATCAGAGACCAACATATCTAAAATAAAAAAAGAAAACATACACCTTGTAAAATGGCATTAGCTTTAGCACTCATTTTCCATTTACAACTGCTAGGAGAAAAAATTTGCCTAAGTACAGTAAGCACCAAATCAGTAAATACCATGAGATCCAACCAATGACCCTTCTGCAGCAGAAGACCTAGGACTCATCATTTGATTCATCTCACTCTTTAGGTCCTGAGACATGAAAGTATATGTCATGAATGGAGCAGAAAAGCATAATATGAAATGAAAAAAGAAAGTAATATAATAAGTGACACCTACCTGGGAAGACATGGGTGATTGCTGATTCCGGTTCTGTGAATGTTGCAGATTTCCCGAACTTCCGGCAGCACGGTGCATGGTTTGACTGAAAAAGTACATAAAGAAATTTAAATTATAAACCCAAACCAAACTAGTAACAAAACCTAATCACGATAAAACGTACCCTTGAGGCTGGCCTCCTAATGCAACTGCCTTCAGCAATGCAGCATTACTCGGATCCATAAACTGGCCCATGCTATCACTTAATCTTTGCTGTCGATAACCTAGTGTTAAGACCCAGAAGAATAGCAAAACAAATAAAGCAAACATTGATCCTTCACAATGTCTCGCACCTTCATAGCAGCATCTTCTAAGGACTCTCTCTGAAGTGGAAGTTTGAGTTTATCCTCGTACAATTTCGTGGCCATGGCACTGGCAGTTGCAGACACCTGTTTTGGGACTTCATTAGCAGCTGCATTTGGATTCGAGTTACCATCTCTTCGCTGCTCCTGTTGCTGCTGCTGCTGTGCATGTCTCTGCAGGAGCAGCTGCTGCTTCTGCTGCTGTTGCTGCATCTGTATTTGCAGCTGTTGCTGCTGCTGCTGCATCTGTATCTGCTGATGCTGCTGAGCCTTGGGCTGTTGTCGTTCCCGAGCATTGGCTAATTGTGTCTGAGGTTTCCAAGTACTTAACCTCATAAGGTGCCCAAGCATTTTCAACATGTAAACAAATAAATGGAATCACCAAAACTCCTGTAGTTACCTCAATGTAAGATGCAGCAGCTTCTGAATGCTTTTCATTTGTCCTTGCAATGAAGATGTCCCAGAACACAGACCACCATTCGAAAAGAAAGCCACCGGGTGCATCAATAGCTAATGTTGAAGAAACGGAGGTACATTATGAAGAAAAGAAAATAAAATTTAAATTAGAGGATTCTTTCAATTCGCTTCATGACCAAAAAAGATAAACACCATATTCGTTTCTTACCAACAGGGTCCGTTGACACTTTGCCTTCAGCTTGGAATGCCTTGGCAGAAGCATCTAACTTCCTCTTTACAAGGTAATCATATATATAGACATCCAGCCTGAAAATGCCAGTGCGCAGAAAGACCCCACAATCCGGAAAATCAATCAATTGAAGTGAATGAATAACAGCACACTAACATAAGAATGCACAACTATTCGTGGCAAGGAGTTATTGACGAGCAGACGTGGTTTATGAAAAAACATCTACTTCCCATGCCAGAAAGCTTCTCAAAATAGAAGAAACATGCCAAGTCGGCTTATTTATGCTAAAACTTGTTGCAAAGGAAAGCTAATTTATTCTTCCCATTTCCAATTTATTCACCAGAAAGGGAAAATCGTGTGAATAACGGTTTGGTAGCAAGAAAAGCGAAATAGGACCACTCCTTTGAACGCGATAAGGCCACAGTAGAGGCAATAAAGCACAGTGAACGCACAAAGGGTATAAACCCTAGAAGCACAAAAAGAAGCAGAAAGAATTGGAGATTTCCACTTAATGTGCACGTAGACAGACTACCAAAGAGGTCGACTGATTCGCTCTGCTAAAAAAACAGGATTCGCTCTGCTGAAAAAAACAGAGACTAAATCCAAACCCAGCAGTATCATATCCACAGCAAAAGAAGAAGAAGAAGAACAAACGGAAGACTGAACAGAAAAAACATCAAAGCTACAAGAAGCCATGGGAAACCCATTTTTCAAATACAGAAGAACCCAGTAATGGAAACCCAATAACGAAAACCCTAGACCCAAAAGCAGCAAAACATGAAACAACCCTTGCTCCAAAAACACCCACTTTTCTTCACACACAAAAAAACAGCAACAACTGCAGGTATTGAAGACAACTTAATGTGCCCAAGAAGGAGGAGGAATCCATACATTTTATCAGCTTCCCAGTTCGTCTGAGACATGATGACGACGATGAATGAATGAAAGCTAAAGTAGTCCAGTTATGGCGAGAATATCCGGTTGAGAGATAGAAAAAAGTAAAAGAATAGACCGATAGGAAGGATATCGGAAATCTTTTGAATAATACCCTGAAATGAAGAATGGCGTTTGCCCAGAAAACCCAGAAAGAAGAGAAATTCCGCGGATTTTGGACAGAAAATTCGTTTCAGTTTCGAGGAGAAAGAAGCTTAATACGAAAAAATTCTCCTTTCCTCTTCTTCTTCCTCGCTTTCCACTCGATGATAATCTCCAACATTAGTTTACGTAATTACTACTAAACGTAATACTACTGACTAAACAATCACTTGCTTTAGAAAATTGACACCATCAAAAGTAAAGATTCTAGGCAATCACAAGTCAATATATTTTCTTCACAAAATGTGTGGTTTATTTTTTCAACTACAAGAGAAACTTGTGCTAAAGGACATGAGGTTTGTCTATGAACATTAATATGCATCATTTATTTTTTCAATACGGATTTAATGGTTAAGATTAGATGGGTATTAGGGTAATTTTGTTTTTAATTATATTCTATTAATCAACTATTTTTTATTTTTTTAATTATTATTTTAGTATTATAATTAATTTATGTCAGTTATTTTCATAATTTGTAACCTTATAATTTTTTTATATAATTAGCTTTGTCTTCTATTGATATCAGAGCGCTCTAACTCAGAAAAGCAAGCTAGAGTCAGTACAAGCTAACATCAAAACAGAAAGAAAGGAAAAACAGAAAACAAGACTGATCAAGAATCAAACTTCCCCAACATAAACCCCATCTATAGTCTGATTGCGTCTTCAACTTTAGCAATGGTTCTGGTAATCCCTCCATACAGTCTGCAACATCTTTCCTTCCAAATGTATCTATTATTAACAATCCTCTAAGTCAATCTGTCAAAGCCATTTTTTTTCGAAGCTCCAAGGATTTGGACAAACCAGCCGATTTCTTCCTCCCAAGTGTTAAAGTCTTTGTACGAGTTTTTAGCAAAAATTGAGTGTTTAAGCCCTCTTGCAAAGCAGCAAGTGACAAAGAGGTGATTTTTGTCTTCTTTATCCACTCTAGAGAGCAAGCAGATGTCATCTGTATTAATCCCCCACCTTATCATGTGAGTTTTGAGAGGCATTCTATCAAGAGTTATTGTCCAACACATAAAGGAGTACTTAGTGATTGAAGGCTTGCCCCCTACAAGAATACTCCAAAGGACATGCTCACTCTTGTCCCTAATACTTTCCCACACTCTTGTGACATTATAATTCTTCATTGATTTCCCCTCCCAAAGCCAGGTACCTTCAAAATCATGTGTAATAAAAGGGAAAGCAATGTCCCTGCAGAGAAGTAAAGACTTCCACATCCAAGGGGCAGAAGGAGTAGTAAGATATCAAGGTTTTTCAACCTATAAGTCTTCGACCACGCCACCCATAAAGATCCACTACATAAGATAATGCCCAATATGTGTCTAAAAGAGCAAGCAAGGTTGCACCACTTCAAGGGATTTCATACCAATTGGTTTAGAAACTGAACTCCAAGCAACTCTAGCTCTCTTCCTGTTGTCTTTCTTAACATCCCAGAGAAACTTTGAGCAAATATTTTCCACAGCTTTTATAACCCCTTGAGGAAGAATAAAAACTCTCATCTATAGCGACGAATCCAGGATGAATCAGGGCACGGGGCCGCATTGAAAAGAAATTTTGATAATAAAGATAAAAATATTATATAACTATAGATTTCATTAAAGTATGAATTGTACACGACGCTCTTTTACTTTAGCAAACTCGTCGATAATGGAGTCTTCATCAATATCATTAACATACTCTCTCTAAAAGAAAATAGTCAATCAATCAGCAAAAAATTCATCGGACATTTTGTTGCGTAGATCGGTCTTCACATATTTCATTGCTGAAAAAGTTCTCTCAATGGTAGCCGTTGAAACGGGTAAAGTCAACACTAGACGAATCAACCTGGTTATCATTCTATAATGTGTGTTCATCCCTGTTTCCATAAGCTTTTCTAATAATTTTGCTAGAGAAGGAACCTCATATTCCTGACTCTGAATCACATGAACGCCATATAATCGTAACTCATTCCTCAAAGCATGCATCTCATGGCCTTCAAAATCTTGAGGATAAAACTCTTCTGCAAGCTTGTAAATATCATCCTCGTTAAAAGACTAAAATGAATTTTTGGGATTTAGTGCTCCGCTCAACTGAAGACTCGCTGAATCTTGCATTCAATGTTCCCAGTTGAAAATCTATACATTGATTGAAGTATTCAAAATGGTAGCGATGTTCAAGAGTTGTTTGATTTGCACCACGTCCGAGTGTTGCACTCAAATGAGGTATATGCCATGTTTCGAGCAGAAAGATCTTACCTCCTCAAGTAGTTTGTCCCATCCTTCATCTCGTAGTTGTTGAAGTTTAGTTTTCGCTAAGGAAACAAATCCAATTGCTGTTACAATGTCAACAGATTCTTGCTGAAATGCTTGACAAAGAAAATCTGTTATCTCCATAATCCCTTTCATCATGTGCAAATTGAATGCAAACTCAAAAGTCCCAATGTTTTTTGAAGCACCTCTGGCTTGAGCTCGAGACGGGCCTTCTGTACAATTGGTGCTAACATCCTTAAGCACTTCACAAGTGGCATTAAACATGGTTATAATACTCAATATGGAATGATAATGGGATCCCCAACGGGTTGGTCCAGAACGCTTTAAGGATGTCATTTGATTAGCACCTTGTCCATATTGAATTTCTCCAGTATCCAACATCCTGTCAAGATCTCTTTTGTGAATTGTCTGTAACTCTCTAATTTGTTTAGGAGAAGACTTCACAACATTTATGATGCAGTCCAATAAGGAAAAGAAATCCCAGACAGGATCGCATACCTTCGTAGAAGTCACTAACGCCAATTGTGATTTGTGGGCAAAACAATGAACAAAGTAGGCATATGGACAATATTTGAGAAATAATGCCGTGAGTCCGTTAAATTGTCCTGGCATATTACTAGCACCATCATATTCTTGGCCTCGCAACTTGTCAACTTGAAGATTGTATTCAGAGAGAACGTCACAAATTGATTGTTTAAGTGTTTTTGCAGAAGTTTCAGGAACACTCCTAAAGAGAAGAAAAAAAAGCGTTCAGTCACAATCCCACGAGAGTTGACAAACCTCAAGATAATAGACATTTGTTCCCTTCCTGCTGCATCAACTGCTTCATCAACAAGAATAGAGAAACAAGAATCCCCAATGTCCTCTCGTATCTCACGACGTATTCGATTTGCTATAATTCCCAAAATCTCTTTTTGAATGCTTGGGGAAGTGTATTTGGGATTTCCTGGTGCATTACCAAGAACCACACTCCTGATTTGTTCATTCAACTTTGCTGCAAAACCAATCCATCCTAAAACATTTCCAGGATTCATAGAAGTTTCAGACTCATCATGCCCTCTAAAAGAACTTCCTTGTAATGCTAGTTGTTGGACAACCATAATTGTTGTCTTTAACCGTAAGCGGTGCTTTAGAACTTCTTCTCTACTAATTTTTTGAATCACTTTATCAATGTGACCTGATGGTTTCATCAAAGCATAAGCAGCTGCAACACATTTATTGTGAACTGAAGAAGCCGAAGAACCAATATGAAGAAGGAATACACGCTCCTTACCTTGATGAACCCTCTTCCAGTTATCAAACCTAGCTAGCACTAATGGAGAAGTCTGTTTTTCATGCATCTTATCCCTGAACAGAAAGCATGGAAAATAATATGCTTTGTGTGCAGTAGGTGAATACTCCAACCAGTTAAATTCACCATACCAACCCTCTTGAAAATGACGAAGTCTGTCTGGATATTCTCGTGGCTTGTAGTGAACGAGTTTTGGTTGATAAGCCTTGAGTATTAGATACTTCCTCCTAACCTCATCTCTTAACTCGATAGGCCAATCACTTATTTGTTTTCTTTTTGATGGATCTCTTTCAACTTCTATATCAGAATATGAATGTTGATTTGTAGATAAAGGAATATCAGATTCAGATGTTTGGGTTTGAACCGGAGAGAAAGATGGTTGACCTTCAGTGGGAGGAATTTCTTCTACCGGACTCTTTTCAGATTCCACAAGTTAAAAGTAAGCAAGCAATGTTGTTTTGCTTTTTTGTTTGGTTGTTAAGAAGATGCCATAATGGAGTACTTTCAAATCTAACTAATCAAATAAACATAACTACACATACTCAATCAAATAGAACTTAATTCAAAGTCTACAATCAAAATATAGAGTCAATTATTCAACTCAATGAAACTTAACTCATAGTTTAAATTATAAACAACATAAACGCAATAAACTTCATTCAATAATTAATAACCGTACACACATAACACATTGATATTAATTTCTACGTCATAAAATTGAACTTAAAAAAAAATCTAAATTCAGACATAATCAATTAAACTGACCTAATTTCATGAGCCGCAATTACAAAGAGCAATGGAGAAAGTGGACCCCCATACCGTAAGCCCCTTTTAGCAACAAAATAACCAAAAATACCTTTATTGATCTTCACACTAAGTTGAGCAGTGGATAGGAAAGTTTGAATCCAATCAACCATAGCACTAGGAATATTCATAGCACGCATCACTTTGACAAGAAAGTCCCAATACACAGAATCAAAAGCTTTTTGCAAGTCAATTTTCATGACACTCCTTAGGCTAACATTGCTATCATCATACTTATGCAACAGCTCTTGAGCAAGAAAAACGTTATCTGAAATGTTCCTCACCCTAATAAAAGCTTTTTGACTAAGGTTAACCAAGTTATTAAGCACACACCCTAATCTTAGTGATACCCTTATAGATAATATTGCAACAGGAGATAGGGCGGAACTCAGTCATCTTACAAGCTCCATGGATCTTAGGAATAAGGGACAACACTGTAGAATTAACACTATGAGAGAGAGTACCTGAAACAAAGAAGTCTTTAATTGCTTTGGTGACCAACTCTACAGTGATGCTCCATGAATTCTGAAAAAAGAAGGCACTATAGCCGTCTGGACCAAGGCTCTTGTCACTCCCCATAGAATAGATAGCATCCTTAATCTCCTTATCCTAGATAGGAGAAATTAAACTGTTCATATCAACGTCACTCAGCTTGTTAATAATCAGCCTGTCAAAGTAGCTTTGATCCATCTTCCTCACATTTTTATCTTCAGTTCCAAAAAGATTTCGATAGAAACTAACAGCTTCCTTCAAAATAGCAAATTAACATAGCAATTAGTTAATAACATAGTTTAAAAAATGCATACCGTACACCTGAGATGAGATGCGAAACCGAGAGAAATGAGGATACAAGAAGGGAAGGGACGGTCACTGATAAATGTACAAAACAATTAGTAATCAGAAAGCATAATAATTTTAACTAAAACAAATACAGTGAGACAACACAATTGCAAAATTAATATATACATACCTACAACCAAAGAAGAAAAAGCAACGATGAGACGGCGTCACCGCTGCTCCTAGCTCAAATGGAATTACACCTACCAAATAAAATAATTAAATCACTAACTAATAATGCACACTAATTGTTAAACAGATTAATTCACTAACTAACAATACACAACAATATATTCTCTACTTATTTCACTAACTAGCTAATAATATCAAAACCCTAATTTATTAATTCACAACCTAACAAACTAACTATTAACCCTAAAACCCTATAACTAACTAATTCACTAACTAAATACAACACAATATTGAAATAAGAAAGTACATACATTAGGAGAGTTGAGAGAATTGAGAGAGTTCAGAGGAATTGAGAGGAGTTGGACACTGCAAAAATGAAGCTTCTGTCCGTCTAGGGGTTTTATAGGTTGGAAATTTAGCGTCGATCGATGACCAACGCTAAGTTGGACGCGGAGCCGACGCTAAAACCCCGAGAATTTAGCTTTGGTCGCGACCGACGCTAAATTCTTTTGCTAGACCGACGCCAAAAAATGAGCGAGTTGGGTGTCTGGTTCAGACCAGAATCAAGTTTGCGTCACTTTTTGGGTAGAGATTAGCGTCGGTCGATTATCAACCGACGCTAAACCCTCGGTTAAACGCGAGTCAAGGGTTTAGCATTGGTTCCTAACCGACCGACGCTAAATACTTCCCCTCCGAGCGACGCTAAAGGCTTTTTTTTGTAGTGTACCATCCAGATTAGTTACCATAGAACCATCAACCAACATCAGGTGGCTAATATCATTCTTCTTTTGTCTCATTTTAAGAGAGTCAAAGAAGAATCTCGTGTTGTCATCACCTTTCAAGACTGCTAGGTTTCTCGACTTTGTCCTGTATAACATTTCCTCAGCCTTCTTTAATTCTATCCATCTATTAGTTCCCTTCTTAACAAGACTCAGGTTCACCACATTACAGTCTCTTTTAACCTTCCTTTGAGCAAGAACAACATCATTCTCCGCAGTTTTCACCTTGTCAGTGAGAGAAGAGTAATGTTGCATATCCAAAGTTTTGAAGCTACTTTTTAGATTGGTAAGATTAAAGTACAGATCCCCCATATATCAACCAGGCCTCCCTTCTAGCCAAAATTTTTTAAGGAGGGGAAGATATAACGAATGAGAGATCCAAAACTTAAAGAACCTAAAAGGCTTTGAGGTACTTTTTAGAGAAGAATCTGTTAAAAGGAGAACTCCACTATGATCAGTATATCCGGAATATACATAATTAGCAGCACTCTTTGGGAAAGAAGTCAGCCAATCCATATTCATCAACACCCTATCAAGACGATGAGCTATGGGATTCCCTTCTTGATTATTCTTCCAGATGAAATCTTCTCCTATAATAGGGTGATCACTTGCCTTTATAGCAGCAATCCAATCATTATACTCAACACTGCTAGAACCACCATTAGAAGCATCAGAGCAGCCTCTAATTGCATTAAAGTATCCCAAGTACAGAGTTGGAAGTCGATGGGTCCCTAATTTGGCATAGAGCATCCTCCAATTACATTCCTTATTGGCTCCATAAACAAAACAAAGAATGAAACTAATTTGATCTTGAACCTTGAGCTAAATATGCTGATCAGAATGAGAAATCACTGAGACTGCCAAGTGAGGCCTCCAGAAAACCCATATCTTATCAAGAGGGGAGGAATTATAAGTAAAATGATAGTTCCAACCAGACAAAAACTTATTAGCTACGGCAACAGCCTTATTTTGACGAACTCTAGTTTCAAGGAAAGTAAAAATATCGATATAGGGGCAACTAGGACGGAGGTGGTGGCTGAGGAAGAGGTAATGGCATTTGTTGCTGGCCAATAAAAGAAGTCGAAGCAACAACAACCCCCCCCCCCCAATCGACTTAACTTATTAGGGTTTTTTCATTAGGGATTTTGGGTCCTGGACTGGAATGTAGTTATAATTTTGTTGAAAGTTGAATGCCATGTGTAAGTTTGTCAATTCCATTTTGCTTGCTGCAGATTGTAAGATAGCTAAATTCCCCATTGATTTTCAAACTTTTCGATGCTTCGGCGGTGGCAGCGCCGACTCGTCGGGTAGAGGTTGAAGAAGAAGGACTGTAATGCACCCTAATTAGTTTTTTTAAGAATTAGAACCAACATTGGTGGTTATAACCTCCACAATGTAAACACCACTAATGTTTATTATTGGCGGTTCCTGACCGCTAGTAAATAGCATTTGTGTCAAACATTTGTGTGGCGGTTCCTTCTTCCAACAGTGGCGGTTCTACAACCACCATGATATATTCAACAGTGGAGGTTATAAACCTCCACTGTTGGAGAAAAAATCTGCCACTTTTGGCCCATTTTTTGTATTGATGGCCATCCAAAACTGATTGAGAGTAGTGAGCACAGTATTAACAAGAAGAAGCCGACCAACATAGCTTAAGGTCCTTACCTTCCATCCACTTATTTTCTTGATGATACGATCAACTAAAACTTCACATTCTCTAACATTAAGCTTACTAGAAATGAGAGGGACTTCTAGATAGCGGACTGGGAGCTTTCCTTCCCTGAAGGCAGTAGCATTAGTGATATCGACCTTAACCTCATTAGTCAATGCACGAGATTAAAAAATCTCTGACTTATCTGGGTTGATACTGAGAGTAGAAATCTCATAGAATCTGCTCAAAACATCCTGAATCCTTTTCACTCCCTCCAACGTCCCATTTGTGAAGACCAAGAGGTTATCCGCCAAGAAAAGTTGAACAATGTCTAACTTCCTGCACTTCGGATGATAATTAAGGAACAAGTCCAATAGAAGCAGCTATTTGCAGTAAATAGTGTAAGAATTCCATGGTTATAACAAACAGAGCAGGGGATAACGGATCTCCCTGTCTCAATCCTCCTCAACTACTATAATATCCAACCAAACCACCATTTAGTCCAAAGACTTAACATAACACTTCCAAGACAACCTCTAATCCACTTAACAAAAAGTAGAGGAAATCCCATGGCAGAGAAAGCTTTAAGCAGGAAGTTAATATTAATAGAATTAAAAGCTTTACGAAGGTCTATTTTCAGAGCACAACGAGGAGTGGTATGCTTAAATGATAAGCACTTACCAGTTCATGTGTCATGAGAATGTTGTCTCTTATCTGTCTCCCCTTCACAAAATACGACTGGATACTACTTATGACCTCTTGAAGACAATCTGCAAGCCGAGTTGTGATCATTTTCGTCACACATTTGTGAATGACATATGAGAGAGTTATCATAATATTTACAAAAACATCAAAAGCTCATTTAGTTTGAGTCAGATGCATGACAACCTCAAATGGTTACAAAGAAGGGAGGTTTGATATTCTTACAACATTTGTACGAAGTAGTGCCACAGTATCGATCAGGAAACAAACATTAGTACTAATTTGTACTACCACATAGGGGTTCAGTTTTATGGTTTAGTGTTAATTTAGAGTTAAAGTCATTACTCTCAAGCTCATTATAAATGATATATGAGAGAGCTATCATAATCTTTACAGAAATATCAAAAGCTCACTTAGTTTGAGTCATGACAATCTCAAATGGTTACAAGGAAGGGAGGTTTGATATTCTTACAATATTGGTACGAAGTAGTGCCACAGTATCGACCAGGAAACAAGCATTAATACTAATTTGAACTACCCCATAGGGGTTCAGTTTTACGATTTAGTATTAATGTAGAGTTTAAGTCAGTACTCTCAAACTAATTGTAAATGATATATGAGTGAGCTATTATAACCTTTACAAAAACATCAAAATCTCACTTAGTTTGAGTCAGGTGCATGACAATCTCAAATGGTTAGAAGGAAGGGATTCTTACAATATTGGTACGAAGTAGTACCATAGTATCGACCAGGAAACAAGCATTAGTACTAATTTGTACTACCGCACAGGTGTTCAGCTTTATGGTTTAGTGTTAATGTAGAGTTAAAGTCAGTACTCTCAAGCAAATTGTAAATGATATATGAGAGAGCTATCATAATCTTTACAAAAACATCAAAAGCTCACTTAGTTTGAGTCAGGTGCATGACAATCTCAAATGGTTAGAAGGAATGGAGGTTTGATATTCTTACAACATTGATATGAAGCAGTGCCACAATATCGACCAGGAAACAAGCATTACTACTAATTCGTAATACCACACATGGGTTCACTTTTATGATTTAGTGTTAATGTAGAGTTTAAATCAGTACTCTCAAGTTAATTGTAAATGATATATGAAAGAGATATCATAATCTTTACAAAAACATTAAAAACTCACTTAGTTTGAGTTTGAAAAAGGCTATTTTGAGTCTGAAAAAGATTTTCCATCGAACCCAAACAGGTTCAATCCGAACCCGAAAAAGGTGTCATGTTACTATCACAAAATTATAACCTTTCCTAGAACAAATGATATGGATAATTTAAGTCCTTATAACTATTTATATAATATCCTAAAACAAAATAACTAATAAGTTGAAACATAAAATTTAAATAAATAGACGAGGTGATCTCGACTTGATAAAATTACAGTGTAAGTGAAAACGATGACAAACTCATAATTAGTTATTTTATTAGTGGCACTATGGTGAAATCACTTGTTTCAAGTTTTACCATAGGTCTTTGGTGGTTAAAGTTTATAAAAAAAGTGCTTAAGATATAAACATTGAGTTTTAGTTTTAGGGTTTATAAGTTTTTTATTCTAGTGTTTGGACTTTAGATAGTTAATATCAAAATTTATATTGAAATATGTTAATATAAAAACTATTTCATTCAACGTGAACCTGTTTCCGGGTTCATTGAAACTTGTTTCAACTTCTAGAGGCCTAATTAAAGAGAGAACAAGGTTCAAACCTGAAAAAGGTTGATCAAAACCTGAAACGGTATTCATTATACCTAGAATAGGTTGACATCATGAATTAAAATATGGAATTGTGTCTCCCGAACCCTAAACAGGTGTACCCCGTACAGAATCAAGTTGAAACCGAACCCGAAACAGGCATCACAAATTTATCGAAACTGAAACAGGATTCAACTGTAATCCCTTAAAAGGTTGACATAATGAATTTGAGTCTGAAAAAGGTTTCCATCAAACACGGAACAGGTTCAATTCGAACCCGAAACAAGTTATTTGAGTCTGAAAAAGATTTTCCATCGAACCCGAACAGGTTCAATCCGAACCCGAAACAGGTGTCATGTAACTATCACAAAATTATACCCTTTCCCAGAGCAAATGATATGGATTATTTAAGTCTTTATAACAATTTATATAATATCCTAAAATAAAATTACTAATAAGTTGAAACATAAAAGTTTAATAAATAGACGAGGCGATCTCAATTAGATAGAGTTATGGTGTAAGTTTGAAAACGATGAAAAACTCATAATTAGTTATTTTATTAGTGGTACTATGGTTAAATCGGTTATTTCAAGTTGTACCATTATGATATTTGGTGGTTAAAGTTTATAAAATTAAGGGTTTAAGATATACACATCGAGTTTTGGTTTTAGGTTTTATAAGTTTTTTATTCTAGTGTTTGGACTTTAGATAGTTAATATCAAAATTTATATTGAAATTTGTTAATATAAAACCTTTTCCATTCACAACGTGAACCTGTTTCAACTTCTAGAGGCCTAATTAAAGAGAGAACAAGGTTCAAACCTGAAAAAGGTTGATCAAAACCTGCAAATGGTTGATCTGAACCTGAAACGGTACTCATTATACCCAAAACAGGTTGACATCATGAATTTAAATCTGAAACTGTGTCTCCCGAGCCCTAAACAAGTGTACCCCGTACAGAATCAAGTTCAAACCGAACCCGAAACAGACATCACAAATTTATCGAAAATGAAAAGGGATTCAGTAAACCCTTACAAGGTTGTATTGATGAATTTGAGTCCGAAAAAGGTTTCCATCAAACACGGAACAGATTCAATCCGAACCCGAAACAGGTTATTTGAGTTGGAAAAAGATTTTCCATTGAACACGAATAGGTTCAATCCGAACCCGAAACAGGTGTCATGTAACTATCACAAAATTATAACCTTTCCTAGAGAAAATGGTATGGATTATTTAAGTCCTTATAACTATTTATATAATATCACAAAATAAAATAACTAATAAGTTGAAACATAAAATTTAAATAAATAGACGTGGCGAACTCGACTAGATAGAGTTATGGTGTAAGTTTGAAAACGATGACAAACTCATAATTAGTTATTTTATTAGTGGTACTATGGTTAAATCACTTGTTTCAAGTTTTACCATTACGGTCTTTGGTGGTTAAAGTTTATAAAATTAAGGGTTTAAGATATAAACATCGAGTTTTAGTTTTATGGTTTATAAGTTTTTGATTCTAGTGTTTGGACTTTAGATAGTTAATATCAAAAAAAAATTTTTGGTGAAAGCGCAAGGCAAAGCCTTACTGAATGTTATTAACCATACGCGGTTGGCTAACGCCGATCAAATCTTAACGAATCCACTCCAGAAGAGTATTACAAGGGGAAGACAAAATAAAAATACCAAGGTCCTGATCATGACCCGAATTGGCAAGGAAGTCCGCAGCGTAATTCGCTTCACGGTAAATGTGCTCGATCATAATCTCCCAATTCCGAGCTTTGAGATCCCGTAATCGATGCACAAGGATCGAGAGCTGATTGATGCCAGAATCGCCACTAGTAAGGAGATTAAAAGCTAACAAGGAGTCTGTTTGGATGCGGAGCTTACAAATCCCTCTCTCCCAAACGATCGTCATCACGTCCACAATACCCTTCATTTCAGCTCTCACAACTGAACAGCTGCCTAGATTAAAAACGAAGGCAGAGACAAAATGACCCTTATCATCTCGGATAATACCCCCCGCTGCTGCTGAGTTAGAAGAAAGACGAAAGGATCCGTCAGTGTTTAGGGTAAACCAACCCTCCCCACCGAGCCGCCACCCGATTAATTGGGTCTGCCGAGCAAATCTCGGCGCTTCTCAGCCCAACTGATGGGCCTTCCAGCTCGACGACCAGATTTGTTACCAAAACAAAGCATGACTAATGATCGCTTCCACATCCCATTTAATATCTTCGAAGATCATCATGTTACGACGCCGCCAAATAAGCCATGCCATAAAACCAAACTTGGATTTTGTAATATAATTCCCCAGCAGCTTATTCCACCAATCCCCGAAACTTAAAATAGAGGTAGTTGACGAAACAGTATCAGGGAGGAATTTGTTCCACACCTGATTAGCAAAACTGCACTTGCGAAGAACATGATCAGTATCTTCCCTCCCATGACACAATGCTGGAAAGCAGTACCATCTGTCATCTTGCGCTTAGCTCGTTCCACATTTGTCATAATCTTATTGTGGTAGACTAACCACATGAAATGACAGACCTTCGCAGGCCCCTCCCACCTCCAAATTCTCCTCCAGCTGCTGTCCGCATTTTCCCTCTCGATCTCTTTAATCAGGCAGTAAGTTGATTTCACCGAAAACATGCCATTAGTTTCCAAAGCCCACACCATAGAATCACCACCCAAATCGTCCCTAGGTGGAGTCATACCGAAAACTTGTAACACAAACATTTCGGGTAAACACATTGTGGAGTTTGGGAAGGTCCCAATCACCATTAGATAAACAGAAATCAACAACGAGAAGAGAAGAATCAACTCACTGAAGGTCAATCGCGTGATCGATAAGGACGACTCCACTATCGACCCATCGGTCCGTCCAAAATTTTTTATTACGGCCATTACGGACACTCCATTGAACCACATTTTGCATATCATTCCAGACCTACATGATACCTCTCCACACAGCAGAAAAACCTTTTCTCTTAGCTAGCATGTAACCATTTTCCGTGAGAGTCATATAGTTAGAGATAAGCACCTTTGCCCAAAGCTCGTCTAGACGAGAAACGAGGCTCCAAGCAACTTTCATAAGGAACGCTTTGTTAAGGTCACGAGCCCTACGAAGGCCAAGCCCCCTGAGATTCTTTGGTTTACAAACCGTATCCCAATTCACATTATGAATTTTCTGCACACCCTCGCTCGAACCCCAAATGAAATCCCTGATAATTCTATCAATCTTGCCACACAAAGAAACGGAAGGTAGGTCGTTTGCATAACATAGCAAGGCAACGAGTTAAGAACAGAGGTCGCAAGAGTCACTCGCCCAGCCAGAGACAAGTTATCCGCCTTCCAACCAGCCAGCTTCGAATTCAGACGGTCAAGAATAAAATCATAAGTATGTTTCGTCACTCTACCATAGAGGATAGGAACACCCAAGTATCGCCCAAGATCCTGAGTGATACCGATGCCCAAAATATTAGCAATACCCCGAGCTTCAGAACGTTGAACATTTTTGGAGAAATAGACCTTCGACTTTTGCTTATTAATACTTTGCCCCGAAGCCCCACAAAAGCGGTTCAAAATGTCAAGAATGACTGTTTCTTGGGTGGTGCTTGCTTCACTAAACAGAATGAGGTCATCCGCAAAGAAACAATGAGATAAAGGAATACCATCCCTGACCAAACTGACCGACGACCAATAACCAAAGTTAACTACAGAGAGAATCATCTTGCTAAGCCTTTCAATACATAAAGTGAAGAGATACGGGGAAATAGGACACCCTTGACAAAGTCCCCTTCTCGGCACAAACGGATCAGAACAAGCCCCATTCCACAAGACCTGAAAAGAAGAAGAGGTAATACACTCCATAATAACCTGTACCAGATGAGTCGGGAAGCCTGCTTGAATGATAGTATCACGAACAAAGCTCCAATCGATTTTGTCATACGCCTTAGCCAAATCCAACTTAATAACCATATACCGATTTCTACCCTTCCAAGTACGCAAAGAGTGAACAACTTCCTGCACCATTAAAATATTGTCAGTAATATGTCTGCCAGGGACGAAACTTGTTTGAGACGGGTGAGTGAGACCTTGCATAAGGCTATTCACCCTATTGGCAATGCACTTCATAATCGTTTTGTACGTGACATTACAAAGACTTATAAGTCTGAATTCACCAACTGACGACAAGTTAGGAACCTTGGGAATGAGGGTAATCAAGGTTTCATTAATCTCAGCAATTAACGCATGAGATCTATAGCATGTGCAAATGAACTCTTTGAAGTCGCTTCCCACTGTACTCCAACAATGCTGGTAGAAAGAGGGCCAAAGCCATCTTTTCCAGGGGCCTTGAGAGCCCCCATTTCCTTAACCGCTCTTTCAACTTCAAGGATCGGTAAACTTTTCTCCAGCAACCTCTTCTCCGAATCCAGAATAACACCCAAAAAACCTCTAATAGAACCCGTAATGCCAAGCGTCCTGATAGAAATTGGCAAAGAAGGTAGAGACCATCTTCAAGAGTTGTTCCGGCTCACTAACCCAGCCCCCCTCTACATCTTTCAGTCGCTTGATACGGTTGAAAGAACGACGTTTGAGAGTAGCAAGCTGAAAAAATCTAGTATTACGATCCCCATTAACCACCCAGTTCGATCTCGACTTCTGAATCCAAAGGTACTCCTCCTGAGACAGCACCAATTCCAACTTAGACCTGATGTCCCTCTCCTGCTGGCGATGGAAATCAGACGGGTCAGACGACACGCGAGCTTCAGCAGCCTTCAGCAGCCTTTAGCACTTCCGTCAGCTTCTTCTTCCTCTTCTCAATATTACCAAAAAGTTGTTTGTTCCACTTGACCAGGTCTTCAGAAAGATGAGAAAGAGCTCCATGCAAATCAGAACCTGCATTCCAATTGGCAGACTAAAATTAGCATGAGAAAGCCACGCCGCAATGAAACGAAATGGTTTCGTATTGGGTGAATACACCTGGAAACGAGGGCACAGAATAATTGGTCGATGATCCGACTTGAGCTTTTGAAGGTGAATCACGGACGAATCCGAACAACATTGCAGCCAACTAGAGTTCACAAGAGCTATGTCTAAACGAACTTGAAGTTTGTTCCTTGCCCAAGTAAACTTAGGCCCCGAGAAAGGAATATCCACCAAGCCACAAACTTCAACCGTGTCGATGAACGATTTGTTTCTGGCGCGATTGAAAGCAGCACCACCTTGTCTATCATCAGCAGAAAGAGTTGAGTTAAAGTCCCCAACCACCACCCAAGGAGCAGTTAAACCCACCGAAATTATTTTCAGAGCATCCCATAAAAGACCCTAGACGTAGCCTTAGGGCTTGCATAGATTGCCGTAACAAAAAACACAGACCCATCAGGACAAGTCGCAGCAGCATGAATGAATTGAGAATCGAACTCCAGAATGTTAAACTTGACATCAGCGGTGTCCCAACAGAGCCAGACTCCCCCTTTCAAATCCCACTAGATCGGCACAGAAAGAGGACTCAAATCCCATCTTCCGGATGATACCAGCAGCCCGACGATGTCCAATTTTGGGTTCTACAATAACTGCAATCAAGAAATGATTAGACATTTGATACGATTTAAATGATGAAATAAATGATTTGTGGGCGCCCCCGACAATTCCAAGAAAAAAGATTTGGAAAAGACATAAAATAAACAAAAGAAGACTCCCTGAATTAGACCAAGCCCTCAGGAGTGGGCTACCTTGGACCTTCCATCGGTGTCTTTGTATGAATGTCGATCTCCATTTGAGCAACAGAAGAAGCAGGATGTGACGAAGACTCCATGTTGGGCCGGGAGACGCCCTGTTTCGCCTTCCCACCATCTGGGGGAGACTTGCCCACCCCTTTACTAATCTACCTCCGAGATTGAGCAGAAGCAGCTAGAAGGTCTTCCCCATTCGTCCCTTTATCTTTAGTTTCCCCAAAGATGCTCCTTAGTCACCGAAGCTTTCAACGGAGGACAGAAATTGGATTGGGCAACATGGGCTGCACCTCTATCCATTCCAACTATTCCCTCTAAACTGAGCCTAGACCCACCCTTTGAGCCCAATAGGGATGGATCCTGACCCGACATAGTTTACAAAACCGGGTCGTCCAACTTTGACAAGGGTATCGTATGACCATTGGGATCAGCCGAATCAGGGGAAAAGATTTCGTTATCCTTTCCAAATCATTGGGTAGCGGTTCCTTAGGGATTGAAACAGAATCAACAAGCTTCTCACTATCATCAGTTGCCTTTTCTGAAACCCCATTCAAGGCATCGAACCTGTTTCCTTTTCTAGTGGCCGGCGACGGTTTGTCGGCGCCGGGCTCGGCCACATGCGACGTTACCTGATGTTTCTTCTGACGAGTATTTCTTTTAACCATCATCCAGGGACCGAATTCTTCCTCCACTTCAGGCCTCTCCTCCATGCCAATCTCGTTGCAGAAAATCGGATTATCAAAGGAGACTCCCTCGTCGCTCTTCTCATCTGTATTTTTTCCAACCATACACGAAGCTTGTTCATGATCATAGCACCCACACGAGAAGCAGATAACATGAAGTCCCTCATATTCCACACGCCTGACCCGATGCTGAAGACGGTACTTGGACAGCAACGGCTTAGACAAGTCCACTTCGATGCAAATACGAGCAAAATTACCACGATTGCCTTGGAGGGTAGTATGATCGATCCAAACAGTTTTCCCAATTTTATTACCAATAGTAGTAAGAATCGCTGCATCAAAATACTCTAAGGGCAATCCTGGAAGCCGAACCCATACCCTTAAGGAAGAAAGGGACGAATCCTCAGGTGGAAAATGCGGCCTCCAGTTTTGGAGCACCACATAGTGGTCGCCGACCATCCACGGCCCGCCGAACATAGCTCTTTCTTTATCAGCAATTGTTTCGAAACGAACGACGTAGAAACCCCAGCCTACATCAAACACTTCCACTCTTCCTTTCCTCGCCCACAATTGAGGTATTTTCCTGCTCATGAAAGCGAATGGAAAGTTCTTTCCAAGCGTATTGATGATCACAACATTAAGGAATTTGCTCCTAACCCTGAGTTTATCCTCATCATGAATCCTAATCGTAGGGCACATCGGATCATCCTCCTCATCTTCCGCATCAGACTCGTCAGATAAAACAACTGAAGTATCAAAGTTATCATTCTCCCAGAATCCTGCAACTTTGTCTCTAAAGGACATAGCCGCTGGGGGGCTTTCCGGCTGACCCTTTTCCAAGTCTGTAGGCACAACCGACTGAGAACCACTAGAATCAGCCATACGAGCACGTTTGACCAATTTTGCGGTGACGAAGATGGACCCATGTCCATGAAGGACGACGGTTCCACCATCAATAAATTTGGCCAGAGAACCAAGCAAGAAAATGAGAGAGAAAGGTCAATTTCCACAAGATTTTTTCTGTGCGTGTCTGTGTTCATTAATATCAAAGTTTATATTGAAATATGTTAGGGGTCGTTTGGTACAGTGGATTGAGAATAAGGGGAATATGAAAATAGGAGAATGGTGGAAAAGTGTTTGTTAAAAGTTGGAGGATGTAACATTACATTGTTTGGTATGTATATTGGGTAAAGAAAATAGTAGGGAAAGACAGTGAGACCCATTATTCTATTTGGGGGAAGTCAGAATTTCTGATAAAAGTAGAAATTGTCAGAATACACATTCTGGAGACAATCAAAAGCTCTGGGTATCTGAAATACAAAAACCCAGCTCCATTAGACAGTAAACAAACAATGATATCTCAGAATACAGAGTTTTCAAGAAACACAGCTGGATTTCCCCTATACCAAACGACCCCTTAATATTTTTTTTTCATTCACAAGGTGAACCTGTTTTCGGATTCATTGAAATTTGTTTCAACTTCTAGAGGCCTAATTAAAGAGAGAACAAGGTTCAAACATGAAAAAGATTGATCAAAACCTACAAATGGTTGATCTAAACCTGAAACGATATTCATTATACCCAGAAAAGGTTGACATCATGAATTTAAATCTGAAATTGTGTCTCCCGAACCCTAAACTGGTGTACCTCGTACAGAATCAAATTCAAACAGAACTCGAAACAAACTTGTTGTAACTATCACAAATTTATTGAAACTGAAACAGGATTCAATAAACCCTTAAAAGGTTGACATGATGAATTTGAGTCTGAAAAAGGTTTCCATCAAACACGGAACAGGTTCAATCCGAACCCGAAACAGGTTATCTGAGTCTAATTTTTTTTTTCATCGAACCCGAACAGGTTCAATCTGAACCCAAAATAGGTGTCATGTAAATATCACAAAATTATAACCTTTCCCAAAGCAAATGGTATGGATTATTTAAGTCCTTATAACTATTTATATAATATCCTAAAATAAATAACTAATAAGTTGAAACATAAAATTTAAATAAATAGACGAGGCGACCTCGACTCGATAGAGTTATGGTGTATGTTTGAAAATGATGACAAACTCATAATTAGTTATTTTATTAGTGGTACTAACGAATGAAATTATTCTCCTAACCTAAAAAGACTGTAGTTAATAATAAAAATATTTGGCATGTAACAACATAGCTCCGGAACACGCTGCTGAACAGGACTATCGATGACGATAAATGAACGAAAGGCGTAGAAGGAGAGAGACACATATTTTTGCGTGGTTTGACAAACTGAGCTTGTCTACATCCACGTCCCCGAGCAGAGCTCGAGAGAGTCACTGAAATTGGATCAACAAAACACCCCAAAATTCAAAAGCAGAATCTAGGTAACATACTGAATGAACACCACACTAAATAGAAATCCTCACAAACACTAGTGAGTGACACAACTCTTTTCCAGAGGATCAAAGCCTGAAACTTTGATCTCCTCTATGCTTTTTGCTCTTTAAGTATCACTCGTTGTTGTGAATTTGTCCCTTGATGGTGTTGGAGTTTCTGATTGATTGACTCTTCAATCTTCTCCTCGTGATTTCAACCTTTCCCCTTTAAACTTGTAACCAAAAAAGAAACTCTTCCCTTTTTCCGGCTTTGTTAGATTTGGTAAATCGATTGAAATGGTTTGACTCTACAATCTCCCTTTAAGTTGGATATCACCAAACAAAAGGAAATCAAAGTATCCCAGGAAAGCTACCTAGTTCAGTTATTATTCGAGGACAAACAATGCAAAGATCATCTAGAGTTCTAAAACACAAAAGACAACTAACAAAAGGTTTTGAGGCATACTGTCCACAAACATCAGACACTAAGAACACCTAGAAATCAGTATCTGGATCACTCTCATAGTCTGAGGCGTCATCCCTTTCTAGTTCCTTTTCGTATAGCTCCAAAATCCTTTTCTTAACATCCTTTGCTTTTTGATTGTTCCCAAGGTTCAGGTTTTGTAGGTCTTCAATTTCCCAGTCACCACGCTCTTTGAGAGTCTTGACAAACGTGGTGATGTTATTGTTTAAGGAGTCAAGTAACACATAGCTTCAGAGGAAATGTTCCAGTCGTTGTGAGACAAAACTGATGTAGACGACAAATTCAGTTTGGTGATGATTTGACCTCTTGGACAACAGAATGTAACCCCCTTTTCTCCCCCCTTTGGTGATATCCAACTTTAGACGTTGAGGAGCAAGAGGAATGCCTAACTTTCAGAGGATAGCTTGGGGATGAAGAGGGAAAACCTGTGGATCTTTAAGAACTCGAGATCTACTTCAAGGGTTAACAGTAAGCTTGTAACAAACAATCCTAATGGTAGAGGGCCACAAAATGAGGAGTGGTAAGCATCATGAATAATTTGCATTCGAAGATGAGCAAGGCTAACTATATGTTTGGCAACAATGGCATTGAACAAAACCCAAATATCCAAAGGACATTTCGATCATGAGAACGAGGGACGAAGTGACGGGTGATGAAGAAATGGAGGACACGAAGATGATAGGGAATGGTGCTAACAAGAAGTGGGCAAGTGGGAGAAAGAGGAACACGAAAAGCAAAGAGAGCAGCTCAAATGTCGAAACCTGTCATAGCAAGCTGAAGCTCATTTTGGGTTTGGAGACCACAGCTTGGAGTGCCTAGGACATGAGACAGAAGCTGAGAAGTCATGTTGATAAGATGACCAAAAACTTGTGTCTGCATAGCAAAGGATAAGTAGGAAGAAACACAAGTTACCATAAAAAAGCTTGACAGATTCAATGAAATCAAAACACAAAAAAAAAAAAAAAAATTGATTGGATATTTGACAAAATGAACATATTGTTAAAAATTCAATAGGTTAATGACTATTAAAGATGAATGACCATTATGTTACAAACTCTATACATTAATGACCAACATAGATATTAAGCCAAAATAAATAAGGCCCGCAGTTTAGAAAAGTTGAATGAACTATACAATGTATGTGAATCTCGATAAAACAAGTTTGGTTAATACCCAACCCATTTAATATAGGTTCTAGTTGTTACCCTACCCTAACACGATTAAGTGACTGAAAGATTATAGACAAAAGGAGAAGTGTCTGTCAGATCCTACAGAGGTGGGCAAAATATGACGGCCTAGAGAGTAACCATCAGATCACTTCCACAGCTTGACAAGCATATCATGGCTGGCTGAAGCTACCAAACCACTGGCACCTGATACTGCCAAGGCTGAGACCCGTTTCTCGTGTGCTTGAATCGTCATTGTCTTGTTCTCGGCCATGTTCCACAACTCCAGCGTCTGAAATTAATGAAACAGAGTCAAGATCAAGCAACAATGTTCTTCATGAGATCAAACTTGGACTCACCTCGTAACATCCAACAATTAGGACTGATGAATAGGTAGGATGAAAAGCACAAGTGTTGAACTTGTTGCCTGAGCTGCTTAGCTCGTGAATGTACTCCCCTCTGCTCCCAGTGCCGATATTCCATACTCTGACCAAGTCATCACTGACAGAAGCAAGACACTCACCAGAAGGGTCCCAACACACAGAGTTCACTGTGCTTTTATGACCCTGTAACAAGAATTCCAGATGAACCGTCAAAAACTCAAATCCATTACTTATACGAACCGCATAAGCTCAACCCTACGTGCAACTTATGTAATTTATCTCCACACAGTCAAACAAAGCATAAATTCATTTCAGAGGGATAGCCATTGAATCTATCTAAATTCCAGTAACCAAATCACAAGTCATAAACCACTTAAATGGAGACTGCATTGTCAAACCTGCAGTTTGAGTCTGCAAGCTTGAGATTCAACATCCAGTATGTAAACCATATTTTCTGCTGCTGCTGCGAGGAACATTCCATGGCGTGGTTGAAATCTCGTCTTCATAGCACTCTGAATGCAAAAAGAAAGTACAGCACAAATGCAATTAAAGGTGGTTGAAATCATATCTTCATAGCACTCATAATGAGAAATGGTACCGCACAAGAACATTAAGAGGAAAGACACAGATTACCAACTCAAAATTGCCTAACAAGTAGACTCGTTGCCTTTAATTAAAAGGTAGCAAACTCAACTTCTTAAACCAAGCATGGTTGGAATTAACATATTCTACCTTGAAGACTCCCGCACAACTGCCATTCTTGATACTCCAGTAGCGCATCTCATTATTACTATCACAAGAACATATAAGGTCCTCTTTAGTAGGGTGGAAATCCACTGACATGACAGTTGTAGAATGTCCGGTGAACGTACGAAGTGAATATCCTGGCTGCAAACAGTAAGCATTGATGAGTTAAATGTGGTATTAGGAGAGAGACCAAGTACACAAAAGACAATATTTGGTACTAATACCAAACAGCATGATCAAGCCATGAAACTTGTTACTGTCAATAATATTAAATATAAGGACGAACTAAGCCAATCAAGCAAGAAAAATGAAGTTACGATACGTTATCAGCATCCCAAACTCTAACAGTTTTGTCCGCAGAAGATGTAGCAATTCTTGACATGCTTGGGCTAAAACGAACATCAGTAATCCACTGAGAATGTTCTTCAAGAGTAGAATTTACTGTGAAAGATTCTGTATCCCAGAGTGTCACCTGCAATATAACATCAACCAAAATTGTCTTGAATAATAAATTTAGCAAGGAGTAATGAATTAAGCAACCAAAATGTAGCAAGTCACACAAGAAGCAATGAATTTGATAATATCAAGTGAAGATCTTGTCTTTAAATATAAATAAATAGACGAGTTAGGAATTACTTTTTTGTCATGTCCGCCAGTTGCAAGTAGCTTTCCATCTGATGAGAAATGACAGCACTCAACTTTACTTGTACTGGCAGGTAGAGCACGGATCTCCGTAAATGTGAATCCTGGATCAGAATGTAGTGCCAAGCCTCTAGGTCAACTTGGTCTTCCATTGGTATTTTTCTATCACAAGATATGGTTAAGTTAAACTGAAAAGCTACTTATATTGTAGACTTACCTTTAGTGACATCGGAGGACAGACCACCTCTGTCCCTTGGATCCCCAGCATCATGTGAGAAGAAAGATTCGACATTATCATCCAGAGTTCTATCATCTAGAATCCGATCCATCTCAGCCTGCAATGTCATTCCACAGTTCAAGAGCAAGCTACAATTTCTGAAGAGTAATTGGTTTGAACATACAACAGTTGTATGACCAGATGAAAGTCTCTGCTCAATTAATTAATATATAAATGCCAAAACACCTTACACTATTCCTTAAGGGATTTGCTTCTCTCAAATAAGGGCCAATGGCCTTATAGTGGACCTCAACCAAGTTTGTTAAAATATATATATATATATATATGGTGAACACTCCGGTGCACCCACTAAAAGTGGGTGTACCGGGTACACCCACTAACGTTTTGATAGATAAACATGTTTTTAATATCTTGTTTTTTCAAATATAAGAATCTACATGTTGTTAAAGGATATATAGGACGATTTGAACAAAAACTAATTTGGTAGAGATGATAATCTATCATATTGAGAAAAAATGCAGCTGTAGAAAGAAACCTGAAGAACATTAGGTATAATCTTATACTATGATGACTAAAAATTGTAACTAAGCTCAATTTAGACTTATTAAGATTAAATCTATTGATATAAACGATTAGTTCAATGAAAATACCATTCTAGATAGCACAAACGTCAGTGTACACCCACTTTTAGTGGGTGCACCGTAGCGTTTATCATATATATATATATATATATATATATTTATAGCGCATTAGGGTATACTTTACATTCAATAAAGAGACCATCTCAACATGCTTGAAAAAGCCACTTTTATTGTATTTGAAAGCCAAATTATCATTTTTTCATAGTTATTTTATCAAGAAGACATACAATGGTATATAGTTTGAAATTGATATAAAAAAAAATCATCAAATTTTTCACAGCGAAGCGGACCAAATCTATTAATTATCTAATTACAGAAACTGAATAGAGAATGAAAACTCACCATATCATTTGACGCTGGTGCAAGGGAACCCAGACCATCAGAGCCAAACATAAGCATAGACTTCGAGGAATTAGCATTTTGAGGTGCAGCAGGCATCGACATAGCATCTCCAGGTGTATGGGTCGAAGGTGTTGAGGGAGAACTTGGAGACGGGCCAGTGGTGTTTGCGGTCCCTGAACTATTGGCAGGACCTGAAGATGATACATGCTGCTTTCTCTTTCGTCCTACTTGACTTTTTGTAGCCTGGAGAGGTATTAATTTTCTTTAGAAGGTTAAAAGCACTACTTGGCACATCAAAATAAAACTCACCTAGAACCAAGTATCCTACAACGATTTTGCAAATGATTATAAGCAACAAGGTGAAAATCAATAAAAAGGGAGAACGGGGGATGCACAAAAGATACTAGACCAAAACAAACAAGAAGCTTTATATTCAGGCGCATAACACTCAGTTCCAGATTTACATTAGAAAAGTGTATTCAGTTGACGGACTACATCTACTAAAACATGTGATGTATCCTAGTCATGTTGGAGGTGAGTAAAATATATAGATAGAGAAGATAAAACTCAATAGCACAAGCTTATTCTACATTCTCATTCGGGTACTAAGAAAAGCTTTTGACAAAAAAGCTAGCCAGATATAAAAAAGATCACCAAACAAAGGACCCAGCTAAAACAAAAAAAAATCTATCCAATATCAAGCAAACCTGGTCTGTTCCCTGAAAGGTGTTGGACATGCAACCATCTGCTGTCATGCTTCCTGAACCAATCATTTTCTCCTGCTGCTGGAATGTGTGATTTGAGTTCTGTGATTGTTGACTTGACAGTGGATGTTGTGAGTACTGTTGCTGGTTGGTGTTCTGAAGTTGTTGCTGCTGTATCAGCATAGGAAAAATATAACAGGAAGAAGTGAATCTTGAATCTTCATTATTTACTGGCAATATCTTGTTACTTGGAAGTTCTCTATTACATTCATTAGTGTACTCAGGAGAAATACCTTAAATAGTATATCAGTGTCTCGTGGCATTACATGGGAACCAACCTGCACGGGTGAAAGCATGTCGCCAGAATTTAATGGCCCTTCCTTTGAAATACCAATATTCTGTTGACCAAGAAGCAGTCTCAACTTTCCACGTTCTAGATCACTGACGGATGGTGAAGACAAATTTTGTTGTGCTTGAAAGATCAATTGTTGTTGCAACTGAGCTTTGTTGAGGTGCTGAGTACTCTGCATCAACCTTTGATGCTGAAGAAGCCCAAATTGATCCAACCCCTAACAAGGTGGCCATATCAGATTGATTTGTGCTGATTACTTAACTAGTTTTGATATCACAACGTATTGGTAGAAGACTTCTAAAATCTAATGGAAAAATATTAGATATAAGAAAGTGATATGTTCTGCTTGCTTAACATCAGCTAGTACTTGCAAAGTATTCTCACATCATACTGATATAAGAAAGTCATATGTAGTATAGCTAGCAAGTCTTACAGTTAAAGGCCATCCTTTTAGAGTCAAATTGCTTCCTCCTTGATTTAGTCCTACATTAACACAAGAGTCAATAGTTAAGGTTCACTATAAGGAATGACAACAAAAATGTACAATTGGAAAATCATTAACCATGAACCCCTAAGATAGGCCATAATTTTCACATCAGGCATGCCAATTCATTTGCTTCTTTCACACAGGATACATTTTATTAACAAAAAAATTATAGTTATGTACAACTTTCTTGAGGATGCATCATCAACTAGAGGAGGCAAAATTTTGCATTCATGGCTTGTTACTTTGCAATTGTTAATTCATAAACCAGTCATACAATATTCATGTCATACTGTAAGACAATCAGACCACCATACAACAACTGGAACAAAAATAATATCATAAATCATACACCATGTAAATCGGCACTAGCATAAGAACTCATTATTCCATTTAAAAGTGCTAAACAAAAAAGAGGGGAAAATTCCCAAGTACAGGATGCAACAAGTCAGTATATACCATGAGCTCCAACCAAGGACCCTTCTGCAGCAGAAGACCTAGGACTCATCATTTGATTCATCTCGCTCTTTATGTCCTGCAGCATGAGAAATTACATCACAGGAATGGAAGCACGAGCACACAATATGACATGAAATAACCGAATATTATAAGTAACATACCTGAGAGGACATAGGTGATGGCTGATTCCGGTTCTGAGAATGTTGCAGATTTCCAGAAATTCCAGCTGCATTGTGCAGAGTTTGACTGAAAAAAGTACACAAACAATAGTTATTCAAAGCCTTCAACCTTAACTAAACTAATAACAGAACCAAATCAGGACAAAAAAGTACCCTTGAGGTTGGCCTCCTAAGGACACTGCCTTCAGCAAGGCAGCATTATTTGGATCGATAAATTGTCCCATGCTATCACTTAACCTTTGCTGTCGATAATCTAGTGTCAGGACCAGAGAATAGTAAAAGAAAGAAAGCTAATATTGATTGCCGCAAAACCAAGCACCTTCATAGCAGTCTCCTCTAAGGACTCTCTTTGATGCGGAATTTTCAGCTTATCCTCGTACAATTTCGTCGCCATAGCACTGGCAGTTGCAGAAGCCTGTCTTGGAACTTCATTAGCAGCTGCATTTGGATTCGGGTTCCCATCTCTTCGCTGCTGCTGTTGCTGCTGTGCATGTCTCTGCAGTAGCAGCTGCTGCATCTGCTGCTGTTGCTGCATCTGTATCTGTTGTTGTTGTTGCTGCTGCTGCTGTTGCATCTGTAACTGTTGTTGTTGTTGCTGCTGCTGCTGCTGAGTCTTAGGCTGTTGTCGCTCCCGGGCATTAGCAAATTGTGTCTGAAGTTTCCAAGTATATAATGACATAAGGTGTCCGAGCATTTCAACATGTAATCAAACAAATGGAATCACCTCTAACATAAGTGAGGAAACAAAAAGCTCTTAGAAATAGCATCAAATGTACAATTAACGCTTCCAATGGAAAGCCAGCCATGAAAACAAAACTCTGTCCCGTTAGCTTGTTTTCCAGTTATTTACTACTATTAGCATCCTATAGCAAAACACAGACTTCGTGATAATAATATATTCCTTGCACAATAATAATTTAGGAACTATTCCTGAAATTACCTCAATGTAAGATGCAGCAGCCTCTGAGTGCTTTTCATTTGTCCTTGCAATGAAGATGTCCCAAAACACAGACCACCATTCGAAAAGAAAGCCACCAGGTGCATCAATAGCTAATGTTGAAGAAATAGAAATTCATCAACAGAGGTACATTATTAATGAAAGAAAAATTAGAGGATTCTTTCTATTCCCTTTATGACCGGAAAAGAGAAACTCCCCTTGGTTTCTTACCAACAGGGTCCGTTGATACTTTGCCTTCAGCTTGGAATGCCTTGGCAGAAGCATCCAATTTCCTCTTCACAAGGTAATCATATATATAGACATCCAACCTGAAAAACGACAGGGCATAAAAAGATGCAACAATCCTAAGAATCGATCAGTGGAACTGAATGAAGAACAACACAACATGACAACTGGCATAAGAATGCACAACTCTTCTACTATAATGCAAACATCTACTTAGCACTCCAGAAGTCTTTTCCGCGCATAAAGAAAAATGCGCCAACTCTGCAAATAAATCCAGTTTCCGAAAACGAAACCTTAACTTGTTCCGAAGCAAGCAACACCAGTATATCTACATTCCAGCTCCTCGTGTACAACGTATCGGTATAGCAAGCAAAAGCGAAATAGGACCACTCTAGGAACACAAAATGACCACAATATAAGTACTAAAAGTACCCTAATAGCACAATAGAGAGCCATGGCGAAATACAATTAATGTGCACGTAGACAGAGTACCCAATCAATCAACCAACGCCGCATGAAGACAAGGCATACCCATTTTTTAAAGTAGGATGAAACAACCGATGTAACCCCAATAATGAAACCCTAGACCAAAAAACATCCCCCAAACCGGAAAAACATTGAACAACTCTTAGAAAGGAAATCCTTTGAATGCAGACCACAAACACAGAAGAAGAAGAAGAAGAAGAGAAGAAGAAGAAGAAGAAGAAGAAGAAGAAGAAGAAAAAACGCCCGTACATTTTATCAGCTTCCCAGTTCGTCTGAGACATGAATGTCGACGATGATGAATACAAGCTAAAGCAGCCCAGTTACGGGTAGAATATCTTGGGGGGGGTGGAAAATCAAAACAAGATAAGGATACAAAGGAAATCAGCTGAATGCAACCCAGAACGGCGTTGGCCCAGAAAACCCAGAACGAAAAGAGCTTTCGCTGACTTTGGACAAGGAAAGAGCGTTTCAGTTCCTACGGACAAAGAACCTTTTAGAGGTATTTTTGGAAATGAATGTGATACTGGTTAAGACTTATTGTCATTTTGGTCATTAACTTATAGGGTTGTAACATAGTGGTAATTAATCTTTAATTTGTAACCTAGTTGTCATTAACTTATTATAGTTGTAACATATGGTCATTTCGTTAACTTTCTATCCAAAATCTCCGTTAAGTGCTGATATCATCAAGTCAACTCGACAATATTTTTCATGTCACCTAATTCACCAAATACTTGACCAAACCAATCAACCAACCAACCCAACTTAAACCAATCTAAACTAACCAACCAAAAACCCACAATTATTGTCTCTCCTTCAACACCACTGTAGTGAAGGATTGATGTCCATCGGTCCAAATCCGCATATGAACTAGTTAAGTGTTGGACCTGATTAATAGAATTAATTCGGGCCGGTTAGGGATTAATATGGTTTGCTAGAGACCAATATTAATTAGTGGTTTGGACCACGGCTAATCGGACCGGGTCCTACAAGGTCACACGCCTATAGTATGGACCAGATCATTAATAGGCCCAATCCACCATGGTGGATTGGGATTACTGGGCTGGCGACCCATTAGGGTTAGGAAGGGGATTAAGGTTTTTGCCCTAATCCTATAAATAAGACTGATAGGGTAGCCGTCAATCCTAAGCCAAACACACTTTCTCTCAGAGAAAACCCTATTCGCCATAACCCTAAAAGCTGTTCATCGACCAAGAGTTCTAGCAGGCTTTGGCGAGAAAGATCTGGATCCCAGCTAGCGTGGACTAAGTAGAGGAGCTATATTTAAAGCTCTCTGTAACGATCTAAAGGCTACGCGAGAGGTATTAGTTTTCGAGCTAATATCACGCTTCAAGAAGGTGAGTTACGATAACTTACTTTGTTATTGATTTATATGCAATCGAGCTATTATAAGATGTTAGATGTAGATTCGTATTTCTGCTACGTTTCTGGTTTTGCATCTAATGATTTTCTTCAGTGGTATCAGAGCCCCTCGTTTTGCATATTTTTCATAACAAAACGAATTGCGTTCTTAATAAAATTACTCAGTTAAAAGATGGGATTATGTCGTGTTAATATTTTCGTTGAAAATCGTTTTCAAAAGTGTTCATGGATATTTTTTTTAGTTTATGTATTAAACTGAATTAAAAAAAATTATTGTTTCGTCGTCGTGGCCGCCGACGACGGCAGGGGACTCAGACGCGTACGGTGGGCAGCTGCTGGGTTTTGGCGTTTGCTGGTTTACTTATTTATTTATTTTTTGGTTGTTGACAGCCCATTTTCTAGGCCCATAAATCAGCCCCTAGTCGACCCGTTTGGCTAGGGTCAGACCGAGTTGAACCATCTGGTTCACCTAGTTCGGCCGAACCAGTTCGGTCTGACCAATTTTCGATTCTGAAATTTTAAAATTTTTTTTTGTTTGGAACAAATTTTTTCCAGATCGATTTAAGGGCAGTTTTTTCGATTTTAATCATTGGATTGATTAAGTATGGGATAATAGGCCGGGAGGCCTCTGTACTATTGAAAGATAACAAACAGACCCTCCTATTATTAATTACACCAAACAGGCCCCTCTACTCAGAACATATAACAAACAAGCCATTCCATTACAAATGTGACAAACAACGTTACTGAATTGCTGACAAAGGTGACACGTCACTGACCCGTAGGTTGTTAGAGTTTACACGTCACCCGATTGGAATGTCAACAACCCTAAACGACGTCATTTTTCACTATTTGGATTATCTGTTGCTAATAACCTTGAGTCAAAACGGAGCCGTTTAATGTCGCTGACATTCCAATTGGCTGACGTGTAAACTCTAACAACCTACGGGTCAGTGACGTGTCAACTTTGTCAGCAATTCAGTAATGTCGTTTGTCACATTTGTAACGGAAGGGCTTGTTTGTTATATGTTCTAAGTAGAAGTGCCTGTTTGGTGTAATTAATAGTAGGAGGGCCTGGTTGTTATCTTTCAATAGTACAGGGACCTCCCAGCTTTTTATCCCATTAAGTATTGAAAAGTTTTACATTCATAATTAATTTCCTATTTACTTTTAATAATGAGTTATTAAATTGAGTAGGTGTTTTAATCAATGTTGTCAAGACCGGACCGGACATCAAACCGGTCCAACGAGAGGTTCAAGGGTTTGAGGTCTGACCGGGATCAAACCGTAAGAACCGGTATTAAAAACCGGTCACTATAATATGAAAAGTTTATGTACTCATTATATACTTAACTATAACTTATTTACTCAAATGTAATAAAATTTATCTTATATGTATATCATTTGTCATTATCTATAACCTAGGTACTGAAATGTAATAAAGATTATTATATAAATAGATGATTTACAAAACCCTAGATCTAATATGAAAAGCGCCGTTCCCTACTATTCTCCCAATCCCAAACCTTTGCTCTTTCTCCTTCTTCCTCTCCATCTACTGATTTACATTCTTATTTCTTCTTCCTTTTCTTCATTCTTTCTACTTAATCCTTATTATCTTCTAGCCTTCATTAATATAATTATATAACTCGTATTGAACGATTTGATGGTTTTCGGGAGGAAGTCTAACAGAGTCTAAGTGTGAGCGTCGGCTGACGGGAGTGGCTCGGGTAGTCGTCGAGGTCTTCTTGTGTGCTAGCCGGAGAAGAAGACGACGGCGGCGAGAAGGCGATTGAGAAGAGAAGAGTTTCACAATTTGATTTTGTCATTTTGAGACTGATTTTTTTAAGTCGTCCAGCCGAAACGGCATCACTTTTGTCTGACCGGCCAAAACCGTTTGAAATGGGTCGACCGATTTTGGCGGTTTTACCGGGTTGACCCAGTTTTTTGGGTTAATTGAACCGCCAGTCATTTGAAGGCCGACCATACCAGTTTTGGTACCGATTTCCAGTTTTACCGGTCAGATCGGCCGGTCCGGTCCGGTCATGATAACACTGGTTTTAATTGATGGAATTTATGGGCTAGTTTTGAAATCTATATCCATGACACTTATAGATATTAACGATAATTCCTATAATTGAATGAATTTTATTGTTGAAGCAATTATAATAAAGGATGTTATTATTAGGGTTTAATTAGAATAAAATTATTTATTCGTAATTAATTACCACCTTAATTAAAATTGGTTAATTAGGGTTAAATCTATCAATCATGCTAGATTTAAGGCCATTCACTCATGCGGTAGTGAATGAATGGATGTTATATATACTTGTGTATATTGCGCATTTTGTGAAGAAGCGTGCAGGTTCTTGGTGATCGGATAAAAGGCCCCACCCCAATTTAATTTTTTTATTATTTTATTTTGGGAAATACGTACTGCGTACCATTTATATTGTTGTAATTTTATATTTGTAAAATAATAAGGTAGATTAGGAATCTTGTAATTAGGTTACAAAGCTATGTAATTACAACAAAGGAGGGATGGACGCTATCAAAGACTCAAGGATAGGAGATCATTCGATGATGAACATGAAGCGCTTTTCCAAGATTAAAGGGGGCCAAGATCCGATCACCTACAAGCGTTTATTGTCTGAATGCTTAGAACCATATTTTAGGTTGTTGTGTATGTCTCTTGCGCGATTAGTTCACTAGCAAACGTAGATAAAAACACATCACCTAAAATGTCCCCAAAGTAAAATTGAGGCAATGATTTACCATAACGAGACCTGTGATGCCTTTACAAGAACTAGGCCTTTTCTGCCAAAGTAGACTATGGACCTATTATTGCACTAGATAGCAAGGGTAGATCTTAGGGGTCCATAAGTTTGTTTTGGTCGTACTCAACGAATACAAAAGACAAAGTTTTGGTTCGAAGCATAGTCGATTTTGTGATTATCACATATTCAACCAAGAGTCACAAAAGGTTTGTGATTGACCAATGGGTTGGTCTACCTAAATTACAAAAATTTAGTGGCAGTGCCAAAGTACAGCTAACTTTTTGATGGATTTAGGATCTTGGGAAGTATTTCATTCAAGGGGACACACTTTTGTGTGAATGAAGTACACATATGCTCTTAATTTTAGAGAAAATTGGTGAGCTATGTATATTTGAAACAAGGGTTATTATTTCTAAAATACTCGAACTTTGGCGATTTATTTTGTAAATGCACTAAGTTTAAAAAACCCCAAATCTATCCCAGACTTAACGCCGTTAATCCTTGTTTGTAATATTTTAAACATTCTGAACCAAGTGGCTAACAGAAATAACTTTTAAGTTTTATGTCTTCTACAAATAGTAACCTGGGTTTTCCCAAATTGCATTTTGGACCCTACTCAATTTCATCCCTTACAAATCATCCCAAAGGCTTAACTGAAACCCTACCCCATCTCTCTCGCTGCCCTCCCGCCGCCGCCCTTCCTTTTGTCCTCCTCCTCCTCCACCATCGCCGGCGGCAGCAACACCTCACCAATTTTCCCTCCCATCATCTCTCTCTCCGACAACAAATCACTACTCTCATCGACATATGAACACGGATTAATTAAACAGTTCTTTTATTCTGCTTGTTTTCGATTCTGGGCTCTGAGAATAGGGTTGATGTAATAGTTCTAGATGAAATCACTAGTTCCAGTGCTCATGAGATGAATCACTAGTTCCAGTTCCCCAAAGAAGAAACTTGCCCATCGAAAGAGAAGCTAGAAGGAAAGAAGAAGCTCTTGGATTTTTCCACGAATCTCCCTTAGATGATGACCGGAATTGCAGATCGGCTTAGATGGCGGCACGCGGTCCTCATTTGGGAGGCGACGTTGTAGCCGATGGAAACGGAGGCCAGAAGACGCCAAATCGGACGGCGGATCCGAGGACGTGACAGCTTGCTTCGTGGGGCGGATTCAGTAGATCCAACAACATGCACAGCTTCGCCTTCAAATCCAGCACATGATCTTCATCCTCCTCGCCAGTGGTGACGATGACCTCTTCAAGCTTGACGATCGGAGCAACCTCGACTCCGGTGTCCTCATCGTCCGCGGCAGGGAAGGTATCTTCTCCTTCTTGTCTAGAAGAATGTGGAGTTTAGGGATAATTTGGAACAAAGTCTGCGGCAACAGAACTGCAGATGGAATATTTGATTGGATTAACAGTAATCAAGTGGAAGATTGAAGCTTTATCATTAATTAAAGAAACCTTAAATGAAAGCTTAATTGAGAAGAGAAAAATTCAATTAAGAATACCTCTTCAAGGGTCAAAATCGAATGCAATGAATCCACTCTCTGTAGCTATCCAACTGGGTTTGTTCAATTCCGAAATCGGAGAAAGAAGGGAGTCTGCGAAATTGCCGATTTGCTATGGGAAGTAGGAGGTGAAGCCTGATTTGACGGCGGATCGGAGGATGGGTAGCCGGTTGTGGCGGAGTTGACGTGGCGTCGGTGATGCAGGTGTTGGACATGGCGGCGGCGGTGAAGAGGACAAAGTGGAAATGGTCGGAGAAGAAGGTATTTGGAATGATTTTAAAGGGATTAAATTTAACAGGCTCCAAAATGCAATTTGGGCAAACCTGGGTTATTATTTTTAGAAGACAGAAAACTTAAAAGTTATTTTCGTTAGCCACTTGGTTCAGAATGTTTAAAATATTACAAACAAGGACTAACGGCGTTAAGTCTGGGATAGATTTGGGGTTTTTTTAAACTTAGTGCATTTATAAAATAAATCGCCAAAGTTCGAGTATTTTAGAAATAATAACCCTTGAAACAATAATAGTTTTTGCACTTTATTTTCATAGAATTATGGTTAGACAACTCATTTATCCTATCACCAAATGAATTTATCCTTATGAAGGAGAAATTCAAAACATTATGAATGCTAAAGGTGTAACATCCCCGCCCAACCGAACGATTTGGAACTCGAGTTTGGATGGTTAAGACATTGGAAACAATGTTCTTGAGGTCCCATCGAAGTCCGGGACGTTCATAATTAAGTCGGGTCGAAGTTACAAGCGAGTACGTGAAAATTCGTCAAAGTTGGCAGATCATGATACATGGCCATGTATCATGGCCTGACTATAAAAAAAATGGATTTTTGACGGAAATCCTCAACTTCTCTCTCTCTCTTTCCTCCCGAAAATCCCTTTGACGAAACAAACTTCCCCAAGCTTCAAACCTTGATTCTGGGAGCTACGGAGGTCCGATTGATGATTCGTTTCTTGCTACGTGTTCGTGGCGATGAGAGGAAGAGATCACAAATCTCGGTTCTGGATATCTCAGAGTTAGGTGCTATCAGTGGCAGAAGGAAGAAGCTACGTTTTTGAAGAAGAAGAGCTTGGTTGTTCGAGTTCTAGAAGTTGTTTTAGAGCCTTGTCTTCTTGTGAGGTGAGAGTTTAGTGTACGATAGGTAGTAATGGTCGGTGTGAGGAGTTGCAATTCTGACTTAGAAGAATGTAGGGCTTTGCACAAAATAGAAAGAGAGTAAAGGGGGAAAACTGTTCTACAATTGATTGTTAGGTGAATTATGATGATTGATGACTGTTGTGTGGTTATTAATTGATGAATTGGTTATTGATTGATGGCTGTTTGTGATGGGTTTTGATTGGGTAAAATGATTAACGATGATGATAAACGGATCGGAATTAGTAAAGAGTGATAGGAGGGACGGGTCTGTGAACATGAAAACTGTGTATATACTGTTATTGTCAGTTGTGGTTGCAGGAGGGTGGTCCTGCCAATGTGGGGTCACCCTATAAATGATGAACAGGTGGATGGCCCTACCAATGTGGGGTTTTCCTATGAAGGATGAACAGGGGGTAACCCTAAGACTCACGACATGGCTATCCCTGTACTTGCAGGTGAGGGTGGCTGGTGAGCTAGCCATTTACCCTTAAACTGTTTGTGATCTGTGAGATATTGATTGAAATGAATTGTAAATGTAAACGTGGTACTGGATGAATTCATGCTATGTGTTGTGTTGAGTGAAATTGATATTATGATGAATTAGTGTTGTGTGATTGATATGAGTGAAATTGATGTTATGTGTGACGGTGGTTGATGGCGTGTCAGGTGGTTATTGTAATAAGGTTGGAGTCTTGAATGTGATTTGGGAAGTGATTGAGGAGAATGAGGATGTCAGAATTGGATGGATTGTGGCTAGGAATCGAATTAAATGAAGTACGTGAATTAGATGGATTATGTAGTTAAATATAGGATTGCATGAACTGGAGAGTCGAAACGGCAATTTGATGCTTTTGTGATTGTTGCTTATATGTGGTGTTGAGTTGACTTGTCTGAATGGATCATTGATTTGTGTGAATGTATGGATGACTTGTGTGAATGTATGGTTGACTAGGGGCTAGAATTGAGAGTTTATTTCCAAGTGTGCATGGTTATGTGGTTGGGATTGGCTTAGCACCGATAGGACACTATGAGTAATGTGAGGAGCTGGAACTCGATATAGAATGGAATTAGGTCTGGCATGAACCTATGAGAGTAAAACTAAATAACTGTCTTGCGATTGCTGTATGATGATTGTGTTGATTGATGTGTGATGTGGGGTTTGGGATGAAGAATGATGGCTAATAAACTCGAGTTAGAAATGTGAGATAGGATGGGAAGGGGTGTGATGAATTTCTCTAATTGTATCTATAGTTGCCAAATGTGGGTTGATGTGGAATTGTGATGTAGAATTGTGATGTGGGATCGTGTGGTGGAATTGTGACATGAGATTGGGAAATGGAATTGGTACATGGAATTGGGACACGGAATTTGGAAATGGATTTGTTGTTGAATGGAATTATTTTGGGGATGAGTGTGATTGTCATGATTGCATTAAATGGAATTTAAATGATAGATAGAATCGGAAGGAGCCAACGTTACCCCACTCGTAATACCGTTGAGTTAGAGTCCGATTCACTGGGGTGAATCCTATGACAGGGAGTCATAGTGGTTGAAATCTCCGTTGAGGAAGGATCCCGATGGGATGCGTCGTGATAGCTCCGTGGAGGAAGGATCCCTTAGGTGATGCGTCATGTTATCTCCCTACGAGGAAAGATCCCGTGGGATGTGATTGATGTGATGGCCGACGGGGTAGCGGGGGAACAACTACTTATGGCGCCTAATTAACTCACCTAGTTAAATGAAGTGTGCATTGATGTGTGGTGTGTGTGATTGTGCTGGTTGAGTTTTGAGCGGATATGTGATGTGTTGTGGACTCTGTTGGATTGATCTGTGAACTGAACTGTGTTGTTGTGCTGAGATGTAGATTGATGTTGTATGGTTTATGATTATGTTGAAGTTTTGAATTGTGAACTGATTGTGAGGAGAACTACCCTTGAGTGACAACCTAGATTACTTCAGGATGACTAATAACTCACTTAGTGGATTGATGTTGTGAGCTGTGAATGTGTGCAATGTAAATGCGTATGATTGATGTGTGTGCTAACTGGTTGAATCGTAGTTGTGAGATGTATTGTGAAGTGATGACGAACCGTGTGCATGATGACTTGGTTATACTGTTGTAATTGTGAATTGATGATTCTTGTTACATTGTTGTGACTGTGTTTTGTGAATGACAGTTGAGGAATGCACCTCTATTATCACTTAGACTATTTTAGGGAATTAAAATTGGTAAAGGTTGAGTCTGATTCCATTGTTTGTGTTTCATGAGGAGTTTGGAATCGCTTCTTTCGGATAGGTTCGACGCATAGTTAAACCTAGTGAGTTCAATAAGTTTCATTAGGAAACTGATCCCCCCAGTTTCTCTTTTCAGGTGCGCGTGGTTAGAGTGCGTGTTAAAGTTTAGGAGTTTCTCTGGGTGTCGAGTGTTGAGGTGTTGTTGGCGTGGAGAAGATCTTTGGAGGCTTGGACATGAGTTGACCATCTTTTGGGGTTTATGTTGACTATTTTGGGTTGGGTTATTTTTTATCAATTAATTTTGAACTTCAGGTTGTAAAGGATTATTAGTTTTAATTGTATCTTTGTAATAAGTTTTGGATTTTGAATAATGGAGGCGCTTCCGACTTACGCTTGTTTAAGTTTTAATTTGATTTCAATGTTGTTTTCTCCTTTATTTTATTGATGTATCTTCGAGTGATGTTCAAACCGATTCGACCACGAGTTCAACCTGGGTCAGTTTGGGATGGATGTTACAGATGGTATCAGAGCCTGGTATGCCTCCGCTGCATAGGTGAACTGTTCTTTCCTTTAGGGGATTAGCTACCCTCTTAATGGAAAGAACGGAACATCGATGTAGTACTGGCATTCCAGGGGTTTTCAACGTTTTAATCGGGTTGGGATTTTATAAGTGAAAGTGTGTTTTGAAGAGCGAAAGTGATTTGAAGAATTTGTCAACTGAAATTGGTTTGTTTTTGGTCCTCTTGAGCCACGAAGAAAGTCATGGGATGAGAAGATGTAGTGTTGAGTAGTGGTTGAATGCGAATAAAGTGTTAGGTTAGGAGAGTTGCTTGACCTTTAGAAATAGAACGACAATTAGGACGCTAGCTAGAGGTGGAAGTTTTAGAAAGTGTGTTTTGTGAGAGAGTTGGAAGTCGTTTGAAGGGAGGAGTGAAAGAGTGTTACAGGAATCTATCTTGTTTGTTTACATGAAATTTTAAGAGAAGGTTTTGATTTGTGCAAATTTTTTCATGCTTTGTTTTCAACTGTGGTTTGAATGTGATTTTAATCTATCGATGGTGTAGCAGATTTGAAGAGTGTTTTAATGTTTTGGTATTTTACCTGAGATAGAGTTCGATTTTACTAATTTTGGTTTTTAGTGGAAAATTGTTGTCTTGGGTTCTTGGTTGATTTTAAAGGAGTGTGAAATCGCTTTTACCTTTTCGAAGTTGAGTCATGAGATTATGTTTATTCAATTTTTTCAAGCGTTCTTGTTTCGAAAGTTGGTGAATGTTTTCAATGGTACTAATGTGTAGGGATTTGAAAGCTCTTGAGTATTTTAAACTAAGATAGAGTCCGACTGCGAGTTTGATTTTAAAGGTTTTATGAGTCTAATTTTAAATTGAGAATTGAGAATTTTGATTTTGAGTGGATTGAAAAGGAATTTGTTAAAGTTTCGCCTTTTTGAAAAGTTTGCTTGGGTTTTGAAAACCAGATTGATACAGGTTTCTGTAACGGTGGAGTCTAGATGTTTAGCTGGTGCTCGAGTGGCTCTAGTAGTGGTAGTCAGTAGACTAGGAGGTTGGTTGTAGGGGTAGAGGCCCTTGTAGACTTTGGTTAAGTTTAGTAGAGTGTCGAGGAGTGTGAAGTTCTAGTTGGAAGTGTTGGCTTAGTAGTTCATGCTTGGTGTGAGTTGCGTTTGTTGTGTTTGGGTTGTACTCTTGTGTTTGGTGTGTTGTAGAGGTTCGGTTGTGCGTGTATGTTAGGTAGAAGCTCGAGTTCGTGTAAGTGAAGTATCCTTAGATGGTGTGTGTTTCTAGGAGTCGTTAAGAGGGAGTTTCGGGTTGTGATGTGGTGCTTAAGCTGCTGCGTGTCGCTGCAATTTTCGTGTTGCATTGCTAGATTGAGTTGGGTTGTGATTTCGGGGATGAAATCTTTTGAAGTTATGGATACTTGTAACATCCCCGCCCAACCGAACGATTCAGAACTCGATTTTGGATGGTTAAGACATTGGAAACAATGTTCTTGAGGCCCCATCGAAGTCCGGGGCGTTCATAATTGAGTCGGGTCGAAGTTACAAGCGAGTATGTAAAAATTCGTCAAAGTTGGAAGATCATGATACATGGCCGTGTATCTATGATACACGCCGTGTATCATAGCTGACTATAAAAAATGGGTTTTTGACGGAAATCCTCAACTTCTCCCGAAAATCCCTTTGACGAACCAAACTTTCCCAAACTTCAAATCTTGATTCCGGGAGCTACGGAGGTCCGATTGACGATTCGTTTCTTGCTACGCGTTCGTGGAGATGAGAGGAAGAGATCACATATCTCAGTTCTGGATATCTCAGAGTTAGGCGCTGTCAGTGGCAGAAGGAAGAAGCTACATTTTTGGAGAAGAAGAGCTTGGTTGTTCGAGTTCTAGAAGTTGTTTTAGAGCCTCGTCTTCTTGTGAGGTGAGGGTTTAGCATACGATCGGTAGTAATGGTCGGTGTGAGGAGTTGAAATTATGACTTAGAAGAATGTAGGGCTTTGCACAAAATTTAAAGAGAGTAAAAGGGGAAAACTGTTCTGCAATTGATTGTTATGTGAATTATGACGATTGATGACTGTTGTGTGGTTGTTAATTGATAAATTGGTTGTTGATTGATGGCTGTTTGTGATGGGTTTTGATTGGGAAAAATCATTAACGATGATGATAAACGGATCAGAATTAGTAAAGAGTGATAGGAGGGACAAGTCTGTGAACATGAAAACTGTGTATATACTGCTGATGCACCCAAATATTGGTGTATTCAATCCCGCATTAGACGAATATTCACTGTGATTCAGTTGTGATTGAATGAGATATTGATGATTATTTGATCATTTTGCTCTTTATCATCATTGGACCGTATTACGTCGTTTTGCATGTTTTTTATGCATTTCAGGATATATAACGTTGGGAATCAAACCGATTACATTTTGGAATGACACCAGCCAAGTGAAGTCATGATTTAGAATATCATAACATGGAGTGTGCTTTGACCGAAGTCAAATGAGCACAAATCTACTATTTCTAAATTATGAAAAGTGTGTCAGCAATTTGTCCATATAGGATGATAATTAGTTGAGTGGAATGATTTGGGCCTTTGGGATTATGAAACCCAATATCTCATCACCAAATAACGCCAACCTTCAAGGGAAGAAAGTGGACAAAAGGAAAGTCACTTTTCTAGACATATTATTAATCATCATCTTGGGCCCATCATCAGAGGAAAAAGAAAGTTTGTTCGGTGGAGAATAAAACGAGGTTACAGGCGGACAGAAGAGGGGGAAGGGAATTGGCTTCGGCCAGTAGAAAGAAAGGAGAAAGAAAGCAGAGTGGACGGGGGAAATAAAGAGAGAGCAGAGGCCACAACTTCAATCAGAACATGAGAGTTTCATTGATTCTTCAAGATTAGGTTTACTCGGAGTAAGATGTCTTCTTCTCTAGTTTTCTTTTTCATTGTATCTTTGAGTTCTTCTATTTCTATGTCAAGCTAAACTCTCTTAGGGTTGTTTGGATTAGATGAAGCGTTAGTAAGGATTTTGTATGGATGATTTCGGGTTTCTAACCCGTCTATGTTAATCGATGGTATTTCAGACTTAGATGTGATTTCTCCTAAACCCTAATTAAAGCTTTTTGATTCTGGCAACTTGATCAATTGTTAGTTTCTGAGTTTATCTTTGAATTGCGGGTCTGACCATGAACGCATTTCATTCTAGAGTTTAGGAGGTCGTTAGGTTCTCCAATATCTTGACCATAGGATTGGAAGAACCTAATCTCTTTGCATATATTTGTGGCATTTCACTGTTCTTGTTCGTTCTTGATAATTTGCAAGTTAGCTTGACCATAGGAGCTTGTAGGTTTGATAGAATAGAATCTCTTCGGCCTGACCATGGAGTAGAGATTACAAAAGGATTTGCCGAGTCGTCTAGTCTGTTGAATTTCATCGTTTGCATAGTTTCATCCATCTTAACCGAACTAGCGTGGATTCGAGTCTGAACAACCGCCTTAGTCTATCTTTGAATCCCAAATCTGCTTTATTTGTTTCATTTGTTTTAAATTGCATTCTTAGTTAATTTCATTCATAAACCCAATTCAAACCAAACGACAACAACCCCGAATAGCTTATTCCACAATTGTTGAGTAATAGAAACAGAAAGACCCTTGGGAAATAACGATCTCACTAGAGCGATCTAGTGAGTAAAACTAGTGTGCATTAATTTGCGCATCAAGTTTTTGGCGCCGTTGCCGGGGACTTTTCTTTTTCTAGGAAAGGCATTGTGCGTTTCAGATTTTCATTCATTTTTCTTATCATCTCTTTTCTCTCCATCTTTTTCCATGATTTACCTGGGTAGTGCTCTTGAGTTTTGAGATGCAGGATAACAGGTTTTATAGGCAATACCAAGGATGGTGCAATAATGGAGTACCATTCGACGAATATCAACAAGGATGGAATATATCAGAGCAGCCACCTTTGCCAATCTGGAATGAGGAACCACCACCCTTGCCTTCTTGGCCAGAGCCACAAGCTACACACTACTACCGAGATTACGAAGAGGAATATCTACATTCGCACCAGTACCAACAACAGGAGTCTTATACAGATTTTATGTTGAATAAGATCCTCTCGACCCTACAAGCTCCTAATGTTGTGAACGTCGAGATTGAGCAACAGTATCAACTGATGGAAGAAGATTCTCGAGAGCTGGTCGAAGAAGAAAATGATAACATAGCCCATGACTATTGTGAGCTAGAGGTATCTGATGAAGAATCTTTGACAATGGTGGTAGATGAAGATGTGGAGCTTATCCATCTCTTGATTGAAGCTGAAGATGAGCATCTGGATATTGAGGAGTTATCCTCATTTATGCTTCCGTCGAGCCAGCCTGTAGTTCCAGATAGAGATGAGCACATGGATATCGAGGAGTCACCTTCATTGGTAATTCAGGCAACTGAAACTGAGGAGGGCAATGATTCTGAGGTGTATGAGCTCAACTACAAGAGCAACTTGGATGACATTGGTGTAGAGCAGACTGCAACTATTGATTGTAACACACCATACTATCTTTTTCCTCCTCCAGTAGGAAAATTTGAGAAGAAAAAGTAATTCGAGCAGAACCAGGATCTACTTGAGCACCACCGACTACATCTTGCTCCTTCTGGCGTGCTATTTGGCACTAAACCGCCAGCCTTGAAGAAGCTGTTTGACTTCAAGGAACTCTTGAGTTGGGGTCCATAATCAGGTATCGTCTAGCTCAAAGACGTTAAAGAAAGAGCGCTTCATGGGAGGCAACCCATGTCTGGAGTCTGTTTTGAGTTTTTGAGTCAGTTGTTTTATTTTTGTGTCGGACTTTTGTGATTCTTGAGTCAGTGGTCTATTCTGTACCTTGAATGCTCTGATCTTGTTGTGAGGCTCTCTCCTGTTTCAGGATGTCCTTAGGTTCCGCATGACTGTTCGCCGGTACTTAAGTCTGACTCGCCGCCATCTACGACACCGATCTTCACTTTCCAGGTTCCCAGATTCCTCTACTCTCTTTTTAGTCCTGTGAGGACAATGTCCAGTTTAAATGTGGGGTGGTCTTGTTGCAATGCATGCATATTGGTTAATTGAGTTCTTGTTGTTAAATGGGTGGTGATTGTGTTTTGTTTTTCACTCTTTCACTGCTTCCCATTCTCGTTGGCATTTAACTTTTCACATTGCTTAATATCTTCTTGGATTTGCTTACCTTCTTCCATATGGTGAGATTGATGTGGTGCTTTTGCTTGACCAAATGTGTGTGTGAGAACCTGTATTATGACCATCTCCCACTCTTCTTGCTTGAAGTATTCTAGGAACTTGCCCTTATCGTGTTAGAGAACAGTTGACTTGTTAATGTGTAAGACTTGGTCTATCTGATGCTCAAATTCTCTAGTTCAATGCCATGATCGAGTCTAGATAAGGGATCTTTTAATTCCATGCTTTAAATTGTTGTTAATGTTCCCAATCAGAGAAAATCTGATATATGAGTGGTTTGGTATTGAAGTTGTGGGTCGATTCACGAGCTGGCATACGTGCCTGCCCATTGCTGTAGTCCCAAAGGGAAGTCTCAATGTGGCGTTCTTTTTCTAACCTACTCCCGATCGTGGCTGGGGTCTAGGATAACACGGAATTCCAAAGGTTTCCGGCTGCTCCATACCCAGTAGTATCCACACTGTACCGACCATTCAAAAGTAAATGTAAGAAAAAAAAATCCAAAGAAAAAAAAAACAGAAAAAGAAAAGAAAAGAAAAAGCTCTTTAATTTTGTTCAAGTCGTGTTCCCTTATCTAGCAAGTGTTGGGTTGCGCCCTAGAGTAAGTGTAGCGGAAGTAAGTATTGTCTTGCCTTTATCAAGTCAGGTTGTTCACTAGCTCGATAAAGTCTTGTTTCTCTTTTACTCTCGCAGAGTTTGGTTTTAACTGTGTGGTCAGTCGGGTAATCCTCTTGTTTGATAGAAGCATCATATACATCATTCTAGGAACCAAGAGGTTTTCGGTTTGCTCATTCAGGTTGGTGCATAGTTGTGGTAGAGTTCTTGCTTGAGGACAAGCAAAAGTTTAAGTGTGGGGTGAATTGATGCACCCAAATATTGGTGTATTCAATCCCGCATTAGACGATATATTCACTGTGCTTTAGTTGTGATTGGATGAGATATTGATGATTATTTGATTATTTTTCTCTTTATCATGATTGGACCGTATTACGTCATTTTGCATGTTTTTTATGCATTTCAGGATATATAATGTTGGGAATCAAACCGGTTACATTTTGGAATGACACCAGCCAAGTGAAGTCATGATTTAGAATATCATAACATGGAGTGTGCTTTGACCGAAGTCAAATGAGCACAAATCTACTATTTCTAAATTATGAAAAGTGTGTCAGCAATTTGTCCATATAGGATGATAATTAGTTGAGTGGATTGATTTGGGCCTTTGGGATTATGAAACCCAATATCTCATCACCAAATAACGCCAACCTTCAAGGGAAGAAAGTGGACAAAAGGAAAGTCACTTTTCTAGACATATTATTAATCATCATCTTGGGCCCATCATCAGAGGAAAAAGAAAGTTTGTTCGGTGGAGAATAAAACAAGGCGCGTGTAGCTGGGTTTTTTCTCTCAACTCGACTGCAGCGTTTTTACCGATCCTTCTCGCCGGCGGAGGTTTTCCCCTCGGTGGGTGCGCTCCTAGGGGGCTCCTCCGGCTTGAGGAAGATTGCTGGTAGGCCTATGAGGTCTCCGGGACTCATTGCTCAGATTTGTTTCCTTTACTTTGCTAATTTTCTTTCTCTGGACGTTTCTCGCTGATGGTCATGGCGGAGGGTGAATCCTCGAAGTCTGGAGGTCTGGTCCTCCTAGTAAGTCTTGGGCTGATATTATTGCCGATCCGGAGTCTGATCTTCAATTTGTGGATATTCCTCCTTCTTCGATCGTAAATGATGTTCTTCCAATCCCTAAGTCAGTAATTGATTTGGGATGTGAGAAACTGAAGAGTGCAGTGGTGGCTCAATTTGTGGGGCCAGTGCCGCCGTTGAGGGTTTTCTGGAATGTTGCACGGAGATTATGGGGGTATGAGGGCCCTATTCTGATTTGTGGCTTAGCTGACAACTTCTTCCTTGTGGAGTTTGGGTCTATAAGTCTGTGTGATTGGGTTCTAGCAAGGTCGTGGCACGTCCACAATTCGGGGGTGATCCTTCGAAGATGGGAAAAGGGTATCAAACCGATTGACTTCTCCCTAGAGCCATGCCTGAATGGATAGTGTTCAAAAAGGTTCCTCCGGTTCTTCTTACAGTTAAGGGGATCAGCTGGATCTCCAGTAAGATCGGGAAGCCTTTGAACAAATTTGTTAGGGAGGGAACTGATGTTAAGGTTTGTTTGTTGCGTGATAGAGCAATCCCTTGCCCAGATAGGGTTCAGGTGGAGCTTGAAACGGAGGAGGTAATTGATATCAGGATTGTGCAGTTCCAGGCTAGGGATTATAAAAAGGAATCTGGGAAGAGAGTCTGGGTGGTTAAGGATGCTGTAGTTAAGGATGCTGTAAGTTGAAGAGCCTGTTGAAGGGGCTGAACAACCTTCATCTGCTGGTAATGAGCCTGTGGTACAAGTTTGTAACACCCCCCAGTGCAGGTTTCTGAACCTTAGAAAACAGTGGCTCAGGAAGCAGGATGTACTGCCTCTAGTAAAACTAGGAAGAGAAGGAGAAATCGTAAGAAGAATTTGGCAAGCTCTCTTCAAGCGGTGTCAGGTGGTAATGGCGAGGAAGATAACCCAGGTATGACCCAACCCACTCCTTTACCTGAAGGAACTGTAATCTCTGGCAATGCACTTGCATCTTCTATGGAAGGGACGAGTGCACCAGCTGGTTGCAGTGCTATTCAGGGGGTTGGAGGGGGGTCAGGCAATGATCGCGAGGCTTCTTTGCAAGCTAAGGGATCACCTGACCAGCTTAGGAAACTAAGTAGCCCTGTCTCTGCCTCAGATGGTTTAGGTCTAAATGGTGGTGAGTTCACTGACTGTACGGATGAGGAGGTTGAAACGCTAAATCAACCTGAGCCGAGTGGCCGTGGGAAGGTAACTTTGGAAGAGTACATGCCGAAGATTAAGCCTACTAAGCAGGCTGGTAAGTTTGTGTCTGGTATGAAGACCAGATTCAAAAACAAACGCAGATGAGGTTTCTAGTTTGGAATACAAGAGGGTTCAATAAAAAAAGTAAATATACAGCTATACTTACTTATATTCAGTTTTATAAGATAGATGTCTTTACAATTTTGGAACCACGAGTTAGGCGTGTGAATACCATTGATCTGTTCAAAGAAAGATTTGATGGTTGGCATGCTGAGTTTTCTTTTGATGGTGATTTAGGGAAGATTTGGTTGGTTTGGAGGAAAGATGCCCCCCTAAAGATTATAGATGTAGATGCTCAGTTCATTCATGTGAAGATTGATATGCCTCGACCTTTCTATTGCACTTTTGTCTATGCCGCGAATGATGTTGCAAAACGAAGGAGATATTATGGAAAGCTATGTAGGTTGATGCAAGTTGCTGGCCCTTGGTTTATTGCGGGAGATTTTAACACCATTCGGGATCATTCTGAAGCCTCTAATCGTCCGTCCTCGAGGGACAGCATGGAGGATTTTCGTAAGTTTATTCATGATAGTGAAGTTTTTGATCATGTCTCAACTGGTCCGTCTTTCACTTGGGTCAATAACCGGTCGGAGGATCTCATTGCTCGTAAGCTGGACAGATTACTTGTAAATGTGCAGTGGCAGAGCATGGCCCCAAGGAGTAAAGTTAATATATTGCCTTCTAGTGAATCGGATCACTGTGCTATCTACTTTGATACGAATTTTGATGATGTCTCCCAGCCTAAGCCATTCAAGTTCTTTCAGTATTGGACAAAGAATGCTAACTTTAAGAACATTGTTGATGCTGTGTGGAACACGAGAGTTGCAGGAAGTTGTGCCTTCAGGATTTTCAAGAAGCTTAAACTTCTTAAAGGGGAACTCAGGAAGATGAATAATGAGTGCTATTCTGATTTGCATAGAAGGGTGAAGGATAAACAAGAGGAACTGCTTGCAGCCAAGGAGGAGTTATATAATCGACCTGATGCTGGTACTCTAGAGGCAGTTCATACTCTGCAGAATGAGCTTTCAGGGTTGCAGAAAGACGAGGAAAGCATGCTTAGGCAAAAAGCAAGAATTAGTTGGATCAAGTTGGGAGATGGTAATACAAGTTTTTTCCATTCTTATGTGAAGAGTAGACAGGCTTACAATACCGTAAGGCAGCTGAGAAATGAGAATGGTATACTGGTTGAAGGTCTTGACGAGTTGGCTAAGGTTGCTGTTACTTTCTATAAAAAGCTTCTGGGAGGTAGTACTCAAGTGCAGAATGTGGATTTGGAGCAGGTTGTACAGCGTAAGCTTAATGATGAGCAAATAGATTTGTTAGGTTCTCGTGTTTCTCAAAGTGAAGTTCGTAAAGCTCTATTTAGTATGCCAAATGAGAAGTCTCCTGGGCCCGACGGATATACTGCAGGGTTTTTCAAAGAGTGCTGGGGGATTGTCAGCGGGGATTTAGTGGATATGGTTAACGAGTTCTTTGAGAAAAGGTGTTATGGCCCCTTATATCAATTCGATTATTCTCACTCTGATCCCTAAGAGGACGAATGCAGCTAATATGAAGGATTACCGCCCAATAGCATGCTGCAATGTTTTATACAAGGTTGTTTCGAAGGTCTTAGCGAATAGAATGGCTGTTGTTTTGCCAGCTCTTATTAGCAATGCTCAGACAACTTTTGTGAAAGGGCGTAGGATTGGAGATGGTGTCCTTATGGCTCATGAGCTTATTAGGAATTACAACAAGTCTGGGATCTCCCCGAGATGTGTAATGAAGGTTGATCTTATGAAGGCGTTCGATTCCGTAGAGTGGGTTTTTGTTCTTAATGCTTTGAAGGCCATGAACTTTCCAGAGCTCTATATAAGCTGGATAGAAGCTTGCTTCAAGTCGACTATGTTATCGGTAAACATCAATGGGACTCCGAAAGGCTACTTCCCAGCTCAAAGGGGTTTGAGACAGGGGGACCCTATCTCCCCCTATCTCTTTGTGGTTGCAATGGAGGTCCTGAGTTGCATGTTTGAGAAAGCTGTAAAGGAAAAAAGGTTTCAGCTCCACCCCCCAATGTAAAGGAGTAACTCTAACTCATTTGAGCTTTGCGGATGATCTATTTATTTTCACTAAGGGTAAAGAGGGGGCCATTAAAGAGGTAACTAGCATTCTTCAGGAGTTCCATTCTTATTCTGGGTTGCAATTCAACCCGGAGAAGAGTTCGATCTATGTAGCTGGTGTTGGTGATGATGAAGAGAGGATGATCGTGGACGCCTCTGGTTTTAGCAAAGGTGTCCTGCCCTTCAAATACCTAGGCGTTCCTCTCACTGTTGGTAAGATTAGGAGATGTGATTGTCAGGATCTTGTTGACAGAATAACCCGTAGAATCACGAACTGGAGGTCGAAGAAGTTGTCCTATGCAGGTAGATTGCAGCTCATTGAGACAGTGGTGGGAGGTACCCTTCAATATTGGATGGCGAATTTTATTCTCCCCTCCTCATTGCTCAAGGAAGTTGAAAAGGTTTGTAATGCCTTCCTTTGGGGTAACTCAGTCAAGGCTAAAGTTGCTTGGAAGTATTTATCACTTCCTAAGCAGGAAGGAGGGCTGGGTTTACGTGATTTGAAGAGCTGGAATCAGGCTAATGTTATAAGGAATATTTGGAGTATTTTGCTTAATGCAGGGTCCCTATGGGTTGCGTGGCTGTCTGTCTATAGGCTGAAGGGCAAAGTGTTTTGGGGCGTCCAGTCCATTTATGGCTCCTGGAACTGGCTCAAACTCCTGAAGCTCCGAAGTATGATGAGGCCCCATGTAAGTCATGATGTGGATGGTAGTGTTCTATGGGATGGACTGTGTATGGACAGGTACAAGCTTTCTATGGTTTGGGAGTCGATTCGACCGAAAGGGACTCTGGTGAGATGGTATGGATTAGTCTGGGCTGGTTATAGGATTCCAAGGAGGTCAGTCGTTGCTTGGTTGATAATTAACAGTAGAATAACTACTCGTGATAAGATCAAAAGGTGGGATGTGAATATTGATGATGGCTGCCCACTGTGTGGTACTGGAGCAGAGTCAAGGGAGCATTTATTCTCCACTTGCAGGTACTTCCAAGAAGTAGCTGCCCAAACTTTGCCAGCAATTTGTGGATTATCTTGGGATGATATGATATCGGAGGCCTGCTCTTGGGTAGGAGATTCCAATGCAGTGAAAACAAAGTGTCTCTTGTGGAGAATCCTAGTGTGCATAATTTGGACAGAGAGGTGCAATAGGGTGTTCCAAGGAGGTGGTATTCAAGTGAATGAGCTTAGTGGGTTGGTCAATGAAGAACTGAGTATCTTCTTGCAACAGGGGCGGTAGTCTGAGATTAGTAGTTTAGTTAGTAGTTTTTGATAGTGTTCAGTTTCAGTGTCTTATTATTGTACTGGGATTTTATGGTTTTTCATGAATAAAATCAGCTCAATTCATAAAAAAAAACGAGGTTACAGGCGAATAGAAGAGGGGGAAGGGAATTGGCTTCGGCCAGTAGAAAGAAAGGAGAAAGAAAGCAGAGTGGACGGGGGAAATAAAGAGAGAGCAGAGGCCACAGCTTTAATCAGAACAGGGGAGTTTCATTGATTCTTCAAGATTAGGTTTACTCGGAGTAAGATGTCTTCTTCTCCAGTTTTCTTTTTCATTGTATCTTTGAGTTCTTCTATTTCTATGTCAAGCTAAACTCTCTTAGGGTTGTTTGGATTAGATGAAGTGTTAGTAAGGATTTTGTATGGATGATTTCGGGTTTCTAACCCATCTATGTTAATCGATGGTATTTCAGACTTAGATGCGATTTCTCCTAAATCCTAATTTAAGCTTTTTGATTCTGGCAACTTGATCAATTGTTAGTTTCTGAGTTTATCTTTGAATTGCGGGTCTGACCATGAACGCATTTCATTCTAGAGTTTAGGAGGTCGTTAGGTTCTCCAATATCTTGACCATAGGATTGGAAGAACCTAATCTCTTTGTATATCTTTGTGGCATTTCACTGTTCTTGTTCGTTCTTGATAATTTGCAAGTTAGCTTGACCATAGGAGCTTGTAGGTTTGATAGAATAGAATCTCTTCGGCCTGACCATGGAGTAGAGATTACAAAAGGATTTGCTGAGTCGTCTAGTCTGTTGAATTTCTTCGTTTTCATAGTTTCATCCATCTTAACCGAACTAGCGTGGATTCGAGTCTGAACAACCGCCTTAGTCTATCTTTGAATCCCAAATCTGCTTTATTTGTTTCATTTGTTTTAAATTGCATTCTTAGTTAATTTCATTCATAAACCCAATTCAAACCAAACGACAACCCCGAATAGCTTATTCCACAATTGTTGAGTAATAGAAACAGAAAGACCCTTGGGAAATAACAATCTCGCTAGAGCGATCTAGTGAGTAAAACTAGTGTGCATTAATTTGCGCATCAACTGCTATTGTCAGTTGTGGTTGCAGAAGGGTGGTCCTGCCAATGTCGGGTCGCCCTATAAATGATGAACGGGTGGATGGACCTACCAATATGGGGTCATCCTATGAAGGATGAACAGGAGGGTAACCCTAAGACTCACGGCATGGCTATCCCTGTACTTGCAGGTGGGGCTGGCCGGTGAGCTAGCCGTTTACCCTTAAACTGTTTGTGATCTGTGAGATATTGATTGAAATGAATTGTACATGTAAACGTGGTATTGGATGAATTGATGCTATGTGTTGTGTTAAGTGAAATCGATGTTATGATGAATTAGTGTTGTGTGATTGATATGAGTGAAATTGATGCTATGTGTGACAGTGGTTGATGGCGTGTCAGGTGGTTATTGTAATAAGATTGGAGTCTTGAATGTGATTTAGGAAGTGATTGAGGAGAATGAGGATGTCGGAATTGGATGGATTATGGCTAGGAATCGAATTAAACGAAATATGTGAATTAGATGGATTATGTAGTTAAATATAGGATTGCATGAACTGGAGAGTCGAAACGGCAAATTGATGATTTTGTGATTGTTGCTGATATGTGGTGTTGAGTTGACTTGTTTGAATGGATCATCGATTTGTGTGAATGTATGGATGACTTGTGTGAATGTATGGTTGACTAGGGGCTAGAATTGAGAGTCTATTTCCAAGTGTGCATGCGTTATGTGGCTGGGATTGGCTTAGCGTCGATAGGACACTATGAGTAATGTGAGGAGCTGGAACTCGAAATAGATTGGAATTAGGTCTTGCATGAACCTGTGAGAGTAAAACTGATTAATTGTCTTGCGATTTCTATATGATGATTGTGCTGATTGATGTGTGATGTGGGGTTTGGGACGAAGAATGATGGCTAATAAACTCGAGTTAGAAATCTGAGATAGGATGGGAAGGGGTGTGATGAATTTCTCTAATTGTATCTATAGTTGCCAAATGTGGGTTGATGTGGAATTGTGATGTAGAATTGTGATGTGGGATTGTGTGGTGGAATTGTGTTGTGGAATTGTGACATGGAATTGGGAAATGGAATTGGTACATGGAATTGGGACATGGAATTTGGGAATGGATTTGTTGTTGAATGGAATTGTTTTGTGGATGAATGTGATTGTCATGATTGCATTAAATGGAATTTAAATGATAGATAGAATCGGAAGGAGCCAACATTACCCCATTCGTAATACCGTTGAGTTAGAGCCCGATTCACTGGGGTGAATCCTATGACAGGGAGTCATAGTGGTTGAAATCTCCATTGAGGAAGGATCCCGATGGGATGCATCGTGATAGCTCCATGGAGGAAGGATCCCTTGGGGGATGCGTCTATAAAGATAGTTAGATCCAAGTTGACATAAAGTGAGACAAAATAAGAATAGATAGACAGAGAGTGAGAATTGAGCTTCCGCTGCGATTTCAATTCAGGTTGAGATTGACACAGTTTCTGATTAGGAATGGCTTCCTAATTGATTCAAGGTTTGGCCTTGAATGAATCTTCTTGATGGATGAATAAAGAATGAACGCAAGAGGAGAGGAGTAAAGAGAAGAGAGACGACACAGGATTTTACGTGGTTCGGGAAGTATCCCTACTCCACGTCTCAAGCTGAGCTTGAGAGAGTCACTAGATTAGATATCACACTTAATTTCCCTCGAGTACAACCCACTCGAGTTAGGCAGTAAACACTATGCTATCAACCCTTTTGCAGCAACACTTCTCTCCAAGTTTTAACGCTCACAAAAGTGCCTTTCATCTTCTTGATCTTCGTCTTAAGTAGTATCCCTGTTGTGAAGGTAGCCATTGGAGGGAATGATCTTCTTTCCAAATCTGTAAAGAGTAAAACAAGGAAACCAACGATCCAGAAATAGAAGAAAACATAAACTGTGTAGATAGACAAAGTAATCAAAGGGTTTTGAACTTGCAGAGTCCAACATTCTCCCCCTAAGTTCAACCCTGCATATCAAACCAGTTTCAAAACAAAAACAGACAAGCAAAGTACAGACAAGCTCCAGTCTGTCCTGTTCAACGAAAGCTTGGCCAGCTTTTTGGTCTTTTTTTTATCTTCTTTGTCAGTTTGAGGTTAGATGCTGCTTTGAATTCAGGAGTCTCAAAGAAGGCAAGAGGCATGAGCTCATCATCAGGTAACTTGTACTTCACGGAACGCCTGAACCAATCCAGTTTGTGACAGATAGTATGAGCTTCGCAGCAATGACCATTTAGGGGCATGGCCTGGGAGGCAATGAGAGGGCAAACATCAAGAGAAACTGGTTCTCCCCCTTGTGCAGGTTGAAGGGGAGCCCTAGTGCTTTGAACCCTACGAAGAATATGCTGATCTTTGAGAGTAAAGGAAAGAGTCCGGAAGACATGATCTCGAAGATTAACCCCAACATGATCAAGGATAGCAGTAATGAGAGGAGCAAATGGAAGATATCCTGGGTACGGAAGACATGCAGCATGCAACATATGATGAAAGATGAAGTGAGGAAGACTTAACTTCTGGCGATGGAGAGCACACTGCAAGATCCAGATGTCGAGAGGAAGAAGGACATATTTGTCAAAGGACCGAGGCAGGAAGACTCTGGTGACAAACCAGTGGAGAACCCTAAGCGAATCAGGGAGAAAGAAAATAGGAATACGAACCGGTGAAGGAGGTTTGATGAGACACATCCCCATAGCAACGCTATCGAAATCAAACTGCAATTCATTAACTTGAAATTCCATGGCCCGGGTATGACCAAGCAAAGGAACACCAAGAAGAGATGAAAACATCTCAGGGGAAACAGTAACACGACACCCAAAGACGATCGATTGAGCCTGGAGGAAGGAAGAGAAAGAGGTTTGGCAGAGGTTGCAATAGAAGATTTTAACTGCCTCCTCACAGAAGGCAGGGGGTTCAACCCTGCGGAAGCCAAGCCAACCAAGATCATGAAAGAAGGGAATTGGACTAACACCGTACTTGACAGAGGAAGTTGGATCAATTTGAAAGGTGGGTACAATGCCCCGACGAACAAAATAATCTTGGAACAACTTTTCAAAACCTTCATTGCGATGCATGGGACCAACATACGGAGCGAGAGGGTAAGGAAAATCCATGGTTAGGATGCAAAGAGGTTGAGAGGAGGAGGAGCAGGAAGAAGAAAGAGCGTTAAAAAGAAACTACAGAAAAAGAAAAGGAAAGACGAAGAGTTAGGAAAGGAAACTAAAAGAAGAAAAGGAAATTAGCTGATTAGGCAGAACAGGCGGCAAGGTCAGAGATTTGATATGTCAGACTCAGCAATGATGCCAAGATTTTCCCGGATTTGCCTGAATCTATCCTCTTTAAGAGGTTTGGTGAAGATATCAGCCAATTGGTCTTGCGTGGAGATAAAGGAAAGTGAGATGATATTGTCCTGAACGAGATCCCTAAGAAAATGGAAGCGAACCTCAATGTGCTTAGTCCTAGAGTGATGAACGGGGATTTTTAGACATGCAAATAGCACTTGTGTTATCACAAAGGATGGGCATAACACCAGTTGGAATAAGATAATCAGCAAGCTGGGCCTTGATCCAAAGAAGTTGTGTGCAGCAATGACCAGCAACCACATATTCTACTTCTACCGTCAAAAGTGCAACAATAACTTGTTTTTTACTAGCCCATGAAATAAGAGACGGGCCAAGGAAGTGACAGGCACCAGATGTGCTTCGTCTATCAAAGAGACTACCAACATAATCGGAGTCACTGTATCCAGTAGGATCAAAAGAAGGAGAACGAGTATACCAAAGACCAAGGGAAGCAGTACCTTTGAGATAGCGAAAAATTCGCTAACAGTAGTAAGATGACTCTCTTTAGGATCACTTTGGAAACGGGCACAGAGATAAACACTAAACTGAATGTCTGGTCTGCTAGTAGTAAGATAAAGAAGTGACCATATCATTCCTCAAAAAAGTGTAGGATCCACAGAGGAGCCGTTGAGATCTTTATCGAGTTTAGTAGTAGTTGCCATAGGAGAGGAGAAACTATTAACATTCAGCAAGTCAAACTTGGCTAGCATAGATTTAGCATACTTAGTCTGATGAATGAAAATGCCTTGGGGAGTTTGTTTAACTTGGAGACCAAGAAAGGAATACAATTCTCCCATCATACTCATTTTGAAGGCAGAGGTCATAAGAGTACTAAATTCAGTGCAGAGAGCATCATTAGTGGAGCCGAAAACAATATCATCAACATAAATTTGGGTAATCAAGATATCACTGTGATTATGCTTGATGAATAAAGTAGTATCAACTTTCCCACGAGTGAACCCATTCTTCAATAAGAAGTCAGTAAGCCGCTCATACCAAGCTCGGGGCGCCTGTCGAAGACCATACAACGCTCTTTTAAGTTTAAAAACATGTCCAGGGAGAGCATGATTTTCAAAACCCGGGGGTTGAAGAACAAAGACTTCTTCTTTAAGTAGACCATTAAGGAAGGCACTCTTTACACCCATTTGAAATAGACGGATGCCTTGGAAGCAAGCAAACGCACAGAGAAGATGAATGGCTTCGAGCCGAGCCACAGGAGCAAAGGTTTCCTCAAAGTCGATGCCCTCTTCCTGATTATATCCTTGAGCAACTAATCTTGCTTTGTTACGAACAACAAAACCATCTTCATCAGTTTTGTTGTGGGACACCCACTTAGTTCTGATGATCGTCTTGTCTTGAGGAGCAGGAACAAGATCCCAAACTTCTGATCATTCGAACTAGGTGAGTTCCTCCTGCATAGCAGCAATCCAATGCTCATCGAGAAGAGCTTCCTTGATGGAGCGAGGTTCGAGTTTAGAAAGAAACGTTTGACCATTAAAATCAAGTTGACGTTTAGACTGAGTAACAAGATTTAGAGAAGGATCACCAATAATTAAAGAAGAGGGATGACGTTTAGAAATATGAGGAAGAGGTTGAGGCTCATTCTGAGCAATAGACGAGTCCAGAGAGGGAGAAGGGACATGAGAGGGGGTAGGAATTGGTCCTGAATCCGCATTGGGAGAAACAGGATCTTCAGTAGGGAGAGAAGTATCTTCAGTGAAAGGGTTATTTCCGGAATCAGTATTGTGTGGAGGAAACTCAAGAGAGGTCTTGGAAATGGGAATAGAGGTTTCAGGAGTTGTTTCATCGAAGATGATGTGAACTGATTCCTCAACTTTTCTGGATTTGAGATTGAAAATTTGGTAAGCTTTACTTCTATTCGAATATCCAAGAAAAATTGCTTCACAAGATCGAGAGTCAAATTTTCCAAGAGTATCCTTAGTATTTAGAACGTAGCACTTACATCCAAAGGGATGAAAACAGGAAAGTTTTGGTGTTCTATGCTTAACGAGCTCATAAGGGATTTTGTTCAAATCAGAACGGATGAGAGTTCTGTTAAGAACATAGCAAGCTGTGGCAACAGCTTCTGCCCAGAATCTAGTAGGAGTATTGAAATCTGCTAACATAGTTCTAGAAAGATCAAGAAAGGCCTTATTTTTCCTTTCAACAACACCATTTTGTTGAGGGGTTCGAGGGGCAGAAAATTCGTGTTTGATTCCACGAGAAGAACATAAATTATGAAACTCAGTGGAGTGAAATTCTCCACCATGGTCACTTCTAATAACCTTAGTTTGGAGAGAAAGCTGAGATTCTTCAATAGAGAGAATAGATATGAGAGAAGATAAGGCTTCATGCTTATGAGTAAGAAAACCAACCCAGGTGAAACGACTGTAGTCATCAACGACTACTAAGGTAAAGTATTTCCCACCAATGCTCATGACATTACTTGGACCGAAAAGATCTAAATGTATGAGTTGCAGAGGAAGAGAAGAAGAAGAACAAGATTTAGCCTTAAAAGAAGTTTTTGTCTGTTTTCCTAGAGAACAGGCTCGACAAATGAATTCTTTCGTTTCACGGAGTTTAGGAAGTCCTCTGACAATTCCAAGTCTAGTAAGTTTAGCAAGTCTGCTTAAGCTAGCATGACCTAGACAACGATGCCAGATGAATTTGGTATTACTTTCAAGAGCAGAAAAACAAACTTCATGAAAAGCAGTAGAATTATCCAGATTAACAGAGTAAATGTTCTCCTACCGCATTCCAACAAAGAAGAACATTAGAAAAAGAGGGTCCAGAAGATTTACCAACAGATCCTTGACCAAGGATCCTACCCTGACTATTATCACCGAAAGTAACCTTTCCACCACGTTTAAGCTCCAGATTCTGAAAGTGCCTTGCATCACCTGTCATATGATGCGAACAAGCACTATCCAGAAACCATTCATTGTTCAGGTTTGGTTTTGGTTCCTGAAACAAGAGAATTGGTAAGTTGTTTGGGTACCCAGACAGTCTTGGGTACCATTGTCTTAGAGGTAGAATTAGAAGTAGAAGTGATAGAAGAAGAATTACGAAACTTGCATTGAGAAATTTTGTGACCAATTTGAAAGCACCGAAAGCAACGAAAAAATGTTCTCTTAGGAGGATGAACAAAGCCTTGAATATGATCAAGTTTTTGACAAAGTCGCTTAGTCTCAAGTTTTAACCAGTCAACTTCCTTCCTAACATTACTTTCAACAGAAAAGAATGCTTGATTATAAGCAACAGATGTTGGACTTTTTCCAAGCAGACCAGGTTCAGACGATGGTGGTGGAACATGATAAGGAAACCAAACTTTAGTTTCAGTTTTCTTAGTATCTTCAATACAGATTCCTGAGTTAATCCTAATATGGCCTTCATTTTCAGAGTTTGTTCCTGTAAGGCTTTCATTTTTAGTCATCTAAACATCACCAGAACAGTTTTGCAGGTTGTAAGAATTTCTAAGTGATTCATTTAGTTTCCTTAATTCTTTAACCTGTTTCTCCAAAGTTTTGTTCTTATCTTTGAGATCTCGACAATGACTTTCTAAATCAAGATAAGCAATAATGATTTCAGATTTAGATAAATCATCACTTTCATCAAGGGAACAGATACTTACATGTCCATCTTCAGTTGAGGTGTCAATATGATCTTCAAGAGCCATGTGCGCATGAGTTCTTGAGTTTCGATCATCTTCCTCATCAGACTCAAAATCACTCCATGAAGCTTTCATTGCCTTTCCTTTTGCTTGCTTGTTATGCGGGCATTCTGATCTGATATGACCTAGTTTTCCAGACTTATAGCAAATAAATTGACTTTCATTAGAGCTTTCATCCTTCCTGAATTCTTTACCCTTGTTATTATTTCTAAAGCGATCATTTCCTCTTTGATCACGATTTTGATCTCTTCTGGTACGAATTAATTTCCTTAGTCTACTACTCATGAGAGTAATTTCTTGCTCTATATCATCTGGCTCATCATCACTTGAATTTTCACTAGGTTTAACCTTAGCTTTAAAGGCAAGATTCTTTTTATCTTTTTCTTTCTCAGCTAAGCCATCGACCTTAAGAACAAGTTCATGACTAAGTAAAGACCCCATCAGATCTTCAATAGTTAAAACATTTAAATCTTTGGCTTCTTCAATAGCCGTCTTTTTAGCCATCCATTCTCTAGGTAAAGATCTTAAAACTTTCCTGACAAGATCAGCTCTTTCAATCTTACGACCTAGAGTAGCAAGCTTATTCACAATCAGATTAAATCTAGCACCCATTTCAGCAATTGATTCAGTTTCTTCCATTTTGAACATTTCATATTCATGAATTAACAGATCAATCTTAGTATCTTTCACAGATGAATTCCCTTCATGTGTGGCTTCAAGAATTTTCCAGATTTCACTAGCAGTTTTACATGCACAGATTCTATTAAGCTCTTAATCACATAGAGCACTATAGAAAACATGCATGGCTTTAGCATTTAATTGAACCTTGTTTTTTTTACTTCAGCAGACAAGTTTTTATAGCTAGTAGGAGGTTTATAATCATCATTTTGAACCATTTCCCAAATAGCTGTATCAAGACTAACCAGAAATACCTCCATTTTACTCTTCCAGAACTGATAACCTGTACCATCGAAGTATGGAGCTCTGGTAGTTCCTTCAACACTTCTTGAACCAGTCTTTGGATCCATCTAGCTTTGTCTCCTGGAACTCTGTGGCAGATGTGAATCTCGAACTTCACACCCCCGCTCCGATACCAAATGTAAAGATAGTTAGATCCAAGTTGACATAAAGTGAGACAAAATAAGAATAGATAGATCGAGAGTGAGAATTGAGCTTCCGCTGCGATCTCAATTCAGGTTAGATTGACACAGTGTCTGATTAGGAATGGCTTCCTAATTGATTCAAGGTTTGGCCTTGAATGAATCTTCTTGCTGGATGAATAAAGAATGAACGCAAGAGGAGAGGAGTAAAGAGAAGAGAGACGACACATGATTTTACGTGGTTCAGGAAGTATCCCTACTCCACGTCTCAAGATGAGCTTGAGAGAGTCACTAGATTAGATATCACACTTAATTTCCCTCGAGTACAACCCACTCGAGTTAGGCAGTAAACACTCTGCTATCAACCCTTTTGCAGCAACACTTCTCTCCAAGTTTTCACGCTCACAAAAGTGCCTTTCATCTTCTTGATCTTCGTCTGAAGTGGTATCCATGTTGTGAAGGTAGCCGTTGGAGGGAATGATCTTCTTTCCATATATTTGCTGTTGAGATTGAGCTCTTGATCTTCTTTCCAAATCTGTAAAGATTAAAACAAGGAAACCAACGATCCAGAAATAGAAGAAAGCATAAACTGTTGTAGATAGACAAAGTAATCAAAGGGTTTTGAAATTGCAGAGTCCAACAGCGTCGTGCTATCTCCCTATGGGGAAAGATCCTGTGGGATGTGATTGATGTGATGGCCGACAGGGTAGCGGGGGAACAACTCCTTATGGCGCCTAATTAACTCACATAGATAAATGAAGTGTGCATTGATGTGTGGTGTGTGTGATTGTGCTGGTTGAGTTGTGAGTTGATATGTGATGTGTTGTGGACTGTGTTGGATTGATCTGTGAACTGAACTGTGTTGTTGTGCTGAGATGTAGATTGATGTTGTATGGTTTATGATTATGTTTAAGTTTTAAATTGTGAACTGATTGTGAGGAGAACTACCCTTGAGTGACAACCTAGATTACTTCAGAATGACTAATAACTCACTTAGTGGATTGATGTTGTGAGCTGTGAATGTGTACAATGTAAATGCGTATGATTGATGTGTGTGCTAAATGGTTGAATCATAGTTGTGAGATGTATTGTGAAGTGATGACGAACCGTGTGCATGATGACTTGGTTATACTATTGTAATTGTGAATTGATGACTCTTCTTATATTGTTGTGACTGTGTTTTGTGAATGACGGTTGAGGAATGCACCTCTGTGATCACTTAGACTATGTTAGGGAATTAAACCGGTAAAGGTTGAGTCTGATTCCATTGTTTGTGTTTCATGAGGAGTTTGGAATCGCTTCTTTTGGATAGGTTCGACACATAGTTAATCCCAGTGGGTCCACTCAGTTTCATTAGGAAACTGATCCCCCTAGTTTCTCTTTTCAGGTGCGCATGGTTAAAGTGTGTGAGTTAAAGTTCAGGAGTTTCTCTGGGTGTCGAGTGTTGAGGTGTTGTTGGCGTGGAGAAGATCTTCAGAGGCTTTGACAGGAGTTGACCATCTTTTGGGGTTTATGTTGACTATTTTGGGTTGGGTTATTTTGCATCAATTGATTTCGAACTTCAGGTTGTAAAGGGTTCTTGGTTTGAATTGTATCTTTGTAATAAGTTTTGGATTTTGAATAATGGAGGCGTTTCCGACTTACGCTTGTTTAAGTTTTAATTTGATTTCAATGTTGTTTTCTCCTTTATTTTATTGCTGTATCTTCGAGTGATGTTCAAACGGTTCGACCACGGGTTCAACCTGGGTCAGTTTGTGATGGATGTTACAAAAGTCTTTTGAAGCCCTCACCACACATAGAACAAAGTAGTGTTCTTCAGGAAATGTCCTTGAAATTCATGCTTGAAAACTTCAAATAGTCACCTCATATGAGGAAGAGAAGACTATAAGTGAATTTTAAAAGACAATAGTTGATTGTCATGTGCCATCTGTTGTCAATCATAGAACCACTTGGAGTGAAATTTATGAAGCATACTCTATCCTAGTACCCCAAACGACCAAATCTTTCGTAGTTGGCTGGTTTATACACATTCTTGTGAACCACTTCGGATATGGTGTTAAGGGTAGCCGCGTTTAAAGTATTAAACAAGGGAATGAGTGCTGTGATACCCACAAAGCACTATACGAGCAAGAGATCGTAAATGAAAATGGATTTCAGACAGAATAATATTTGTAACTTGGAAGTAGTTAGTGGTATAATAAAACTTCGCATTGACAATGATGCTAGGATGGCATGCATTCAAGTGGGAGTTTTAGTTCCAATAATACCAAGAAGCAATAGACAAACTCATAATCCACAAACTTTTGGCATTTAGACACATTAGTTTGCTACGCATGAAACAACTTTAGACAATTGGTGTTTCAATCTCATTTTCTTGTGAGAGTTTTGATACATGCGAAGCTTTACCTAATGGGAAAGATGACTAGGTCGTCGTTCTTCTGCCAAGGTGAAAGAGCAAATGATCTTTTGGCCCTCACACATACTGATGTGTGTTGACCTATGATTTCAATGACTCGTGGAGGGTTTAGATACTTCATCACTCTTACTGATGACTTAAGTAGGCATGGGTACATCTACTTAATGAATCAGAAGTTTGAATCTTATGAAATGTTCAAAGATTCCCAAGATAGAAGCCATTCGGTTTGATCGAGATGGTGAATATCTTAGCCAAGAGTTTTTCTGATCATCTTAGGAGTTGTGGAATCTTTTCACAAACACTCCTCTTGGAATGCCATAGTTGAATGGCGTGTTGGAAAAGAGAAATTGAAACTTGTTAGACATGGTTCAATCTATGATGAGCATGGTTCAATCTATGATGAGCTTCACTAATCTTCCAAATATTTTTCTGGGGACATGAAACTACTACGTTTACACTGAACAGAACTTCGTCTAAGTCTGTTGAAAAGACACCATATCACATATGGACTGGTATGGTACCAGTGATATCTTTTCTAAAAGTTTGGGGTCTCGAACTTTATGTTAAGCATATGCTTTTCGATAAACTAGTACCAAAATCAGACAAAGTGCCTATTTGTAGGTTATCCTAAAGAGACGAAGGGATATTACTTCTACATCCCTCAAGAGAACAAAGTGTTTGTTGCTTGTGATGGTGTCTTCTTGGAAAATAAGTTCTTTTTTCAAGAAAACAAGTGGGAGAAATATTCATCTTGAAGAAACTCAAGATGATGAGCAACAAATGGATACTGATCCAATTACATCTGAGAACCCGATTGAATAAGAAATTGTTCAAGACGGTTAAGATGTAGAGGAAACGCCAAAAAATGGGCGATATACTCAAGTTATTGTTGTTCACCCAAATTCGTTAGTCTAAATGGAAAATAGAATTCCATCTAAGAAGATTTGTAATCTTCGTTATGACTAGAACTCTAGACATCTTGCTTTTTGAAATTCAAGAACCAATAACCTACAATCGAGCAATGACGAGTTCAGACCCCTGATATTGGCAAGAGGCTATGATTTGATCCATACGGATTATCATATCGATTGCTGCATTTCATGATTATGAATATGACAGTTGGATATCAAAACCACCTTCCTGAATGGCTTTCTGGAAGAGGATGTGTACATGACACAACCAATAGGTTTTGAAGATCTTAAAATCTTAGGGAAGGTATGCGAACTTGAGCGATCCATTTATGGACTTAAGTAAGCATCAATGAGTTGAAACCTCATACTTGATGAAGCTGCCAAGAAAATTGATTTCATCATATGTATAGAGGAAACTTGTGTTTACAAGAAATTCAATGGGAGCAATGTAGTCTTTTGGTCTTGTATATAGATGGTCATTTGAAAATATGTTTCAATGAAAGACCTGGGTGAGGTAGAGTACATATTCGGCTTAAGATCTATAGAGATAGATCATGAAAGCTCATTGGTCTATGTCAAGAGACTTATACTGATAAGGTCCTTGATAGGTTTGATATGAGGGAATCCAAGAGAAGATACCTTCTTATGAACCACGACATACATTTCAGCAAAGAATCGTGTATTTAGACACAAGTTGAAAATGAGATACGATGAGTGTTCCACATGGCTATAAACTCATCATGTATGTCATGACATGTACTTGAAGATATGTTGCATCATGTGCAACATATTACAATCGAATCCAGGTGATTTTTCACTGGATTGTCGAGAGTATCCTTAAGTATCCTGCTAAAGACTTAGGATTATTCTCCAGTGATTGGAGGTGAAAAGGAAGTTGACTATTAAATGATATTGTGATGCCAACCATTTGACTAATCGTGATGGCCCGTAGTCATAATCCATATACGTCTTCATGGAGATGAAGGAGTAGTATGCTGGAAGAGTACCAAATAGATTTTTGGTGGCTCGATCTTCTATGAAATCATAGTACATTGTTGCAGTAGAAGCGACAATGTAAGCTATGTGGATCAATAAATTTATGACAGAGCTTGAGGTGGTTCTTTCACGTCAAAAGAAAGTAGGTCTTCATTGTTACAACAATGGAGCCATTTCCTAGTTGAAGGAACCAAGCCCCAAGGCTAGGTCAAGCCATATTGATACGAAGTAACATCTACTTCAAGACTATGTGGAGAAACACTTGATCAGATTGTGCAAAGCTTCAACAGATGACAAGTTGGTTAATCTATTGACTAAGCCTCTAAGCGGTGTGATGACACTAGATTTGACGTGATTATCAGCCTCATTTAAGTGACATTTCCTTGCTTGAAACACGATTTTAGGGTAGTTTAGGGTGTTTTCACTCGATTGCTCTATTTCTTACTATTTTGGTTACTTTGCCCCGTTATGAGTCTATTTGGTATGTTTCTAGTACCTTTGTGAATTCACAAGTTTTTGCCATCAATAACATAGCCACGAACGTGCCCGGGAAGCAAGGGAGCCTCGAGGAATTACCCAGTATCGATCCAGAAATCAAACAAGTCAGAAGCCAGAACCTCCCCTGCCAACACTGAAGAATTCGGTGAGAACTCCCAAAGTTTTCGCCGAATAGTTTTCCACACAAAAAGATCCAGAGAAATTATAAAGAAGTCCTCGGCGAGAAGAACCAAAGTTCTCATCGTGATGTTGCCCACACAAAAAGATACAGGAGAAATTATGAAGAAGTTCTCGGGCGAGAACTTCCAAAGTTCTCGCCGAAAACTCTTTCCTTTTCCGGCGCAGCTTTGGAAACCCTATATAAGGGAGACGACGACATCATTCAAGAGGGCACTTACGACGTCAGTCGAATACTTATTCCAAGGATTAATTTCTAGACTTAGAGCTTGAGAGAGAGTGGAGAGTTTCCCGGAGAGATATTGACGCCATCTTCCCCATCGGAGTACTCGGAGCTAGGAGTGACACTACAACAAAGAGCCGATTTGGTGGCAGGCCTCGAGGAGCTTTGTGGCAGGCAGCCTGCCACTAAAGATAGAGCTTACTCGCAGGCGGGGCCTGCCACTAAGCACGGGTGGGCCTGCGAGTAAAGCACCCGCGAGGAAGCACAACACGTGGCAGGCGCTGCCTGCCACTAAGCTACTCGCAGGCGGAAGTTAGTGGCAGGCGCCTGCCACTAAGCTACTCGCAGGCGGAGGTTAGTGGCAGGCGCCTGCCACTAAGCTAATCGTAGGCGGAAGTTAGTGGCAGGCGCCTGCCACTAAGCTACTCGCAGGCGGAGGTTAGTGGCAGGCGCCTGCCACTAAGCACTAAATCCACATTCTCTGTTCCGCCAGTCCAATTCCGATCGGAATTACCAATTTTCGTCAGAATATGCATTCAAAGTTAATTCTACTGGAATGGTCGATTCCGTCTGAGTCAAAAGGGAATTAAGTGATCAAAATTTTTCTGGTGGAATTAAATGTGAGTTCGAAATTGCGTTTAGTTCCACTCTTATTGTAGCTCTAATACCATAAACAGTTGCCTAATCTTTCCACTCTTACTGTCTTTGGTTGTTCCGAATTATAACGCATAGTCCCCAAATTCCATGAATCCAGCTCTGATTCCTATCTTCTCGATTTTGATTGTAGATTGATTACGTTAGAATCAAGACCAGGGTAGCTATGCTTTGACGTCTAAGAAGAAGAAGAGCTTCTTGCAGCCTAAGCTTGAAGTTTTAGCCAGAAGAAGAAGAAGAAGAAGAAGAAAGATGAGTGGGGAGGAGGAGCATTAATAAATTAAATATATGAGGAGAAATTGCGGATGGGGCTTCCTCGCAGACAGGCATGCCACTAGTTAGTGGCAGGCCGTGCTTAGTGGCAGACAGGACTGCCACTAGCTAGTGGCAGGCCGTGCTTAGTGGCAGGCGGCTAGTGGCAGGCCGTGCTTAGTGGCAGGCCGCCTGCCACAAGCTAGTGGCAGACAGATGGCGTCTGCGAGTAAGCTCAGACGTCTGCCACTAAGCTACTCGCAGACGACCCCGTCGCCTGCCACAAAATCATCTTTTTCTTGTAGTGTGAAGATTGCCAGAGATCGGAACTTAGTAGGAGTCGTCAGAATTAGATTTTTTGGTTCTTATCTGTTCTTCCTCTGTATGATGAACTCCTTTGTTGTTTTTGATTCTTTTGTGATAGTCATGAGTAGCTAAACTCGTAGAGCTTAGATTAGATGAACCCTAAGTGACAAGAGGTTTTAAAGCGGTCACGGATCGGCGGTAATTAGATTCAAATTCAGACAGTTTCTCTTGCATGATTGTTTTGTTCTTCATGTCTGTTTCTTTTTCTAGCTTGATCACTTAGATTAGATTCGTGTCAAGTTAAGGATAGTGGCGAACGTTCGCCTTACTTTAAAACATTGAATCAATCAATTAGCCTATTCAATGGAGTGTGCCTTTCGTAGGAACCATTTAGGGTTGATCCACTGCTAGAGTAACTCATCAATCACTAGTAATCGCGCCAGTTAGTTTTCCGTTGTAGAAGTGAACGCACAGACAGTTAATTAATCTTGGTAGTTAGATCGGATAGAGCGAACGTTCGCCAAACTTAAACCTAAGAGTCAGGAGTTATGGTGGTGTCTGAGAACTGAATGAATTAGGATTGAAAACTGCTGGTCTTGTGATCGCCAATGCTCTGGTGATCTTAGGGGGATTCGAGTCTAAGCTTGTCTGTCGTCTTGTTAAGTCAACCAATCTTTCAATCTATCTTTTGTTTTCTTTTCAATTTTCCTGCTTCATAGTTTCGAAGTCGTGGAACTCACACCACGCACAACGTGTTTAAACCTGAATAAATTGTCAATTCCTTTGAGTAAACGTTAGAAGAGACCCGTGGAATATGATCTATCTTACTTTCATCTTGGTAGTATTTGATACCCTGTTTTACAGTACATCACGGTGCTAAGCATAAGTAGCACAACTTGGCAAAAGGACTCGGACAAGTTGTTGGAGATTGTCTTGGAAGACCTTGCTTAGATTTGATGTATACATTATGTATTAGAGTTTATTACATGAGATGTATGCCATTGGAGTTATTGTTTCAACAAAAGGAAATATGTTTCCTTCTCATTTGATTTTGGCTTAGAATCGAATGAATGTTCAATAGTTGAGTAGCGTTCAATGGGATCATCACCACAAGTCGCTGATGCATGAAACCCCATAAGTGAACTTAACCTCTCAAGTTATGTTTTGTCCAAGTCTGGAGTTGTTAAACTGAACATAAACGAACTCCCATAAAGGACTAGTTTGTATGATGGTTGTGATAGTCGCGAGTTTCATGAACTATAGACACAAAGTGTTGTTATGCCATAACATGGGTATGTATAAGTGTTGCATACTGGACATGACCTACTTTTGAAAGTAACCCAAGACTTTCTAAAGTTATACACTTCTAGTGGATTCCTCTGACATGAGTATGGTATGACCTCATTCAATGAGTGACTCACCTTTGATTCTGTCAAACGCTCACCTGAATGAGGGAGTTATAAAAGCATTATTTTCAGGGTAGTCATGATTTGAGTGGGAGCATGATCGATACAAGACTGGAGATGTCTCTCCTGCAGCAAAGTAGGATACGGTGACCAGGGCCCCTTGGAGAGTGAGAACTATGGAAATGCATGGCCATGCTCAAATGGATTGTTGTTACAATCATTTGTTTTTAAAACAGTTCAAGAATCTCAGTGACAAGTAGAAAAGTTTTGAGCTATAAGTGAGTAACAGCTCCATGTTATCACGTTCTCAAAATGGTCGACCAGGAGACACAGGAAATCTTAACGTGCGGACTTGTCCCTCGGCCAAGTGGGAGACTGAAGGATTTATGTCCATCGGTCCAAATCCGCATATGAACTAGTTAAGTGTTGGACCTGATTAATAGAAATAATTCGGGCTGGTTAGGGATTAATATGTCTTGCTAGAGACCAATATTAATTAGTGGTTTGGGCCACGACTAATCGTACTGGGTCCTACAAGGTCACACGCCTATAGTATGGACTAGATCATTCATAGGCCCAATCTATGGTGGATTGGGACTAGTGGGCTGGCGGCACATTAGGGTTAGGAAGGGATTTGGGTTTCTGCCCTAATCCTATAAATAAGACTGCTAGGGTAGCAGTCAATCCTAAGCCAAACACACTTTCTCTCGGAGAAAATCCTATCCATCATAACCCTAAAAGCCGTTCATCGACCAAAAGTTCTAGCAGGCTTTGGCGAGGAAGATCCGGATCCCAACTAGCTTGGACTAAGTAGAGGAGCTACATTTGAAGCTCTCTGGAACGATCTAAAGGCTACAGGAGGTATTAGTTTTCGAGCTAATATCACGCTTCAAGAAGGTGAGTTACGATAACTTACTTTGTTATTGATTTATATGCAATCGAGCTATTATAGGATGTTAGATGTATATTCATATTTCTGCTACGTTTCTGGTTTTGCATCTAATGATTTCCTTCATGTAGGTGGAAGGAAAAAGCCACAACTGTCTCCTTTTCATTCGCAGGCTATAAACGATGTGGTGTTTCTAGAAAACCATATCTCAATCTCGCTTATTGCAGAGGCCTCAAATAGTTTCCAAAACATCTGTTGGAGAAGAAGAATTTATCCTGTTGTCAGAGCATTTGTTGGCGTACCTGGATTCAAAGATCATGGTCAACGGCAGTAGCAATCCTAGAAGATTAAATGGCGAAAAAGTATTGGCTATTGTTGCTAACAGTAATAATAAGGATGAAGGTGTTGTTGTAGTTTCTATCATTCCAGGTTTGGGTCTGTAAATTGAGATTCTACAAAGCTTTCCTAACATTCTAGATTTGGATATGCAGTTTCTATCAGGATGAAGGTGTTGAGAAAATGACCACAATGTTACAAATGCTATAGGTTAATGATCACTAGGTTACAAATTAAAGGTTAATGACCACTCTGTTACAACCCTATACGTTAATGAACAAAATGGATAATAAGCCTATTGATTCAATTTCGCCTATTTAGGTGATTTTTTTAGTGCAATTCATATTCAGTATATCACTAAATAGTTATATATTTAAAGCAACTGAATTTGCTATGCCCTGTAAGAATGTACATCCTCAATTAATCACCAAGAGGGCATAAGCTAGGTTGCTAGTAAGTTAGGAAAACCAGTGAATAGGTTTGTATGAGGGGGATTGAATATTAAGGTATGTATCTTTTGTGATGTTGTTGGTGTATGCCCTTCGGTGCGTAGATTCAAATTTGAAGAAGTTTGTGTTGTTGACATTGGTGTGGAAATGCTTTAACATAAAGCTATGCCAGACTGGATGTCTAGTGAACTTAGAAGTCTAAGGATAAATCCATGCCAACTATTATTGCAGGTGAGAAGATTGTCTCATTAACATCCTCAGGGAAAAGGGACCACCTAAGCAACTTGTGATCTTACAAGTTGGGACGGAGATGGGAAATACCCCTAAGACTCCTCAGAGAGTGAATGAGCACCCACCTCTTAGGGTTCTGGCTCCCAAAATCCAGTACACCTTCAAATAATAAATCCAAATTTGTTTCTAAAACTCCTCAGAAAGTTTTGGCCCCTTAAAAACTAGAACACAATCAAATGATAAAATCATATATTTGAGAAGTGAACTTTCCCAACTCAAACTTAATGTACAAAGTGATGAGAGTGTAGGCAATAGTTCCAAACTAGTTCCTAAGGAGGTTCCACCTACATCTTATCACACTTTACAAGCTAGAGGGGGAGTAGGCAATGGCTCTAAGAACTCTTCTGAGTTGAAAGAGTAACCTGCTAGTTAAGGTCCAAAAACCATAAGCCCTAAGTGATGGGTGTCAGGCCTTAAAGCATCGCCCTCTCTAAGGCAGATGACCGCTTCTTCCTCGGACGCCCTATTGACTGACTTCTTTGACTAGAGCAGGTAAGTCCAAACAGTAGCAGAACGTCCAATCTGTGACAGTGCGCACTCCCTGTCACTATTCAACCAACTATGTCACCCATCAAGTCCAAGGCAGGGACACCCCTTGACAAGACTCAGACAGTGGACCATCCCCTTGGGACAAGGAGGTTTATTCGAGGGTCTACACTCCACCTAGTGAAAAACCCATTAGGATGACGACACATGGCAGATCGATACATGCCACGAGACCCCTATAAATGGGCGACTACCCACTCAATGGAGGACGCGACACACTTCTGGTCCACACACCCGATATTGTACGCTCATACGCTGCACACTAAGGGTTATGGACCTCCGCCCTATTACAGGGTGCACACCCCGACACTTCTCTGTTACCCACCCATTTCTCATATACACTCCTTATATTGTTCTGATGTGCTTCATACGCCTTGCAAAGGTCATCCATCTGGAGCTAAGGCACACCAAGGACGTCCATACTTCAACCCCGACAGTTGAATCATTTATTAGTCCACCAGTCCCAACTAGGCGGATCAATTGGTGCGCCAGACAGGGGTGCTAAACGTCTCATATTTCACAAGAGAGCAACGTGCAGACCCTAGAAAAAACACTAGCAAGCGAGAGTACCATCAAAAATCTGGTCACCCTGGCCAAACAAATCGTACCAGCAAGGGTTCCACAAGACCCCCTAACTCCAGAACAAATCACACCAGGTACCCAAACGACCGATGAGGGACGCCCTGACGTGACCAGCCCCGACCTGGCACCAGCCCAAGCACCAGGCCTGGCACAGCCCGAGCCATGGTCCAGCCTCAGGCCCGGCACAGCCCCAGCCCAGGCCCAGCACAGCCTCAAGCCCGACACAACTCCAAGCCTCAGCCACCGCCTAGCCTCAGGCCCTGGCCTAAGCACCAGCCCTGACACATCCCTAGGCCCCGACATTTCCCAGCACTGGCTCAACATCGACCCCGACACTCCCCAGCCTTGGCCCAACACCAACCCCCAGACAAGCCAAGGGCCGAGTGAGATAAAATCACAGCTTAGTGAGGAAATTCGATCCACACAAAGACACCTAATCTTAGTTGGATTGCCGGATTAGGGTTTTTCCGATTTAGGACTCTTTGCTATTTTTTAGGAGTTTATCCCTTTTATTTTCAGTTTTTTCCTCTTTATTAGTTTTCTACTTAGGATGAGATTGTTATTCCTTTTTAGTACTTTGTTTAGGACTCTTTTTAAGTTCTTTATTATTTTTAGACTTAGAATCATAGTAGGAAAGGGAGAAGCATTGGCCGAACCCTAGAGCTATAAATAGAGGCTTCGGCCACCCATTGTAATGAGACTTTTGAAAAATTATAAACACAAAAACTTTGGTTTTTTCTTCTTTGCATGGATTTGCAATTTTCTTTTTTTCGATGTTCATGGAATTGATTATCGTCTAGACTAGGTTTATCGAGCTAGAGTATTCACCTCTAATTCGTGGCACCTCTAGTATTAAAGATCGCCTTTGGATTCTTAGCTCCATAGCTATTGATCTCACGGTCGATCTTCACACTATAGTCTAGGTTTTGGCTCGTGAGTTATGATTTTCTAAGTGGTGAGCGGTCTAGTTGTGGAATCATCCTGCCCCGTTCATATCAGTTTGGTATCAGAGCTTTGGTGAAACTCTGGGACTGCATATCTTGTTCTTTTAGTTTTATAGAAAAAAATTTCAAGAAAAACCCTAAATAGTTTCACCCCCAAGCACGACTGATGGATGATGCTACGTGCGCAAGGATGAAAGCCCTCATGGTGTCCATGATGGGTTTTGAGGTGCCACTAGTAGATCTACCACGAGCCCCGACATTGGGTCAATGAAGGCCGAACCGAATCACACAAGGTATCCCTAAACCTAGTATGAATTCAAATATTAGTACTAATCATTCGAGTGAGATTAATTGTTACAAGTGCCAAGGACGTGGTCACATGGCTAGAGACTGTCCTAATAAACGAGCTACAGTGATCAGGGATGAAAAAGTCAAGACTGATGCCAAAGTGGATGGACGAGCAAAAGATTATGGCCATGAAGATTCGAGGACGAATCTTTTCCAAGAAAGGGATAATGACGTGACCAGCCCCGACCCGGCACAAACCCAGGCCCCAACCACGGTCCAACCTTAGGCCCTAGTCCAGACAGCAGGCCCTGCACAGCCCCAGGCCCCAAGCACGACACAGCCTCAGACCCCAACTCAGGCACAAGGCACGACATAGCCCCAGGCCCCAGCCACGGCCCGGCCTCAGGCCCCAGCTTAGGCGCCAACCCTGGCACTGCCCAGGCACCAGGCCCTGCCCAGCCCCGACCCCAACATACGTCCAACACCTACCCAGCACCAGCCCAACACCGGCCCCATCACCGCCCAGAGACAAGCCCAAGGCCGAGCCAGATAGAATCATGGCCTAGTGAGGAAATCCGATCCACACAAAGACTCCTAATCATAGTTGGATTGCCGGCTTAGGTTTTTTTCCTGAGTTAGGAATCTTTGCTATTTTTTTTAGGAGTTTATCCCTTTTATTTTCAGGATTTTCCTCTTTTATTAGTTTTCTACTTAGGATGGGATTGTTATTCCTTTTAGTACTTTGTTTAGGACTCTTTTTAAGTTCTTTATTATTTTTAGACTTAGAATCATAATAGGAAAGGGAGAAGCCTTGGCCGAACCCTAGAGCTATAAATAGAGTCTTCGGCCACACATTGTAATGAGACTTTTGAAAAATTATAAACACAGAAACTTCGGTTTTTCTTCTTTACATGGATTTGCAATTTTTTTATGTTCATGGAATTAATTATCGTATAGATTAGGTTTATCGAGCTAGAATATTCACCTCTAATTCATGGCACCTCTCGTATTAAAGATCGCCTTTGGATTCTTAATTCAATAGCTATTGATCTCATGGTCTGTCTTCACACTATAGTCTAGGTTTTGGCTCGTGATTTGTGATTTTCCAAGTGGTGAGCGGTCTAGTTGTGGAATCAGCCTGCCCGTTCACATCAGTTTGGTATCAGAGCTTCAGTTCAACTCTGGGACTGCGTATCTTGGTCTTTTAGTTCTATAGAAAAAAATTTCAAGAAAAACCCTAAATAGTTTCACCCCCAAGCACTACTGATGGATGATGCTACATGCGCAAGGATGAAATCCCTCATGGTGTCCATGATGGAGTATCTAGTCAAACTTGGAAGACAATTGGGTTTCAAGGTGCCACCAGTAGATCTACCACTAGCTCCAACATTGGGTCAATGAAGGCCGAGCCGAACCACATAAGGTATCCCTAAACCTAGTATGAATTCGAATATTAGTACTAATAATTCAAGTGGGATTATTTGTTACACAAGTGCCAAGGACGTGGTCACATGGCTAGAGACTGCCCCAATAAACGAGCTACGATGATCGGGGATGAAGAAGTCAAGGTCGATGCCAAAGTGGATGGATGAGCCGAAGATTATGGCCACGGAGATTTGAGGACGAATCTTTTCCAAGAAAGGGATAATGACGTGACCAGCCCTAGGCCCCAGCCACGGTTCAGCCTCAGGCCCTAGCCCAGGCACCAGGCCCGGCACAACCCCATACCCCAGCCCAGGCGCCAGGCCCGACACATCCACAAACCCCTGCTCAGGCACTAGGCCCGACACATCCCCAGGCCCTGGCCCAGTCGCCAGCCCTAGCACTGCCCAGGCACCAGGCCCTGCCTAGCACCAGCCCAGCACCGGCTCAGCATTGACCTCGGCACTGCCCAGCCCCGACCCCAACACACGTCCAACACCTGTCCAGCACTAGCCTAGCACCGGCACCATCATCGGCTCCCGGAAAAGCCTAGGGCCGAGCCAAATAGAATTAGGGCCTAGTGAGGAAATCCGATTCACACAAAGACTCCTAATCTTAGTTGGATTGTCAGATTAGGTTTTTTTTCCGATTTAGGACTCTTTGCTATTTTTTAGGAGTTTGTCCCTTTTATTTTCAGATTTTTCCTCTTTTATTAGTTTTCTACTTAGGATGATATTGTTATTCCTTTTTAGTACTTTGTTTATGACTATTTTTAAGTTCTTTATTATTTTTAGACTTAGAATCATAGTAGGAAAGAGAGAAGCCTTGGCCGAACCCTAGATATATAAATAGAGGCTTCGGCCACCCATTGTAATGAGACTTTTGAAAAATTATAAACAGAGAAACTTCGATTTTTTCGTCTTTGCATGGATTTGCAATATTTTCCTTTCGATGTTCATGGAATTGATTATCGTCTGGATTAGGTTTATCGAGCTAGAGTATTCACCTCTAATTTGTGGCACCTCTCTTATTAAAGATCGCCTTTGGATTCTTAGCTCGATAGCTATTGATCTCACGACCGATCTCCACCCTATAGTCTAGGTTTTGGCTTGTGAGTTGTGATTTTCCAAGTGGTGAGCGGTCTAGTTGTGGAATCAGCCTGCCCTGTTCGCATCACGCTTTGTCCTGTCTCAGTGACTCGAGGGCGCACAACCCTCCAACTCAACACCTCCCACCTTGGTAGCAGAATTAGGCAATGTAGAGAGTCAAAGCTACGAGGTGAAACATGAAAGCAGTGATAGCTATCCCGATCATGCATATCCCACCCATTTAAGTCAAGTTGAGTCAAGTTAACGGTATAAATCTATCTTGATCATGCATATCCTACCCCACACTTAAACAAGACAATGTCCTCATTGGACAAGCACAATCTAAGGCGAAGTAGGAGAAAAGAGAAGATGATACCGGGAAAAAAAGCATGTTCACGGTGAAATCTGGAAGGACCAGACTTCCACTCAATTTCTTTTCGCTATTGGTGTTCCCTTTCTTTTGTTCCTTGACCATTCACATAAAAAACTTGAACATCCATAATATCATCATAAGCATAATACAGTCATCCCAAAGTTTTTCGTAGAAAAGGAAAAGAAAAGCAAACTCTTAAAAAAATAAAATGCAGAAAAGTAAATGATAGGTGGAGGGTGTGAACCCTTTCTTAGAGTGAGCTGAAACTCAAAAGGATCAGACATCCTCTACGACGCTCTTCGATGCGCCATCAGTAGTGCGATTCTTCCTCTTCGTCAAAATTTGTGCCTGTCCATCAACCGAGGTTTTGGAAGTTGGAAATTTTGGAAAATGGCATCCAAGCCGGAGCAGAGGCAAGTCATATCTCCATGGAGTGCAGCCAAGCCTGCCTCTAGTTGCTCCAAACGGGTATCATTTTTCTCTTCTTTGCTACGTCATTGTCCTTCTCTAGTACAACATCAAACTCTGACAGAGAGTCCTTAGAATAGGTTGAGAGTAGTATCTTTGACTTCACAAATTCTTCCAAGCCAATAGATATTGGCTGAATGTGGGAAGGTAAGTCCTTTCCCCTGAACTCATGGAAAAGGTTAAGCACCTCCAGAAGTCTGCCCATGAATCCTGCCCTGACTAAATAATTCTTCACTGTCGGCCTCGAACTCTTGAACATATCAACCAGGAAATGGGATGGAGGTTGGCCATATGGTAGACTGCGCGAGCAATGTCTAGATTTGTGGTGGTGACACGACGGGTGCCCTTCTTACGATGTGTGATGGTGTTGCGACAAACAAGATGAAGAAACTTATAGAAAGGTTGCCCCCATTTTGAAACAAACGCTTCATTCACATAAAAAACCTGTTCGACACCATTGGTCAGAATTTTCCAAACGGTATTGCAGTCATCATCAATTTCCCTTGCGGTTAGGAATGCGTCACAAATAAGCCATAACATCTCGAATCTCTTAAGGTCATCTTCAGTGGCAAGTCCCATCTTAAGTGCACACTCATCGAAGGTCCAGTGAATGTGTTTACTTCCCAAAGAAAACTAAATTGTGGTGCCGGAGAAACTAACTGTCGATTGGAACTGCATGAGTGCTCTTAAAGGACAAGGATCAGAGAGATGGAGAAGCTCCCAAATACCAGCAGGCTCAAGCTATGTTAAAATCTTCTCCTAAGGACTCCAAATCCACGAAACCATGTCTAAGTCCCTAGTAGTTCTTCAACACTTCATAAATAGCTCGTTGCGACTCATTGGTGAAGTTGAAGAGGGGGTCTTCCAAGTTCAAGGTTGTAGTTCTAAGTATTCTCATGGGGAATCCTTCAAAACAAACATAAAAAACCAAACTAGATTCACTCAAACAAGTTTCCACAACAAGTCGACATAGATTCCCTAAGATAAAAATTCTAAGCGTAATCAATTAACAAACAAAGTCCATAACACATGCTACACTCAACCTCAACATCATACCACCCCACACTTAGCATGAAAAAATCACATACTAATCCTAGCACAAGACATGTTCTTAAGCACTAAAACTCATATGCAAAAGTGTGTGGAAAATGGTGCAAATAAAAAATTCAATGGCATTAAGCAAGTACGAACAAAGAGTATAAGCATAAGCTGCTTAATATCATGCAATCCTAGCCAAAGAATTCATCATGCAAAATCAACTAGAAGACAACAACACAAAATTTCAAGTCATCTTCAATTAAAGAACATGGGAAAAATCGACTAAGTGAGGAAAAATTCGAAAATCATCAATTGAACAACGAACAAGCCATAACAAAGTTCAAATCATCTTAAATCAAGGAATAGGGAGTGTGTACCGTGGATGCCCAATAGAACGTGGAACCTGAAATCTCAACACATAAAGTAGGCACAAAACCGACATTTTATGCTAAAAATTCTTGGAGAAAAAATAATTCATCATGCAACAATCCGAACTCAGTCCATATGAAGCACTAGAATCATGCAAACAATTCAACTTGTCAAGACAGTAAATAAAAAAGTCTAAGAATTAAGTTCATGCAAAGAAATCCTAGCTCTTTAACTCACAAAAATCCCTAAATTCAAGAATGACAACCCTAGCATACTCCTAACCAACAATCAATCATCAATAATAGCATAATTCGCATCATACGATTCATTAACAATAATTGAAGCTAAGAGAAACTAAGAACAAGCAAACCAACCTAAAAAAGCAAGAGCAAATTCGTGGTCAAAGGATGTTTGACTTTTTTTTTTCTTCTTTCAAGAGTAGGAATGAGGAAAAAGAAGGAAAAACTTGAGGGTAAGGGTAGAGGGATGTTGGAAAACGAGTTTGGCGAGGATTGGTGGTGTTTTTATGGTGGGGGACTGAGTGAGGATGGTAGGGAAGAAGAAGAGCTCAACCTTTTTGAGAGCTTCTTCAATGGAGGAAGGAGAGAGAATGTGGGTTGGGGTTTTGTCGAAGAGGGGATGAATGGAGGATTTAAAGAGATGAGAGTGAAGGATTTGGGTTAGGGGAGTTGTATGGAAGAGTGGAGGGGATATGGCTCATGTATTTAGGGTTTGGGAGAGAAGAGGAAGAAAAATCAGGAAGAAGAAGAAGAGGGAAAAAAATTCGTCCAAAAATTTTGAATTTAAGGGAATTTTCTACCAGCAGGCGGCGTGCACACCGCTAGCTGGGCGAAAATTCTCTGCCCCTTTTTAATTCAATAAAATCAGCTTGGCTCACAATTTTATTTGATCCCAAACTTCTTTCTTCGACCAAAAACAACAACAAAGACTCGAGCAAGCATCAAACTTCAGAACATCAAATAATGACACCTAAAACCGACTCAAAACTCGAACAAAATTTTTTGAAAATAGAAAAATAAAAATTGTCTTTATGTACAAAAAATATCGGGGTGCCTCCTGATAAGTGCTATTTTTATTTTTTTCGTTGTTAGCTCAATGATACTTGGACTTTCGTTCAAGGTACACAATTAGAGGGCTTCGAGTGATTAAATCTTGAGTTCCTCTTCATCTTCTGTCCTTCACCTTCTAGTAATGTTTTCTTCTTTCCTTTGTCTTCTTTCTTCACTTCTGACTTCTCGGACAACAATTTCTTCACATCATCAGCTCCTACGTCCTTCAATGAGCTTTCCGGGATTTGTGCTTCTCCCTCAATCGTGCCAACCTCCTGTACCAACAAAGAACTTTGCGGGAATGAGGTGAACTTATCAAAATAATTGAGCAAAGCATCAAAATCAGAAGATGAATCTTTCTTTGGAGACGAAGGAGGAGAAACGACCACCGGGGTAGCCATTTCAAACACGATCTCTTCCTCCCCTAACGAGAAGGTCATTCTTCTGCTAAGCACATCAATGATGGCTGTAGAAGTAGCGAGGAATGGTCTACTGAGTATGATGGGAGTATTGAAATCTTCCTTCATATCGAGCATAACAAAATCAACCGAGAAATAGTAGTTATTAATTTTAATAAGAATTTTTTAACAATCCCTAAGGGTTGCTTAATGCTCTCATCAGCTAAATGAACATCCATACTGGTAGGAACTAACTCCATCAATCCTAAGCATTGGCATAAAGGATATGGCATCACATTGATACTAGCTCCTAAATCAACAAGAGCCCTATATATGCAATGGGAACCAATATAGCAAGGAAAAGAGAAACTTACCAGATCCTTGCGCTTCTTGGCAACCTGCTTTTGGAGGAGTTGTGAACAATTCATCCCAAGCGCCATTTCATCAACTTGCGCCAATCCCTCCTCCTTCAAACACAGTTTCTTCAAGTGATCGATGCTTGATGGCTTCTTGATGATGGTGTCCAAGAAATCTTTGTTGACAGCACTTTTTCCAACATTGCTACCAATTGATTTGTCTCCTTAATCACCGGAGGAGGTAGCACCTCCTCAACAACCTTCATAACTTCCAACTCAACTTCTTCCTTCCCGAGCAGAGTGTATTGCAAGAACTTAACATATGAAGGAATCTTCACTAAGGCATGCAAGAAATGAGCCGTTGTTTCTTGCCTCTCAAGAACCTTGAGATAAGCATGGAAGGATTCTTCTTGCGACTCATCCCTTACTCGGTTAGGGAATGTGATAGGTGGGACATAAGGAGCAATTACTGCCTTAGCTTGAGGTGTCTTTTCCATGGACACTACAATTTCCTCAATTTCTTCTTCTTGTGCCACCACCGACTTCAGATAATTTTGGCGTGGGTTAGGCTAGGTGGTGCTAGGTAAATGTCCTTGTGATTGCAAATTCGATCACACAAGTTTTACCAACTCAGCAATCTATTGCTCTGTCTTATGAGATTGAGCAATCCGACCCATGATTTGCATCTCTGCAATTGCAAACCTTCTATCATACTTTCTCTCCATGCGATCAATCCTCTGCTCATTCTTGATTTCCATTCTATCAACCTCTGCATAATATCTCTAGTAGTTGGCTCCGCGCTACCAGATGATCCATTATTAGTCCTCCCAGCTGATCTTGGAGGTTGGTATAGAGGTCGAGAAACAATTCCTGATCCTTGGTTCCCATAATTTCTCTTATGGTCCTGGTTGTAATCGCGTTGAATAGCGCTTGTTGTCTGAATTTTCCATACCCAGAATGATTCTGAGGATATCCTTGAGAAATGAAGTTCAACTCCTCACTGTTTATAGAAATATTGCTATGATGACACTCGAATTGACGTGATTATCAGCCTCATTTAAGCGACATTTCATTGCTTAAGACATGGTTTTTAGGGTAGAATAACGAATATTCAATCAATTGCTCTATCTCGTGCCATTTGGTTACTTTGGCCCGTTTCGGCCTATTTGATGGTTTTCTAGTGTTTCTATGTTAGCACAGGTTTCTGCCGTCAAATAAGTAGCCAAGGACGTGTCTAAGGCATTGGAACCTCGAGGAATCGCACCAGAATCGATCCAAGGAGTCAATCAAACCGAACCAAATCCTGCTCCCATTTACAAAGGAATTTTCGGCGAAAATCCCTTGGAATTTTTGGCGAAAATTCATGAAGAAATCGGCAGTGCAACCAAGAAGAAGTTTTCGGCGAAAACATCAAGTTTTCACCGAGAACCCCGGCGTCCGAAAATCACAGGAGAATTCAGCCGGCGATCAGTCAATTTACAAAGAGATTTTCGCCGAAAATCCCTTCATATTTTTGGCGAAAATGTCAGGCAAAATCGGCAGTATTAGGGTTAAGTATAAATACTTAACCGGCGGCCCTAAATAGAAAGAGACCTTATAATATCAATCATAATTTCCAGACCTAGGAGTTGGAGAGAGAGTTTAGAGAGTTCAAAGAATCGTGGAGAGATTGTGACGCCATCCCTTCACCTCGGAGACTCGGAGCTTGGATTGAAGATTACCGGAGATTGAAGCTTAACGGATTCGTCAAATTAGGTTTTACAGTTCTTCTCTGTTCTTCCTACCTGAGATGTATTCTGTTCCAGCCTTGTCGCCTGGCCCAATAATGGAAGCCCAATCCTGTTGGTCTTCCGGGGTGGTGTACCTCGTAAGTAATGAAGGGGGTAGTTAGTTCAAGGGAAAGGGAGGCGATCAGTTTAAGGAATGGGAAGGGAAGCGAGTAACGTACCGCGGAGCATTTTGTCCACCGGGTAAAAGTGTTGTTCCCTGGTTAATGGGGTGTACGGGGGTATTTATAGTACCCCTGTCTTGGTCGCCAAGGCTGAATCTCGGCCACTCGTTTGTAGCCTCCGTAGGATGTTGACACGTGTTCGCCTTGCCTTGGAACCCTAAGAGCCGCCGAGACTGGGCCGTCGCTTTGGGCCTCCCTTTGCTTCCTGGGCTTGCTTGCTTAGCCCATCTGAGCTGTCGCCTAGGCCCAGCTTCTCAGTACTAGCGGCTGTGTCCAGGACGCCGTGTGGGCCGCTATGTGGGCCTTTGGATTTCGCCGGGCTGGGCCCATCAATTGCCCCCAAACCCTTAGTCGAGCTTTGCTTGGCTGAGGGCTTACTCATAGTTCGGACCGCTTGTCTTGTGATCGCCGCAGGAGAACCCATCAATTGCCCCCAATGCCTTAGTCGAGCTTTGCTTGGCTGAGGGCTTTTGGCCACCTATGCCGTGTCGCTTTGTCGCTTTGCTGCTTTGTCGCTTTGTCGCTTTGGTTTCTTGGCTCTTAACCTTCTATTAAGTCGCCCTTGTGCCCACGCTTTTATCGCCGTATCTCTTTTATCGCTGCTTCCTATCGCCCATTTTTTGTTTCCCCTGCGCCCCTCTACCGCTCAGGGCACTATGGTCTTTTACTCCCTAGCTTACTGGAGAAGTTGGGGAAATCGGGGTATTTCAGTAATTGCCCAAAAAGTCATCATTACCTTATCCTTCCAGACGTCACCTCAGCCGCGCGTGTCCCCAATGAAACGTCGCGACGGTTCCGTTTCCCGCTAGCACGTCCCTTCAGCCGCGCGTGCTCCCCACTCATTAGCCGCGACGGTTCCATTTCCTGCTCACTGGCCTTCCTATATAAACCCTTATTTTTACTGTCCTCCTTCCTTTTTTACTCCTTCTCTGCCGCCTCGTCTCCCGTTTTTACAGTCCTTTTGCTTCCACTGTTTCCTCCTTCTTCCGACGAGCCTTCAACCGTTTCCTCTTTCTTCCGACGAGTGGAAAACATTCATTCTTCTTCCTTACTCCTTTTCAGATGTCTGGAATTCCCCGACGCCCACCTGGTACGTGACTCCTTCTTTCTTTCTCACCCTCGTTGCAGTCCTGCTGTGTGTTCCTTTTTCTTCTCTGCTCCTTGTTGTTTTTTTTTTGAACCATGGATTCCGATACCGATAGCCAGAACCAAAGCCATTCTTACTCCGCGGGTACCGATCCTTCCCCCTCTCCTTCATGCTCTCCCTCATCTTCTAACCAAACCCCTGAACGGGTGCCCCTAAATCCTCCACCCTTGGCCGAAACTTCCTCTGCCCAGATTTCCGACGTGGCCGAGGAAACTTTTGACGAATCTACCGCCCTTCCTTTCTGGGGCCCTCATCAAAAAGGATTCAAGCGGGCCCGCCATGGGGTTGAGATTGACCCTGAGGCGACCAGGGTCACCGGGTCTTACTCTATCGTTAACTGGCGATCCATGTGGCAAGGAACTGCTTGTGATGAGCGTACGGTCATTGGCCCAGGCTACTTTCCCTCAGGATCAGTAGAGAGAATCACCCGCGTTCTCCCGTTCGCCCTGTTGCCGTCCTCCTGGAGTTTCGCCGTGGCCTCTCGGCTCTCTACCATTGGTAATTGCCCACCTGGGTGGCACGGCATCTGGACTGAGGCCTACACCAATGGTCTTCGCCTTCCACCCTCGTCATTCGTGATTGATCTGCTTCAGTGTTTCGGTGCTTCTCTTGGTGCCTTCAATGTCGGGTGCTGGGCCTCGGCTTCTGCCTTCGAGTGCAGTTGTGTGGCCAAGAAAATTGCCCCCACTCTTCGGTTGTTTCAGTTGATTCACTATGCCAAACATACATCAAATGGCATCAGCTTTGTTCGCCGGACTGATCTTTCTCCAAAGGGCACTTATTCATCTCCGAAACCTCGCCCCACATGGTATCATTCATTTTTCTACTTCTGCCCCAGCGACATGGATCGCCACTGGGCTTCGCTGCTCCCCTCATCCTGGTCTTCTGGCGACGTGAGCTATTTCAACACCGAGCTTGATCCTACCCCTGAGGAAATACTCCTACGTCGCCAGATCCTTCTTGACTGCCATCACCTATCGTCCACCTCTGGCCTGAGAAATGCTCAGGCGGGGATACGAGGAGGTATATTTTAGCTAGAGCTATCTATCTTGTGCAATTAAGTCGCCGAAGTCAAATCCCTAGGAACACACAAACTTCGCATTACCGCCTACCATCTTTCTGCAACTTATATGTGTTTGTACCATTTTTGTGTTGCTCTCTCTCTTTTTTTTTATATATTAACCCTTGAGTTGTCTTTTTACCAGGCGCTGTAAGCCTTGCTGGATGCCTCCTCACCACTGCCGCCTGCGGGCCTGTTGGTGAGACTCGCCCTAGCCGACAAGAGTCTACTACTGTCGCCCCTGCCTCAACTTAGCCTCCTCCTCAAAAATCTAAGGGGAAGAGGAAGGCGACAGAAACAGATGAAGGCCTTGCTTCCTCAAAAAGGAAGAAAAAGGCCGGGGCTTCTAAGCCGAGGAAGAAGACGGGCGAGAGTTCCAGTCACCCACCGCCGCCACCCCAACCGGTGGTAGAAGTCAAGGATGAAGACGCTGAAACTGAAACTCCCCTCTGCCGCTCTCGCCGCCAATCATCCCTGGCAGATAATGATTCCCCCGCGAGGGAACCTCTTGACCAGACTGTTGGTGAGGACGCTCTGTTGTACGACGATTCCTATCTCTCCACCGAGCCTATCCCTCCTCCTGCAGACCCGGCTGATCCTGAAACAGAGCCTGCCGCGGAGCTTGATCCCCGCCTCACGGAGCCTCTTCGCGACCATTCTCGCCCCCCGGCGGTCAACATCGATCGCGCCCGCCGATTAACTGGTCCGAGCGGGCCAATAACGTTTTGACCGTCCTGCTCCTGCTGGTCGGGAGGGCGAGGGGCGATTTCATATGCCGTACTTCGCTGTTGTCCATCCGGTGGCATCCCACATATCACCCCGGATGGCGAGTGATATTGCGGAGGAATTTTCCCGCGGCATCTACGCGGGGGTGACCGCACCCAGCGAAAGCTCGGTGATCCCAGATCTGCACGGGGCGACCTCCTGCCGGCTACTTCAGGTATTTGTGAAATGCCTTTGCTCATTTTTCATTTTTTTTACTCATAGCTTGCTTTGTTTCATAGGCCCTCGCCGAGCTCGGCGACCTGTCTTTTGCATGCAAGCACATGCAAGAGGAAAACCAGAGGCTGAAGGAGGAGGCAGAGAACTTACGCTCCCTGCGTATGGATCTTACTCGTTATCACAACGAGGAGAAGGTATTTACTTGTTTGCCTCTCTTCCTCTTTATTTATCTATATTATTATTGTCTTTATTCCCATCCAAACCGTCGCCTCGCGATCCTACTGAGACCTTTACTGTTTATTGATCCTAGCGCCGAGCGGACGCGGCGACCTCTGCTGCCGACTCTTTGAAGGAAAGTCTGGCTGAGGCGAATAACCAGATCGCCCAAATGGAGGGTGTCCAGGAGGACTTGCGATCTGCTAATGAGCACATCGTCGCTCTTGAAGCCGAGTTGGATGAGGCTCGTGGCAAGGTCGCTCAGGTGGAGGAGATAACCGCCAAAAGGGATAGTGCCAAAGAGCTGCTTATTGACTCCCTGGCGGCACAATCGATGGCGGATCGTGACCTCGCAGCTGCCAAGGCTCAGTATGACGAGACTGTGGCCTACTATACTCATGCTCTCGGCGAGAGTATGCGTGTGGTGATGCGCAGTTGTCGTAATGAGTTTTACGAGCTGTTCCCCACCAAGGGTTGGCCTGGGCGAAAAATGGTTCGTGCTGTCATCCGAGGGCTTAACCGCCATAATCTTGGGGTTCCCGACCTACCCGACGCCGAGGAAGAGGCTTATTTCCGAGACGCTGCTCGCTTGGAGCGTGAGGTAGTGGCGGCAGATGCTGAATATGTGGCGGCCACTCGCCGCAGCCGTGACCTGCCTGATTTGAATCCCGATGGCTCGGAGGTTCAGCCGCCATCCTCTGATCAAGCTCCCTCGACCAGTGGCAAAGACCTCGACTCCGCCGCTGATCCTTCCAAGACTGGCGAGAAGGGCTCCAGCGCCAAAGACCCCTGATCCTGCTTCTGACCTGTTGTGATGACTGCTTTCTTTTTAGACAATCAACATCATGTTTTTGCTTATTGTTGCTACTGCTCTCTCTTTCTCTTTCTCTCCTTTTTTTTAAATATGCCACTTAGCTCCTTTTTGTGCATTTTTAACCTTGGTCCTATATCTTGTGATGCCTTTTCTGTCCGCTTTGGTTCTTTCCTTTATACCGATAGTTTCGCTGCCAAGAGGATATACCCGGCGATTTATCCATGCCCGTAAGTCTAGCGATTCAATGCCCTTAGGTCTTACATGATAATTTTGATGCCCTTAGGTCTTACGCAGTGATTTGTTAATGCCCGTAGGTCTTACATAGCGATCTCAATGCCCTTAGGTCTTACATGATAATTTTGATGCCCTTAGGTCTTACACAGTGATTTGTTAATGCCCGTAGGTCTTACATAGCGATCTCAATGCCTTAGGTCTTACATGATAATTTTGATGCCCTTAGGTCTTACACAGCGATTTGTTAATGCCCGTAGGTCTTACATAGCGATCTCAATGCCCTTAGGTCTTACATGATAATTTTGATGCCCTTAGGTCTTACACAGCGATTTGTTAATGCCCGTAGGTCTTACATAGCGATCTCAATGCCCTTAGGTCTTACATGATAATTTTGATGCCCTTAGGTCTTACACAGCGATTTGTTAATGCCCGTAGGTCTTACATAGCGATCTCAATGCCCTTAGGTCTTACATGATAATTTTGATGCCCTTAGGTCTTACACAGCGATTTGTTAATGCCCGTAGGTCTTACATAGCGATCTCAATGCCCTTAGGTCTTACATGATAATTTTGATGCCCTTAAAAAATATTCTGGATTTAAACATTAAGGCCCTTGGCTACTTTTAAAACTAGCATCGATTACAAGTGTTAATCATAATATCGCCTGAGATGCATGGAGTTCCACGTTTTGGGAATTTTTGTTCCATCCAATTCTGCCAGCTTAAAGGTATTGGCCCCAACCACTCGCCGTACTCTATATGGTCCTTCCCATCCAGGATTGAGCTTGGCTGCCCCGACCGCCGGCCTGAAAATTTTCCTCAGTACTAAATCATTGAGCGTGATATGATGTGGTCGGAGCTTTAGATTATATCGCCTGGCTAGCTGTTCCTTTTCAGCGATCAGCCGCATCTGCGTTTTTTCTCTTCTTTCCTCAATCATGTCCACGTTAAGCATCAATTCTTGTTCATTGACCTCGTCCCTGTACTCCTGTATCCGTATAGATGGGATTGAAATCTCCACCGGGAGGACCGCCTCGGTCCCATATGTCAATGTATAGGGAGTCTCACCTGTCGCCGTTTTATAAGCCGTACACGATGAGCCCATAGTACGTGATCAAGCTCCTCGACCCATACACCCTTACATCCATCCACTCTTTTCTTTAAACCTTGCAGGATAAGTTTGTTAGCCGCCTCCGCTTGCCCGTTGGCTTGTGGGTAGGCGACTGAGGCGAATCGTAGATTTATCTTTAAATCATCGCAAAATTCTTTAAAGACTTGCGAGTCGAATTGAGTACCATGATCACAGATAATACTTTCTGGTATGCCGAACCTGGTGACGATACTCTTAAACGCGAACTTTTGTATCTACTTAGCGGTGATACTTGCCACTGCTTCTGCCTCAACCCACTTGGTGAAATAATCAACAGCCACGATGAGGAATTTCCTTTTCCCTGAGGCTTCCGGAAATGGGCCTAGGATATCCATCCCCCACCTCGCGAATGGCCATGGGCTGACATTCACCTGGAGCGCTGTTGCTGGTAACTTGTGATAACTTGCAAATTCCTGACATTTGTGGCATTTCTTCACCAGGTCGCCAGCCTCCTTTCTTATTGTTGGCCAATAGAAGCCCTGGTAGATTAAGTTTCTTTCCAAACTTCTTGTTCCCAAGTGAGTGCCACACACTCCTGAATGTACTTCCTCCAGGGCCCAAGCTGCATCCTCCTCGCCCAGGCATCGCAAGTATGGACCCATAGCTGACTTTCGATACAGCTCTTCCCCTATTATAGTACACCTTCCTGCTTTTCGCCGGAGCTTGGTCGCCTCTAACGGGTCGCTTGGTACAGTGTCGTTATCCAAGTATTGGATAATAGGTGTTCGCCAGTCGCTTTTCCCAATTCCGTTAATCATGTGGAAACACTGCTTCATCCTTGTTTCCTTCTCCACTGTGACCATTCGCCCTTCTTCAAAATCTGTCGCCGTTGCTAATTTTGATAATGCATCCGCGTGGCAATTTTCCTCCCTAGCAATCTGGGATATAACCACCTTTTTGAATTCCGATATAAGTAGTTTTACCTCATCAAAATAGGGGAGGAGCGACTCCTCCTTTACCTCAAAGCTCCCATTAACTTGGTTGACTACTATCGCCGAGTCTGAGAAAACTGTGATGTTAGTAATTCCCATACTCTTAGCGATTCGTAAGCCAGCCTCCAATGCCCCATACTCAGCTGCGTTGTTGGTTCGATTAGTTGCGAATCGCAATGCGACCTCGTGGAGGATCCCACCAGGAGACCTTAGGACTATCCCCGCGCCTGATCCTCCTTTACTCGAGGTGCCGTCTGTAAATAACGTCCATTCATCGCCTTCCTCGTTATCTTCTTGTACTGCCCCTTCGACTACAAAGTCAGCAAGGACTTGGGCCTTGATCGCCGTTCGTGGCTGGTATCGAATGTCATACTCACTTAACTCAATCACCCACTTAGCTAATCGCCCTGCCACGCTCATAGATCTTAACGCATTCTTAATTGGAAGATTCGTGAGCACATGTATTGTGTGTGCCTGAAAATATGGTCGCAACTTTCTGGCCGCACAAACCACAGCATACGCCATTTTTTCTATCGCCGGATACCTTGTTTCAGCGTCAACTAAGGTTTTACTTGTGTAAAAAACAGGGTGTTCGGCTTTGTCCTCTCTTCGAACTAAAACCGCGCTAACTGCCTTTGGAGAGATAGCGATATAGAGAAATAGATCTTCATTTAACTTTGGAGATGCAAGTACAGGAGGGGTAATTAAAAATTGCTTCAACTCTTCAAAAACCTTGTTACATTTATCACTCCATGCAAACTTTGATGCATTCTTCAAGGTCGCAAAAAATGGAGCGCAGCGATCGGCGATCCTGGGAATGAATCGATTGATTGCCGTCAGTCTTCCTGATAGAACCTGGACCTCCTTCACGGTCTTCGGGGGTGCCATTGCTGTAATCGCCACGATCTGCGCTGGATTAGCTTCTATCCCTCTCCTGGTTATGAGATATCCCAGAAACTTTCCTGATGTCGCCCCGAACACACACTTCAAAGGGTTCAACCTGAGCGAATACTCCTGCAGTGTATTGAAGGTTTCCCTTAAGTCGCCAAGATGATCATCGGATTTCTTACTTTTGACCAAAAGGTCATCCACATATGCTTCCAAGTTTCGGCGAGCTGCTTGACAAAGACTGTGTCGATCATTCTCTGGTAAGTCGCGCCAGCATTCTTGAGCCCAAATGGCATTAGCCGGTAGCAGTAGTTCACCGTGGGTGTCATGAAAGCCGTTTTCTCCTGATCCTGCTTGTTTAAAGGTATTTGATGATATCCTGAGAACATATCCAGGAAGGACAGCATTTCATTATTTGCCGTTGCGTCTACCAGTTGCTCTATGTTGGGCAAGGGGTACGGATCCTTGGGGCAAGCATCATTAAGGTTGGTGAAGTCGACACACATTCGCCATGCTCCTGACGACTTCTTCACAAGAACTACGTTAGCTAACCACTCAGGATACTGCACCTCCTTGATAAACCCTGCCTTCAGGAGCTTTTCTACCTCATTCGCCACCGCCTGTTGTCTTTCTCTGCAGATGTTACGCCGCTTTTGCTGGACTGGGCGACTCCCGGGCTCAATTGCTAGCGAGTGTTTGATGATGTCTGGAGCGATTCCTGGCATATCACTTGGTGACCATGCGAACAGGTGCGAGAACTCTCGGAGCAACTTGACCAGCTCTTGCTTCTTGTCATCGCTTAGGTAGGACGACACTCGAATTGTCTTACTTTCATCTTCTTTGAACAGCGGTATTGGGACGTCCAATTCCGCTTGTACGACTCTTTCCCCTTCGTTTTCTGCCTCCAAGCTTATAGTGAGGCAAGTGCTTTTAGTCACCGCCCTGTAACACCTTCTGGCGATGTCCGGGTGCCCCCAGGCAAAACCTATCCCTTCATTAGTGGCGAACTTCAGCACTTGGTGCACTGGGGAGGAGATTGCTTGGAAGGCGGCGAGCGCCGGTCGCCCTAGGATCATGTTGTACGTGGATTGACAATCCATGACATGGAAGTCGATGGATCGGGTGACCTGCAAGTCTCCATCCCCAATGGTTACCGCCATCGTGGCTATTCCCTTGATGGGGACTGTGTGCCCTGAAAATCCTGAGATGGTAGTTTTTGTCTGCCTGAGCAAGCTAGCTGGCAGGTTCATCTTTTTGTACAGCTCCCAGAAAATGATGTCCGCCGAGCTCCCTTCGTCAACCATCACTCACTCCACTCGGCTATTATGTGTGATTACTTGAATCACCATCGCCTCCAAACTTGGGCCTCCTACCCGGGCCATGTCTTCCTCCGAGAATCCAAGCGTTGGGCGACTGACTTGATCTATCATCATTACTTCCTTTGTTTCCTCCTTTTTGACTTTCTTTGTTGGGCAACTTTCCCCACCGAAAATGGTTTGGTAAACGTGATTCACCTCGGGTCGAGGCTTTTTCTTGCTATCTTCATTGTCCAAAGGCTCTTTAAGCCGGGTGAAGACATCACCCTTCTTGTCTTGTGATTCTCCTTTCTCGCGGCGATCATCTTCTTGCGGCTTGTTTTTCCGCTTTGAGCTGACAATGAAATCCCTGAGACATCCTTCGCTTATCCACCTTTTGATTTCATTTTTCAATTCCCTGCAATCTTCAGTGGTATGCCCATGAGAGTCATGGAAATCGCAGAACTTCTGGCGACTTCGCTGATCCGCTGGGGTGAACATTGGTCCCGGCCAGTTGATGGGATGTCCCTTATGCTACATATACAGCAGGATCTTTCTTCGCGATTCCGAGAGCGGTGTGTAATCCGCTCTTTCTTCTTGGTATCCCCTCTCCTGGTAACCCCTCTGCTCTCCAGGGCATCCCCTCTCCTGGTAACCCCTTTGTTCTCCCGGGCGGTATCTCCTGTATGGCGGTGTCTCGGAGGGCTGCCCTTTGGCCTGCTTGTTCCCTGTAACGGGCTTTTCTTCCCTCTTCACCGCTCCTTGTAAAGGCTCTGCTAACTGCTCCTCAATCAAAATAATTTTATGTACCCTGGTTTCCAAGTCAGACAGCGACTTTGGAGCCACCTGTAGCAGCGACTCTCGCAGTCTGCCATTATGGGTCGACTGGAATAAACTTGCCGCAATAATCTCATGATCTACCCTTTTGATGGATTGGACGACCCCAGTCCATTCGTCAAAGAATTCCTTCAGCGACTGGTTCGGCTTTTGCCTCAGGCTCACCAGTGCTTGCAACGGGACCGTCCTTGTTTTCTTGCACTCATACTTCTGTGAGAAGATCCTCGCGAAACCCTCCCACGACGTTATGATGCCCTCCGGTAGATTCATGTACCACTCCCTAGCTCGCCCCCAAGCGTCGCTGGAAAAGCCTGCAGTATGCGGCGTCGCCAGCCTGCTGCATTTGCATGGCGATCTGGAAGGCTTGAAGGTGCTCGTCCGAGTCGCTTGTACCTACATACCTATCCAGGTTGGGCGGCACCAACCCTTTTGGTAGTGGCTCAGCGAGTATCGCCATGGACAGAGGTTGGCGAACTGCCAACTGTGCGGGTGAGATTTGAGTAGCCGGGAGGAACTGTTGTAATACCTCGAGATGAGAGTCCTGCGGCGACTGCCTGTCCCGAGTGTTGGCCCTGAGGGCTTGAGCTTGCTGAGTGATCACCATCTTCAACATTTGGGTAAGCTCAGCATTTTGCTGCTCAAGGGACCGGAATCGCTGCTCCAATAGTTCATAGGCATCGCCGGCAGGGATAGTACTTCGAGACTCCGAGTCGCCTTCGAATTCGCGTTCCATGTTTCTAGTGAGATTTGGGTCTGCACGGGAACCTGGGTTGATGTGCTTGACCGGTGTTACTCCATCTCCTCCTTCACCATCCTCGCCCATCAGAGTGGGAATCGCTGATGAAGCCATGTGCCTTGGAAAGTCGCCTGATCGCCCCTATCTGGCGCGCCAATTGTTCCAGCCTTGTCGACTGGCCCAATAATGGAAGCCCAAGCCTGTTGGTCTTCCGGGGGTGGTGTACCTCGTAAGTAATGAAGGGGGTAGTTAGTTCAAGGGAAAGGGAGGCGATCAGTTTAAGGAATGGGAAGGGAAGCGAGTAACGTACCGCGGAGCGTTTTGTCCGCCGGGTAAAAGTGTTGTTCCCTGGTTAATGGGGTGTACGGGGGGTATTTATAGTACCCCTATCTTGGTCGCCAAGGCTGAATCTCGGCCACTCGTTTGTAGCCTCCGTAGGATGTTGACACGTGTTCGGCTTGCCTTGGAACCCTAAGAGCCGCCGAGACTGGGCCGTCGCTTTGGGCCTCCCTTTGCTTCCTGGGCTTGCTTGCTTAGCCCATCTGAGCTGTCGCCTAGGCCCAGCTTCTCAGTACTAGCGGCTGTGTCCAGGACGCCGTGTGGGCGCTATGTGGGCCTTTGGATTTCGCCGGGCTGGGCCCATCATAGAAAGAGACCTTATAATATCAATCATAATTTCCAGACCTAGGAGTTGGAGAGAGAGTTTAGAGAGTTCAAAGAATCGTGGAGAGATCGTGACGCCATCCCTTCACCTCGGAGACTCGGAGCTTGGATTGAAGATTACCGGAGATTGAAGCTTAACGGATTCGTCAAATTAGGTTTTACAGTTCTTCTCTGTTCTTCCTACCTGAGATGTATTCCTTGTTTGTTTTCGATTCTCTTATTCCTAATATGAGTAGCTAAACTCGTAGAGCTTAGATTAGATAAACCCTAAGTGACCCAGGGCTCTAAAGCGGTCACGGATCGGCGGTGATTAGATTCAAAGTTCAATCAGTTTCTCTTTGCATGGTTGTTTTGTTCTTGATTGTTGTACTACATTTCTTGTCTAGTTGAGCCTAGATTAGTTTCGTTGTTCTTGTGTTTCTTTTCTGGTTGATCGCCTAGATTAGGTTTTTGCAAGCTAGGGTTAGTCGCCAGACATCTCCCTGCTTTGGCGCATAAACTTGTCTTTCATGATCACCTAGTTTAGATTCTTGTTAAGCTGAGGATAGAAGCGAATGCTCGCCTCTCTTTAAAACATCAATTCAACCAGTTAACCTTATAATTGGAGTGTGCCTTTCGTAGGAACCAGTTAGGGTTAATCCGCTTCAAGAGTAACTCATAAATCATTAGTAATTGCACCAGTTAAGTTAAGTCGTTGCGAGAGGCGACCGTACCCGGGTGACTAATTAATCTTGGTAGTTAGAACGGATAGAGCGAACGTTCGCCGGTCTTAAACCTAAGGGTCAGGAGTTATGGTGGTGTATAGAAATTGATTGAACGAGATTTGCAATCCGCTGATCTGTTGATTGCTGTTGCCTTGGTGATCTAAGGGGATTCGAAATCTAAGCTTGTATGTCGTCTTTCTGAACCATCCAATCATTATATCTTTCAATTTCATTTTAATTTTCTTGCATCTTAGTCTAGAAGTCGTGGAACTCGCACCACGCACGAATTGTTTAAACCTGAATAAATTGCCAGCTTCTTTGAGTAGTCGATTAGAAGAAACCCTGTGGAATACGATATGCTTAGCTTTCCAGCTTGGTAGTATTTGATCACTGTTCTGCAGCTCATCAAATTGGCGCCGTTGCCGGGGACTCTTCTATATTGTTTGAAAGAAGAGTTGGCATTTTATTCTTCTACTTTCCATCTTTCATTTCCCGTCACACTTTGATTTTACATCGGTTGTGCTTGTTTTTGTCCCTTGCAGATCATAGCAGGTACAGAATCGAATCACTTCCTTTCCATCTTCCCTACCGCAATGTCTGCTCCAAAGAGTCTTGCGGACTATAGTAAGCCAAGCGCATCTAACATTCAGTCTCCCATCACCGTGCCTTCTAATGACGACGATCCCGACTATGAGATCAAGATCCCCTTTCTGGGACTAATCTCTAGGGACATGCAATTTGAGGGAAAGCCAGATGATAATCCGTGCACACATCTATCTGACTTTTTGGCTGTCTGTGAAACTTTCAAGTGTAAGAACCTCAACAAGAACGCTCTATGCCTTCGAGCCTTCCCATTCTCACTCCGAGGCGCCGCAAAGAGATGGCTCACTAGCAAGCCACCCGGACACTACACCAACTGGGATGATCTTGCTCAGGAATTCATAGAGGAATACTTCCCTCCTTCCAGAACAACCGCTTACAGGAAAAACATCTCAAGGTTCAGACATAGAGAAGGAGTAAGTTTACATGATGCTTGGAACGAATTCCAGGGACTCCTCTACGATTGCCCTCATCATGGCTTCACTCAGATGCAACTAGCCGAGATCTTTGCTTGGGGTATGAACGAAGAATCATCTGAATGGGTTAACTCCTTAGCTGATGGAGACTACACCGCACTCACACCAGAAGCTGCTCTTCTTCACTTTGCAAACTGCGCATCTAAATCTAGAAGCTGGGATAGACAGTTTGGAGCAGCTAAGAGCCAACCAAGCCGTGAAGATCAGATCAAGAGCGAAGTGCAGAAAGAAATGAAGAAGATTTTCGGTACAGCAAATAACTGGTCTATAGGGGAAGTGAATTTTATTGATCAAGATCCCCCTAGATTCACCGGAGGAGAGCAACCTCAGAATTATACGTTCGAGAATACTTGGGAAATTGAGATAGACAAGAAGCTCGACCTGATCTTGACAAGACTCGATGACCACGAGGAGAGGTTCAAGCTTCAAGCCCTCTTAAATCAAGATCATGAAGCTCGAGGTCAATGAGTGGAGAGCATGTTGAATAACATGTTTAGCCTGCTAACTAATAACCCCCTCCTTAATCAATCATTGGTTCAAGACGACTCTACCATTAGGAAGTAGCACGTCAAGGCTATCTCCACAAGAAGCGGCAAGCAATTAGCTGGTCCTGCAGCTCCTGATCCGGCCATCAATCCTAATGCTATAGCTATTGACAAGCCATAGATTGAGGAGGAGGATAAAGAAGAAGCGGAGGAGGTGACTGCCCCGCCTCCCCTAACAAAGACATCACCTGCGCCACCTCTCCCTCCATATCAGCCTCGAATTCCGTTTCCTAAGGCTGCGCAAGCAAAGGAGAAAGATCATGATACCCAGTACAGAAAGTGGCATGGATACTTAAAGAACACAGATGTCAAGATACCAGTTACTGAGGCTATCCAGATGATACCGGAGGCTGGAAAAGTCATGAAAGATTTTGCGAAGGACAAGAAGAAGAAAGAATTGTCTTCCGTCTTCCTCAAGGAAGAATGCTCCGCGATCCACAGCCAGACAACCGCCATACCTCCCCCAGATAAGTGTCGCGATCCTGGTGCTTTTACTTTGCCTTGCACTATTAAAAATGTGAAAATTGATCGTAGTTTAATTGATCTAGGTTCTTCCATTAATGTCATGCCTACCTGCTTGTATGAGAAATTGAACCTAGGAGAATTGAAACCGATTAGCATGCGTTTAGTGTTTGCCGATAGATCTGTGAAATTACCCAGGGGATTGATAGAAGACGTGGTTGTCAATTGTGGTCCTTTTACTCTTCTGGCTGATTTTATTGTTATGGATACCCGAGGGGAAGATGTCACTCTTCTCCTAGGCCGACCGTTTATGGCGACAGCCAACATTACCATTAATGTCCTGAATGGCTCGTTGACATTAAGGGTCGGCAAGGACACCATGATATTCCGCCTCAAGGACGGTATGCAAGTCCCAGTCAAAGAAGAGATGCATTGTTTATCTGTTGAAGCTGTAGAGTTGGCTTCGGTCAACTCTAGTTCTAATGAAAAATCTAGAGTTTCTTTAGAAATTTGCTTGCCAGGTGTCGGACAGGTCCCTAATCTGAAGAATGAGCTGCCGGCACAAAAGCCGAGAAAGAAGGAGGATCCGACGGCGTCCCCTCATGAATCGCCAAACATTAAAGATCCTGGCGAGATAAAAAGAAGGAGAATAAAGAGAAGACAAATGCGGTTTGGAAGCCGATCGCTCAGCCCCCGTCCACCGAGCCACATGGGAAGAATAATCCTCTGAAGGACGCTTCTTCGAAAGAACTGGTCGGGCCATTCGAAATTTCTGGTCACCTTCCCGATGGACGAACCAAGCTAATTCACGCACACGGGAAGAAGTTCACACTTGCCGGAGGATCCCCAAGGCCATATTTCATGAACTTCGACTCGGGCCTAAGAGAAATCCTGAGTTGGGATGTCTCATGATCGCCGCCCAGGTATCATCCGGCTCAAGGACGTTAAGCAAGAGCGCTTCGTGGGAGGCAACACACGGCTGGAGTCCGTTTTTGAATTTTTGAGTTAGTCTTTTTTCATCGTTCGAATCTGGTTCGGGGGAGCCAAAGTGTTAGTTTAATTTCCTTTCGTTTTGATTTGTTTTCGGTTGGGTTTTGAAAAAAAAGTGTTTTAAAATGGGTTTTCGACGAGAATTAAAATTACTCGCCGAAAACACTTTGCAAAAATCAAACAGTGGCGTTTCCATTATTTTTGCCAACTTTCGAAGATGTTTTCGGCGAAAACTTGTAAAGTTTTCACCAAAAACTTGTGTTGTTTTGAAAATCAGTTTCCTTTTTTTGGTCCGATTCCAACGCATACTTGATCATCCAAATCGGAGCTCTGTAGCTCCGGTTATCCCCGAAACAAGTTTTTCAAGTTTTTGGCCAACTTCGTCGCTTTCCGTCCATTTTCTTGAGTCGTGTCTAAAAGGTTAATTGTTGGGTTTTCAATTTCAAATCTTTTGACATGCTGATTATTGAATTTCGACGAGTTTAAATTCTGTCTACCTCGTTTTGCGTGCCTGCTGTTTCGGTGTGATTTTTTTTGAACTGCTTGAGCTTAGATCTTCTAGATTGCTCTAGGAGTGTCGTGCCGTGAATTTGAAAAAAAAGAGTTGAAATATTTTCAAAACTCCCCTAACCTTCTTCGTTACGACTTTTATTCTGTGTGGATCCGGGACACTTGTCCCGGTATCCTTTTGATATTTTTGTTATTTTTGTTTTGTAGGAACTCGAGTAGCTACTCCGCTCCGCTCCGGGCTATCCGTGCTCATCCCCTACATCGACCATCTCATTCCAGGTTCTTCGTATCTCTCTACTCTAGTTTAGTCCTGTGAGGACACAGAACGATTTAAGTGTGGGTTAGGATGCTAGAGAACCTTGCATCAACTTGATTGCCCTTAATTGTGTGTTGTGTGTTTCTCGGTTCCTTTCCAGTTTCTCTAGCATTAGAATTGCTCGGTTCTTGATTTTTGATGTTAAGTTGCTGTTCAAACTTTCATAATGATGCTTAGACTGCTTAACCTAGAACTTGAGAACCAACATGTTTACTTTGATGCTAAATTGCCTGGTCAGAACAGAATTTTTAGCCTTGATTGCATGAAAATGACCGAATCCGACTAGCAAACCAACTGTGAGCTTTTGATCCATTGCACGTAACTTGCAATTTCAATTCTTTTTGAGTGATTTTCAGTTTGCTTGAATGAGTTAGAATTTGCATGAGACCTACTCGAGACCACACGATGACACGAGTTCTAGAATGATAGGGGCACCTAGATTCAGCTACTAAGCTAGATAGCCTACCCAACGATAAAATCCATTAGGTTTAAACCCTTGAGCTTGGCCTGTTCTTTCGGTTCGATAATACATTACAGCCATTTCCCAATCCTTCATTCCCCGTTGATCACTTGTGGTTGTAGTTCTAGATTGACCTACCGGAAGTCGGTTTGTGGTAACCTGCCTATAGCCATTAAACAGGTGGTCTTAGCTATTATGTCCAAACGTGTAAACCCCTCTAGCAACTAAAAGAAAGAATCGGCACAAAGAAAAAAAAATAATAAGAAAAATTAAAAAAAAGTAGAAATTCAGAAAAGTTTCAAGTTGTTAGTTCAATAAAACGTTCTTCTCCCTACAAATGGAAGAACGAAGTCAAAAGAAAAGTTGAAAAGAAAAAAAATTGTGTAAGAAAAATAATAAAGTGCTAGGTTGCTTGAGGGTATCATAGGACGAGCGTTCACTATTCCACCCGTGTCTGGTTAGACGGTAGGAAGCCATTCGCTAGATTCGAGGGAAGTTAGTCGAAAGATACACCGCACCAGAGCCATCATCATACATTCCCATCATCCATCTCATCATAAACCCTTGTAGTGTAGAATTCGTTACAGTCCTAGCAGGGAAGTCCTTCTTGACTAGTTGCTCGTGTTGTCACAGTGGTGGAGATGTGGTCGAATTGCAAACTTATGACAGAATTCAGTAACAGAAAATGATTGAGAGCATAAACACGTCCTTAAACACAGAGAGTGAGAGTTTCCCTTGTACTAAATATTTCCTGTGTGAGGAGTCTGGTCTGTCAGGTCAAATTCGTGCATAATTGGTTGCTATTACTTGTCGTGTGCAGTTATTAGTGAGACCAGGTAGTTTGGCTGATCAATATGCATGGTGATGAGCTGCAGAATAGCGGTCGATCAAATAACTACCAAGCTGTGAAGCTAGGGTAGATCGTATTCCACAGGGTTTCTTCTAATTGACTACTCAAAGAAGCTGGCAATTTATCCAAGTTTAAACACGTTGTGCGTGGTGTGAGTTCCACGACTTCTAGACTAAGATGTAGGACAATTAAAATGAAATTAAAAGACAGAATTATTGGTTGATTTAAATGGACGACATACAAGCCTAGATTTCGAATCCCCCTTAGATCACCAGAGCATTGGCAATCAACAGATCAGCGGATTTCAATTCTCATTCAATCAATTTCTAAACACCACCATAACTCCTGACTCTTAGGTTTAAGACCGGCGAACGTTCGCTCTATCCGTTCTAACTACCAAGATTAATTAGTCGCCCGGGTACGGTCGCCTCTCGCAACGACTTAACTTAACTGGTGCAATTACTAACGATTTATGAGTTACCCTTGCAGTGGATTAACCCTAATCGGTTCCTACGAAAGGAACACTCCAATTATAGGGTTAACTGGTTGAATTGATGTTCTAAAGTGAGGCGAGCGTTGGCTTCTATCCTCAGCTTAACAAGAATCTAAGCTAGGTGATCAGGAAAGACAAGTTTTAATGTTTAAAGCAGAGAAGCTGTCTGGCGACAAACCCTAATTCAACACAAACCTAATCTAGACGATCAATCAGAAAAGAAACATAAACAATCAAGAACAAAACAACCATGCAAAGAGAAACTGATTGAACTTTGAATCTAATTACCGTCGATCCGTGACCGCTGATGAACCGTCGTTGTGCTGAGCAGGTTCAATCAAATAACTATCAAGCTCAAAAGCTAGGATAGATCGTATTCCACGGGCCTTCGAATGATTGGCTACTTCAGAACTAACAAATTACTCAAGGAAAAACACGTTGCGCGTGGTGTGATTGAATTTCGAATCTAATCACCGCCGATCCGTGACCGCTTTAAAGCCCTGGGTCACTTAGGGTTCATCTAGTCTAAGCTCTAACAAGTTTAGCTACTCATGATCATTACAAAAGACACAAGGACAAGGAAAGAGTTCATCATTCAGAGGAAGAACAGAAAAAGATCTGAAAAACCTAATTCAGACGACTCTGACAAACTCCGATCTTCGGTAAGTTACACTCCTAGCTCCGGTTCTCCGAGGTGGAAGGATGGCGTCACGATCTCTATCCGGCTCTTCGAACTCCAACTCTTCACTCCAGAACTTCAGAGGATTCTGATCTCGAAAAGTTGTGTTTTTCGAATTATGAATTGTGTATTGTCTCCCCTCCCCTCTCCGGACCGCCGGATTAAGTATAAATACTTAACCCTAGTTGGGCCGGGCTGAGCTGATGTTTTCGCCGAAACCATAGGGATAGTTTCGGCGAAAATTCTTGTGTAAATGGCCATGATTTCTCTGCCTTGCATTTTCGGTCCGAAGAGCTTAATGGTTTCGCCGAAATCAGTCTTCACTTGGCATCAGCTGATTTGAACTGCTGGTTTCGCCAAATCTGGGGTCCTGGTTTCGCCGAAACTGTAAGTGTGAATGGCAGATTTCCGGTTTGACTTGATTGACTCCTTTGATCGATTCCGGTTTGATTCCTCGAGGTTCCTACGCCTTAGATACGTCCATGGCTACACTATTTGACGGCAAAAACCTGTGCTAACACAAAAACACTAGAAAACCATCAAATAGACCCGAAACGGGCCAAGGTAACACAAATGGCACGAGATAGGGCAATCGATTGAATATTCGTTATTCTGCCCTAAAAACAATGTCTTAAGCAAAGAAATGTCGCTTAAATGAGGCTGATAATCACGTCAAATCGAGTGTCATCAAATACCCCACACTTAAGCTTTTGCTTGTCCTCAAGCAAACTGAATAGAAACGCTCATGTTCATAAATGATAAGATCGATTAAATTGGAGCTCAATCAAACACAATGAATTAGTAGACAGATCGATCCTAGAACAAGAAACCTAACATGCATACTGATAAGCCAAACTACCTGGTCTCAGTAATAAACTGCACACGACAAGTAATTAGCAATCAATCATGCACGAATTTGACCTGACCGACCAGACTTCTCACACAGGATGTATTTAGTACAATGGGAACTCTCACTCTCTGTGTTTAAGGACGTGTTTCTGCTCTCGATCGTTTTCTGTTACCGAATTCTGTCATAGGTTTGCATTTCGACCACATCTCCACCACTGTGACAACACGAGTATCTAGTCAAGAAGGACTTCCCTGCTAGGACCGTAATGAATACTACACTACTCGGGTTTATAATGAGATGGATGATGGGGATGAATGATGATGGCTTTGGTGCGGTGTAGCTTTCGACTAACTTCCCTCGAATCTAATCTATGGTTTCCTACCGTCTAACCAAACACTGGTGGAATAATGAACGCTCGTCCTATGATACCCTCAAGCAACCTAGCACTTATTCTTTTTCTTTTGCATACACATTTTTCTTTTCAACTTTTCTTACGACTTCGTTCTTCCATTTGTAGGGAGAAGAACGTTTTATTTGAACTAAACTTTGAACTTTTTCTGATTTTTTTGATTTTTCTGCTTCTCTTTTTTTTTCTGAAGCTTGCTTCTTTTCTTACTTTATTTTTTTCTTTTCTTTTGTGCCGATTTTTTCTTTTAGTTGCTAGAGGGATTTGCACGTCTGGACATATCAGCTAAGACCACCTGTTTAATGGCTATAGGCAGGTTACCACAAACCGACTTCCAGTAGGTCAATCTAGAACTACAACCACAGGAGATCAACGGGGAATGAAAGAAATGGGAAATGGTTGTAATGTATTATCGAACCGAAAGAACAGGCCAAGCTCAAGGGTCTAGACCTAGTGGATTTATCGTTTGGTAGGCTATCTGGCTTAGTAGCTGAATCTAGGTGCCCCTATCCTTCTAGAACTCGTGTCATCGTGTGGTCTCGAGTAGGTCTCATGCAAATTCCAACTCATTCAAGTAAACAGAAAACCACTCAGAAAGAATTTTAATTGCAAGTTACGTGCAATGGATCAAAAGCTCACAGTTGGTTTGCTAGACGGATTCGGGCATTTTCATGCAATTAAGGCTACAAACTACAAGTGTGATTTTAAAATTCTGTTCTGACCAGGCAATTTAGCATCAAAGCATACAAGTTGGTTCTCAAGTTCTAGGTTAAGCAGTCTAAGCATCATTATGAAAGTTTGAACAACAACTTAACATCAAAAATCAAGAACTGAGCCATTCTAATTCTAGAGAGACTGGAATGGAATCACGAGGCACACAAAACACAATCAAGGGCAATCAAGTTCATGCAAGGTTCTCTAGCATCCTACCCCACACTTAAATCGGACTGTGTCCTCACAGGACTAATTCTAGAGTTCAGAGTGGAATGGAAGAACCTAGAAGAGGACGGTTGATTTCAGAGGGGAAGCACGGATCCTTGGAGCGGAGGGAAGTGTAACAGAACCTGAACCAAAGGGAATCTCCCAACTGCCTACAAAACAAAAACAAATGAAACATAAAAAGGAAACCGGGACAAGTGCCCCGGATCCACACAGAAAAAGGTGGACCGAAGTCCGAAAAGAATAAATAAAAAGAAAGGACAAGGAAATGAGAGGGATGAGAGAGGGGTCCGAAATTTTAAAGGGAATAATTAAGTGATTTTGCAAATCAGTTTCGGCGAAAGTAGGGGAGTGGTTTCGCCGAAACTACTAGTTAAAATGGATTGACCGATTTGAAAAGGCGTTTTCGCCGAAAATGGAAGCTCAGTTTCGCCGAAAATTTTAGTTGGGATGGTTTCGCCGAAATCAGAAAATTTTTTGAACCGAAAATGAGGAACAGGAGAATAGGTTCGAAATTTGAAGATCGGTTTCGCCGAAAACAAGGGTGGTTTCGCCAAAAATTTTGAGCTGTTCGGGTTGAAAATATTTTCGTAAATCAGGGCAACTTCAGAAAATCACAGTTAAATCCAGAAAAATCGGAATGACCTCAATCAACTTGCGACTGACTCTATGACATGCAGACTCTACACGAAAAATAATAAATCAAACAAACTGACACTTTTGGCTCTCCCGAACTGACTCTAAAATACCAAGGTTGAAACAAAACAAAACTGACTCCAGCCGTGGGTTGCCTCCCACGAAGCGCTCTTTTATTAACGTCCTTGAGCTGGACGATACCTGGACGGTATTAGGAGACATCCCAACTTAGATTCTCCTTCACGCTCGCGTCAGAGTTCATAAAGTACAGCTTCAGGACTTCTCCGGTAAGCGTGAATCTCTTCCCGTTTGCATGTAGTAGTTTGGTACGTCCGTCGGGAAGATGATCAACGAACTTGAATGGTCCGAACAACTCTCTCGAGAGGTCATCCTTCTTTAGTGTGACGATGGAAGGAATGAGGACTGTCAGTTTCTCTTTTTCTTTCTTCTTCGGCTTGTTATCACCAGGATCGGTGATCGTTAGTACTTCTTTAGGAGATGCTTTTGGCTTCTCCTTCCATACTTGTTCCGGCGCCGGTTTCTCGGAACTAACAGGTGGTGCAGCTGGCTCGGTGGAAGACGGCGGAGCTTTTGGTCTCCAGACCATTTGGGTCTTTGTCTTCTTGTTCTTTCCTCGAGGTTTGCTCGGTGATTTAGAAGAGGCTTGCAGTTCCTTCTTCTTCTTAAGCGGCTTCTGAACTGAAGCTTCTGGCTTCTTCTTTATAACCTGCTTAATACTGTATCAACAACTGATCTAGAGACACTGGAAGAAGCATTAGTAACGGAGTTGACCGAAGTCAACCCCACAGTTTCAACAGCAAGGCAGTGAGATTCTTCATTCCTAGAGTCATATTTCATGCCGTCTTTAAGACGGAACGTTTTCGTTTCTTTACCAACTCGTAAAGTCAAAGAACCATTAGGAACGTTAATATTCATTCCAGTAGTAGCCATGAAAGGTCGGCCTATGAGAATAGTAGCGTCATCTGTACTAGTATCCATAATCACATAATCAGCTAAGAACGTGAACGGACCACATTTGGTGACAACGTCTTTAATCTCTCCCTTAGGGGTTTAAAGCGATCTATGAGCAAAGACGAGTTGCATACTGGGCGGTTCAAGTTCCCCTAGGTTTAAATTTTCATATAGACTCACAGGCATGACATTAACAGATGCTCCTAGATCAACTAAGCAACGTTCAATTTCAACATCATTGATGACCAAAGGCAAAGTAAAAGAACCAGGATCAGATAACTTAGCTGGATATGGAGAGACAGGTTTCTTAATACGAATGTCAGGGTATCCTTCCTTGTTCCCCTTCATGCCAGTCTCGATCCTTGCGTTTGGCAGCAGTGCTCTAGGAAAAGGAGGCTTCACGACGTACGGTGCAAGAGGAGGATCCTCCTTAGGCGCCGGTTCCTGTTCCTCTTCTTCCTCTTCTTCCGGAGTTTCAGCAATCCTGCGTAAAACAGAAAAAGCATCAGCAATTAAGTTCGGAAGTTTTCGAGCAGTTACCATCTTAGCCTGTTCTTTTCTCGGATTTGGCTCTGTCTGGCTTGGAAGCTGGCCAAATGGTCGACCAGATGCTAGCATGCTCGAGATGTTGTTCACGACTTGCTCAATCCGCTGTCCAGATGCTATTTGTTCTTGATTGATGAGAGCTTGAGCCTTGAGCTGACTCTCATGATCATCGAGTCTTGTGATGATCTGGCTGAGCTTCTTATCCAGGTCACTGACATTATTATCTCTTTGATGCTGCTGTCCTGGATAGGTATTGTTAAGATATTGATTCTGGCGATTGCCAGGAGCAGTTCCATAATTACCCGGATTGCGATGCGGTGGCTGGTAGACACCTGCCGGCGGATGGTTAGGCTTCTGATCCTGAACTTGACCAGCCGGGCGGTTATTCTGGTTCTGGTTATGATTGGTGCCAGCATTGTAGGGAGGTCTGTCTTGGTAGTTCCCTTGCTGTCTGAAGTTACGATAACCAGCATAACCATTCTGATTATTAACGAAGCCTTGTTGGATGAAATTTACCTCTTCGGCAGACCAGACTTCTGCCTTACCAAAATTCTGACAACGGCCTCCGTTATGTGAGCAAGCTCCACACCACTCGCAATCGGCAACATAGACAGAAGCTGCCGGTGGCTTGATTGGTGTGGTAGACTTCTTCAAATGCTTCTCTACCTCTACCTTGATAGCTGCTTCGAAATCTAGCTTGCTCCTCGATCCTTCATATTGTCGCTCCCAGTTCCTTGACTTGGAGGCACAGTTTGCGAAGTGCAGAAGAGCAGCTTCAGGAGTGAGTGTAGTGCAATCCCCTTCAGCTAGAGAATTGACCCACTTGGCAGATTCTTCTCGAAGTCCTTGAGAGAAGGTTTCAGCTAACTGCCTCTGCTCGAATCCATGATGAGGGCAGGTATAGAGAAGTTCTTGGAATCGATTCCAAGTATCATATAAACTTTCTCCTTCTTTCTGGGAGAATCTGGCGATGTTGTCCTTGATGGCGGTTGTTCTGGCCGGAGGGAAGTATTCCTCAACAAAGTCCTGAGCCAGAGTATCCCAGTTAGTGTAGTAGCCAGGTGGTTTGCCAGTAAGCCACCTCTTAGCAGCGCCTTTCAAAGAGAACGGGAACGCCCTCAGACAAAGAGTGTTTTTGTCGAGGTTTCCGTTTTTAAAAGTATTGCAGAGATCAAGGAAGTCTGCAAGATGAGTGCACGGATTGTCTAGGGGCCTGCCTTCAAACTGTAAATCCCTAGAGATCATAGTCAAGAATGAAATCTTGATCTCATAGTCAGGATCTCCTTCAATGCGCGGAACGGCAATGGCAGATCGAACGCTAGTCGCGCTCGGCTTGTTATAGTCTGCTAGACTCTTCTGTGCAGGTGGGGGTGGCGGCGGTTGATCGCCATTTGGTGGTAATCTATCGGTCATGGTGGGAGATGGAGGGGGTGAAAGTGACTCGGTGTATGAAGCGGATGAAGAGTGCGGTGAAGACGGAGATGAGGAACTCTCCTTCGGTTCCTCGATCTTGATCGGAGTGATGAATGGATTGGATCTGCCTTCCTTCAGAATCTGTGATCGTAGAGGTGTAGCAGAACTGCCTGGATTCCCTGCAATCTTAGCCTGTTCGGTCTGAGAGCGAGTCCAAGGACGGTGAGGCATACACCTGTAAACCTACAGATAACAAAGACAAACAAAACCAGTGTAAAATCGAAGTGGATGGAAAAATGAAAGATGGAAAATAGAAGAATAAATTGCTAGATCTTCTTTCAACAATCAAAAGAAGTCCCCGGCAACGGCGCCAATTTGATGAACCGTCGTTGTGCTGAGCAGGTTCAATCAAATAACTATCAAGCTCAAGAGCTAGGATAGATCGTATTCCACGGGCCTTCGAATGATTGGCTACTTCAGAACTAACAAATTACTCAAGGAAAAACACGTTGCGCGTGGTGTGAGTTCCACGACTTCTAATTCTAAGGAATGCAAAAAAATTAAAACAAATTAAACTAAAGCAGATTGAGAATTAGGGTTTGGAAACAAGAATGACAGACGAACTTAGACTTTGAATCCCCCTTCGTTCCCCAGAGCATTGGCAATCAACAGATCAGCGAATTTCGATTCTCATTCAATCAATTACTAAGACACCACCATAACTCCTTACCCTTAGGTTTAAGACCGGCGAACGTTCGCTCTATCCGTTCTAACTACCAAGATTAACTAGCCGCCCGGGTACGGTCGCCTCTCGCAACGACTTAATTAATTGGTGTAATTACTAGTGATTAATGAGTTACTCTTGCAGTGAATTAACCCTAACCGGTTCCTACGAAAGGCACACTCCAATTATAAGGTTAATTGTTTAATTCGATGTTCTAAAGTAAGGCGAGCGTTCGCTTCTATCCTTAGCTTAACCAGAATCTAATCTAGGTGATCAATCCAGACAAGAAACATGAACAATGAAGAACGAATCAAACATGAAAAAGAACTGATTGAATTTTGAATCTAATCACCGCCGATCCGTGACCGCTTTAAAGCCCTGGGTCACTTAGGGTTCATCTAGTCTAAGCTCTAACGAGTTTAGCTACTCATGATCATTACAAAAGACACAAAGACAAGGAAAGAGTTCATCATTCAGAGGAAGAACAGAAAAGGATCTGAAAAGCCTAATTCAGACGACTCTGACAAACTCCGATCTTCGGTAAGTTACACGATCTCTATCCGGCTCTTCGAACTCCAACTCTTCGCTCCAGAACTTCAGAGGATTCTGATCTCGAAAAGTTGTGTTTTTCGAATTATGAATTGTGTATTGTCTCCCCTCCCCTCTCCGGACCGCCAGATTAAGTATAAATACTTAACCCTAGTTGGGCCGGGCTGAGCTGATGTTTTCACCGAAACCATAAGGATAGTTTTGGCGAAAATTCTTGTGTAAATGGCCATGATTTGTCTGCCTTGCATTTTCGGTCCGAAGAGCTTAATGGTTTCGCCGAAATCAGTCTTCACTTGGCATCAGCTGATTTGAACTGCTGGTTTCGCCGAATTTGGGGTCCTGGTTTCGCCGAAACTGTAAGTTTGAATGGCAGATTTCCGGTTTGACTTGATTGACTCCTTTGATCGATTCTGGTTTGATTCCTCGAGGTTCCTACGCCTTAGACACGTCCATGGCTACGCTATTTGACGGCAAAAACCTGTGCTAACACAAAAACACTAGAAAACCATCAAATAGACCCGAAACAGGCCAAGGTAACACAAATGGCACGAGATAGGGCAATCGATTGAATATTCATTATTCTACCCTAAAAACAATGTCTTAAGCAAAGAAATGTCGCTTAAATGAGGCTGATAACCACGTCAAATCGAGTGTCATCAACCGCTTTAAAGCCCTGGGTCACTTAGGGTTCATCTAATCTAAGCTCTACGAGTTTAGCTACTCATATCAGGAACAAGAGAATCGAAAACAAACAAGGAGTACATCTCAGGTAGGAAGAACAGAGAAGAACTGTAAAACCTAATTTGACGAATCTGTGAAGCTTCAATCTCCGGTAATGTTCAATCCAAGCTCCGAGTCTCCGAGGTGGAAGGATGGCGTCACGATCTCTCCACGATTCTTTGAACTCTCTAAACTCTTCGCTCCAAAACTTCAGAGAATTCTTCGAATTCTAATTACGAAAAGTATATTATGATGTATATTTTGATTTGGGCCGCCGGTTTAACCCTAGATTGGCCGGATTTGCCTGATACTTTCGCCAAAAATAACAAGGTATTTTCGCCAAAAATTCTAGTGTAAATGGATGGCCCTTCGGTTGAATTCTCCTGTGATTTTCGTTTCGGTTCAAAAACTCAACGGTTTCACCGAAAACTCCTTCAGCGGAACATCAGTTGATTTGTGCTGATATTTTCGCCGAAAATACTAGGGTATTTTCGGCGAAAATTCCTTTGTAAATCGGGCAGGAATTTTCTAAACTTGATTGGCTCCTTTGATCGATTCCGGTGCAATCCCTCGAGGTTCCAACGCCTTAGACATGACCTTGGCTACTTTATTTGACGGCAACAACCTGTACTAACATAAAAACACTAGAAAACCATCAAATAGACCCGAAACGGGCCAAGGTAACACAAATGGCACGAGATAGGGCAATCGATTGAATATTTGTTATTCTACCCTAAAAATCATGTCTTAAGCAAAGAAATGTCGCTTAAATGAGGCTGATAATCACGTCAAATTGAGTGTCATCAAATACCCCACACTTAAGCTTTTGCTTGTCCTCAAGCAAACTAAATAGAAACGCTCATGTTCATAAATGATAAGATCGATTAAATTGGAGCTCAATCAAACACAATGAATTATTAGACAGCTAATTCCTAGAACAAGAAACCTGACATGCATACAGATCAGCCAAACAACCTAGTCTCACTAGTAAACTGCACACGACAAGTAATTAGCAACCAATTATGCACGAATTTGACCTGACCGACCAGACTCCTCACACAGGAAACATTTAGTACAATGGGAACTCTCACTCTCTGTGTTTAAGGACGTGTTTCTGCTCTCGATCATTTTCTGTTACTGAATTCTGTCATAGGTTTGCAATTCGACCACATCTCCACCACTGTGACAACACGAGTATCTAGTCAAGAAGGACTTCCCTGCTAGGACCGTAATGAATTCTACTCTACTTGGGTTTAAGATGCGAGCGATGATGGGAATGTATGATGATGGCTTTGTGCGGTGTAGCTTTCGACTAACTTCCCTCGAATCTAATCTATGGCTTCCTACCATCTAACCAGACACGGGTGGAATAATGAACGCTCGTCCTATGATACCCTCAAGCAACCTAGCACTTATTCTTTTTCTTTACACGATTTTTTTTTCTTTTCTTTTGACTTCGTTCTTCCATTTGTAGGGAGAAGAACGTTTTATTGAACTAGAAACTTTGAAACTTTTCTGCTTTTTCTGATTTTTCTTTTCTTCATTTTTTTTTTGAAATTTTCTTTCTTTTCTTACTTGACTTTTTTTTCTTTTCTTTTTTTTCTTTTGTGCCGATTCTTTCTTTTAGTTGCTAGAGGGGTTTACACGTCTGGACATATTAGCTAAGACCATCTGTTTAATGGCTATAGGCAGGTTACCACAAACCGACTTCCGGTAGGTCAATCTAGAACTACAACCACAGGGGATCAACGGGGAATGAAAGAAATGGGAAATGGCTGTAATGTATTATCGAACCGAAAGAACAGGCCAAGCTCAAGGGTCTAAACCTAATGGATTTTATCGTTGGGTAGGCTATCTGGCTTTGTAGCTGAATCTAGGTGCCCCTATTCTTCTAGAACTCGTGTCATCGTGTGGTCTCAAGTAGGTCTCATGCAAATTCTAACTCATTCAAGTAAACAGAAAACCACTCAGAAAGAATTAAAATTGCAAGTTACGTGCAATGGATCAAAAGCTCACAGTTGGTTTGCTAGTCGGATTCGGTCATTTTCATGCAATCAATGCTACAAACTACAAGTGTGATTCTAAAAATTCTGTTCCGACCAGGCAGTTTAGCATCAAAGTACACAAGTTGGTTCTCAAGTTCTAGGTTAAGCAGTTTAAGCATCATTATGAAGGTTTGAACAACAACTTAACATCAAAAATCAAGAACTGAGTAATTCTAATGCTAGAGAAACTGGAAAGGCACCGAGAAACACACAACACACAATTAAGGGCAATCCAGTTCATGCAAGGTTCTCTAGCATCCTACCCCACACTTAAACCGTTCTGTGTCCTCACAGGACTAAACTAGAGTAGAGATATACAAAGAACCTGGAATGAGATGGTTGGTGCAGTGGCTGAGCACGGATAGCCCGGAGCGGAGCGGAGTAGCTACTCGAATTCCTCTCGTCAGTGCGGAGCATGTGCTGCTGGTACCCGACACGGCCATGGAAAGCCGGTGGAGGGCCCTGGACGGTGGGTGTGAGAGCCGGTGTCAAGTCGCTCCTTGGTCCTGCGCTCATGAATGACATTCCTAAGACCAGAAATGAAACCAGATTAATTAACTAATAACCCACCCCACACTTAGTCGAAAAATTCAATTTCACAAAGAAATGAGGAAAACCGAGTGGGGGTAAGCAAAGTAAGCAACCGGTAATCACAATAAATCACAATGTATGCATATGTCTAGTCGGAACGTTCATAACATAGTTAGGGATCAGAAGTCAAACCGACATTCAAAAGGTCAACATCATAGCACATTGAACCCTAATCATGGCAAGACTATCTCAAAGCGGGAAACGACGGTATAACATAAACTCAGATGGCAAGCACAGATATATGAACGTGAATGAACACTTATGGCAGGCAAACAAGCATAGAAAATTCAAGGTCAAACCGACACTTCACAAAAGTCAACACCGCAAAGAATTTATCTTTAAGCACAGCAACACACGATCAAATGGTTTCAAAAATTAAGAAGAGATGAGAGAGAGATTGAATCCGGATTTTAATACGAGAATTTGGTTGATTTTCCAAGGAATTTCAAAAATAATAGGGAGTTTTCGCCGAAAATTTACGTTCAAATGCACTGCCGGTTTTCAAAGATAATTTCGCCGAAAACACATTGAATTTCTCGGCCGAAAATATGAAACAGGGAAATTCAGTGAAAATTGAAAAGGCGATTTCGCCGAAAATTTTGAACTGCTCGGATGAAAATATTTTCGCAAATCCGGCAAACTTCAGAAAATCACAGTTAAATCCACAAAAATTGGAACGACCTCAATCAACTTGCGACTGACACTACGACATGCAGACTACACACGAAAAATAAGAAAACAAACAAACTGACACTTTTGGCTCCCCCGAACCGACTCTAAAACACTAAGGTTGACGAAAATAAAAAACGGACTCCAGCCATGGGTTGCCTCCCACGAAGCGCTCTTTTATTATAGTCCTTGAGCTGGACGATACCTGGATGGTGTTAGAGACATCCCAACTCAGGATTTCTCTTAGGCCCGAGCCGGAGTTCATGAAATATGGCCTTGGGGATTCTCCGACAAGTGTGAACTTCTTCCCGTTTGCGTGAATTAACTTGATCCGTCCATCAGGAAGGTGACCAAAATTTTTATAAGGCCCGAACAGTTCTTTTGAAGAAGCGTCCTTCACAGGATCATTCTTCTCCGGTGGCTCGGTAGACGAGGGCTGAGCAATCGGCTTCCAAACCACCTTCGTCTTTTCTTTATTCTCCTTCTTTATCTCGCCAGGATCTTTAACTTTTGGCAATTCATGAGGAGATGCTGTCGGACCCTCCTTCTTTCTCGGCTTTTGTGCCGGCAGCTCATTCTTCAGATTAGGGACCTGTCCAACACCTGACAGGACGATTTCTGCAGAAACTCTAGATTTTTCATTAGAACTAGAGTTGACCGAAGCCAACTCCACAGCTTCAACAGATAAACAATGCATCTCTTCTTTGACTGGGACTTGCATACCGTCCTTGAGGCGGAATGTCATGGTGTCCTTGCCGACCCTCAATGTCAACGAGCCATTCGGGACATTAATGTTAATGCCGGCTGTTGCCATGAACGGTCGGCCTAGGAGAAGAGTGACATCTTCCTCTCGAGTATCCATGACAACAAAGTCAGTCAGAATAGTAAAAGGACCACAACGGACAACCACGTCTTCTATCAATCCCCTAGGCAGTTTAACAGATCTGTCGGCAAACACTAAATGCATGCTAATTGGTTTCAACTCTCCTAGGTTTAATTTCTCAAACAGGCATGTAGGCATAACATTGATAGAAGCACCTAGATCAATTACACTACGATCAATCTTCACATCATTAATAATGCAAGGCAAAGTAAAAACACCGGGATCTCGACACTTAGCTGGGGGTGGTATGGGTATCGCATGGCCCTGGATAGCAGAGCATTTTTCCTCAAGGGATACGGAGGACAACTCTCCCTTCTTCTTGTTTTTCGCAGGATCCTTTGCGATTTTGTCAGCCTCCAGTATCACTTGGATAGCATCAGTAACTGGTGTATTCATATTCGTGTTCTTCAAGTATCCATGCCATTTTCTGTACCGGGTATCATGATCTTTCTCCTTTGTTTGCACAGCCTTAGGAAACGGAATCCGAGGCTGATATGGAGGTAGAGGTGGCGCAGGTGCTGTCTTTGTCAGGGAAGGCGGGGCAGTCACCTCCTCTTCTTCTTCTCTATCCTCCCCCTCGATCTTTGGCTTGTCAATGGCTATAGCTTCGGGGATTATGGCAGGTTCAGGAGCTACAGTATCAGCTGATTGCTTGTCGCTTCTTGTGGAGACGGCCTTGACGTGCTCCCTCTTAATGGTAGAGTCGACTTGAACGAGGATTGATTAAGGAGGGGGCTACTAGTTATCAAGCTAACCATGTTATTTATCATGCTCTCCATTCGTTGACCTCGAGCTTCATGTTCTTGATTTATGACGGCTTGAAGCTTGAATTTCTCCTCATAGTTATTGAGCCTTGCCATGATCAGGTCGAGCTTCTTGTCTACCTCGATATCCCTTGTGTTCCCTGATGTAGATCTTTGAGGTTGATCTTGATAACTATCACTCAAGTACTGATTCTGACTCTGGTTGAATTCGAAGTTGTAAGGGGGACGCTCTTGGAAGCTTCCTTGTTGTTGAGGAGGTTGTCTGAACTGACGATAGTCGGGGTAGCCCTGTTGACTGTTGGTGAAGCCTTCATCAATAAAGTTCACTTTCTCTGAAGACCAGTTACCGAAAATCTTCTTCATTTCTTTTTGCACTGCAATCTTGATCTGATCTTCACGGCTTGGTCGGCTCTTAGCTGCTCCAAACTGTCGCTCCCAGCTTCTCGACTTAGATGCGCAGTTTGCAAAGTGAAGAAGAGCAGCTTCCGGTGGAGTGCGGTGTAATCTCCATCAGCTAAGGAGTTAACCCATTCAGATGACTCTTCGTTCATACCCCAAGCAAATGTCTCTGCTAGCTGCCTCTGAGTGAAACCATGATGAGGGCAGCTGTGGAGGAGTTCTTGGAATTCGTTCCAAGCATCATGTAAACTTACTCCTTCTCTCTGTCTGAACCTTGAGATGTTTTTCCTATAAGCAGTTGTTCTGGAAGGAGGGAAGTATTCCTCTATGAATTCCTGAGCAAGAGTCTCCCAGTCAGTGTAGTAGCCAGGTGGTTTGCCAGTGAGCCACCTCTTAGCTGCACCTTTCAGAGAGAACGGGAAAGCTCTCAAGCAAAGAGTGTTCTTGTCGAGATTCCCATTCTTGAAAGTGCTGCAGAGATCAAGGAAATCCGCCAGATGCGTGCACGGGTTGTCTAATGGCCTGCCTTCAAATTGTAAATCCCTAGAGATCATTTCCAGGAAGGGGATCTTGATCTCATAGTCGGGACCGTCTTCATTGCGCGGCACAAAGATGGAAGAACGAACACTAGTGGCACTTGGCTTATTGTAATCCGCAAGACTCTTTTGAGCAGCCATCGCGGTAGGGAAGATGGAACGAAATGATTCGATTTTGTACCTGCTATGATCTGCAAGGGACAAAAACAAGCACAACCGGTGTAAAATCGAAGTGTGATGGGAAATGAAAGATGGAAAGTAGAAGAATAAAATGCCAACTCTTCTTTCAAACAATATGGAAGAGTCCCCGGCAACGACGCCAATTTGATGAGCTGCAGAATAGCGGTCGATCAAATAACTACCAAGCCGTGAAGCTAGGGTAGATCGTATTCCACAGGGTTTCTTCTAATTGACTACTCAAAGAAGCTGGCAATTTATCCAAGTTTAAACACGTTGTGCGTGGTGTGAGTTCCACGACTTCTAGACTAAGATGCAGGACAATTAAAATGAAATTAAAAGACAAAATGATTGGTTGATTTAAATGGACGACAGACAAGCCTAGATTTCGAATCCCCCTTAGATCACCAGAGCATTGGCAATCAACAGATCAGCGGATTTCAATTCTCATTCAATCAATTTCTAAACACCACCATAACTCCTGACCCTTAGGTTTAAGACCGACGAACGTTCGCTCTATCCGTTCTAACTACCAAGATTAATTAGTCGCCCGGGTACGGTCGCCTCTCGCAACGACTTAACTTAACTGGTGAAATTACTAACGATTTATGAGTTACTCTTGCAGTGGATTAACCCTAACCGGTTCCTACGAAAGGCACACTCCAATTATAAGGTTAACTGGTTGAATTGATGTTCTAAAGTGAGGCGAGCGTTCGCTTCTATCCTCAGCTTAACAAGAATCTAAGCTAGGTGATCAGGAAAGACAAGTTTTAATGTTTAAAGCAGAGAAGCTGTCTGGCGACAAACCCTAATTCAACACAAACCTAATCTAGGCGATCAATCAGAAAAGAAACATAAACATTCAAGAACAAAACAACCATGCAAAGAGAAACTGATTGAACTTTGAATCTAATTACCGTCGATCCGTGACCGCTTTAAAGCCCTGGGTAACTTAGGGTTCATCTAATCTAAGCTCTACGAGTTTAGCTACTCATATCAGGAACAAGAGAATCGAAAACAAACAAGGAGTACATCTCAGGTAGGAAGAACAGAGAAGAACTGTAAAACCTAATTTGACGAATCCGTGAAGCTTCAATCTCCGGTAATCTTCAATCCAAGCTCCGAGTCTCCGAGGTGGAAGGATGGCGTCACGATCTCTCCACGATTCTTTGAACTCTCTAAACTCTTCGCTCCAAAACTTCAGAGAATTCTTCGAATTCTGATTACGAAAAGTATATTATGATGTATATTTTGATTTGGGCCGCCGGTTAAGTATTTATACTTAACCCTAGATTGGCCGGATTTGCCTGATATTTTCGCCAAAAATAACAAGGTATTTTCACCAAAAATTCTAGTGTAAATGGATGGCCCTTCGGTTGAATTCTCCTGTGATTTTCGTTTCGGTTCGAAAACTCAATGGTTTCGCCGAAAACTCCTTCAGCCGGACATCAGTTGATTTGTGCTGATATTTTCGCCTAAAATACTAGGGTATTTTCGGCGAAAATTCCTTTGTAAATCGGGCAGGAATTTTCTGAACTTGATTGGCTCCTTTGATCGATTCCGGTGCAATCCCTCGAGGTTCCAACGCCTTAGACATGACCTTGACTACTTTATTTGACGGCAAAAACCTGTACTAACATAAAAACACTAGAAAACCATCAAATAGACCCGAAACGGGCCAAGGTAACAAATGGCACGAGATAGGGCAATCGATTGAATATTCGTTATTCTACCCTAAAAATCATGTCTTAAGCAAAGAAATGTCGCTTATTGTGTTTGATTGAGCTCTAATTCAATCGATCTTATCATTTGTGAACATGAGCGTTTCTATTCAGTTTGCTTGAGGACGCAAAAGCTTAAGTGTGGGGTATTTTGATGACACTCGAATTGACGTGATTATCAGCCTCATTTAAGCGACATTTCATTGCTTAAGACATGGTTTTTAGGGTAGAATAACGAATATTCAATCAATTGCTCTATCTCGGGCCATTTGTGTTACTTTGGCCCGTTTCGGGTCTATTTGATGGTTTTCTAGTGTTTCTATGTTAGCACAGGTTTTTGCCGTCAAATAAGTAGCCAAGGACGTGTCTAAGGCATTGGAACCTCGAGGAATCACACCAGAATTGATCCAAGGAGTCAATCAAATCGAACCAAATCCTGCTCCCATTTACAAAGGAATTTTCGGCGAAAATTCATGAAGAAATCGGCAGTGCAACCAAGAAATCGGCAGTACATCAAGTTTTCACCGAGAACCCCGGCGTCCGAAAATCACAGCAGAATTCAGCCGGCGATCAGTCAATTTACAAAGAGATTTTCGCTGAAAATCCCTTCATATTTTCGGTGAAAATGTCAGGCAAAATCGGCAGTATTAGGGTTAAGTATAAATACTTAACCGGCGGCCCTAAATAGAAAGAGACCTTATAATATCAATCATAATTTCCAGACCTAGGAGTTGGAGAGAGAGTTTAGAGAGTTCAAAGAATCGTGGAGAGATCATGACGCCATCCCTTCACCTCGGAGACTCGGAGCTTGGATTGAAGATTACCGGAGATTGAAGCTTCACGGATTCGTCAAATTAGGTTTTACAGTTCTTCTCTGTTCTTCCTACCTGAGATGTATTCCTTGTTTGTTTTCGATTCTCTTGTTCCTAATATGAGTAGCTAAACTCGTAGAGCTTAGATTAGATGAACCCTAAGTGACCCAGGGCTTTAAAGCGGTCACGGATCGGCAGTGATTAGATTCAAAGTTCAATCAGTTTCTCTGTGCATGGTTGTTTTGTTCTTGATTGTTGTACTACGTTTCTTGTCTAGTTGACGCCTAGATTAGTTTCGTTGTTCTTGTGTTTATTTTCTGGTTGATCGCCTAGATTAGGTTTTTGCAAGCTAGGGTTAGTCGCCAGACATCTCCCGCTTTGGCGCATAAACTTATCTTTCATGATCACCTAGTTTAGATTATTGTTAAGCTGAGGATAGAAGCGAACACTCGCCTCTCTTTAAAACATCAATTCAACCAGTTAACCTTATAATTGGAGTGTGCCTTTCGTAGGAACCAGTTAGGGTTAATCCGCTTCAAGAGTAACTCATAAATCATTAGTAATTGCACCAGTTAAGTTAAGTCGTTGCGAGAGGCGACCGTACCCGAGCGACTAATTAATCTTGGTAGTTAGAACGGATAGAGCGAACGTTCGCCGGTCTTAAACCTAAGGGTCAGGAGTTATGGTGTTGTATAGAAATTGATTGAACGAGAATTGAAATCAGCTGATCTGTTGATTGTTGTTGCCTTGGTGATCTAAGGGGGATTCGAAATCTAAGCTTGTCTGTCGTCTGTCTGAACCATCCAATCATTCTGTCTTTCAATTTCATTTTAATTTTCTTGCATCTTAGTCTAGAAGTCGTGGAACTCACACCACGCACGAAGTGTTTAAACCTGAATAAATTGCCAGCTTCTTTGAGTAGTCGATTAGAAGAAACCCTGTGGAATACGATCTGCTTAGCTTTCCAGCTTGGTAGTATTTGATCACTGTTCTGCAGCTGATCATGCTACCATTATGGTTGCAAGTCCCGCACCACCCGCAAGGCTCCTGGAAAGTTTTGACTCCAGGGTATGTGAGACAAGCACGCTCTGGATGAGGAGGATCACCACAACCATCACAACTCTTCACTTCTTTGAAAGAACCTCCAGACGAGGAACTTCTAGAATTAGAATGTCAAGATGACGTCCTATTAACTTATTACTGCAACTTCTTCAACTCGGCAGCTTGAGAATCAATCAGGGATTGCAAAGGAGTGATGTCTCTCTTACTAGAATCACTAAGAGCAGCTCTCCTCGTCCATGTTCTACTTTGCTTCGCAACTGAGGCATAATGAGAAAGAGCCTCTTATGGAGACAAAGCAGAGACATCACTTTGCACCTACTGATTTACCGTCATTGTTGCCACATCATTTAAACAGGTGCCAAAGAAATTGGAAAGTTATACATCTCCAAATCCATGATGTGTACAAGCTCTTAGGAGGTCTTGGAATCTGTACTAGTAGTCGTACAACGATTCATCATCCAGCTGCATATCACGTAATCCCCTTCTAAAACTTTGAAGTCTTGGAGGGTGGAAAGAATTCCTCCAAGAATGCATTGGCAAGCTACCTCCAATTAGTGAAAGTTACACCGGTTGACTATTGCGCCACCTATTTGCTACTACGATAAGTGAGAACGGAAACAACATGAGGTGAATAACATTTGCTGAAACTCTCTGCTGCTTGTAGGTATTGCAGAGCTCAAGGAAGTTCTCAATGTGCGCGGCTGGGAACTCTTCAGGACTCCCATGATATGGTCTATTGACGACCATATTTATCAGATGTGGCTTCAGCTTGAAGTCTGCTGCTACTTTCTGGGGTAGAACAATGCTTCTTTTAGCTTCTCCAACAACAGGCTTGGTGAAATCCGCCAGCGATCTCCTGCATTTGTCGTATCTTCGTCAAAAGGATTCTCAAAGTCTTCAAGATGCTACATAAACAACAAAAAAAAAACAAGGAGTTACAAGTATGCAATCCTTATCAAAGATACACGAAAGAAATCAAACAAGAACAAAAAAAAAAAGTAAAGGGTGAAACACAGAAACTCAAAACGTTTCAGACCAAACAAAGAAGTCCGAGGGTAACGACACCAAAATTTGATCGCGTTGTTAAAGTGATCAAAGATACCTGGCTTTTTGCCAGGGTCGTATTCTGCGGGTCTCTTGGTCTGGCTTACTCAGTTCTGAGAGAGGTGTTCAAATTGGTAGGACAAAAACACACACACTTCACAATCACAATCTCAAGACAAGACAGGCTTAAACTATAACGAACTAAATTAAGTACGGGATCAAAAAGCATGTAAGTAGGGGTTGATAACAAGTTGTTCAAAGTGCGCACAAAGACAAAACATAGGTTGGATGGAATGGGAGAGAGAAAAGGATCAAACAAGTTTCCCCTTTCAGGTTCATGAATCATAATCACACAACTTTGGACAAAACAGTTCTAACAAGCTAGATAAGATCTTTCAACTTAACACCAACACGAATCCTAAGCTCATGGATCAAGACAATTAGGACTCAACATTAACCACTATCAAATGGGCATTGGTCACCATTTACATTGAAAGTAGAATGCGCACAAGGTGTTCGATCAAATGATTTTGGGTCTTTAAACCTAAAATGTCATAGCTAACATGCTTTCTTTCGAGTTATGATGCAACTATGATCATCCCTTTGCATAAAAATGAAAGGCAATACATACTTGAATCAAGACATTACCAAGTCAAACAACAACCATAATTAGAGAAACAAGAAATAGGAGATGAAGAACACATAGGTCTGAATCACATCTGAGCTTGAATTAAACCGAAATAAATCGAAAGTATAAGAGTGTAATCAATCATCAACCCCCTGAGGTTCCACTCACTGAACCCTAGGGTGTTTAGTTACAACAGTACATAACGGAGATATGAGAAATACGACCTAGAAAGAAAGAGATAAAAATCTCCATCGATTACTTCGTGTCCAGATGAATCTTGATCTTTGTCTACTGTTTCTGTGATGTGGGAAATGAAGGATGATGGTAGGAAGATGATTTCTGGACTCTGAGAAGGTTTTCTAGGTGTTGGAGGTTGGGAGTGTTCGTCGAAAATGAGCTGGGAGCGAAGTCTATCTTTTAGGTTTCCAAAATTCAGATTTATAGAATTCTGCCTAGGGCCACGACGTGTAATCGACGTGTTACTGGCGTTCACGCCATTTACATGCTGTTTGCACACCAAACCTCGTTGGCACTACACTATCTTATTTTCCTCTCTTAGTGTAGCATTATAATTACGCTAACCCTTTAAACTACAACCTAGCGTAGCGTTAAAACTTCACAACTTGATTTCTTGAGCGTCTAGACTCCGATTTGACAGCCATTTGAACTTGTGGCTTGTATGAATGTTATCTAAATATTGGTATGATCTGAAAACTTATAAAAATGCCTTGGAAAACATGAAAATGGACCACAAGGATCCTGAGAGGCTAATTGATATGAATAATCATAAACTTGATCAAAACCATCCAAAGAACAACATTATCGCTCAAATACAACACAATTATGTATTAAATATGGGGGGATAAACATGACATATTTTAATTCATGAATGTACGAAAGACCCATACCAGCTTTCAAATATTGACCAACTGGTAGACGCAAAAACTAATCACGAAACATTGTCTTTCTTGGACATGTTTTCACCATATCATCAGATCCCCTTGGCAAAGGAGGACCAAGAGAAGAATCGTTCTCAACGCCCTTCGGGAACTATTGCTATAACGTGATTCCCTTCGAATGATCGACAGAGTGTTCCAAGATCAGTTGGGTCATCACATGGTGGCGTATGTAGACGATCTATTGGTCAAGGCCAAGGCGGGCCATGATCATCTAGCGGACCTCAGAAAAACCTTCGACACCCTGAAGAAATTTTGGCTCTGCCTGAACCCTAAAAAGTGTGTGTTTGGGGCATCCTCGGAAAAGTTCTTGGGTCATCATCACGAGAAGAGGAATCTAAGCCAATCCAAAATAGATCGGAGCGATAACGAAGACGCCACCTCCCAAGACAGTGGCGATGTGAAAATATTGACAGGGCGGTTATCCGCCATGAACCATTTTTCCTATATCCGCCGAGAGACAAGCACCGTTCTTCGCCATGCTGAAAGGCGCCGCCAAGTTCATCTAGTCGGAGGAGTGCTCGAAGGAGTTTGAAGATCTCAAAGTATTCTTGACAACTCCTCCAGTGCTGGCGACATTCCTCCCTAGAGACTAGCTATACCTGTATGTTGTTATAGCAACTACTATCGTCAGCTCGGTCTTGGTGAAAAGAGGAACGCCCTGTTTTCTACATAAGCAAGACCCTGGTAGATGTAGAAGAAAGGTACACCCCACTAGAGAAGTCGGCATACGCCGTAGTAGTGGCCTCTAGGAAGCTACGCCCATACTTCCACGCCCACGCCATAAACGTGGTAACCAACTTGCCCATCAAGACGGCTTCCAGGTCAATGTGTAGCCAGAAGAATGCCTGGAGTTGAGCGAATCCGACATACATTTCCATCCGCAAACTGCCATCAAGGCATAAGCTTTGGAAGAATTCGCGGTAGAGGGGTGCATCAGAGCAGAAGGAAAACCAGATGACTACTGGGAGTTGTACGTGGATGGCACCTCCAGCAAGAATGGAGCATGAGCAGGTATAACTGTCTTGTACGAGACCGACCTCAGATTTGCCAAGTACCACACCAATAACACCACGAAGTATGGAGCCATGATTGCTGGCCTACGCATGACAAAGTCAATGGGGATGAAACACATTAAGGTATACTTAGATTCCTCCATAGCGGTCAATCAGCTTAATGGTGAGTACGAAGTAAGAGAGGAGACGCTGGAACCATACAACGAAGAAGCCAGGGCCTTCCTTCAATGCTTTGAGACATCCGAGATCATCCAAATTGTCAGAGAAGACAATGCTCATGCGGACTCCCTATCAAGCTGGCCACCGCCCTAAACTTTAAGGAGGAATATATGATCACTGTGGATAAGGAGGAAGAACGAAAGGTCTGCCTGGTGATAGATTAAACTCTGATCTCAACACGGGGCGGATTTCCCACAGACTGGAGCGCGGCTATTAGAACGTTCATTGAGGCAGACGCCCTCCCGAAAGATCGGATTGCCACCACCAAGATTCGCCTACAACACAATGCATATTACTAGAGGGAAACGTATACAAGAAGTCCTTCACTTGGTCTTACTTACGTTGCCTCAGAGAAGAAGAGCCAGCGTATGTGCTTAGAGAAATTCATCAAGGCGTATGCAACATGCACATCAACACAAAGAGCCTGGAGAAGAACGTGCTTCGTAGGGATGACAATGGGTTGACACATTGGGTTTTTTGACCCAAACACTTTCATCCAATAGGTCTTTGGGTCTACCCATAATAGACCCAAGATAGAATATAATAATTTTGAATCAAGTTTGGATATGAGTCAAATACATTTGGACTTGATATTTTGGGCAAACCCATTTGGGTCTTTTTGGGTCCATACAAAATGCATGCATGAGTCTATTTTCAATGTCAGACTTCTGCTAGTAAATTTCCATTTACGTCAAAAAAATTTAACTGCCAAAGTATTGTCGACACTGCCAAACTTTTGCGGTCAGATTTCCATCGATGTTGTTGGGGTTTTATCAATGTCGTCAATATTCTACCGCAAAATTTCCGTCAATGTCAAACTTCCACCGCAAAATTTCTGACGTCGTCAAACTTCCACTACCAAATTTTCTTTGACGTTGAAAAAATTCCACTACCAAATTTCCGTCGACGCCGTCAAAATTTTGTCGTTAGATTTCCATTGACATCGTCAGGTTTTTGTCATCGTTGAACTTCCGTCGCCAAATTTTCATCGATGTTAGACTTCTGTCGCCATATTTTCTTTGACGTTGGACTTCCGCCGCCAAATTTCCATTGACGTAAAAAAACTTCCACTGCCAAATTTCCATCAACGCCACTGAACTTTTGCCGTCGGATTTCCATCTACGTTGTCGGGTTTCCATCAATGTCGTTGGACTTCCATTGCCATATTTTCCTCGACTCGCCAAACTTCTGTCATCGGAATTCCATCCACGTCGTTTGGTTTCCATCAACGTCATAAGATTTCTGCCGCCAAATTTCTGTCGATGTCAGACTTTTGCTGCTAGATTTATGTCGACGTCCCTAATCTTTTGGTGCTGGATTTATGTGGATGGACTTCCGCTATCAAATTTCTGTTACCACCACCAAACTTTTGTCACCGGATTTTCGTTGCCACCGCCAAAATTTTGTCGCTGGATTTTCGTTGATATTGTTAAACTTTCACCACAGGATTTCCGTCGACATCGTTGAACTTGCCTTCAAATTTTTGTCAATGTCGTCGAATTTCCATTTACATAGCTAAACTTTCACCGTCGGACTGTCTTTGACGTCGCAAGAATTCCCTAGACTTCTGCAGGTTGAACTTAAGCCCTAAATGGTGAAATTTGACAGTAGAACCTTAAACATTAAACCTAACATTACTAGATCCTTAGTGATGTTATTTATGGTAGTTTTGAAACACATCATGGCCTATAAAATATGTTCCTTATTGGGCAACTCACATAAATTTTGATAAGATTGTGAATGATGACTATTGACTAGTATGTTAAAAAAGGAGGCCATCCCTTTTTTTTGTCTTTATGGGAAATTGAAGCTTCTTTGTCTACCCACCAAAAATATTTGAGCAAATACCACATTGAAAAATATAAAAAATCAAATTATTTTATTAGGCCATTAATTATCTTAGTAATTAAACAACATAATTTGACCCATGACATCCTTCGCTCATTGCTTTTCGTCCTTCATCCCCCACCATTCGAACTCTGATTGATGCAAGGTCGGTGGCGTCCATATGTAGTGACCAACACAGTTCGACCATAACAATGAGATATTGCATCTGCAAGATGACGACCAAAATACCACATTGCATACTTATGGAGGTTTCTATGGCTTTATTAAGCCTTAGTCATTCTATTAATTTAAATAGATTAAATAAGGCCATGAATTTACTATTTTTTCCTAACACATCATCCCCATGGTGCTACCTCATCATCAAGAGGGAAACCATAAAGTCGACTCCATGGTGATGATGCCATCTCAACCTCCTCACCAAGAGGGAAGTCCTTTGGGATCATCATGTAGACCTCCTCCCCAAGAGGTAAGTCCTATGGGGTTATCATGTCGACCTCCTCACCAAGGGGGAAGCCTTATGGGACACTACAACAAAGAGATTAAATAGGGGGCATGGCCCGACCAAAATTTTGGTCGGGCCCCCTTTTTTCATTGTCCCCCCAACCGGAAATTTTTTCGGTGACAAAGTCCTTACTTTTTCACCGGTACAAAGTTTAATCTCCACCCTTAATCTCATCCTAACTACCTAATTAGTTATTTAATTTAATTTAAAACTGTTAATTAAACACCCTTCGGCTGCCACATTATAACCGCCTATTTTGGTTAATGGGCAATTATTATAATAATATGTCCTCCTCAAAATATGCAACAATATATTTTCTTAACTAATTTACTAATCCTATCTTCTTCCTCCTGTTTGGGACTAATACTAGTACTTAGAATATACTAGTATTCTGTAAATACTAGTACTGATTCTACCATGACACTGCTTTCTTTATAACAGACAAAATTAAAAAAAAAACACAGATTTAACCACGAAAGTGAGATGATTCAGAGTAAAGCTTTAACACTTGTAAAGGTCACGTTAATTATTTATAGGCCATGAATCTAATGATGATGATCAAGAACAACAAAGGATCTTGAAGGAAGTGAACAAGTAGTCATACACAGTACAAGTATTTTAGGAAAAGACGAATGGGAAATCCATTACTTAGTTCTACAACGCACTTGAAATAGTTAGGCAACTTAATATAAAGGTTTTTCACCTAAAATGGAATGAAAGGCTAGCTTCTACTAAATACAATTACAATAGTAATTTATAGCAGAAGTCACTTCGACACTAAGAGATCCAACAATTATGACTTTATCAGTTGTAGACACAAATGCTCCTCCAGACACAAATGCTCATCTAGCTTCTGCAAACATACCGACCAAAGATCATAAAAAAGATTGATCCAATCAAAACATTATGAGCACCAACAAAGAGGCATCTTGAAGAATTTATACACTGTAATTACTTGAACCAGATATAACAGGGGCTGATACATGGTCGAGAGAAATAAGAAAATACATGTTTCGTGATTCACATACTAGTACTACGAATATACAAGTATTGTACACATACTAGTACTGATTCTACCATAACATGTAATAAGCACAATCGCAAATAAACTAGTACGATAGTGATAATAGCACTGAATCCCAATTATTCACAACGTTTCGAGCATCATACAACCAGATAAGCAGACATTAGCATGCTTACCTCAAGTTCACGGTGTCAATAAAGAACACCAAAACATCAATGAATCCTAAATGAAAGCATGAACGCAAAACTTTAACACTTCTAGTATGATCTAAAAACAAACAATTCGCTTCTCCCGGCAGCCTAACCCCCAATTTCGTACACAATCCTTTGTTGAATAATACAAGTACTCAAACTATGGGATGTACACATACAAAAACGGCCAAACAAGTAGTAAACAAACAATTGCAGTCGTCATGCTCAAAGTCGTAGTCTAACCCTTCTCAATTCTTTGGAACTGACCTCTAATGCAAATCAATAGAAGGAGCAGGGAAATATAATCTAAATTCTCGAGTTCAATAGCATGTGACTGCAGCAGAGATGGAATCAGAGAAATCAGAGGAATCAGCCTCAGAGATAGACAGACATGCAAACAATAAAAGGAGGGAAGAACCGGCGAGAGTGGCTTACCGTGTGCCTTCATCGGCAGAGGAGCTTTGGCTGCTTCCCCTCGCTGATCGATGGAAGAGTGCCCGAATGCGGCTGCTAGAATCGATAAATAAGCGGCGAGGAGGGAACAAATGATCGGCGGTGACAGAATAGATGAGCGGCGGCGAGGGAAGATGGAAGAGCTGATCGGCGATGAGGGAAGAGTCAAGGTGATCGGCGCCGTCAACAGAAGGAAGAATGGAGAACACAATGGAGATGGAGGGGGTTGAAAGTAACCTAGGTTAGGGGGTGGCTGGGTATGGTAAAAAATGGGCCAGTAATAAACCACCCTTAAATACTAGTAATCTGCATCGTTGGATTATATTAGAGTAGATCTAAGGACTACGGGTTAATTTTGTATAGGGGACAAAGTCTCCCCTTTGTCACCCACCGGGCTCCCCCCCAACCAATCCATTCACCGACTAACAACCCATTGTCGGGGGACAAATGGTTGGGGTCAAGGTCCCCGACTAATTTCCAACCAGTTTGGTTAGAAACCAACCAGTCCAAAATATAGTCGGTAGTCTTACCCTCGACTATTTTTCGTCGCCCCTAACTAAATTTTCTATTTAGTCAAACTTAATTAAATAATAAGGGGAAGGAGACTGTCAACCGCCCCTTTTAACATTTTTTTGTTTAATTGGTTCGTCCAACTCATCCCTTTGAGTTTGAAAAAAAAAGAGTCCATCCATTAATTGTCATTTTAGGCCGTTGTGTTGTGTTAAAAAATACAAAAATTGAAAAAAGAGTCTATTATTTAATTCTCAATTAGTCAAAAATAATCAAATTATCGAAAGCATCTTCCTTTCATCTCTCAGAAAAAAAATCAACTTTATTACAATTTGCTTACATCATTTTTCGCAAAAATAAAGAAAATACAAAAGAAAGATAATTATAGGGTTTGAAGAATTGATTTTCATCCTTCCTCCTAGATGAATTTCTTCCCCAAATCTGACCTAAATAAAAAAGGAAACTGATGACTACCTACTTTCTTTTTCTATCTATCGACAACGGAGTTCGAGTCGACGACTGTCCGGGATGATGGCGGTTGACTGAGATGACGGTTGGACTGACGACAGCGGTGGTTGAACCAAGATGAGCCCCACCATCGAGCATGCAACAAAAAATTAAAATAAAACATACATACAAGTCAGATTTGAGTTTTTTTTTTTACTTCTATGAAGCTATGAATCAACTAAAAAAAAAATTATAGATTTGATCTTTGACGAAGCCAAGAGGAGGGATTTTGTTTCATTCTTTACCTCACAGATTGCAACGACGACATGATGCTGAGGCGGTGGACGATCTCTGGCGGCGCGGCTTTAGCCTCCAGACGGCGACGACTTCAGGTGGAGGGTGGCAGTGTTGAGACGTAGGACATCAGTCGGACAATGGTGGCACGATGTTGGAATCATGAGGTAAAGGAGAGGGGGGTTTCTCTGTGTTTTGGGTATTGGTGAGAGAAGAACGATGAAAGAAGATAAGAGTTGAGAAAAAAGAGACAAGAGAGAGTAGAGAGGAGGCTGCGTGAATAGTGTAGAAATGGGAGATTTTCAGTTAACAGCCTAATATAGTTAGTTATATAGTCGGAGGCCTACCCCAGAATAAGTTAGTGATATAGTCAAGGGCCAAGCCCTCGACAACATGTTGATCTCCTCATCATGACGAAACCCTAAGGGTCGACGTGGTCATATAAAACCCTACCAAAGGCATCATCAAGAATTCATCATCATATCATACAGGGCATCCTCCATGTCAAAGGCATACACTACCAAGGCAACCTACCTGACAATGAGAGCTCCAATGCAAGACCTCTTCATGGACAACATTTCATCATCAAGGAAACCCTACCTCATGATGACAAGCTTCTTCCACTAACGTCACTACTCCACCAAGGCAGTTGAAGCGAGGAAACTACCACTATCACGATGATAGCCACGTTCAAGGGATAAGAAGTAACCTCCATGGTAATTACTTCATCCACATGCAGTTACCACTCATATTTACCTATAAATATGAGGGGTATTTGATAGAGACAAGGATCGCACAACCGCACAAGTAGACAATCTGCCCAAATTTCATATTTTCTCTGCAATATCAATTCTAGTAGCCATAGTTGCCTTTTCTTTTGGATCTCTCTCAGAACCTCCATAGGAGTAGAAATATAGTAACAATAGATATAGCCATAAAAAACATCAAACACCCTTGTTCGAACTTTGTTTGGAGAGGTGTGAACCGTGTAATTAATCCTTTTTAAAGAAGTCAAGTGCATTTATTGTGTTAAAACACAAAAGTTTCTACTACCATAAACAAATTGGAACGTTCGGTGGGACTTTGTGTTTGATCTCATGGCTCCAAGGTGAAAGAACCAAGAGGGTGACCTCCCATCCAGATTCGTGGAGGAGCAAGTGGCCAACATTGACCATAGCCAGATAGATGAGAATGTTGCCGAAATCCATGTCAATGACAAGGAGGCTAAGCCATAACATGTGGTACCAAGTGCTGATCTAGGCGAGGCAATCATGTCACTCCACCAAAAAATTGTGGAGCACCGCCAACTCATGGAGGCTACGTTGGCAAGGTGCCCGATAGGTAAACTCTCAAATTGAGTATTTAAGATCTCATGTTGAAAGACGTTTAAGTCAAGTATTTGAAGTAGTTAACAAAAATAAAACTAATTGTCAAAAGTTTAGAATTTTTTTAACAACGCCTTTAGTCCAGTCTTGAGCCTTACCATCTGATGGTCAAGGATAGATGAAAAATGGAATTGGGTATGTAAGCCCTCATCTTGATAGTAGTCATGACAATACAACCTCTCACCTCCAGTGGCAAATCAACCACCTTCCCATCAACATGTGAATAATGGCGAAAATCTTGCCAACACGTCCAACACCCATGTTGACAACTGCCTACCCAAGGTTTTGCTCGACAACATATTCCAAAGGCTAGGCCATATGTGGCCCCTGACCGTCCATTCAACATGGATCAAGTACCACCTATGCATAGCCACCACCACCAATACCACCCTTAGTCCATCGACATGGAATGGATCCAATAGGATTCATACCACCACCCGGGGGGTAACACCAGGGGTACATGATGTTAATAATTTAAGGGAACATGCACGACTTCTCAATGAGCAACTTGGCCTTGGAGTGAGGCCAACAATGTGGCATATGTATCGAAAGCCTTACCTAGAGTGGATGGATAGACACCATCCCTTCCTTGGAGGCTGTAGGGTGCCCACATTTTCCACCTTCACGAGGACTGGTGATCAGTCCATCGTGGAGCATGTTGGATGATTTACTGACCAATGTGGTGATGTAGGTGACTTTGTCAAGCTTAGGTTATTTTGAAACTCGTTAACAGGACCAACCTTCGCTTGGTACATCAACTTGCCTTCCAACTCCATACAAAGTTGACAACAGATGGACCAGATCTTCCATGCCACTTCTATAGATCTGAGCAGAGGTGTCCATGACAGGCTTGACATGTATGCGCCAGCAGGAAGGAGATTCAGTTGAGAGTTTCTTGACTAGTTTCAAGAATGCTCAAAATCGTTGCTTTGTCAATCTAACAGAAAGAGAGTTTGTCAAGTTGGCTCAAGAAGGTTGAATTTTGAAATTAGGAGGAAATTCCAAGATCAAGAGTTCTTTGACTTGTTCCAACTAATGTCATGTGTTGTTAGGTATGAATCTCTTCTCCAGGAGGAGGAGTACCTCACAGGGGCAGTACCTCCCTAATTTTGATTACGTCATCCACCACATCGATGGTGGGGTTTGTGAGATTGAGGTTTATTTGGCAGAGATAGTGCTAGGGAAACCCTATGTGTGTAGTTCTTTGGCCAAAGTTGATGTTGGTCCACAAAAGGGGAGATCAAATCGTGCACCCATCCAACCAAGGAAGTACTCATTCGATGTAGTAAAGGCAGACTTGATATTTGACCAAATTTACAAGGATGGTCAAGTCAAGCTCCCTAAGGGCATAACCTCCCATCTCCTGATAAGTTAAAAGGAAGACGATATTGCAAATGACATAATAATATGTCTCACTCTACTGACACATGTGTGGTTTTTCAAAATATTTTATAGGATTCCATTGATAAGGGATGCATCAAGTTCATTGAGCCAAGGAAAGATGCCATGTTGGTGGATACAGATCCTTATATCGCCATAGTTGATGTGAACATGATTAACCCTGATTTCTCCAAAATTGAATCACCACGATTAAAACTAGTGCTAGACACAACAACACCTCAAAAGGGGAGTTCATCGTCAAGAATAAAATCCACTCCTATCTCAGTTGGGAGGCAAGATGAAGAGAAGTTGTGTGTATAGTGCAAGAGGAGTCTCAACCTCAATGAGATGAAACCAAGCAAGTCAGTCTATCAGAGGCTCGTCCCTCTTTCCAATAGGCCAAGGTATCCACCATATCAAAGACAGGTGGAGGGAGTGCGGCAACCAGTCGATGGATGGAAGCTAAAACAATGGTTAACTCATGGCCACCTATGAAAGGACCTTAATTCCCGAGGTTCCACAAGGTGGTTAGCATACCTATGATATCCGACATCAACAACTAGTAGCATTGGCTAACTTGACGAGGAATTAGAAGAGAAGGTTCCTCCACAAGAACGCTCACAATCGTAGAGGCCAACATGAGATGGCCAACCATGAGATGGATCGGATGCAATAGTCCGAAGCAGAGGATACCCTTCAAGCTGATATCAAGGTGGACCACTCCATGTCTTCTAGTCTCAAAGTCACTGTATTGGGAAATGGCAAGCATGTCCAAGCCCCAAGGGTTGAAGAGGTGGAAGATAACCTTTAGATAGATGATGGACTTGGACTATATGGCGAGGGGTATGATGCTGACATTGATGATGTGATAATAGATGTAGATCATCCAAAACCTAGGTTTGAGAGGAACGATAAGGAGGATGATGGTGATGACCAAGGCCCTCTTGTAACCATCAAGTTTGGAAGCTTTCCACCCATAATGTCTACCAACTACATACTCCCTATGTTTTCCAATCCAAAGAGGAGGACCAACATGTACATGTGGAAAGTGGAGACTCGGATGAGGAAGTAATTGAGGATCAACCAGTGGCACACTTGGCCGAGGAGTTCAATCACCTCGATATAGATGACGAGCCATGGAGTGTGAAGATGGTTCGGTTGGGGTGTAGGATCGACTTGGCCATAGAGGCCAAGAGGCAATGCAAAAGTTTACAACGATTGTTGAAGGAGTTATACGAGGCAAGCCATAAGGATGTGGGTTTGCTTTGTGAAGATAGAGGGCATTATCGTTTCTATCTGTTGTACCAAGGTCTAGAGAAGACGATGTCACTTCCAATATAAAACCATACGTGGGCCCTATAATTCGATGAACCTGAGAGCTCATTGACAATGGAGGATAGCTTGCCCGATGAGGAGGTTGTCATGTTAGTGGTGGCCTCAAAAGGGAAGGGTATAATGGAAGAGAAGTCAAGTAATATACCTAGCCACCTTGTGGTATTCAAGGAGCCAGAACCAAACATGTTAAGGCATCTAAGACCCCTCTATATCAAGGCAAAATTGTATGAAGTGCTAGTGTCGAGGGTCTTAGTTGACAATGGCGCAACTGTGAATGTGATGTCAACAAGGATGTTGAAGTAGCTTGGTAAGAACACAAATGACTTGATCCCTACTGAGGTGTTTGTCACCAACTTCAACGGTGGATCCACTTTGGCGAGAGGGATTTTGCCAGTGGTAGTAGGAGTTGAAAGCTATGAGAAGATGAGTGTCTTCTTCGTCGTGGATGGTGTGGTCAACTACAAGGCCCTATTGGGGAGAGATTGGATCCATGCAAGTAAATGTGTTCCATCATCATTACATTAATGCATGATGTTGTTGAACAAAGAAGGGATGGTTGTGGTCATCCAAGCTGACACATAACCATTTGCAGTAGAAGCCAACTATGCCGAAGTTTTTCTATACCATAATGATTTTGGCCCATTGGAGGTTAGGGGTATGGATGGAGGACCATGTATTGTGGTCATCTCAAGTGCCAAGGTTTTGAGTAAGGCATACATTGAAACAATTAATAGAGATAGTGAGACAATTCATGTTCTCATTGGACAGTCCTGTTAGACATATTAATGTCTCGAATAATGAATCATGACAAAAACACGATTTAACGTGGTTCACTAACGTTGTGTTAGCTACTCCACGGAGGGAAAGAGGTGAATCTTATTAAGGATGGAGGAGGTGTGTTGTGAGTGAATGGAGTGGCTGTGGCTAGGTTACAAGCATATTTATATGGCTTAAGTTAGGGTTTAGTTTGGGCTTTAAGTGTATTACCCAAACTAAACCTAACCGTAACCTATACTGCAACTATATTGAAGCTATACTAAACCTATACAGCCACTATACATGTTAACAAGTCGACATGACACCACCAAAGTTGATGATGCGAGAAATAATGCACACCAAATCTTACTCACTAGAATTCTCTAGCGAGATCATAAATCCCAAGGGTCTTTTCGTTCTATTACTCAACAATTGTGAATTCATCTATTCAAGTTTCAAAAGTTTGTAATAGGTTTGGTTGTGAACTAATTAACTAAGAATGCAAAGGAAACAAGTAAACAAGTTGGGGTTTGAAGATAGATCAAAGCTGTTGTCCAGACTTGAGTCCACTCTAGTTCAGTTAAGATGGATATGCAATACAATTCGGGTTACTTAGGCTTGATGACTCGACACTTTCTAAGGTAATCTCTACTCTTGTGTCAGGTCGTAGAGATACAATCATGTCAAACCCACAAGTTCCCATGGTCAAGTTACCTTTGAATTATCAAGAATGCATGTAAGGTGTTTGATAAAATGCCACAAAGATAATGCAAAGAGATTTAGTCTACTGGTCCTATGGTTAAGTTACCGGCAGAACTTAACAACTTCCTAGACTATAGAATGACTCACGTTCTTGATCAGATCCGCAAAATCAGAGATGAACAAGAAACTGACAATAGGTCAATCAAGCAAATTCAAAACGTTCAAATTAGGGTTTAGGAGAATTGTAACTGGAATAACCTATTAATATCAAAGGGTTAGAAATCCAACATCATCTATACATAAAATTCCCTAGAGTTTCATATAATCTGAACAAACCTAAGAGTTTAGCTACTCATGATTCTGAGAGAAATCACATATATAATAGTGAAGAAATCCGAAGAGAAGGTCATCTTGCTCCGGAATAAACTAATCTTGATGATCTGATCTAAACTCTGACTAATCTAGGCTTTCCTCCCGCTCAATTGTGCTCTGAAAATCTCAAAAAATGCTCTCCAATGGTGTATGGTTCGTCCAAAATATGTCCAAAACTAAATATACCATAAAAAACTCTTTCCTTGTTGAAATAGGCAAATTTCTCCTGTATGGGAAACTTACACAGTGTGTAAGCTAAACAATGTATTTTGTTGTGTAAGCTCCAAAATTCGACATTTTGAGTATTCTTCAAAACCGATCCTTTCCTTGTGGTTGGGCCTTCTTCTTTCGACCTAAATAACTCCACGGGCCTTGAATCCCGCGTCACTCAATGCTCTACTCTCAGTTTGATTCCCCAACGTTGATTATTACATGAAATACATTAAAAAATTGTGTAGAACGACGTAAAACGTCCCTAAGGCCAAAAGGGGAATAAACTCACTTAAAATCACCCAAACGAGATAAAATCATCATGAAAATGTCGTTTAATGAGGGATTGAACACACCAATATTTGGGTGCATCAAATCACCCCACACTTAGACTTTAACTTGTCCTTGAGCAAAGTAAACTGAGAAATACACTCAAATCACATATGACAAGACTAGCCAAATCGATGCTCAATCCCTAACAATTCAGTTTACACTGTTCCACCTAGAAAACATAAACCACACATGCTAGAACATCCATATCTCACTACTTTCTGCACACACCACGTAGTAATCATCCATCATGCACAATGCCAACCGAGCCGACTAGACTTCCTCACATAGAAATATTTAGTACAAGAGAAAGCTCTCACTCTCTATGTTTAGGGACATGTTTATGCACTCATTCATTTTTAGAGACAAGTTACTTACATTAAGCTTGCACATCAACCAAAGTCTCCACCGCAGTGATAACACCAACTCTAATCAAAAGGACTTTTGAACGTGTTGTAATGGGCTTAGGCGAAGGTAAGGATAAATTTGGGAAGTGGTGAGTGAAAAGTAACGTGAACATTGACTCGACTTCATCCGCTTCTAGGCCTACGATTTACATGATCTAGCTAGGATCGGTTCATACCAGAACTCTACAAAGCTCCTCAACCCTTTCTACCCAACTACTTTCTTTACTTGATTTGATTTGATTTTTTTTTAATATTTATTTTACAAGAATTTATCTCTACTATTTCTAACCTCAAATTGTTGAGGTGAACTACACAAAGCAATTGAATTGATCCTAGTTAGCTAACAATTTTACATAAGCCTTTGACTTGGATTTAGTCTACTCTCAAGCCACAATCACAAGGGATCAACGGGGGAATGAAGATCATGGAGTAGGGTGTATAAAGTGTGTGTAAACTAAGAAACAAGCCAAGGCTCAACGGGGTTATCCTAAGGGAAAACAATGTCGGGTAGACTGTTTGGCTACAAGCAGTGAAATTCTAGGTGCCTTTGTCATCTTAGAGTGGTGTTACCATGCAATCTCAACCAGGTATCCACTCAGAAGAAATTAAGACCGGATGTAGTGACCGGTGTGGCACAAATCTCGCAAAAGCTGCTAATCAAACTCAAATCATGATGTGCATTTCAAAGTGAAGCTACAAGAGTGATTCTATAATCTGTTCTGACCAAATTCATTTAGTATCAGTGCAAACATGTTGGTTACAGGTTCTAGATTAAACAGTTCAAACGTCATTGCGAGAGGTTGAAATCCAATTTTAGCATTCCAAGTCAAGAATCGAGTATGATCCAATTGAAAAATACGCACAAATATCACAAAAACAACATCCCACCCCACACTTAAACTAGACATTGTCCTTAATGGACCACAACAAAAAGAGGAGAAAAGTGTATAAGGGTATTGATTTACCAACTTTGCAGAACGATGAAGAAGGAGTGGGCGAGACACTGGAGGCACAATTGTGAATAGATTCATGGACAATTCTAAGTTTATAACCCGAGAGCATAGTAGGATAGGAAGAATCACACGACTAGAGAATCTGGAATAAAAAGATTTAGACCGACTCAACAACCAAAAAGGTTTGAAACAGACTCAAAACAAACTGACACAAAAAAAGAAAAAAAGGTACAAAGTTCTGGATGATAAGAAAAACCTTGAAAGCACTGGGATCACTGAAAAATCCTCTCGTCCCAATCAATGCGAATCATAGATGCGATGGTATTCCTGGATAACCGGCCACTACGCTCGACATTCCTTGTTGAAATAGGAAAATTTCTCCTATATGGGGAGCTTACATAGTGTGTAAGATCCAAAATTCAACATTTTGAAATTTTCTTCAAAACTGGTCCTTTCCTTGTGGTTGGGCCTTCTTCCTTCAACCCGGATCACTCCATGGGGCCTAGAATCCCGCATCACTCAATGATCTACTCCGTTTTGATTCCACAACGTTAACTATTACATGAAATACATAAAAATGACGTAAAACGGCCCTAAGGCCGAAAGGGGAATAAACTCACTTAAAATCATCATGAAAATGTGGTCTAATGAGGGATTGAGCACACCAACGTTTGGGTGCATCAATTGATGATGATGACTAAACCACCTCAGGACAAGGTGGTGAGGGAGGCTGATGACACTCGATTTGACGTGATTATCAGCCTCATTTAAGCGACATTTCTTTGCTTAAGACATGGTTTTTAGGGTAGAATAACGAATATTCAATCGATTGCCCTATCTCATGCCATTTATGTTACTTTGGCCCGTTTCGGGTCTATTTGATGGTTTTCTAGTGTTTTTATGTTAGCACAGGTTTTTGCCGTCAAATAAAGTAGCCAAGGTCATGTCTAAGGCGTTAGAACCTCGAGGGATTGCACCGGAATCGATCAAAGGAGCCAATCAAGTTCAGAAAATTCCTGCCCGATTTACAAAGGAATTTTCGCCGAAAATACACTAGGATTTTCGGCGAAAATATCAGCACAAATCGACCGCCGCCGGCTGAATGAAATTTTCGGCGAAACCGTTAAGTTTTCGACCCGAAACGGAAATCACAGGAGAATGCAACCGAAGGGCCATCCATTTACACTAGGATTTTCGGCGAAAATACCTTGTTATTTTTGGCGAAAATATCAGGCAAATCCGGCCAATCTAGGGTTAAGTATAAATACTTAACCGGCGGCCCAAATAAGGATAGACATCATAATATACTTTTCGTAATCAGAATTCGAAGAATCCTCTGAAGTTCTGGAGCGAAGAGTTAGAGTTCGAAGAGCCGGAAAGAGATCGTGACGCCATCCCTTCCACCTCGGAGACTCGGAGCTAAGAGTGCAGTTTACCAAAGATCGAAGTCTGTCAGAGTCGTCTAAATTAGGTTTTTCAGATTCTTTTATGTTCTTCCTCTGGATGATGAACTCTTTCTTTGTCTTAGATTCTTTTGTGATAAACATGAGTAGCTAAACTCATTAGAGCTTAGACTAGATGAACCCTAAGTGACCCAGGACTTTAAAGCGGTCATGGATCGGCGGTGATTAGATTCGAAATTCAATCAGTTTCTCTTTCATGTTTGATTTGTTCTTCATTGTTCATGTTTCTTGTCTGGATTGATCACCTAGATTAGATTCTTGTTAAGCTAAGGATAGAAGCGAACGCTCGCCTTACTTTAGAACATCGAATTGAACAATTAACCTTATAATTGGAGCGTGCCTTTCGTAGAAACCGGTTAGGGTTAATCCACTGCAAGAGTAACTCATAAATCATTAGTAATTGCACCAGTTAATTAAGTCATTGCGAGAGGCGACCGTACCCGGGCGGCTAGTTAATCTTGGTAGTTAGATCGAATAGAGCGAACGTTCGCCAGTCTTAAACCTAAGGGTCAGGAGTTATGGTGGTGTCTTAGTAATTGATTGAATGAGAATCGAAATCCGCTGATCTGTTGAATGCCAATGCTCTGGGGAATGAAGGGGGATTCAAAGTCTAAGTTCGTCTGTCATCCTTGTTTTCAACCCTAATTTCCAATCTGCTTTAGTTTAATTTTTAAATTTCTCTGCATTTCTTAGAATTAGAAGTCGTGGAACTCACACCACGCACAACTTGTTTGCATCCGAATAAATTGCTAGTTTTTGGAGTAGTCAATCATAGAAGGCCCGTGGAATATGATCTACCCTAGCTTGTTAGCTTTGTTAGTTATTTGTTTGAACCCGAACAATGACTTAGGTTCACCAAATTGGGGCCGTTGCCGGGGACTTCTTTGATTGTTTGAAAGAAGAACTGGCAATTTATTCTTCTACTTTCCATCTTTCATTTTCCACCCACTTCGATTTTACGCCGGTATGTTTGCTTTTGTTACTTGTAGGTTGTTCTATAGGTTTATGAACAGCTCGATCGCTCATTCTCAGTTTAAGCTGGGTAATTCTACTCCGCCAAAGAAACCGCGAGCTCAGAAGCAAGTCATAATCATTCCGCCTACATCACCTATCCCTAATAAGATTGAGGAGTTGAAGGATAACTCCTCATCTTCATCCACTCCATCCACTACTTCAGATTCACCACCACCTTCTCCTCCCGCAGAGGCTGCTCAACGCACCATGGCGGAATACTGTAGACCAATTGCGACTAACTTTCAAGTTAGCGTTGTTGTGCCGCACAATGATGACGATCCTGACTATGAGATCACAATTTCCTTCCTGAACATGGTCTCTAGGGATTCTCAATTCGAAGGGAAGCCGCAAGAAAACTCCTACACACATTTGGCGAACTTCCTAGCCATGTGCGAGACGTTTAAGAGCGGGAATCTCAGTAAGAACAATATTTGCTTACGAGTATTCCCATTCTCTCTTAAAGGCAACGCCAAGATATGGCTCAGCTCGAAACCACCTGGCTACTACACCAACTGGGATAAGCTAGCTCAGGACTTCATAGAGGAATACTATCCCCCTTCAAGAACGACGTTCTACAAGGATAGGATCACTAGATTCTCTCAGAAGGAAGGAGTAAGCTTATATGATGCTTGGAACGAATTCCAAGAGCTTCTCTATAAATTCCCTCATCATGGATTCAACCAGGGACAGTTAGCCAAAATCTTTGCCCAAGGTATGAACGAAGAAACGGCCGAATGGGTCAACACTTTAGCTAATGGCAACTGCACAACACTTGAACCAGAAGCTGCTCTTCTTCACTTCGCAAACTGCGCATTTAAGTCCAGAAATTGGGAGAGATAGTTTGGAGCAGCCAAGAGCTAACCAAGCAGTGAAGATCAGATTAAGATTGAGGTACAGAAACATATGAAGGAGATCTTCGGTACAGCTAATAACTGGTCTAAAGAGGAAGTGAATTTCATTGATCAAGGTTTCACCAATGATCAAAGAGGCTACCCCGACTACCGTCAGTTCAGAACACCTCCTCAACAACAGGGAAGCTTCCCTGAGCGTCCTCCTTCCAACTTCGGATTCAACCGGAGTCAGAATCAATGCTGGGAAAATAGTTATCAAGATCCTCCCAGATTCATCGGAGCACAGCAACCTCAGAATTTTAGGTCTGATAACACTTGGGAGAGGAGAATGGCCCAGAAGTTTGATCTGACTGCAGCACGGCTTAATGATCACGAAGAAAAGTTTAAAGCCCAATAAGCTTTTAACCAAGGACAGATCGCACAAGGACAGAGAATAGAGAGCATGGTAAATAAAGTTGCTAGCCTGTTAGCCAACCTTCCTCTCTTCAATCAGGCGCCGTCTCAAAACAACTCTTCCATGAAGAACGAGCATGCTAAAGTCATCACAACCAGGAGCAATGAGCAGAACAGCCTGGAGAAGAAGAAGGGAGCACTATTCGTTCTCTCTACGGGAGAGTGTTCGGCCATCGTCTCTCAATCACCACCCATACCTATCCCAGCTAAGTGCTCTGATCCTGGTCCTTTTACGTTACCTTTAATCATTATTGGCATTGAAATTGAGCGCAGTTTGGTTGATCTAGGTGCGTCTATAAATGTCATGCCTATGTGTTTATATAAGAAATTGAACCTAGGTGAATTACAACCGGCTAGCATGCATGTAGTGTTCGCCGACAGAACTCTATAAGAACCTAGAGGAATAATCAAGGATGTAATCACTTGTTGTGGCCCTTTCTGATTTTTCGTTGATTATGTAGTAATGGATACTCAAGAGACATATTCTACCCTTCTCTTAGGCCGGCCATTTATGGCGACAACCGGCATTAACATTAATGTTCCAAATGGTTCGTTAACATTAAGGGTTGGGAAGGATACTGCAACATTCCGTCTCAAGGATGGTATGAAATACACTCCTAAGGGAGAATCACATTGTTTATCCGTAGAAGCAGTGGAGTTGGCCTCGGTCAACTTCATTACTGACGTCTCTTCTAGTGTTCCTAGCTCGATTGTGACTGCAGGTGCTGGACAGGTTATCAAGCAGAAACAAAAACCTGTTCTTCAGAAGCCGCCAAAGAAGAAGGAACTGCAAGCCTCTTCTAAACCGCCAAGTAAGGAGTCTGGCAAGTCAAGGAGGAAAATCATAAGAAGAAGCAAACTCAAATGGTTTGGAGACCAAAAGCTCTGCCACCTTCCACCGAGCCAGCTTCACCACCAATTCGTTCCGAGAAACCAGCGCCGGAACAAGTATGGAGGGAGAAGCCAAAAGCATCTCTTAAGGAAATACTGACGATCACTGATCCTGGTGATATCAAGCCAGAGTTTAAAAAGGTGAAGCCGAAAGCTCTCATTCCGTCCACCATCTTCCTCGTAGAAGATAATCCCTTGACAGAGCTGTTCGGGCCGTTCAAATTCATTGACCACCTTCCCGACGGACGTACCAAGCTTTTGCATGCGAATGGGAAGAGATTCACGCTCACTGGAGAAGCCCCGAAGCTGTACTTTATGAACTCCGATGCTAGCATTAAGGAGAATCTGAGTTGGGATGTCTCCTAATATCGTCCAGGTATCGTCCAGCTCAAGGACGTTAATAAAAGAGCGCTTCGTGGGAGGCAACCCACGTTTGGAGTTCATTTTTGATTTGTGTCAACCTTAGTGTTTTAGAGTCGGTTCGGGGGAGCCAAAAGTGTCAGTTTGTTTGTTTTCTTATTTTTCGTGTGTAGTCTGTGTGTCGTAGTGTCGTTTTCAAGTTGATTAAGGTCGTTCCGATTTTTGTGGATTTAACTGTGATTTTCTGAAGTTTGCCGGATTTGCGAAAATATTTTCACCCGAGCAGTTCAAAATTTTCGACGAGAATGCACCCCTATTTTCGGCGAAATCGCCTTTTCAATTTTCACTGAATTTCCCTGTTTCATATTTTCGGCCAAAAAATTCAATGTGTTTTCGGTGAAATTATCTTTGAAAACCGGCAGTGCATTTGAACGTAAATTTTCGGCAAAAACTCCCTATTATTTTCGCCGAAAATCCCTTTGAAAATCACCAAAATTTCCACCTTAAAATCCGGTCTTATCCTCTCTCTCTCCCCACTTGCCATTTTCGACCAAAACAAAAAAAATCTCCCCCTACTGTTTTCGAAACCGCCGACCGCCGACCTTTTAAAATCACCGACGCCTCCGTTTGCCGCCGCCGCCGCTGTCGCCGACCGCTGCCGCTCCCTTCCCCTTCCTTCTCCGATCCCGTTGAGTCCTAGAACGTTTGAATCGGAGCTCTACAGCTCTAGTTCACCCAAACCCTTGTTTTTGGAGTTTTTCACCGATTTCTCCCAAACCGTTCGTTTTTAGCATCCATGGCTTCAAGGTAAGTTGTAGAACTTTTCATTACGGATCTTTTGCCTTATTGATTGCTGAATTTCGTTGGGGTTGACTTTCGGTTGACTTTTTGGTTTGCCTCGATTTGCGTGCCGACTATTTTCGTGTGAACTAGGTTAGTTGAACTTGTTGAACTGTTCTAGCATGCTTAGGGAGTACCGTGTTTAATTTCCATATCATTTGATCATGTGTTGCTATGCAGACGATTGATTCTTTGTGATGTTGACGTGTGAGAAATGTCGGTTTGACCATGAACTGTTTTTTATCATTTGGCTGCCGTATGTGTTCATTCTCGTTCAGATTATTGCGTTTTCCATCTGAGATCATATTTTACCGTCGTTCTCCGCTTTGTGATAGTCTTGCCATGATTAGGGTTCATTATGCTATAGTGTTGACTTTCTGAATGTCGGTTTGACTCTTTGAACTCTGATTGTGCTTATCCAATTCTGGCTGTTCCTAAGCATGTATTTTACTGTCTATGATTACCGGTTACTCTGCTTTTCTTACCCCCACTCGGTTTTCCTCATTTCTTTGTGAAATTGAGTTTTTTCTACTAAGTGTGGGGTAGGGTTTTAAGTTTGACTGATCTGGTTTCATTCTGGTTTTAGGAACACCACTTATGAGTGCAGGACTAAGGCGCGACTTGATGCCGCCTCGACCTCCAGAGCCCCCGCTCCCGTCACACCCGCCGTTCAGGGCCCTCCTCCAGCACTACCTCACCGGGCTGGGTACCATCACACTATCGCTCGTCTACCTGACTTTTACTTCCAGTGCTTCTAGAAGATCGAGCATGTTCGGGAGCTAAGGTACGCCTTCTCTCCATGGAGTCCCTCAGCGAGCATGACGAGGACTACCACCGAAACGTGCATGACGCCCTAGCACCGGCCGGCTTCCTAGAGCTGACCACCATAGCTGCCGACTTCCTAGACATCGCCCTTCAGGAGTTCTGGGCGACCTTTGATCTGGATGAGCACAAGAGGAGGCAGGGCCAGAAGGTTGTTACCTTCTATCTGGGTGGAGTATAGAGGACGCTTACCTATGATGAGTTTGCTGCTCATCTAGGTATCCCCTACGAGCACTATAATGGCCATCAGCTCGGCTGGGGCAACGATGATGACGAGGAGGCGTACCATGCACTCTGGAGCCACATGACTGGAGTGCCTGGCGATCGCCTTGGGGAGCATAACTCAGTTAAGTCGCTCTCTCATCCTCTCTTTAAATTTATTCATATGGTTTGGCGTAGATCGCTTTTATATGTTCCAGATAAGGATCGCCACCATATCCTCAAGGAGGAGCTTCTCCGAACCATCCGAGAGAGCTACCCTCTTCACCCCGGATGGGTGCTTGCTCGCATCTTCTGCCAGAAGACCAAGAGGAGGACGCCACCTCATGCACTCCTGGGAGGTAACTTCATAGGTCAGCTCATCATCTCCTTCGGCATCAGCCATGAATATGGCCCGCACATTCCCCGACACCAAGTTAGGACCGTTGGAGGAGACTTAGCGGTCGAATACGACCTAGAGCTGGACCTCAGTCCCCAGGTGGCAGCAGATTCTCCCCTCCAGCATGTAGCCGAGTCAGAGGAAGATGATGATACTGAGCAGCAGCAGCCCCAACTGCAGCCAGAATTCCATGACTATATACCCTCGCCACGTCATCAGGCAGGGTATGCACACCAGTCGCCGCCGCACATTCCAGATCCATACCAGGCGCCTCACCCTCAGCACCGACCGCACCCCGCGGACATTGGTGAGTTGTATGAGCGACTGCAGGAGTGGCGCATCACCGACAACGCCACTCAAGAGGCGAGATGGACTATTATGTCGCAGCATATGCGACGCGCCGACAGGCGACGAGCACCTCCACTTTCCACCCCCCGACACCCCTGACCAGCCATGATCAGGTGGTGTCCTTTTCCTTGTCCTTTCTTTTTATTTCTTCTTTTCGGATTTCGATCCACTTTTTTTTCTGTGTGGATCCGGGACACTTGTCCCGGTTTCCTTTTTATGTTTCATTTGTTTTTGTTTTGTAGGCAGTAGGGAGATTCCCTTTGCTTCGTTTTGGTAGATCTCCTCCGCTCCGAGGACCCGTGCTCATCCCCTACACCAATCATCTCGGTCCAGGTTCTTCTACTTCACTCTGAACTCTAGAATTAGTCCTGTGAGGACACAATCCGATTTAAGTGTGGGGTAGGATGCTAGAGAACCTTGCATGAACTTGATTGCCCTTGATTGTGTTTTGTGTGTGCCTCGCGATTCCATTCCAGTCTCTCTAGCATTAGAATGGCTCAGTTCTTGATTTTTGATGTTAAGTTGTTGTTCAAACCTTCATAATGATGCTTAGATTGCTTAACCTAGAACTTGAGAACCAACTTGTCTACTTTGATGCTAAATTGCCTGGTCAGAACAGAATTTTTAAATCACACTTGTAGTTTGTAGCCTTGATTGCATGAAAATGACCGAATCCGACTAGCAAACCAACTGTGAGCTTTTGATCCATTGCACGTAACTTGCAATTTTAATTCTTTCTGAGTGGTTTTCTGTTTGCTTGAATGAGTTAGAATTTGCATGAGACCTACTTGAGACCACACGATGACACGAGTTCTAGAAGGATAGGGGCACCTAGATTCAGCTACTTAGCCAGATAGCCTACCAAACAATAAATCCATTAGGTTTAGACCCTTGAGCTTGGCCTGTTCTTTCGGTTCGATAATACATTACAGCCATTTCCCATTTCTTTCATTCCCCGTTGATCCCATGTGGTTGTTGTTCTAGATTGACCTACCGGAAGTCGGTTTGTGGTAACCTGCCTATAGCCATTAAACAGGTGGTCTTAGCTAATATGTCCAGACGTGTAAACCCCTCTAGCAACTAAAAGAAAGAATCAACACAAAAAAAATAGAAAAGAAAGAAAATTTCGAAAAAAAAGAATGAAGAAAAGAAAAAGCAGAAAAGTTTCAAAGTTTTAGTTCAATAAAACGTTCTTCTCCCTACAGATGGAAGAACGAAGTCAAAAGAAAAGTTGAAAAGAAAAGAAAAAAAACCGTGTAAAGAAAAAGAATAAATGCTAGGTTGCTTGAGGGTATCATATAGGACGAGCGTTCATTATTCCACTCGTGTCTGGTTAGACGGTAGGGAGCCATAGATTAGATTCGAGGGAAGTTAGTTGAAAGCTACACCGCACCAAGCCATCATCATACATTCCCATCATCCATCGCATCATAAACCCAAGTAGTGTAGAATTCATTACGGTCATAGCAGGGAAGTCCTTCTTGACTAGATACTCGTGTTGTCACAGTGGTGGAGATGTGGTCGAATTGCAAACCTATGACAGAATTCAGTAACAGAAAATGATCGAGAGCAGAAACACGTCCTTAAACACAGAGAGTGAGAGTTCCTATTGTACTATATTTATCCTGTGTGAGGAGTCTGGTCGGTCAGGTCAAATTCGTGCATAATTGGTTGCTAATTACTTGTTGTGTGCAGTTTACTAGTGAGACCAGGTTGTTTGGCTGATCTGTATACATGTCAGGTTTCTTGTTCTAGGAATTAGCTGTCTAATAATTCATTGTGTTTGATTGAGCTCCAATTTAATCGATCTTATCATTTATGATCATGAGCGTTTCTATTCAGTTTGCTTGAGGACAAGCAAAAGCTTAAGTGTGGGGTATTTTGATGACACTCGATTTGACGTGATTATCAGCCTCATTTAATCGACATTTCTTTGCTTAAGACATGGTTTTTAGGGTAGAATAACGAATATTCAATCGATTGCCCTATCTCGTGCCATTTGTGTTACTTTGGCTCGTTTCAGGTCTATTTGATGGTTTTCTAGTGTTTTTATGTTAGCACAGGTTTTTGCCGTCAAATAAAGTAGCCAAGGTCATGTCTAAATCGACTGCCGCCGGCTGAAGGAAATTTTCGGCAAAACCGTTAAGTTTTCGACCCGAAACAGAAATCACAGGAGAATGCAACCGAAGGGCCATCCATTTACACTAGGATTTTCGGCGAAAATACCTTGTTATTTTCGGCGAAAATATCAGGCAAATCCGGCCAATCTAGGGTTAAGTATAAATACTTAACCGGCGGCCCAAATAAGGATAGACATCATAATATACTTTTCGTAATCAGAATTCGAAGAATCCTCTGAAGTTCTGGAGCGAAGAGTTAGAGTTCGAAGAGCCGGAAAGAGATCGTGATGCCATCCCTTCCACCTCGGAGACTCGGAGCTAGGAGTGCAGTTTACCGAAGATCGAAGTCTGTCAGAGTCGTCTAAATTAGGTTTTTCAGATTCTTTTCTGTTCTTCCTCTGGATGATGAACTCTTTCTTTGTCTTAGATTCTTTTGTGATAAACATGAGTAGCTAAACTCGTTAGAGCTTAGACTAGATGAACCCTAAGTGACCCAGGGCTTTAAAGCGGTCATGGATCGGCGGTGATTAGATTCGAAATTCAATAAGTTTCTCTTTCATGTTTGATTTGTTCTTCATTGTTCATGTTTCTTGTCTGGATTGATCACCTAGATTAGATTCTTGTTAAGCTAATGATAGAAGCGAATGCTCGCCTTACTTTAGAACATCGAATTGAACAATTAACCTTATAATTGGAGCGTGCCTTTCGTAGGAACCGGTTAGGGTTAATCCACTGCAAGAGTAACTCATAAATCATTAGTAATTTCACCAGTTAATTAAGTCGTTGCGAGAGGCGACCGTACCCGGGCGGCTAGTTAATCTTGGTAGTTAGATCGGATAGAGCGAACGTTCGCCAGTCTTAAACCTAAGGGTCAGGAGTTATGGTGGTGTCTTAGTAATTGGTTGAATGAGAATCGAAATCCGCTGATCTGTTGATTGCCAATGCTCTGGGGAACGAAGGGGGATTCAAAGTCTAAGTTTGTCTGTCATCCTTGTTTTCAACCCTAATTTCCAATTTTCTTTAGTTTAATTTTTAAATTTCTCTGCATTTCTTAGAATTAGAAGTCGTGGAACTCACACCACGCACAACTTGTTTGCATCCGAATAAATTGCTAGTTTTTGGAGTAGTCAATCATAGAAGGCCCGTGGAATACGATCTACCCTAGCTTGTTAGCTTTGTTAGTTATTTGTTTGAACCCGAACAACGACTTAGGTTCACCAGAGGCCGAAGGCACGACCTTAAGAGAGATGTTGGCCATCTACCAATGTGAGCAAAGGATAGTATGTGATGAGTCTGTGTTGATGGATGACTATGTTCTAGATGATGATTTGTCTGGACATGGTGAAGATACAAGTCTTACTGAGGAGGACGACAAACACATTGTCGCATGTGATGTACTAGTGGACACCAACTTGGACACCAAGGACGACCAACATCCCATCTTCATTAGTACCAAGCTCAATGAGTTTCACAAGTAGTTAATCAAGCTCAAAGTAAATAACTATGTCCCGATGGTCAAAATCTTGTTCAAGAGAAGACTGTATGGTTCGTTGGGGGGCAAGAACTCTTTTCAAGCCATGATTGAAGTTCATAAAGGCATATGTGAAGTTCATCTACATTTCACGTACCTGAAGTCTTACGTCCCTAGGGAAGTATAGTGTTATCAGTTTTGAAAAACCATGCCATCAAGGTGGTATCCCATGCCATTCCTTGCCTTTGAAGAAGGAAGGTAGCCACCTAGTCTCACTTTCAGTAAGTATAGTCTTTGGTGTGGAAGTTTGAAATCATGCCACCAAGATGGCATCCCACATGATGACTTGCTTCCAATGAGGAAGGAATGATGTGATCATATTTAGTGCATTTTAAGTCCTCGATTAGCCTAGGGATCTCCCATGTTTGATCTCATTTTGCTATGATTTATATGCTTTTATGGATGTTTTATGCAAAGTGCCCTTTTGTTGCCCGGTTGCCACTTTGAGGCCAATTCTATGTCTATTGGAGTTGTTTTCTTTGCATTTTCAGGTTTTGGTATTGAAGTATTGGTGACAAGGAGCACGTAGGATCAAACGGGAGGTCAATCGGAGCTAGGACGGAGGAGATATGGCCGTTGCAAAATCGAGAAAAATGCACCCTTCAACTGAAGAAGTTTTCGGCGAGAACTCTAAGTTCTCGCCAAAAACCTTAACATTTTCAAGCAGAAGAAATACAGAAGGCGGACATCTGATTTTTGAAGAAATTTTCGGCGAAAACTATCTGAGTTTTCACCGAAAACCTATGAAGGAATGCTAGCCGCATGGTTCATTTGGTCTAGGAGTAGAGAGTCAATTGTGCGAGAGTTTGTTGATTCTACTCGAGTGAAATGCATGGTCATTAGTTTACACATCGTTGCTTGAGATTCAATCCAGCTTTCATGAACCTTGAGCTTGAAGAAACCCCTTGCTAGGCTAAACTCCTTTCTCTCTTGTTTGTTCCTCAATTTTACTTGTTAGTTTTGCCTTGTTTGTTTATGCTTTTGATTTGTTCTCTTTCAAAACCAAACCTCATTCCAAATGTTTAGACCGTTCATGAATTTTGTGAGTATTAGCTTATGAGAGGACCTTGTGGAATACGACCTTGGTAAATAAATTCTTATCAAGTTTTTGGCGCCGTTGCCGAGGAACTCTCATTCCTAAGAAAGCAATTATTAGTGAACCGATCTTTACACTTCCTTCCATTTTCCTTTTAGCTTCCTTGTTACTCTTTGTTTACTTTGTTATCCTGCATCGTTGTATTACTCGGGTGTGTTCGTTGTGCTTGTTGCAGGAGATTGGTGTTAGTGCATGAGGCGTTCAGCTCGTCTTCAAGCATGAATCCAAGGACTAGAACAAGTGCTCGAGCCACGGACTACTTCCCCACCTCCTACAGTTGAAGAACAAGATGCTGACCGCATCTCACACCACACTATGTCCCATCACGAGGACGAGGATAACCATTCGGAACATTCACATCACACTAACAAAGATGATCAATCGCAAAGAGGTGCGAGGCGCACACTAGCTGATTATGCTCGCCCAACCCTCGAAGGGGCAGCCTCGAGCATCGTGCGAAGACTAGTAAATGCAAGAAACTTCGAGTTGAAGCCTAATATGATTCAGATGGTACAGAACGGAGTGGTGTTCAATGGTATAGACGGAGAGTGCCCGTCTAGACATTTGAAGGACTTCCTAGAGATATGCGATACGGTGAAGAACGATCAAGTTCACCCGGATTGTGTGCGACTCCGTCTCTTCCCCTTCTCCCTCAAAGGTAGAGCCAAGTCTTGGTTGGAGAACAGACCTAGTAGAACATTCACTACATGGGAGGGATTAGCCGAAGCCTTCCTCGAGGAGTTCTTTCCCCCTTATATGACGGATGCAATCCGAGATCGTATCAACCACTTCACACAACACAAGGGAGAGCTCTTCCATGAGACTTGGAATAGATTCCAAGCCCTCTTTCGGTCTTGTCCTCATCACAACTTCGCCGAATGGAGCTTGGCGGATATCTTTGCTAGGTCCCTTGATTTTGAGAATACAAGGATGATCAACCAAGCCGCCGGAGGTGATTTAAGGATGCTCACTCCCGAAGATGCTCTAGAACTCTTTGCGGAGATGGCCAACAAGACAAGGAGTTGGTCTCGACAACAACCTCCAAGGTCCAAGTATGGGAGCGACACTCACTACGACTCTAGAGCTATAAGTGTTGATGCATCAAAGGATTCGTCTAGCTATGGGAAGAAGCCTAAGTTACCGGGGCACCGAGATGAAGATGACCCCATGTTTGCACTCCTCATGTCGAAGATCGATGCCATGGCATCTCAAGTAACTAACCTAAGTATGCCTAAGCATCCCTCTAAGGTTCCATCATCTCATGTGGGTAATCCCCCGGTGGCTTCAATATATTGTTGTGAATGTTGTGGGGGTGAGGGTCACGATGTCAGTGCTTGCCCTTCCGCCACTCCTGAGCTTGGCCAAGGCGACCACAATGAGGAGGTAAGCTTCGCACAAGGTCAAGGATTCCATGATAATTTCAACCCCCAAGGTAACTATCAAGGGGGTAACTATAACCGACCTTGGAACCAAGGTGGTGGGTACAACAAGTCTAACCAAGGGTACCAAGGCCAAGGGAGTCAAGGTAGTGGTTATAACAAGGGTTACAACCAAGGAAATCAAGGAGCATTCCAAGGTTATAGAGGGTATCAAGGCAACCAATGGACTCAAGGAAGTAACCAAAACCAAGGTAGTCAATGGACTCAAGGAGGTCACCAAGGCCAAGGGAGTCAAGGTAGTGGTTATAACAAGGGTTACAACCAAGGAAATCAAGGAGGATTCCAAGGTTATAGAGGGTATCAAGGCAACCAATGGACTCAAGGAAGTAACCAAAACCAAGGTAGTCAATGGACTCAAGGAGGTCACCAAGGTCAAGGGAACCAAGGGGAAATCAATGGAATCAAAGTGGACATCCAAATCAAGGTCCCCAAGGTCCTACCCCACCGGGAATGTACAATCATAGAGGTGATGGACAACCCAGATTCAACAAACCACCTCACAACAAAGAGCGCGGTTCTTCAATATCGCAAGAGGATACCAACGCGGCAATGATTCAACTTATCAAGAATCAACAGGCTTCAATTGCAAATTTGGAGAATCAAATGGGTCATATTGCTAAGACGCTCTCGGAGTGACCCTCGAGCACTTTGCCTTCCAATACCTAGGTCAACCCCAAAGGTCCGGAGCATTGCAAGGTAGTGACCTTGAGAAGTGGAAAACCTTTGCAAGATGCAACCTCTTCTCCAATTGACTTCCAAAAGGTACAAGCTCCTAATATAATGGTTGATGATGATGATATCAAGGATCCTTCAGATGAAGTTGAGGTAGAAGTCGAACCTCCTACGGGTAATATGAGTACTAAGGTTGCCAAGGAACCTAGTAAGGCTACATCGAGTACACCACCGGTCTCTCCTCCCGCACCGGTTGTACCTCCATACAAGCCTAAGCTTCCATACCCCTCTCGAGTGAAGAAGGATGGCCTTGAGAAGGTTTTTAAGAAGTTTGTGGAGCGGCTTAGTCAAATGCAATTCTCTCTTCCGTTTCCCGAAGCTATGACTATGATGCCTCAATATGCTAAGTTCATGAAGGAACTCTACACCAACAAGAGGAAGCTACCAGAGACATCTCTAGTTCACCTCAATGAGGAATGCTCCGCCGTTCTCTTCAAGAGTCCACCGGAAAAGCTTAAGGATCTAGGTACTTTTACTATCCATTGTGCTATAGGTATTACCTCTTTGGCTAATGGTCTTGCGGATCTAGGTGCTAGTATCAATGTCATGCCTTATTGCATATTTGAGAAACTAGGGTTATCTAATCTTCGTCCTACTCGTATGTACATTCAACTTGCGGACAAGTCGACCAAGAGTCTTAGGGGGATTGTTGATGATGTGCTAGTTAAAGTTGGTCCTTTTGTTTTCTTAGTTGACTTTGCGGTCATTGATACTGATGATGTGGATGTCTCATTGATATTTGGTAGACCATTTCTTGCCTTCTCGTGCTTTAATTGATGTGCATAATGGAAAATTGACATTGAGAGTAGGACAAGAGAGTGTCACATTCTGCATAGCCGATGGCATGAAATTTGCTCACGCACAAGATGATTTAGAGTACTCGTGTGATACTATTGCTTCAGCTAGTGTGTATAGTATTTCTAACTTCGTGTGTCGAGATTCTTTGGATGTTTGCCTTAGAATGAAATATGCAGGAACATTTAGACACCCCAGAGTTAAAAGCTCAGGTGGCTTATCTTGATGAAGGGAGAGACAAGTTGGAGAGTGAAACGGTTTTTGTTGCTCTTCCGAAGGTGGAAAGGGTGAAGACCTCTTATGAAGAACCACCTACTCTTGAGCTCTAGCCTCTTCCCACACATTTGGAGTATGCTTTTCTAATGCCAAATTCTAAGCTACCGGTCATCATCAATTCTAAGCTCCAACCCAAGCAAAAGGACCGTCTAGTGGAGCTCCTCAAGAAGTATATGAGAGCTATCGCGTGGAGCATCTCGGATATTTGAGGTATAAGTCCCACATTTTGCTCACATCGGATCCTTATGGAAGAAGATTTTAAGCCGGTTGTGCAACCACAAAGAAGGTTAAATCCGAACATGAAAGAGGTCGTGAAGAAAGAGGTCATTAAGCTTATGGATGCGGGGATTGTCTTCCCTATCTCGGATAGTCCTTGGGTTAGCCCCGTGCAAGTTGTTCCCAAGAAAGGAGGAGTCATGGTGGTAGCTAATGACAAGAATGAGCTCATCCCGACAAGGATGATCACCGGGTGGCGTGTTTGCATAGATTATCGTCGACTCAATGAGGCCACAAGGAAGGATCATTTTCCTCTACCTTTGATGGATCAAATGCTCGAGCGTCTCTCCGGTCACGAGTACTATTGCTTCTTGGATGGCATGTTCAGATACTTCCAAATACCGATTGCTCCAGAGGACATTGAGAAGACCACATTCACATGCCCTTTTGGTACGTTTGCTTATCGCCGAATTCCATTTGGATTGTGCAATGCTCCCGCTACCTTCCAACAATGTATGCTTGCCATCTTTGATGATTTTGTGGAAGATATCATGGAAGTGTTCATGGATGATTTCTCGGTCTTTGGGGACTCATTTGATCTTTGTTTGAGGAACCTTGAGAAGGTGTTGCATCGTTGTGAAGAGACCAATCTCGCGTTAAGTTGGGAGAAGTACCATTTCATGGTCAATGAGGGGATTGTTCTTGGTCACAAGATCTCTCGAAAAGGCATTGAGGTTGATAAGGCAAAACTAGAGACCATCTCTTAACTTCCTCCACCTTCTTCCGTGAAGGCCGTGAGAAGTTTCTTGGGGCATGTTGGTTTCTATAGGCGCTTCATTAAAGACTTCTCCAAGATAACTACTCCTATGACTCGGCTTCTCGAGAAGGATGTGGAATTTCAATTTGATGATGAATACATGCGAGCCTTTGAACTCCTAATGGGTAAACTCATAAATGCTCCTATACTCATTGCTCTGGATTGGTCAAAGTCGTTTGAGTTGATGTGCGATGCTAGTGATTACGCTATTGGAGCGGTTCTAGGCCAACGAATTGACAAGAGATTCCATCCAATATACTATGCAAGTAAGACTCTCAATGAAGCTCAAAGGAACTATACAACTACGGAAAAGGAGCTCTTGGCAATAGTGTTTGCTTTTGATAAGTTTAGGTCCTACTTGGTGCTTTCTCACACTATTGTCTTCACGGACCACCAAGCTTTGAGGTACCTTCTATCTAAGTCCGATGCTAAACCAAGATTGATTCGATGGGTTCTTTTGTTGCAAGAGTTTGACATTGAAATTCGGGATAAGAAGGGATCCGAGAATGTAGCCGCCGATCACTTGTCTCGTTTGAAAGAAGCTGAAATGGTACACAACGGTAATGAAGAAATCAATGACAACTTCCCCGATGAGCTATTATTCGCGTTAGCAACTTTGGAGTTCAAGGAACCTTGGTTCGCGGATTTAGCTAACTATCTTGCCAGTGGATACTTGAAGGAGGGCCTCTCCACTCAAGACAAAAGGAAGTTCTTTGCGGATTTGAAGCATTACTATTGGGACGATCCTTTTGTGTTTCGAGTTGGCTCCGATGGGATGATTAGAAGATGTGTTAACCATGGAGAAGCGAAGGACATCATACTTCATTGCCACTCCGGTCCTACGGGTGGACATCATGGGGCAAATCACACGGCTCGCAAGGTACTTAAGTCCGGATTCTTTTGGCCCTCGATCTTTCGAGATTGTCAAGACTATGTCAAGTCTTGCGATGCTTGTCAACGTTCAGGTAACATTTCTTCCCGTGGTGAAATGCCTCAAAATGTTTCGTTAGTAGTAGAGATATTCGATATTTGGGGTATTGATTTCATGGGACCGTTCCCTCCTTCGCATGGTAACAAGTATATATTAGTTGCGGTTGATTATGTGTCTAAATGGGCGGAGGCACAAGCTTTGCCTACCAATGATGCCCGAGTTGTAGGGAAGTTTCTTGTTAAGTTGTTCACCCGATTTGGTGCTCCTCGTGCTATCATTAGTGATTGAGGTACTCACTTTCAAGGGCAATTCAATAGAGTATGCCGCCGGTTCGATGTCACTCATCGGATGTCTACCTCGTATCACCCTCAAACTAGTGGCCAAGCCGAGATAACTAATAGGGAACTTAAGAGAATTTTGGAGAAAACGGTCGACCAATCACGGAAAGATTGGTCGACGAAGCTTGATGATGCTCTATGGGCCTACCGCACGGCTTACAAGACCCCTATAGGCACTACTCCCTATAGGATGGTCTATGGTAAAGCTTGCCATTTGCCGGTAGAGCTTGAGCACCGATCTCTTTGGGCGTTGAAATTTCTAAACCTTGATATGAGTCTCGCAGGAGAAGAGCATAAGTTTCAGGTACATGAGCTCGAAGAGTATCACCATCATGCGTATGAGAGTGCCAAGCTATACAAGGAGAGGACGAAGCTCATTCATGACTCCCGATTGAAGCCGGGCAAGGATTTCAGAGTTGGTGACCAAGTCCTCCTATATAACTCTCGGCTCAAACTCTTTCCCGGGAAGTTGAGATCTCGTTGGTCCGGACCATTCACGGTAACTCCAGTATTTCCTTATGGCACCGTCGAGGTAATTTCTCCCTCTCAAGCCGAACCTTTTAAGGTGAATGGCCATCGACATAAACATTATGTGATTAATGATACTATTGGTGCGGTAGAGGTTTTATCCTTGGTTATGCCTTGAGTGCTCTTGGTTTCGTCTAGCTAGAGACGTTAAAGAAGCGCTTCATGGGAGGCAACCCATGTTATCCTTACCTTTTGGCTTTTATGTTTTTGTGTTGTTTTCGTTCGTTGAATAAGATGTTGGCAAGCACTTAGGCGGATCACTCTTCACAATGTGCGTCATGGGACTCTTCCTCTACTTTGGCTTCCTATGCTTCTCTACCAACGCGGTAACTTCGTTCCACCTTACCTTCTCTCTCTTGATCATTGAGGGCAATGCTCATGTTAGTCGTAGGGGGGAGTTTGAGGTTTAGTGTAGAAGTCCAATGTTATGCTTTGATGATTTGCATGATCTTGATTGAATGTCAAATTCCTCTATTGTAGAATCGTTCAGTTCTTGACTTTTGGTGTTTAATTGACTTCAAGCTTTCACAATGACGTTTAGACTGTTCCACTTAGAACCTATAACCAGCATGTTAGCACTGATATCAAATGAGTCTAGGCCAGAACAGAGATTTTATCACTCTTATATGTTGGTTGATTGGTTTGATACGTGTTTTCGTACCACTCGATAACACCGGTCTAAGATGATGAGGGCAATCAGAATTTTCACCCCTTTTCCATGTTTTTCTTCAAATTTTTGAACTTTTTGATCCCTCGTGATTGTGGCTTGAGATTAGACGGAATCCAATTCAAAATATTGTGTTGAAGTTGTAAGGGGCCAAGGATCAAGTGGCTAGTTTGCGAAGAGAATGTTCAAAAGAAAATGCTCAAAAGAAAAGAGAAGCTAGGCAAGCTCGGCACCTAAGTGAAGTGTCGGGTTGAGCACTAGCAAAGGCAAAAGCTGTGAGCTAGGCAGGTTCAACACCTAAGTGAAGTGTTGGATCGAGTACTAGTATGCAGTAGAAAAAAAAGAGAAGAAAAAAAAATGAAGGTGGAAAGAAAAAAAAAGAGTTCTCGAATGTGGCCCTTGATCCTAGCCAGAGTTTGTAGAGTGCGGATCTAGAAGCGGATGAAGTCGAGTCGATAGCCACATCATGATCACTCATCACTCTCAAAAATTCACCTACCCCCGCCTTATCCGTTCCATTTCCCGAGTTCAAGTCCTTTTAATTAGAGTTGGTGTTGTCGTGGTCGGTTTTTCTGTATCCCAATTAACCACTACTTGAAGTGTGCAGAAATTAGTGAGGTCTAGACTTGTTTGGTTGATATTCTTGCATGTGTAGGTTGAGTTTGTTCGTGGAACAGTTTAAGCCAAATTGTTATTGCTCGAATCTCAATGGACCGATCTTGTCATTTGTGAACTTGGATGTTTTCTAATTCATTTGCTTGAGGACAAGCAAAGCTTAGTCGTAGGAAAATTTGATGTGATCATATTTAGTGCATTTTAAGTCCTCGATTAGCCTAGGGATCTCCCATGTTTGATCTCATTTTGCTATGATTTATATGCTTTTATGGATGTTTTATGCAAAGTGCCCTTTTGTTGCCCGTTGCCACTTTGAGGCCAATTCTATTTCTATTGGAGTTTTTTTTTGCATTTTCAGGTTTTGGCATTGAAGTACTGGTGACAAGGAGCACGTAGGATCAAACGGGATGTCAATCGGAGCTAGGACGGATGAGATATGGCCGTTGCAAAATCGAGAAAAATGCACCCTTCAACTGAAGAAGTTTTCGGCGAGAACTCTAAGTTCTCGCCGAAAACCCTTAACATTTTCAAGCAGAAGAAATACAGAAGGCGGACATCCGATTTTTGAAGAAATTTTTGGTGAAAACTATCTGAGTTTTTGCCGAAAACCTATGAAGGAATGCTAGCCGCTCGGTATTTTACAAAGAGATTTTCGGCGAAAACTTCTTCAGTTTTCGCCGAAAATTCCAACTCTTTCCGGCGTGCTATATAAAGAAGAAGAAGGCAAAAATTGAAGGGAATTCATTCAAAAAAAATTAGAACACAGTCGTCGATCACTTTCTTTTCCTCTCAATTGCCGATCATCCCTCTCTCTCAACCAAACACCATCCTTCCTCCCTTGTTGATCAACTTGACGATCAAAGATCTAAGTGAAGTCCTTCATAGCTTGGATTGGAGCTTGAAGAGCCAAGTAGGAAGATCCTCCATGGAAGCAAGGATGGTCTCCTCTACTCAATTTCAGGTTTCTTCCATGGTTATGCTAGGCTAAGCTTAGGTTTAGTTTAGTGGGGGATGGATCAAGCTAGGATAGGTGATTGATTGTATGGATTGAGTTTCTCTTAGCCATTTGTGTAAGATGATGATCCTAGACCTTGTGCTTTGTAGCAATTAGAGCTTGATTTGTTCTTTTGGTATTGTTTATGTCTTTCAATACATGAGAATGATTGATTGATGTTGATCTAAGGTTGTAGGATTGTAATTGGATGATTTGAGAGATTGGATTACACAATTGCAACCATTTTGAGCTTGTTTTTCCTTGTTGTCATTTTATCAAACACTTGGTGTGCATTTAGTTTTCTTTCATTTGATGGTTGAAAGACCCTTTTGATTGCTAGACTAGTGTTATATGATTGACATGAGAGTGTCTTGCATCATTTACCTTGTGTTAGATGAATGTTAGCATAGAATTCAAGTTTCAAGCATTTCATTGGTCTAGTTAAAGCACTTCATTTCCTTTGTTCACATAGCGAAAGCATGGTTCATTTGGTCTAGGAGTAGAGAGTCAATTGTGCGAGAGTTCGTTGATTCTACTCGAGTGAAATGCATGGTCATTAGTTTACACATCGTTGCTTGAGATTCAATCCAGCTTTCATGAACCTTGAGCTTGAAGAAACCCCTTGCTAGGCTAAACTCCTTTCTCTCTTGGTTGTTCCTCAATTTTACTTGTTAGTTTTGCCTTGTTTGTTTATGCTTTTGATTTGTCCTCATTCAAAACCAAACCTCAATCCAAATGTTTAGACCGTTCATGAATTTTGTGAGTATTAGCTTATGAGAGGACCTTGTGGAATACGACATTGGTAATTAAATTCTTATCAAGGAACTATCACCACCTTACTTGGGATGAATATGTAATTTCATTGTGGAGATTTAGAGTCCCAAGTGGAAGAGATTAGATGGCAAGTACCTAGCACGATACATCAAACAGTATTAAAAAACTAATAAAGGGTGGCATGAGGTTGTCTTTGTTGTTTAAGTGTGTCGACGAAGCCAATATTTGGCCTTGATTAGTATAGTTTGTTTCAAACAACTTATAAGTAACATCCCCGCCCAACCGAACAGTATGGAACTCAAGTTTGGGCGATTGAGCTATTGGAAATAGGGTTCTTAAGGTCCCATCGAAGTACGAGACATTTGTAATTGAGTCGGGTTGAAGTTATGATGAGCGTGTTGTACAGTGTGTAATACACGGTCGTGTACCCAGAATACACAGTCGTGCTCTAAATTTTGGGAAAATTCGTTGAGTTTGCTAGTGTGGGATACACGGCCATGTATTAGAGATACATGGTCGTGTATTAGAGATACACGACCGTGTATTAGAGATACATTGCCGTGTATTAGAGATACACGGCCATGTATCGTGACCTGCATATAAAAGACGCATGTATGACAAAATTATGCAACTTTTCTCTCTCTCTTTCCTTCCGAAAACCCTTTTGACGAACCAAGGTTTGCTCAACTTAAAACCTTGATTTAGGGAGCTACGAGTTTCCGATCAAGGATCCGTTTTCTCCTGTGCGGTCCTGGCGAGAAGAGAAAGAGATTTAAAATCTCAGGTTCTGAAGTTGTGGAGAGAGGCGCCGTCAGTGGGAGTAGGAAGAAGCTATATTTCTGGAGAAGGAGAGCTTGTTCGTTCGAGTTTCTAGAAGTTGGTTATAGCCTTGTCTTCTTGTCAACTGAGGTTTAGCGTATGATAGGTAGTGATGGGTGATGTGAGGAGTTGTAATCTGACCTAGATGACATTAGGGATTGCATGAAAATGGAAGAGAGTAAAATATGATAACTGTTTTGTGATTGATTATTGATCATTGCCGATTGGTGGACTGTTGATGTATGTTAATTGTTGAGATTCTATGATGTTGGGATTGGGGTAAGCGAGTAATATTGATGATTAATGGATCAGAACTAGAAGTGAGTGTTAGGAACGACTGGTTTGGGTGATCTTGTGGAAATTTCATATTCTGCTATTGTCAGTTGTGGTTGTAGGAGGATGGCCCTGCCAATGTGGGGTCGTCCTATAAATGATGAACATGGATATCCCTGTACGTGCAGGTGGGGGTGGCCAGTGAGCTAGCCGTTTACCCTTGACTTGGTTATGATATGTGGAATGGAATGGATTGAAATGTAAACGTGGAATTGGATGGTTTATGATGGAATTAATGGGGGAATTGATGATGGACTTGATGGTTGGATTGTGATGGAAATGATGAGGAAATTGAGGGATGGAATTGATAGATGAATTTGAGGGATTGATTATTGATGTGATTGAATAAAATGATAGAACCAGAAGGAGCCTGTACTGCCCCCTAGATAGCACTGAGGTGCTATGGTGTCCCGAGGGATATTGTGTGGAGTGGCCATGAATCCTTTTAACTGCGGTTGAGGATGCGTCTTTGAGAACCCCCTACTAGATTTGGGGTGCGCCTGTTATGAGCCGGCAGGGGTGTTACGAGATAACTCCTTATGGCGCCTAATGAACTCATTTAGTTAATTGAAATGAGAAATGTGGTGTATGTGTGTGTGTGTACGTATTGAGGGTGACTGCGAGATGACTTGTGGTGTGATGTTGAACTGTATGTATGATATTTCCCTGTTATATATTGTTGTGGATGTGAATCGTGAATGTTGAATCGAGAACTGCACCTGTGTAATCGCCTAGACTATTTTAGGGAATTAACACTGGTAAAGGTTGAGTCTGATTCCATTGTTAGTGTATCGTGAGAAGTTTGGAATCGCTTCTTTTGGATAGGTTCGACGCATAGTTAAGCCTAGTGGGTTCACTCAATTTCAATAGGAAATTGATCCCTCCCCTTCTTCCCCTTTCAGGTTCGTGTGGTTAGTGAGAGTGAGTTGAGGTTCAGGTGTCCCGGTCAAGTTCAGAGCAGTTACTAGTTGGAGTTATGAGGTGAAGATTGGTGATCTACTTGTGGTTGACCATTTTTTTTAATTTCAGTTGACTTTTACCGTTGGGGGATTTTGTAATCGTTTTTGAGGATTTATTTTGAATTTTGGTTTATTAGTTGTACTTGAATTTTATGATTTGGAGGTCTCCTTTCAGATTTGATTTTTAATAAGAAATTCATTCTTTTCTTTATTGTCGTTTTTGGTCTTTTCCTTTAAAGATAACTTTGAGTAATGCTCATTACCAGTTCAACCACGAGGTTACCTGGGACGCTTCGGGATGGGTGTTACAAGTCAGAGTCGGGACATTTGTTGCTGTGTTGGTGCTTCGTCTTTCTTCTAAGATGAGCAATTAACTGTAACATTCATCCCGAATCGACCCGGGTTTACCCGTGATCGAACCGGTATGAGTGTCACTCAAAGATACAACAACAAAATAAAAGGAAGAACAATCATTGAAAATCGAAATAAAACCTAAATCAAGAGTGTGACGGAAGCGCTTCCATTAAATAAACCGAGTACAAACTAAAATCCGAAATCCAAAACTCAGGCGATTACAAAATTCCCAACCAAAGGTGTAAACTAAAATATAAAAAACCAAAATGATGGTCACTCCAAGGCAGTCCACTAATCTTCACTTCACAACTCCAACCTGCCACTCCTCTGAACTCAACCGAAAGCACCTGAAGCTCAACACACTCTCGCTAATTGAAAACATAAATTAACATGATCACAACCCATCCCTCCTACTCTCATTACTAGTTCCGATCGGTTTATCATCAATGTGAATCAATCTCCCCCAATCCCAACACATCACAACAGCCAACAATCATCAACCAATTCATGAAATAACTCTCATCCATCAATCGACAAAGCAACATAACCACATAGCATTCAATTACAGGGCAATTATCATCTTTTACTCTCTTCCAATTTCATGCAAAACCTATATTCATCTAAGTCAGATTTTCAACTTCTCACACCGACCATTACTACCTATCGTACGCTAAACCCTCACCTGACAAGAAGACGAGGCTCTAACCAACTTCAAGAACCCGAACAGCCAAGCTCTACAGCACAAAAAACGAAGCTTCTTCCTTCTGCCACTGAGAACTCCTGACTTCAAAATATCCATAACCGAGATATGAGATCTCTTCCTCTCGTCGCAAGGAACGCATAGCAAGAAACGGATCACCAATCGGACCTCTGTAGCTCACGGAATAAAAGTTTGAAGCTTGGGGGTTTTTGGTTCGTCAAAGGGGTTTTCGGGAGGAAAGAGAAAGAGAGAAGTTATGAAAATCCGTGAAAAATCAGTCTTTTATAGTCAGACACAAGAAACATGGCGTGTGTTATGAAGACACACGGCCGTGTGTTGTTATCTGCCAACTTTGACGAATTTTCACCTACGTACTCGCTTATACCTTCAACCCGACTAAATTATGAACGTCTCGGACTTCAATGGGGCCTCAAGAACATTGTTTCCAATGTGTCAACCATCCAAACTCGAGTTCCAAATTGTTCGGTTGGGCGGGGATGTTACAATTCCCCACAACTTCAAAAGATTTCGAAATCACAACCCAACTAAACCTAGCAATGCAACAAAAAATTTACAGCAAGACGCGACAGCTTAAGCATCACATAACTTACCCGAAGCTCCCTCTTAACGGCTCTAGCAACACAGACCTTCCAAGAACACTTCACTCTCACTAACCTGAACTTCTACCTAACACACATGCACAACCGAACCTCTACGACACTACCAACCACAAGAGCACAACCAAACACAAGCAAACATAACTCAACACGCAAGGACTACTAAGCTAAGTCTTCCAACTAGAACCTCCCACTCTTTGAGCATTCTACTTAACTTAACCAAATTCTACCAAGGCTCTACTCTTCCAACCAACTTCCCAACCTACTACTACTTCCACTCTCAAACTACTCCGACACTCTCTTCACTACAGGAGGACACGAAAACGCTTCAGTTGACCATTTTAGAAATCGACATTGCAATTCAAAACACTTTCCTTTCAAATTCAAACCACTTTCCTTTCAAAAATTCCCACCCATTTTAAAACGGTTTGAAAAACACTAGAAATTTGGTCCTATGCCGATGCTTCATTATTTTCCCTTACGAGGTTAATTACTCCTCTAGAAGAAAAGACAAAACACCAACACATCAGCAACTGAACCAGACTCTGATACCATCTGTAACATCCATCTCGAATCGACTCGGGTTTACTCGTGGTTGAACCGGTATGAGTGTTACTCGAAGATACAGCAACAAAATAAAAGGAAGAACAATCATTGAAAATTGAAATAAAACTTAAATCAAGAGTGCGACGGAAGCGCTTCCATTAAATAAACCGAGTACAAACTAAAATCTGAAATCCAAAACTTAGGCGATTACAAAATTCCCAACCAAATGTGTCAACTGAAATATAAAAAACCAAAATGATGGTCACTCCAACGCAGTCCACTAATCTTCACTTCACAACTCCAACCTGCAACTCCTCTAAACTCAACCGAAAGCACCTGATCCTCAACACACTCTCGCTAACCAAGCGCAGTTGAAAGGGGAAGAGAGGGGATCAATTTCCTAATGAAATTGAGTGAACCCACTGGGTTTAATGCGTCGAACCTAACCTGACAGAGCGATTTCAAACTCCGCACACACATCAACAATGGAACCAGACACAGCCATTCACGTTTTAATTCCCTAAAATAGTCTAGGTGATCACATAGGTGCAGTACTCGATTCAACATCCACAATCCATAATAACAGCAATATAACAAAGTTCATCATACACATAGGTCAACATCATATCACCAAACAACATCATCATCGTTCATACAATTCGACATTACATCACACACATTCATTTCAGCATCACTTACTTACAGTTCGACATCGCATCACATCTCATCTTGCATTCACCATTAACGCACACCACAAACACACACACAGTCACAAACAACACCTTTCTTATTTCAATCACTAAGTGAGTTATTAAGCATCCTTAAGCAGTCTAGGTTATCACACAAGTACAATTCTCTATACTAACAATTCGCAGTTCATAACATCGTTCTCCATATGAACAATTCACAATTCATAACACCATCATGATCATAATTCATTCAACGTAAGTCCCACATCTCAGCACAACCACTCAATTCAGTTCACAGATCCAACCAACATAGTCTACAACACATCACAACGCATTTCACAATTGCGTCTTATACACACACACGTCATACGCAAATCACACGTCATTCATTCATTAGGCGCCATTGGAGTTTACCCATACACCACCCCTGCCGGCCGACGCACCCACTCTTCCAGGAGGGTCCAAGACGCATCTTTTCTTCCAGAAGGATCCAGGGCCCAAACTTACATCGACACAACATCAATACAACAATAGATCACGCAACTCTTCCAGGAGGCGTGTCCACACCTCACTCTTCCAGGAGATGTGACAATTTGGGGGCAGTACAGGCTCCAACCAGTTTCTAATATTTCATTCAATCACACAATTAATTAGTCATAAATATCATCTTTCAAAACCATCCATCAAGTTCCTTATTAAGCCCAACACAGACCAATCACCAAGTCCATCAACAATTCCATCATTAACTCCGGAAATTCCTACAGTTAGGACACCCATTAGTGTCCTCATATGAGGACACCTCTTTGAGCCGTAGGATTAAATCTTAGAGATCTAAAGGTCAATATTAAATGGATATGAGGGTAATTTCATTGTTTGAGATATTGCAGATTTTTAATTCTGAATTTTTTTCATGATGATAATTATTACATTAATTTCGGATTTTCAGTTTTGATGCAGATTATTTAAATGCAATTAATTTATTTAATTTTAAAAATTCCTTTTCTGCTCCATTTTATTTTTTGGAGATTACAGATTTTTAGTAAGTAATTAATTTCATTTTTTTATGATCACAATTTCTATTTTTTCTTCACTTTCCCTAATATTTATTCAGAACTATTAATCTTTATTTGGTAATCATTTTCCCTAATAATTAATTTAGCAATATCCTATGATTTCTTCCCAAACTTTACTCTCCATTTCTTTTTTTATATATAATTTTTTACAGTCGTCAATTTATCATTGTGATTTTATGGAGATTACAACGACACTTTTTATGGAAATTGTTTTGAAACAGTTCCTCTTTCATTATTTCGGAATAGTTCCTCTTTTATTGTTTCCAAACAGTTCCACTTTTATTATTTTGGAACATCATATTAATTCATTAGGGAAATCAGAACATTGTTAACTAACAAGAACAAGATAAAGATGAAGAACTTCTCCTGATTAGGAAATCAGAACACAACCCAAACCAAATTAATCTCAATAATTAGTTCCAAAACTCGAAAATGAAAACATCATATTAATCCCTAATGGAAAATCGGAACATTGTTATCTAACAACAACAAAACGAAGATGAAAACCTTGTTCCTAACTAGGAAATCGGAACACAACCCAAAAGAAGAAGAACAACATGTTCCTAATTAAAAAATTGGAACACACACAAAAGATTAATATTTCAGAATAAATACTAGAACAAGAACAAGATGAGCATGTTCCCAAATAACAAATCGGAACTAACTCACAAACTACAAATCGAAAACAAACTTGGATAGAGTTATTGTTCCAATCAATCGTAAGAAGGATGAATTAGAAAAAATGAATCTGCTTCCAATCGACAAAGCCAAAAAAAAAACTAATTTGGTTCTTCCGCCAACAACGTGGCGTTGATTGTATCAATATTCTCCACGCACCATTAGCAGTCTTTTGTCGATTAGATGCTTAGAGATCTGTTGCTGAATCCAAGCTTTAGTATTGTATTTGGTCATTATCTACACATCCTCCCATTCCAACATATGTCTTTTCCCTATTTCTTTTATAAAATAATAAACAAAAATACATTAAACAATGAGAACGAGATTCAGAAAAGACAAACCTGAAAAGAAATGGTGCATGAAAAGTCATTGTATTGCTAGGACCAGAAGACAAAATGTGAGAGGAAGCGAGGATGATTTCATTGTGGAAGCGATCGCAATCCCTAGTGGTAGACAGCGAGAGGAAGCGGCAGTTTTTTTTTTTTTTTTTTTTTTTTTTGCTAATGGTAATGTTTTAGGGTTTGTAAGGAATCCTAATATTTAGTGGCATCAACCCAAAAATAATTACAAACCCAAAATCATCAGTGATGAAGAAGCAAACCCCTTAACCCACCTCACTTCCAAGAAATAGAGGAAGATTGAGTTTGATTGGGAGCGGCGGATGGCGAGAAAAGCTGGGTTTAGCGATGAGCATTGGAAGATTAATATCATTGATTCTAGACGGAAGCATTTGGTTTCTTAGAGAAAGAGTGAGACTGAGTGAGGGGGCCTAAAGTGTGAACAGCAACTAGGCGGCGGCCGCCGATCATCGTGAACAGAGATCACCGTTGACGCATTGAAGATCAGGAGCTGAAAAGTTTAGAGCTTCCTCCCGGCCAACTGATTTTTTGTCTCTCTTTCTCTTCGGCTCTGACCGATTGAGTGGTTACCATTTTAGAGATTGGGATTTTTTCCAATCTGAGAAATTTTGGCTTGTTATTTTGACGATGCCTTCAAGGGATCTTAATCCCGGATTTTAATAATAGGAAGTTTTCTTTCTGAGTTTGTTTCGGGTTGGAACTTTGTTGTGAAATCCCAAAGATAACTATTCTAGAGATTGGGTGTTCCCAATCTGCGAAAATTAAGCTCGCTTATGGCGGTGCTAACTAAGGATATTAATCCTTGATTTATTCTAGAGGAAGCTCTCTTCCTGAGATACGTGAGATTCGAAGCTGGACGATGTTGACGATAATTCCAGAACGACTCTTCTGTTCTCCATCGCAACACGGGATATTGTTGAATTTTTAATAGTAGAAAGTGGCCTTGGTAAGTTTGATTCTTTTCAGGTCAAATCTGCTACAATTTTGTATAAGAATCATCAGAGTTAACCTCTGCGTTTCGTTGATGCCTACTCGAAATTAGTTCAAATTGAATCAATTTAAAAAATTTGGTTAGTTTAGATGCTTTGTTCTCCTCTGATCGGCTTTTGCTTCTCCGGTGTTTCGTTCAGGACAGTTTTGATTAGTAAGTGACTTTCCGCCGATCGGTTGGAATCTGCGGCGATCACTCCTTCATTTACGTCATTTATGGGATTTGGGATTACTGCATCATCAAGGGGATCGCTAATTATGGGTTGAGTTAATATTATAATGGCCGTTGATTTTAACGTTGTAACTCTCCATAGTTTCGCTGATTGCTGCTTAATTAACTTAAGCCTTTGATGGAAGTTTGGCTAATTGGAAGGAAATTGGCTGGTAACTTTATTTAATGTAATTGCAGGTTGGTTGGCTACTTTATTGCTGATTACGCTACAGCTGGTTGGGTTACGGATTGCCAAATTGGCTGCTGATGTACCATAATTAAGAACCATTATTCTGACTGGGAATTAATAAGGCAACTGGCGCATTCTATTGGATAGAATAATAAGTGGGTTTGTGTATCATTTTGTTTAAATAAGAAAATTGAAGGAATTTTGGGTGATTTCAAGGAATTAAATGTAATCTTTCATTTTGTAATGAAATCCGTGCTTGATTTCCTCTGTTTAAATAACACCATTAGTGTTGTTACGATTAAAATTTTAAATACAATTTCAAAGCCTTCATCAAACTCTATTCTTTTAAAAAATATCGTCCGAAAATAACTCAAGCTCTAACGATAAAAATGAAATCTGAAGATTCGGAAGTGAGAAAATTCAGGCTTGATCAACGTAAGACATGTTGGTTAGGTAAATAGTTGGTGGATAAACCTCTACCACCCCGTCCCCCCGAGTCCGGCTTGGCATCAAATAAAAAGCTTCCTTGACACCATCAAGGAACAATCATAGCCGCTGATTAAATTCGATTAATCCAACGGTCCAAAATGGAAGGGTATTTTAGACATTTTAAAAAATTCATCATAAGCTTAACCGCCCACAACCGCCGCCGCCGGTCGACGGCAGCTACCGCCGTCCGCCTCCCTCCGCCACCGGAGGCCACCCTTTAGCCGCCGGCAGCCACCGCCGGCAGCCACCGCCGACCGCCTCCCTCCGCCGGTCGCCCCACCCTTTCGCCGCCGGCAGCCACCGCCGTCCGCCTCCCTCCGCCGCCACCCTTCCGCCGCCGGCAGCCACTGCCGACCGCCTCCCACCGCCGCTGGTCGCCACCACCCTTTCGCCGCCGGCAGCCACTGCTGTCCACCTCCCTTCGCCGCCGGCAACAACTGCCGGCCGCCTCCCTCTGCCACCGGAGGCCTCCGCCGGACGCCTCCCTTCGCCGCCGGTCGCCTCCGTTTCGTCGCCGTCGCCGGCGGCGGCACCAGCACAACAATTATTTCTAAAAAATGTTAGTGAGGGGATTTGAACTTTTGATCTCCTTATTGTAGGTCTAAACCTTTACCACTGTGCCACTAAGTATTATTAAGATATGCATAACAATAAAATTCTTTTAATAAGTAGCATACATATTGTTTGTATATAATATGTGCGTATGAAATATGTGTACACTAATATAAAAAAAAAGGTGTGCATGTGTATGAATAGGTGTACACATATTGTTTTATAAGTAGTTTGCACATGATTTATATAAATATATGCGCACGAGTACAAAATATGTGTACATTAGTGTAAAAAATAAGTATATGTCCACGTTTATTTAATGTACTCAATTTCGATGAGTATGTGCACGTATATAAATATGTGTACACGTGTACAAAAATGTAAGTACATAAATGTGTGCTTGTATAGAACGTGTACACATGTATAAAACGTGTACACATATATAACACGTGTACGAAGCGTCATCTAAAATGTGTGTACATAAAAAATTTAAGATATTGTATACACATATGTGCACGTGTACAAAGAGTGCATCCACGTGTACAAAAGAGTATGTGCACGTGTACACATTGTGTACATGTGTACAAAAATATAAGTACATAAATGTGTACACATATATAAAACGTGTACACAGTTTATGTACAAAAATGTGCACGTACACATGTACAAAAATGTGTACACATATTAAAAGCGAGTACGAATCGTCACCGGAAAAAAATTTCCAGAAAAATAGGCCCAACGACAGTGATCCGGTGGCCGAAAAAATTTTCGAAATCGGAGCTCCGATCGTCTGGAAATTCATCGGAGAAGTCGCCGGAGCTCCGGGTCTGCGCCGGAGCTCTGGTCGCCGGAGCTCTGGTTTGGTAATCGGCTGTTTTAACTTAATTAAAAAAAACTAAAAAAAATTAAATTAAATTAAATGGTGAAATGACCCTTTTACCCTTTTAATTTAAACCATTAGATCTGAAAAAATAAATCAATGGCTGAGATCCTTCCTTGATAGTGTCAAGTAAGGGAGTTTTATTTGACAGCAAGCCGGACTCCATCCCCCCTCCCCCCTCCCCTTCCCCGTTGTTTTTCCTTTTCGTTTTTTAGCTCCTAGGTTGGCTCACGGTCTACGATATCTCTTCGGAGATATCCTAAAAAAAAAAGGAATCCTAATATTTTTTACTATATATTAGTTGTAAATTACTATCTTGTCCATTTTAATCTAGTCCATTAGATCTAATTTCTAATCTAACGGTTCCTAATAGTGTTATATGAGGACACTAATAGGTGTCCTAATGGTAGTAGATTCATTAGGCTAACTTCAGCCCTTTGGGCAAAATAGCAATGTGCAAACCCCTATTTGCACATTTAGCCATCTCGAAAACAGCAATTGCTCCAACCCTAAATATGGCCATTAATGTAATTTTCTGTGTTGGTTTTGATAAATCTAACTTATGAATACCAAATTTATTTATTTTTTGTTTAAATTTTTTATGGTTGTTCATGATTATTCGATACGAACAAACCGATAAAATTTGAGTCATTTTCGAGTTAAATTTTTGTAGCTCATTTTTTTGTGTTTCATTTCAATTATGTTATTGATTATTGATAGATCAAATCTTCTTTGAATTTTCTCACCACCTCTATGTGTCATTTCAATTATGTTATTGATTATTGATCCAAATTTCACCTAAGCAAATAATTCACACAATTCCCTTATACGGTTTAGCAAACTCACCATGTATTCACCAAATTCATCAACAGACTCTTCATCATCATATGAGCAAGAGTATATAGACCTTCAAATGTTTGATGTACAACGTCGACTACATCTCAGACAATTGGAGGTTGCAGGTTCATCACGTCGCCGTCAAACTATTGATCGTCGCCACACTAGACGTGATAGGCAAGGTGCCCATCGACGATTGTTGGATAGCTATAAAGATAACTTTACATTTCAAAGAGAAACACATGACCCAAACTTCACATTTAAAAGGGGACTTACGACATCATCGTCGAATTGGCCACTTGATCGCTGCTCGTTGGCCTTTCTCAATGCCCATTTCCATGAGCTGCAAGCTTTCCCTATAGCCTGAAATCGGGACACCATAGAGCCTTGAGTGCGTTCGGTAGGATGACCGAATTCCTTGTACGTCGTCTTGATCCTACCCCAGAAAGTATTACCGTCTTGCTCAACCCCTATGTCTCCATCGCAAGAAATTTTGCAATAAGCACGACATAAGGATCGGTCTTCATCAACGGACCAATTAACTCCTCTTTTGCTCATGACGGATGTGGAAGAGATGTGTAAAATAGAGAGTGTGTACAGATTAATTGAAATTTTAATATGAGTAGTGTTGTGTGAATTGTGAGGAGAACCAATGAATTTATAGCAAATTTACTAGCCGTTTTATGACCGTTTATAGCCGTTATTTCGATTCTTGTGCATTTGAATTTGTATTAGCATTGTACTAGCCGTTATTTTGATTCTTGTGCATTTATGGCCATTACGATTTTTTAAAATATTTACGTCTATCAGGTAATCGTCAAATAATCGTTAAGTGGATCGAAACTCACTTAAAATCCTATAGAAGAACAATTAAAGATAGACAAATAATTATGATCATGTGCATTTTCCATTTGTTTTATTCATTTAGTGGTGGGGTCATTTATTTATTTATTCATTTAGTGGTAGGGTCCACTTTTGCATATGCATATGGCCAATGTGCATATTCTTTGTTATTTAGCCATTTACCCACCCAAATTTTAGCAAGTTGCTATTTTGCCCATTGGGTTGGAGGATGGTTTTAGGTACTAAATTGTCATTTTGCAATTTTGCCCCAAGGGCTGAAGACAGCCTTACTCCAATTCCAAACCACATTCACATATTACAATCAAATCAACTACACATATCAATAAAGCAATTCCAATCAATCAAACCAAGTCCCAAATCCTTTACCCAAGTCCACGTACCAATTCCATTACCCATTACAGTTACCAATTCTATAATCCAATTACATTAGCCAATTCCATGTACCGATTCCATTACCAATTCCACTAGCCAATTCCATGTACCAATTCCCCTACCCAAAACTATGACATAATTCTACATCACTAATCATATTAACAACCCACATCTCACCCAAACAATACAGAACATCAAGTCATCCAACCATACATAACATTATTTCATCCAATAACACATATCATCGTTTTATCCAATATCACATCCACTATCACAATCCATTTCAATTAACATCTCGCAGATCACAAACAGTTTAAGGGTAAACGGCTAGCTCACCAGCTACCCCCACCTGCAAGTACAGGGATAGCAATATCGTGAGTCTTAGGGATACCCTCCTATTCATCCTTCAAAGGACGACCCCACATTGGCAGGGTCATCCTCCTTTAACCATCACTGATAGCATTTACTAATCACAACAAGGATAACTGCTAGCTTGTCGGCCACCCCACCTGCAAGTACATGGATAGCCATGTCGCAAGTCTAGGGTTACCCTCCTGTTCGTCATTAATAGGGCGACCCCACATTGACAGGATCACCCTCCTGCACCCATAAACTGATACAACAAGTATACATATGCATAAATTAACATGATCCAACCCATCCCTCCTACTCTCATTACTAGTTTCGATCGGTTTATCATCAATGTTAATCAATCTCCCCCAATCCCAACATATCACAACAGCCAACAATCATCAACCAATTCATCAAATAACACTCATCCATCAATCGACAAAGCAACATAACCACATAGTATTCAATTACAGGGCAGTTATCCTCTTTTACTCTCTTCCAATTTCATGCAAAACCTATATTCATCTAAGTCAGAGTTTCAACTATTGGTACCGTAAACTGCAAATTAACAACAAGCAAGCATGCAAACAGAAGGACAATCCGAGCGATCGACTTCACTATCTGTCCTTAAGAATTGTTATTTCCCTCTACGTCACTCAAGGTTAGCGGAATCAATTCTCCCAGGATAAAATGGATACTGCGTAGTGGTGATGCAAACGCAGGTGACCGGCGAACACAACGAACGACACAATCACACGACTCGATTTCTTTGAAAAGAATGAATGCATAATCACACATTGTATGTTCACACAAATATATCAAATCTACCGATGGACGATTATACTCGATGTATGTTCACTACCGATGGACGAGTATACTCGATATATTTGAACCGTAGACTTTTTGTGTATACTAAGACAACGTAAGTCACACAGCTAACCCTTAACCGTTCATTGGTTCTCACTGTTGTGTTCATTTTACCCTGAACACCGCTTGGTTTCATGAGTGCGTAGAGAACTTGGCCTATGCTAGCTCTCCTTGAAGCGGCTCTACTTCACACTCACATAGGTGATTTCTAAACGTGTATTCGTAAATACATCATTTGACCAACTTGAGGTCAAACTCAGAAACCATTAAAAGCCTTGTGTTTATAGGCTTACCCTTATTGTTAAACATTGTCTCATCATGAGAATGGGTTTGAGAAATTTTGACAATGTCGAACCATAAAACACAACTTTGTTTTCTCCTTGAACCTAGATCTTGGGATCTCCAGTCAACTAGGTAGAGTTTCTGTCATGTTGATTATGTCCTTGGCCATAATCCCATTCCCCTCGATGATTTCTCAACTACATCTCTAGTTAGGCCTTTTGTAAGTGGATCCGACAAGTTATCCTTTGATTTCACATAATCAATTGAGATAACACCACTAGAGATTAGTTGTCTAACCGTGTTATGTCGTCGGTGAATGTGACGGATTTACCATTGTACATAACACTTTCTGCCCTTCCAATCACCGCTTGACTATCACAATGTATACTTATTGGTGATAACGGCTTGGGCCAAAATGGAATATCTTCCTAAAAATTCCGAAGCCATTCAGCTTCCTCACCAGCTTTGTCCAATGCAATGAATTCAAATTAACGGGCTATGCAGGTTTGCTTAGAGGATTTCCAAGATACTGCTCCCCCACCAACCATAAAACACATATCCACTTGTGGACTTGCTTTCGGTTGAACCGGTGATTCAGTTTGCATCACAATATCCTTCAAGCACAGCCGGATACTTAGTGTAATGCAAAGCAAAGTTTTGGGTGTGCTTCAAGTACCCCAAAACACGTCTCATTGCCATCCAATGAGTTGCATTCGGTTTGCTCGTGTAGCGACTCAACTTACTTATTGCCAATGCAATATCTGGTCTAGTACAATTCATGATGTACATCAGACAGCCTAACACTTGAGCATAATCCGTTTGCACTTCACTTGCACCTTTGTTCTTAGCAAGAGCAAGGTTCACGTCTATCGGCTTCTTCACTGTCTTGAAATCCAAATACTTGAACTTATCAAGCACCTTGTCAATATAGTGAGACTGAGATAGAGCTAGACCTTGAGGAGTCTTATAGATTTTAATTCCTACAATAAAATCAGCCACCCCCAAGTCTGTCATATCAAATGCCTTTGAAAGCATACGTTTTGTAGACTTAATGTCAACAATGTCTTTACTCATTATCAACATGTCATCTACATACAAACAAACAATGACTTCATGATTAGGAGTATCCTTAATGTAAACACATTTATCACACTCATTAATCTTGAATCCATTTGACAACATTATTGCGTCAAATTTCGCGTGCCATTGCTTAGGAGCTTGTTTAAGTCCATACAAAGACTTGACCAAGCGACACACCTTGTGTTCTTGTCCTGGAACGACAAACCTTTCGGGTTGTTCCATGTATATCTCTTCCTCCAGGTCACCGTTAAGAAAGGCTGTTTTTACATCCATTTGATGGATTTGAAGACCATACACAGTAGCCAAAGCAATTAACAGTCGAATCGATGTAATTCTTGTGACTGGTGAATAAGTGTCAAAAAAATCAAGACCTTCTTTTTATCTAAAACCTTTGACCACTAGTCTCGCTTTATACTTGTCAATAGTACCATCATCTTTCAATTTTCGTTTGAATATCCATTTATAACCAAGGGGTTTGATACCTGGAGGAAGATCTACCAACTCCCACGTATGGTTATGCAAAATGGACTCAATTTCACTATTGACCGCCTCTTTCCAATAATGAGATTCAGAAGAGCTCATCGCGTCCTTATATGTTTGAGGCTCATTTTCTAGCAAGAATGTCAAAAAATCAGGACCAAAAGATGTAGGGACCCTTTGACGTTTACTCCGTCGTGGATCATCTACATGAGGTACAACGTCCATTGTTGTGTCCTCCGCCTCGGGTACACATCCATAGTCGTATCTTGAGGTCTCTTGGAGCTCTCACCAACACTTTCGCTTACAGTCTTGTAAGGAAAGATGTTCTCAAAGAACTCTGCATTATCTGATTCTAATATCATATTAGAATTGATGTCGGGAACATCCGACTTGTGGACCATAAACCGATATGTTTTACTCGTATTAGCATACCCAATAAAGACACAATCAATAGTTTTCGGTCCTATCCTAACCTATTTCGGTTTAGGAACTTGCACTTTAGCTAGACACCCCCACACATTGAAATATTTCAAGCTAGGTTTACGCCCTTTCCATTTCTCGTATGGAATGGTTTGTGTCGTGCTATAAGGCACCCTATTGAGTATCTGGGTGGCTATCAAAATAGCCTCCCCCCACAAATTCTGTGAAAGACTAGAATTAATGAGCTACGCACGCATCATTTCTTTTAATGTGTGATTTTTTCTTTCGGCAACTCCATTTTGTTGTGGAGTATAAGGAGCCGTCATCTGGTGAATTATGCCTCTCTCTTGACACAATTATCGAAATGGGAATTCATATTCACCACCTCGATCACTTCGGATCATTTGGATCTTTTTGTTAAGTTGATTCTCAACTTCCGTTTCATACTGTATAAAAACATCAATCATCTCATCTTTGCTGTTAAGCAAGTACACATAACAATATCGAGTATTATCATCGATAAAAGTTATGAAATACTTTATCCCACCGCGAGAAGGTGTAGATTGCATGTCACAAATGAGTAAAGACATTTTTTATATTAAGTCTACTAAAGTTATCCAAGTGGATTGTAGAAGATCAAATGATAACAACAGGAGAGATAAATCATCAAAAATGACACATCACACATATATGACAGATGCAATACATGTGACGTGATGTTCCACAGTACGCATGTGACGAGATTTCCATAATTTATTCAAACTAAACAGCTTAGAAAACTTCCAAGTACTTCCAGTACTTCATCTCCCCTTACCAACCATAAACACATATCCACACGTGGAATTGTGTGATGATTGAACTACGGGTTTAGGAAACTCGCCACATTGTTAGCCAAATACACACCAAGTGTACTTGCCTTGGCTTTACTTATTGTCCTTATCTAGGAACACTACAAAAAATGAGAGTTTAGCGTCGGTCGAAACCACGCTTTAGCGTCGGTCATTGACCGGCGCTAAATTATTTAGCGTCGCTTACAACAAGCGACGCTAAAAGTAGCGACGCTAAATTTTAGCGTCGGTTCTTCCACGACCGACGCTAATATTAAACCACGACCGACGCTAATATTGAGCTAACCGAAATGAATCGCTGACCAACCCAATTTTTTTTTAATATTCATTTTATATTTTCCTTTTCAGATTTGGTCACTCCATTTTCCAGTTATGCATCTTGGTCACTTAAATTATTAGGTCATCCTTTTGGTCACTTAAATTTATTATGTCATATTTTTTTGGTGCTTTTAGATTTATTAGGTCTTTTTTTTGGTACTGGCGGCGGCAACGGTGGCAGCGACGGCAGCGGCGACGGTGATGGCGACGATGGCAGCGACGGCGGTGGCGATGGCAGCGACGACGGAGAAGAGGAGAAGAAGAGGAAGAAGGTGGATCTGGAGATCTAGAAAAGGAAGTAGAGGAAGTGGAAGAAGAAAGAGGAAGAAGAGGAAGGCTGGTCAGAAAAAGGGAAGAGGAAGAAGAAGGCTGGGGGAGGAAGAAGAAAGAGGAAGAAGAAAGAGGAAGAAGAAGAATGAAGGTCAGAAAAATGGAAGAGGAAGAAGAAGGCTGGAGGAGGAAGAAGGAAGAAAATGGAAGAGGAAGAAGAAGGTTGGAGGAGGAAGAAGGAAGAAAATGGAGGAGGAAGAAGGAAGAAAATGGAAGAGGAAGAAGAAGGTTGGAGGTGGAAGAAGAAGGCTGAGAGAGATGAGATTAGGGTTAGGGTGGCGGTTGAGAGGTTTAAATATATACATGTTTTAGCGTCGGTCGGTAACCGATGCTAAAACATGTCGGCAACCGACGCTAAAGCTGGTTGGCTTTGTTTCCGACCGAAAACCAAATTTAGCGTCGGTTCCTAACTGACCGACGCTAAATACTTCCCCTCCGAGCGACGCTAAAGGCCTTTTTTTGTAGTGGAACAATAAGATTTTCAAGTATGCCCCCGTATTTCGACTATTGCCATCGTCATTATGCCTTAAAGAGTGACTTTACGATATGGGAAACATGAGTCTATATACGTTATCCACCAGTATATGACCTATCGGTGCTCCCAACAAAGAAGAAGGGACAAACATCATCTGTTCATGAGAGACTACATGCTCGTTTCCCAATCATATTGTTTCTTAAGCAAAGTACCATTACGTAGGGGTTAACACAATCACTAATCAACAAAGTGATTTTACTTAGCTTTTATGAAATTATACAAGTGAATACAAAAACCTACAAAATTTCATAAAACTAAAGTACATATATTTTTTTATATATACACACATATCAACTCCTAAAAGGAGGATATATATCAAACATTGTAATCCTCATTATCATCCCCCGGTACATTAACATCTGAACCATTTATGAAACTCATCTGGATCCATGAAGTACCAATCGTCTTTATCCAACCATGCATAAGATGGAGAATCTCCACCAAGATCCGACACAGACCACTCGCCAGGAGCTTGGAAGTTCTCCATAAAGGGCGACCACTCCCAATGCATAGGAGCATCTTCGTTGGGAAGTTCGATTGGTGTGGGTGGGTCGAGATCAATGACATCCACATCAGATTCAATGTTGATAACCTCGATGACCTCGTCGTCGTCATCCATGTCAATGTATATGATCTCTTCATCAGATGATATGTCGATGATTTCCCGAGCGTCATCATGGTCACTATTCCACATATGTGGAACCACATGGTCACCGTCTGTTGACATCTTCCAATCACTAGTCATAACAGACAAACAAAGATTTATTAGAAACTAAATCGAGATGTGTTAACTTTTCCAATGAAAGTACATGATCAGTCATCCAGAGACTCAAGGTGTGATTTATACACCAAACCACATGACCAATACATCGAACCAATGTTTATAAACACTATTTCGATCTGATTTAACCGTATTAAACCAACAACTATTAGTACTGTGTACTAATACTAGAAAATCACGCAGGTTTTAACAACAACCAACTATTAGTAACAAATACCAATAGGTTCGAGTAGACAACTACAAAAGCTGTAATCTCGACGGAGTAGAAAATCCAAAGATTTTAGTCTCCACTGGTACAAAGACTCTAATCTCAGTGAGTAGAGAGTCACGAAGACTCTAATCTCGGTGAGTAGAGCGTACGAAGACTCTAATCTCGGGTAGGAGTAGAAATCTGAGATTTAGTCTCCAACAAATATGTATCACAATATTAAGTAATACGCAGAAACTTTATAAATAGTAAGAAAGTTAATCCGCGTAAAGAGGAAACGTAAAACGATCCCGAAGGACCAAACAACCTGTAAATCTAAAAACTACTGACTAAAAAAAAAAGATAAACGTCAGTAGCAAAGAACAAAGAAAAAAAATACAGATCAATCAAACCTTACACGCCAATCAACAAAATTTAGAAGAAGCAGTACAATACAAATTAAAACGCCAATTGCCAATTCTCCTGTTCATGCAAACTGTTCATGGAAACTTCCAACATGCATTAAAACATGCAAGCATGCAACGTAATAAATCAGGCTACAATCACAGAAGCAAAAAGCATGAACGGACGGGACAAAAGAATTGCAAAATAGGCACTGCACATGCAATCACCAAAGGAAATGGCAAATGGAAACAATTGCAAAACAAGCACTGCACTCTGAACCACGCGTAATAAAACACAAGCAGAACAGAACAGTGCAAGAACAGAAACAGTAAACGATAGAAAATTAACAATTCTTAAGATTATTGGTACCGTAAACTGCAAAATAACAACAAGCAAGCATGCAAACAGAAGGACAATCCGAGTCGATCGACTTCACGATCTGTCCTTAAGAATTGTTATTTCCCTCTACGTCACTCAAGGTTAGCGGAATCAATTCTCCCAGGATAAAACGGATACTGCGTAGTGGTGATGCAAACGCAGGTGACCGGCGAACACAACGAACGACACAATCACACGACTCGATTTCTTTGAAAAGAATGAATGCATAAAGTCTTTTTCGTGCAGAGAATAAGTTTAGAGAGGGGAAAAATCTGTAGGAGAAAGTGCAGGGACTGATTTGCTATTTATAGTAAATGAAGGGGTGCCTTCTAAAAGACACAACTCTTCAGGAGGCAGTTGGGCAGATGACCGGTTTTGAACCGAACAGACATGTCGGTTCGCCTCTGAACCGGTTTAAAACCCAATTCTGGTTTGGATTTAAACCGTAGATACTGGATGACTTCTCGGTCAAACCGAATCGGCCGGGCAGCAAAAGAATTGAATCAAATCAAATCTTTTGACCGAAACCGAATCCGAGGCCGAGGCGAGGCGAGGCGACGACGATGGCGCGAGGGCCCATCACCACCTCAAGCCTTTTACCAACCTTAGTGGACTTGATTTCTTATATCTAGCTCCACTTTCCCATCAATTAGCAATGTGGTATTCAACACCACTTAGCTCATTCCTTCATTCACATATCAAATCCCCAACATCAACTTCTCACACCGACCATTATTATCTATCGTACGCTAAACCTTCACCTGACAAGAAGACGAGGCTCTAAACAACTTCAAGAACCCGAACAGCCAAGCTCTACAGCACAAAAAATGAAGCTTCTTCCTTCTTCCACTGACAACGCCTGACTCCAAAATATCCAGAACCGAGATATGAGATATCTTCCTCTCGTCGCAAGGAACACATAGCAAGAAATGGATCACCAATCGGACCTCTGTAGCTCCCGAAATCAAGGTTTGAAGGTTGGGGGTTTTTGGTTCGTCAAAGGGGTTTTCGGGATGAAAGAGAAAGAGAGAAGTTATGGAAATCCGTGAAAAATCAGTCTTTTATAGTCAGACACAAGACATACGGCGTGTGTCTCATAACATACAACGTGTGTTATGAAGACACACGGCGTGTGTTGTAAGACACACGGCCGTGTGTTGTTATCTACCAACTTTGACGAATTTTCACCTACGTACTCGCTTGTAACTTCAACCCGACTAAATTATGAACGTCCCGGACTTCGATGGGGCCTCAAGAACATTGTTTCCAATGTCTCAATCATCCAAACTCGAGTTCCAAATCGTTCGGTTGGGTGGGGATGTTACAAGTGTCCACAACTTCAAATGATTTCGTCCCCGAAATTACAAACCAACTAAACCTAGCAATGCAACATCAAATTTGCAGCAAGACGCAGCAGCTTAAGCATTACATAACTTACCTGAAGCTCCCTCTTAACGGTTCTAGCAACACAGACCTTCCAAGAACACTTCTATCTCACTAACCTGAACTTCTACCTTACACACACGCACAACCGAACCTCTACGACACTACCAACCACAAGAGCACAACCAAATACAAGCAAACATAACTCAACACGCAAGGACTACTAAGCTAAGTCCTCCAACTAGAACCTCCCACTCTTTGAGCATTCTACTTAACTTAACCAAATTCTACCAAGGCTCTACTCTTCCAACCAACTTCCCACCCTACTACTACTTCCACTCTCAAACTACTCCGACACTCTCTTCATTACAGGAGGACATGAAAACGTTTCAGTTGACCATTTTAGAAATCGACATTGCAATTCAAAACACTTTTCTTTCAAATTCAAAACACTTTCCTTTCAAAACTTCCCACCCATTTCAAAACGGTTTGAAAAACCCTGGAAAGTTGGTCATATGCCGATGCTTCATTCTTTTCATTTACGAGGTTAATTACTCCTCTAAAGGAAAAGACAAAACACCAACACAGTAGCAACTGAACCAGGCTCTGATACCATCTGTAACATCCGTCCCGAATCGATCCAAGTTTACCCGTGGTTGAACAGGTATGAGTGTTACTCGAAGATACAACAACAAAATAAAAGGAAGAACAATCATTGAAAATCGAAATAAAACTTAAATTAGGAGTGCGACAGAAGCGCTTCCATTAAATACACCGAGTACATACTAAAATCCAAAATCCAAAACTCAGGCGATTACAAAATTCCCAACCAAAGGTGTCAACTGAAATATAATAAAAACAAAATGATGGTCAGTCCCATGCAGTCCACTAATCTTCACTTCACAACTCCAACCTGAAACTCCTCTGAACTCAACTGAAAACACCTGAAACTCAACACACTCTCACTAACCAAGCGCAACTGAAAGGGGAAGAGGGGGATAAATTTCCTAATGAAATTGTGTGAACCCACTGGGTTTAACTATGCACCGAACCTAACCTGACAGAGCGATTCCAAACTCCGCACACACATCAACAATGGAACCTGACACAACCATTCACGTTTTAATTCTCTAAAACAGTCTAGGTGATCACATAGGTGCAGTACTCGATTCAACATCCACAATCCATAATAACAACAATATAACAAAGCTCATCATACACATAGTTCAACATCATATCACCAAACATCATCATCATCATCATCGTTCATACAATTCAACATTACATCACACACATTCATTTCAGCATCACTTACATACAGTTCGACATTGCATCACATATCATCTTGCATTCACCATCAACGCACACACATACACACACACAATCACAAATAACACCTTCTTATTTCAATCACTAAGTGAGTTATTAATCATCCTTAAGCAGTCTAGGTTATCACACAAGTACAATTCACAGTTCATAACATCGTTCTCCATACTAACAATTCACAATTCATAACACCATCATGATCATAATTCATTCAATGTCAGTCCCACATCTCAGCACAACCACTCAATTAAGTTCACAGATCCAACCAACATAGTCTACAACACATCACAACGCATTTCAGAATCACGTCTTATACACACACACACGTCACAAGGAACCTCACAAGCACGTCCAATACACATGTCATACACAAATCACACGTTATTCATTTCTCTATGTGAGTTCATTAGGCGCCATTGGAGTTTACCCATACACCACCCCTGCCGACTAGACGCACCCACTCTTCCAGGAGGGTCCAAGACGCATCTTTTCTTCCAGAAGGATCCAAGGCCCACACTTACATCGACACAACATCAATACAACATTAGATCACACAACTCTTCCAGGAGGCGTGACCGCACCTCACTCTTCCAGGAGAGGTGACAATTTGGGGGCAGTACAGGCTCTAACCAGTTTCTAATATTTCATTCAATCACACAATTAATTCGTCATAAAATATCATCTTTCAAAACCATCCATCAAGTTCCTTATCAAACCCAACACAGACCAATCACCATGTCCATCAACAATTCCATCATTAACTCCATCATTACTCCAATTCCAAAGAACATTCACATATCACAATCCAATCAACTACACATATCATTAACTCCATCATTACTCCAATTCCAAACAACATTCACATATCACAAACCAAGTCCCAAATCCTATACCCAAGTCCATGTACCAATTCCATTACCCATTATCGTTACCAATTCTATAATCCAATTCCATGTACTGATGCCATTACCAATTCCACTAGCCAATTCCATGTACCAATTCCCCTACCCAAAACTATGACATTTTCTACATCAATAATCATATTAACAACCCACATCTCACATAGCACCACTACCACCAAAACAATACAGAACATCAAGTCATCCAACCATACATAACATTATTTCATCCAATAACACATATCGTCGTTTTATCCAATATCGCATCCACAATCACAATCCATTTCAATTAACATCTCACAGATCACAAAAAGTTTAAGGGTAAACTATTAGCTCACTGGCTACCCCCACCTACAAGTACAAGGATAGCCATGTTGTGAGTCTTAGGGATACCCTCATGTTCATCCTTCATAGGACGTCCCTACATTGGTAGGACCATCCTCCTGTAACCATCACTGACAGCATTTACTAATCACAACAAGGATAACTGCTAGCTTGCCGGCCACCCCCACCTGCAAGTGCAGGGATAGCCATGTCGCAAGTCTAGGGTTACCCTCCTGTTCGTCATTAATAGGGAGACCACACATTGGCAGGACCACCCTCCTGCACCCACAAACTGATACAACATGTATACATATGCATAAATTAACATGATTACAACACATCCCTCCTACTCTCATTACTAGTTCCGATCGGCAATGTAAATCAATCTCCCCCAATCCCAACACATCACAACTGCCAACGATCATCAACCAATTCATCAAATAACACTCATCCATCAATCGACAAAGCAACATAACCACATAGTATTCAATTACAGGACAATTATCCTCTTTTACTCTCTTCCAATTTCATGCAAAACCTATATTCATCTAAGTCAGAGTTTCAACTCCTCACACCAACCATTACTACCTATTGTACGCTAAACCCTCATTTGACAAGAAGACGAGGCTCTAAACAACTTTAAGAACGTGAACAGCCAAGCTCTACAGCACAAAAAATGAAGCTTCTTCCTTCTGCCACTGACAACGCCTTACTCCAAAATATCCAGAACCGAGCTATGTGATCTCTTCCTCTCGTCGCAAGGAACACATAGCAAGAAATGGATAGCCAATCGGACCTATGTAGCTCCCGGAATCAAGGTTTGAAGCTTGGGAGTTTTTGGTTCGTCAAAGGGGTTTTCAGGAGGAAAGAGAAAGAGGGAAGTTATAGAGGAAAGAGAAAGAGGGAATTTCGTCAAAGGGGTTCGTAAAAAAATCAACCTTTTTGTAATCATACACAAGACACACGACGTGTGTATCATAATACATGGCGTGTGTTATGAAGACACACGGCGTGTGTTGTAAGACACACGATCGTGTGTTGTTGTCTGCCAACTTTGACGAATTTTCACCTACGTACTCGCTTGTAACTTCAACCTGACTCAATTATAAACATCCCGGACTTCGATGGGGCCTCAAGTACAGTGTTTCTAATGTCTCAATCATCCAAACCTGAGTTCTGAATCGTTCGGTTGGGTGGGGATGTTACATTAACCTCGTAAGGAAAAAGAACAAAGCTTGAACACAGGACAAACTTTCCAGGGATTTTCAAACCGTTTTGAAATGGGTGGGAAGTTTTTAATGGAAAAGTATTTAGAATTGCAAAGTCAATTTCGGAAATAGTTAATTGGAAGGTTTTCGTGTCCTCCTGTAGTGAAGCAAGTCAATCGATGGAGAACCACCCTACTAGTAACTCTAGGCATGGAGTAGCCGCCCGTCGGTCCCAACCGTCTGATCTGAAGGGCTGGAAGTTTAGTGAGTTTAGTGGAGAGGTTGCTGATCCTGCTATTTCTGAGCAGTGGATCAAAGTGTGCAGCTTTAAATTTTTGAGATCTGGGTTTGAGGGTGAGGTGAAGCTGCAAGCCATGACTTTCTATCTTAAGGGTCATGCGCTAGACTGGTGGGAGTCGCTGCCTCGTAGCCAAGTGTACCCGTCTGACATGGAGTTCGAGGAGTTCCTTGAGGAATTTTGTAACCAGTTCTGTCCGGACATTTGGCACGAGGCAAAGGCTAAAGAGTTCATGAAGCTGGTACAGGGCGATAAGTTAGTGCTGAAATACTACATGGAGTTCACCAACCTCTCCAAGTGGTTTGACGAACGGGCTAATCGGGAGAAGAAACTGATTCGCCAGTTCAAGAGAGGTTTGAGGTGGGAGATTCAGGAGGGTGTCGCGTCTAGTGACATGAGGAGCTTAGTGTAAGTCAAGGTGGCTGCCTTACAGAGAGAGTTGTTAGAGCGAGGGAAGAAGGAGGATAGGAAAAGGAAGGCAACTGCCCCGCCCTCTCAGTCTGCTGCGCACAACCATCTAGGTAAGCGTGCCCAACCGTCTCACACTAGCTTCTAGAGTGCCCAGTCAGCTCCATAGTGGGGAGCTGTAACTTGTTACACTTGTGGCCAACCCAGCCATAAGAGCAACATGTGTGGGTCGAGGAGTGTTGGGATGACTCGGTCGGGTGGAGCATCGTCAGGACCGCCAATCTGTAGCACTTGTGGGAAGCCTCATTTCAGGGAGTGTCGTATGCTGAGGCAGGACTCGGTGATATGTTTTCTGTGCGGTCAAAGGGGTCACAAGAGTGGAGAGTGCCCAACTAGGAGAGCTGCACCAACTCAATCTGTGGGTTTGTGATGACACTCGATTTGACGTGATTATCAGCCTCATTTAAGCGACATTTCCTTGCTTAAGACATGGTTTTTAGGGTAGAATAGCGAATATTCAATCAATTGCCCTATCTCGTGCCATTTGTGTTACTTTGGCCCGTTTTGGGTCTATTTGATGGTTTTCTAGTGTTTTTATGTTAGCACAGGTTTTTGCCGTCAAATAAAGTAGCCAAGGACGTGTCTAAGGCGTTGGAACCTCAAGGAATTGCACCGAAATCGATCCAAGGAGTCAATCGAGTCGAACCAAAGTCTGCCCCGGTTTACACTAAAGTTTTCGCCGAAAATACCTTAGTGTTTTCGGCGAAAATCCCAGCACAAATCGACTGATGCTTAACAAAGGAAGTTTTCGGCGAAAACCCTAAGTTTTCGCCGAGAACAATTGATCCGAAAATCACAGGAGAAAAGCAGCCGGTGAACCATCCATTTACACTAAGATTTTCGGCAAAAATCCTTCAATATTTTCGGCGAAAATATCAGGCTAAATCTGGCGGTTTAGGGTTAAGTACAAGAGTGGAGAGTGCCCAACTAGGAGAGCTGCACCAACTCAATCTGTGGGTTTGTGATGACACTCGATTTGACGTGATTATCAGCCTCATTTAAGCGAAATTTCCTTGCTTAAGACATGGTTTTTAGGTAGAATAGTGAATATTCAATCAATTGCCCTATCTCGTGCCATTTGTGTTACTTTGGCCCGTTTCGGGTCTATTTGATGGTTTTCTAGTGTTTTTATGTTAGCACAGGTTTTTGCCGTCAAATAAAGTAGCCAAGGACGTGTCTAAGGCGTTGGAACCTCAAGGAATTGAACCGAAATCGATCCAAGGAGTCAATCGAGTCGAACCAAAGTCTGCCCCGGTTTACACTAAAGTTTTCGCCGAAAATACCTTAGTGTTTTCGGCGAAAATCCCAGCACAAATCGACTGATGCTTAACAAAGGAAGTTTTCGGCGAAAACCCTAAGTTTTCGCCGAAAACAATTGATCCAAAAATCACAGGAGAAAAGCAGCCTGTGAACCATCCATTTACACTAAGATTTTTGGCAAAAATCCTTCAATATTTTCGGCGAAAATATCAGGCTAAATCCGGCGGTTTAGGGTTAAGTATAAATACTTAACCGGCGGCCCAAATTGAGGACGAACACACATCATAATTACCAACTAATACCGAACTTCAGAATTCTCTCAAGTTCTGGAGCAGAGAGTTTAGATTCGAAGAGCCGGAAAGAGATCGTGACGCCATCCCTTCCATCTCGAAGACTCGGAGCTAGGATTGCAGTTTACCGAAGATTGAAGTCTGCCAAAGTCGTCTTAATTAGGTTTTTCAGATTCTTTTCTGTTCTTCCTCTGGATGATGAACTCTTTCTTTGTCTTTGATTCTTTTGTGATAAACATGAGTAGCTAAACTCTTAAACCCTAAGTGACCCAGGGCTTTAAAGCGGTCAGGGATCGGCGGTGATTAGATTCGAAGTTCAATCAGTTTCTCTTTCATGTTTGATTTGTTCTTCATTGTTCATGTTTCTTGTCTGGATTGATCACCTAGATTAGATTCTTGTTAAGCTAAGGATAGAAGCGAACGCTCGCCTCACTTTAAAACATCAAATCGAACAATTAACCTTATAATTGGAGCGTGCCTTTCGTAGGAACCGGTTAGGGTTAATCCACTGCAAGAGTAACTCATAAATCGTTAGTAATTCCACCAGTTAAGTTAAGTCGTTGCGAGAGGCGACCGTACCCGGGCGACTAATTAATCTTGGTAGCTAGAACGGATAGAGCGAACGTTCGCCGGTCTTAAACCTAAAGGTCAGGAGTTATGGTGGTGTCTTAGAATTGATTGAATGAGAATTGAAATCAGCTGATCTGTTGATTGCCAATGCTCTGGGGAACGAAGGGGGATTCAAAGTCTAAGTTCGTCTGTCGTCTCTGTTTTAATCAACCAATTTCCATTCTGTTCTTAGTTTCAATTTTTAATTTCTCTACATTTCTTAGAATTAAAAGTCGTGGAACTCACACCACGCACGAAGTGTTTAAACCTGAGTAATTTGCTAGTTTATTTGAGTAGTCAATCATTAGAAGGCACGTGGAATACGATCTACCCTAGCTTGTTAGCTTTGTTAGTTATTTGCTAAACCTGCTCTGCAGCGTTCATCAAATTGGCGCCGTTGCCGGGGACTTCTTTTGATTGTTTGAAAGAAGAACTGGCAATTTATTCTTCTACCTTCCACCTTTCCCCTTTTCATCACACTTCGATTTTACGCCGGTATGTTTGCTTTTGTTGCTTGTAGATTGTTCTACAGGTTTATGAACCGCTCGATCGCTCATTCTCAGTTTAAGCCGGGTAATTCTACTCCGCCGAAGAAACCGCGAGCTCAGAAGCAAGTCATAATCATTCCGCCTACATCACCTATCCCTAATAAGATTGAGGAGTTGAACGAGAACTCCTCATCTTCATCCGCTCCATCCATTACTTCAGATTCACCACCACCTTCTCCTCCCACAGAGGCTGCTCAACGCACCATGGCGGATTACTGTAGACCAAGTGTTGCTAACTTTCGACCTAGCGTTGTTGTGCCGCACAGCGATGACGACCCTGACTATGAGATCACAATTTCCTTCCTGAACATGCTCTCTAGGGTTCTTCAATTCGAAGGGAAGCCGCAAGAAAACCCCTGCACACATTTGGAGAACTTCCTTGACATGTGCGAGACGTTTAAGATCGGGAATCTCGGTAAGAACAATCTTTGCTTACGAGTATTCCCATTCTCTCTTAAAGGCAACGCCAAGATATGGCTCAGCTCGAAACCACCTGGCCACTACACCGACTGGGATAATCTAGCTCAAGACTTCATAGAGGACTATTATCCCCCTTCAAGAACGACATTCTACAAGGATAGCATCGCTAGATTCTCTCAGAAGGAAGGAGTAAGCTTATACGATGCTTGGAACGAATTCCAAGAGCTTCTCTCTGAATGCCCTCATCATGGATTCAACCAGGGACAGCTAGCCGAAATCTTGGCCCAAGGTATGAATGAAGAAACGGCTGAATGGGTCAACACTTTAGCTAATGGCAACTGCACAGCACTTGAACCAGAAGCTGCTCTTCTTCACTTCGCAGACTGCGCATCTAAGTCCAGAAATTGGGAGAGACAGTTTGGAGCAGCCAAGAGCCAACCAAGCTATGAAGAGCAGATCAAGATCGAAGTGCAGAAACACATGGAGGAGATCTTCGGTACAGCTAATAACTGGTCTAGAGAGGAAGTTAAGAACCCGACTACCCCGACTACCGTCAGTTCAGAACACCTCCTCAACAACAGGGAAGCTTTCTTGAGCGTCCTCCTTCCAACTTCGGATTCAACCGGAGTCAGAATCAATGCTGGGACAATAGTTATCAAGATCCTCCTAGATTCGCCGGAGCACAGCAACCTCAGAATTTTATGTCTGAGAACATTTGGGAGAGGAAGATAGCCAAGAAGTTTGATCTGATTGCGGTAAGGCTTGATGATCACGAAGAAAGGTTTAAAGCCCAAGATGCTTTTAACCAAGGACAGATCGCACAAGGACAGAGAATAGAGAGCATGGTAAATAAAGTTGCTAACATGTTGGCCAACCTTCCTCTCTTAAAACAGGCACCATCTCAAAACAACTCCACCATGAATGAAGAACGAGCATGCGAAAGTCATCACAACCAGGAGCATCGAGCAAAACAGCATGGAGAAAAAGAAGGAAGCACTTTCCACTCCCTCTACGGGAGAATGCTCAGCTATTGATTCTCGATCACCGCCCATACCTATCCCAGCTAAGTGCTCTGATCCTGGCCCTTTTACGTTACCTATAATCATTAATGGCATCGAAATTGAGCGTAGTTTGGTTGATCTAGGTGCATCTATCAATGTTATGCCTATGTTTTTATATAAGAAACTGAACTTAGGTGAACTACAACCTGCTAGCATGCATTTAGTGTTCGCTGACAAAACTTTAAAAGAACCTAGAAGAATAATCAAGGATGTAATCACTTGTTGTGGCCCTTTCCGGTTTTTCGCTGATTATGTAGTGATGGATACTCAAGAGACATATTCTACCCTTATCCTAGGTCGACCGTTCATGGCGACAGCCGGCATTAACATTAATGTTCCAAATGGTTCATTAACATTAAGGGTTGGAAAGGATACTGCAACATTCCGTCTCAAGGACAATATGAAATACATTCCTAAGGGAGAATTACATTATTTAACTGTAGAAACTGTGGAGTTGGCCTCGGTCAACTTCATTACTGATGTTTCTTCTAGTGTTCCTAGCTCAATTGTTACTGCAGGTGCTGAACAGGTTACTAAGAAGAAACCAGATCCTCCTGTTCCTAAAAAGCCGTCAAAGAAGAAGGAACTGAAAGCCTCTTCTAAGCCACCAAGCACAAAACCTAGCAGACCTCGGGGAAAGAACAAGAAGACGAAGACTCACATGGTCTGGAGACCAGTTGTGCCGCCACTTACTACCGAGCCAGCTGCACCACCAATTCGTTCCAAGCTACCGGCGCCAGAACAAGTATGGAAGGAGAAGCCAAAAGCATCTCCTAAGGAAATACCTACGATTACCGATCCTGGTGATATCAAGCCAGAGGTTACAAAAAAGAAGGAGCCGATCGTTCTCATTCCGTCCACTGTCTTCCTTGTGGAAGATGATCCCTTGACAAAACTGTTCGGACCATTCAAGATCATTGACCACCTTCCCGACGGACGTACCAAACTCTTACACGCGAATGGGAAGAAATTCATGCTCACCGGAGAAGCCCCGAAGCTCTACTTTATGAACTCCGATGCTAGCATTAAGGAGAATCTGAGTTGGGATGTCTCCTAATATCGTCCAGCTCAAGGACGTTAATAAAAGAGCGCTTCGTGGGAGGCAACCCACGGCTGGAGTCCATTTTTTATTTGTGTCAACCTTAGTGTTTTAGAGTCGGTTCGAGGGAGCCAAAAGTGTCAGTTTGTTTGATTTTGTATTTTTCGTGTGTAGTCTGTGTGTCATAGTGTCATTCGCAAGATGATTGAGGTCTTTCTGATTTTTGTGGATTTAACTGTGATTTTCTGAAGTTTGCCGGGATTGCGAAAATATTTTCAATAGTAGAGTTCAATATTTTCGGCGAAAATAACCCATGTTTTCGGCGAAAATTCTCTTTGAAATCCCACTGAGTTTTCCAGACGTTTTTGCTTCACATTTTCGGCGAAAACTAATCCACACTTTTGGCGAAAATTCTTTTGAAAACCGGCAGTAAGTTTTAACTAACATTTTCGGCGAAAACTTGCACTTATTTTCGCCAAAAATCTCTTTGAAAATCAACCAAATTTTCATTTTAAAATCCGGATTCACCCTCTCTCTCTTCCTTCTTCATTTCCGAAACCAAAAAAAACCCTCCCCCGGTTCAATCAAACTCGCCGACCGCCACCTTTCACCCGCCGCCGCCCCGCCGCCGCCCGCCCCGCCGCCACTTCCTTCCCCTTCCATTTCCGATCAATCCAAGCCCTAGAACAGCCGAATCGGAGCTCTACAGCTCTAGTTCACCCAAACCCTAAAATTTTCGATTTTTCACCGATTCCTCCCAATCCGTTCATTTTTAGCATCCATGGCTTCAAGGTAAGTTGTAGAACTTTTCATTGCGAATCTTTTGACTTGTTGATTGCTGAATTTCGTTAGGGTTGACTTTCAGTTGACTTTTCAGTTTGCCTCGATTTGCGTGCCGACTGATTTCGTGTGAACTAGGTTAGCTAAACTTGTTGAACTGTTCTAGCATGCTTAGGGAGTGTTGTGCTTAATTTTCATATCGTTTGATCATGTGTTGCTATGCCTAAGTCCATTTCCTTGTGAGGTTGACTTTTCAGAAATGTCGGTTTGACCATGAACTGTTTTTTATCATTTGGCTGCCTTTTGTGCTCATTCTCGTTCAGATTATTGTGTTTGCCATCTGAGATCATATCATACCGTCATTCTCCGATTTATGATAGTCTTGCAATGATTAGGGTTCAATGTTCTATTATGTTGACTTTTTGAATGTCAGTTTGACTTCTGAACTCTGATTGTTCTAATTCCATTCTGGCTGTTCCTAAGCATGTATTTTCATTGTTTGTGATTACCGGTTAAATCTGTTTTGCTTACCCCCACTCGGTTTTCCTCATTTCTTTGTGAAATTGAGTTTTTCGACTAAGTGTGGGGTAGGGTTTTAGTTTGACTAATCTGGTTTGTTTTCTTGTTTAGGAACACCACTTATGAGCGTAGGACCAAGCAGAGACTTGACGCCGCCTCGAGCTCCAGAGCCCCCGCTCCTATCACACCCGCCGTCCAGGGCCCTCCACCAGCATTCCCTGGCCGTGTTGGGTCCCATCGCACTGTTGCTCGTCTACCCGACTACTACTTTGAGTGCTACAAGAAGCTCAAGCATGTTCCGGGAGCTAATGTTCGACCACTTTCCATGGAGTCTCTCTTCGATCACAATGAGGACTACCACTGGAACGTGCACGATGCCCTGGCACCGGCCGGCCTCCTAGAGCTGACCACCATAACTTTCGACTTCCCAGACGTCGCTCTCCAGGAGTTCTAGGCCACTTTTGATCTGGACGAGCACAAGAGGAGGCAGAGCAAGATGGTCGTTTCCTTCTACCTGGGCGGGGTGTACAGGACCCTCACCTATGATGAGTTTGCAGCTCATCTAGGCATCCCCTACGAGCACTACCACGGTCATCACCTCGGCTGGGCGAACGACGAGGACGACGGAGAGGCATACCATGCACTCTGGAGCCACATGACTGGAGTGCCTGGCGATCGTCTCACGGACCATAATTCAGTTAAGTCTCTCTCTCACCCTCTCTATAAATACATTCATACGGTTTGGCGTAGATCGCTATTATATGCTCCAGAGAAGGAACGCCACCATATCAGCAAGGAGGAACTTCTGCTTCTTCGCGCCATCCGGGAGAGCTACCCTCTTCACCCCGGATGGGTGCTTGCTCGCATCTTCCGCCAGAAGACCAAGAAGAGGACGCCACCTCGCTCACTCCTGGGAGGCAACTTCATCGGCCAACTCATCATCTCCTTCGGCCTCAGCCATGAATATGGCCCGAACATCCCACGCCGCAGAGTACGCACAGTTGGAGGAGATTTGGCGGTCGAGTACGACCTCGAGCTGGACCTCAGTCCCCAGGTAGCAGCAGATCCTCCCCTCCAGACCGAGGATGAATCGGAGGAAGAAGATGATTCTGAGGAGTCTCAGCCTCAGGACGAGCCAGAGTTTCATGACCATACTCCCTCGCCGCACCAACAGGCAGGGTATGCACACCAGTCGCCACCGGCCATCCCAGATCCATACCAGGCGCCTCACCCGCAGCCCCACCCGCATCCAGCAGATGTTGGAGAGCTGTATGAGCGACTGCAGGAGTGGCGCATCACCGATAACGCCACTCAAGAGGCGAGATGGACTATTATGCAGCAACATATGCACCGCGCTGATAGGTGGTATGAGGCACAACTGGCGTGGCAACGTCAGCTCGGCGATTTCCTCACTTTCCACCTCCCGGCCCACCTGACCACAGTGAGCGGGTTGTATTCCTTTTCTGGTCCTTTCTTTTTATTTATTCTTTTCGGATTTCGATCCAACTTTTTTCTGTGTGGATCCGGGACACTTGTCCCGGTTTCCTTTTTATGTTTCATTTGTTTTTGTTTTGTAGGCAGTAGGGAGATTCCCTTTGCTTTGCTTTGGTAGATTCCCTCCGCTCCGAGGACCCGTGCTCAACCCCTACGCCAACCATCTCGGTCCAGGTTCTTCTACTTCACTCTGAACTCTAGAATTAGTCCTGTGAGGACACAGTCAGATTTAAGTGTGGGGTAGGATGCTAGAGAACCTTGCATTTGATTGCCCTTGATTGTGTTTTTTGCGTGCCTCGTGATTCCATTCCAGTCTCTCTAGCATTAGAATGGCTCAGTTCTTGATTTTTATGTTAAGTTGTTGTTCAAACTTTCATAATGATGCTTAGACTTCTTAACCTAGAACTTGAGAACCAACTTGTATACTTTGATGCTAAATTGCCTGGTCAGAACAAAATTTTTAAAATCACACTTGTAGTTTGTAGCCTTGATTGCATGAAAATGACTGAATCCGACTAGCAAACCAACTGTGAGCTTTGATCCATTGCACGTAACTTGCAATTTCAATTCTTTCTGAGTGGTTTTCTGTTTGCTTGAATGAGTTAGAGTTTGCATGAGACCTACTCGAGACCACACGATGACACGAGTTCTAGAATGATAGGGGCACCTAGATTCAGCTACTAAGTCAGACAGCCTACCTAACGATAAAATCCATTAGGTGTAGACCCTTGAGCTTGGCCTGTTCTTTCGGTTCGATTATACATTACAACCATTTCCCATTCTTTCATTCCTCCGTTGATCCCCTGTGGTTGTAGTTCTAGATTGACCTACCGGAAGTCGGTTTGTGGTAACCTGCCTATAGCCATTAAACAGGTGGTCTTAGCTATTATGTCCAGACGTGTAAACCCCTCTAGCAACTAAAAGAAATGAATCGGCACAAAGAAAAAAAAAGAAAAAAGAAAAGAAGCAAGTTTCGAAAAAAATGAAAAGAAGGAAAAATCAGAAAAGCCAAAAAGTCTTTAGTTCAATAAACGTTCTTCTCCCTACATATGGAAGAACGAAGTCAAAAGCAAAAAAAATTGTGTAAAGAAAAATAATAAAAGTGCTAGGTTGCTTGAGGGTATCATAGGACGAGCGTTCATTATTCCACCCGTGTCTGGTTGGACGGTAGGAAGCCACAGATAAGATTCGAGGGAAGTTAGTCGAAAGCTACACCGCACCAAAGCCATCATCATACATTCTCATCATCCATCTCATTATAAACCCAAGTAGTGTAGAATTCGTTACAGTCCTAGCAGGGAAGTCCTTCTTGACTGGTTACTCGTGTTGTCACAGTGGTGGAGATGTGGTTGAATTGCAAACTTATGACAGAATTCAGTAACAGAAAATGATTGAGAGCAGAAACACGTCCTTAAACACAGAGAGTGAGAGTTCCCCATTGTACTAAATATTTCATGTGTGAGGAGTCTGGTCGGTCAGGTCAAATTCGTGCATAATTGGTTGCTACTACTTGTCGTGTGCAGTTTATTAGTGAGACCAGGTAGTTTGGCTGATCTGTATGCATGTTAGGTTTCTTGTTCTAGGATCTATCTGTCTAATAATTCATTGTGTTTGATTGAACTCTAATTTAATCGATCTTATCATTTGTGAACATGAGCGTTTCTATTCAGTTTGCTTGAGGAGAAGCAAAAGCTTAAGTGTGGGGTATTTTGATGACACTCAATTTGACGTGATTATCAGCCTCATTTAAGCGACATTTCCTTGCTAAAGACATGGTTTTTAGGGTAGAATAGCGAATATTCAATCAATTGCCCTATCTCGTGCCATTTGTGTTACTTTGGCCCATTTCGGGTCTATTTGATGGTTTTCTTGTGTTTTTATGTTAGCACAGATTTTTGCCGTCAAATAAAGTAGCCAAGGACGTGTCTAAGGCGTTGGAACCTCGAGGAATTGCACCGGAATCGATCCAAGGAGTCAATCAAGTCGAACCAAAGTCTGCCCCGATTTACACTAAAGTTTTCTCCGAAAATACCTTAGTGTTTTGGGCGAAAATCCCAGCACAAATCGACTGATGCTTATCAAAGGAAGTTTTCGGCGAAAACCCTAAGTTTTCGCCGAGAACAATTGATCCGAAAATCATAGGAGAAAAGCAGCCGGCGAACCATCCATTTACACTAAGATTTTCGGCGAAAATCCTTCAATATTTTCGGCGAAAATCCTTCAATATTTTCGGTGAAAATATCAGGCTAAATCTGGCGGTTTAGGGTTAAGTATAAATATTTAACCGGCGGCCCAAATTGAGGACGAACACACATCATAATTACCAACTAATACCGAACTTCAGAATTCTCTCAAGTTCTGGAGCAGAGAGTTTAGAGTCCGAAGAGCCGGAAAGAGATCGTGACGCCATCCCTTCCATCTCGAAGACTCGGAGCTAGGATTGCAGTTTACCGAAGATTGAAGTCTGCCAGAGTCGTCTTAATTACGTTTTTCATATTCTTTTCTTTTGTTCTTCCTCTGGATGATGAACTCTTTCTTTGTCTTTGATTCTTTTGTGATAAACATGAGTAGCTAAACTCTTAGAGCTTAGACTAGATGAACCCTAAGTGACCCAGGGCTTTAAAGCGGTCACGGATCGGCGGTGATTAGATTCGAAGTTCAATCAGTTTCTCTTTCATGTTTGATTTGTTCTTCATTGTTCATGTTTCTTGTCTGGATTGATCACCTAGATTAGATTCTTGTTAAGCTAAGGATAGAAGCGAACGCTCGCATTACTTTAAAACATCAAATCGAACAATTAACCTTATAATTGGAGTGTGCCTTTCGTAGGAACCAGTTAGGATTAATCCACTGCAAGAGTAACTCATAAATCGTTAGTAATTCCACCAGTTAAGTTAAGTCGGTGCGAGAGGCGACCGTACCCGGGCGACTAATTAATCTTGGTAGCTAGAACGGATAGAGCGAACGTTCGCCGGTCTTAAACCTAAGGGTCAGGAGTTATGGTGGTGTCTTAGAATTGTTTGAATGAGAATCGAAATCCGCTGATCTGTTGATTGCTAATGCTCTGGGGAACGAAGGGGATTCAAAGTCTAAGTTCGTCTGTTGTCTCTGTTTTAATCAACCAATTTCCATTCTGTTCTTAGTTTCAATTTTTAATTTCTCTGCATTGCTTAGAATTAGAAGTCGTGGAACTCACACCACACACAAAGTGTTTAAACCTGATTAATTTGCTAGTTTATTTGAGTAGTCAATCATTAGAAGTCCCGTGGAATACGATCTACCCTAGCTTGTTAGCTTTGTTAGTTATTTGCTAAACCTGCTCTGCAGCGTTCATCAGTTTGGTGCAAGGGTCTAGGGCTCTGTCTAGAGTTATGGATGTAGAGGAGGAGGTAGTTTTGGTCGTGGTGTCGCGAGTGCTAGGAGAGGGACTGGAGCTAATGCTACCCCACTTGGAGTCGGAGGATACCAAGGAGGGTTGAATGCTGTTACTAGAGGCGTAGAAGAGAATGCGAACGACGGAGTGAATGGTATGATACTTTTTCTTGATTCTTCCGTTTGTGCCTTGTTTGATTCGGGCTCGCCCCTCCTTTGTGCTTAAGAGTGTTTGAGTAGTTGAGATTAGAAATAGTAGTAGGACTTGGAGGTTGGTTGGAAGAGTAGAGGCCCTTGTAGATTTTGGTTGAGTTAGGTAGAGTGCTCGAAGAGTGTGAGGTTCTAGTTGTGGGTGTTAATTTAGTAGGTTCCTTGCTTTGTTTGAGTTGTGTTTTGATTGTGCTTTTGTGGTGGGCTGTGTCGTAGAGGTTCGGTTGTGAGTATGTGTTAGGTAGAAGTCCGGGTTAGTGAGGGAGAAGTGTTCTTAGAAGGTGCGAGTTGCTAGAGCCGTTAATGGGAGTTTCGAATAGTGATGTGGTGCTTAAGTTGTTGCGTTTTACTACAATTTTTGGGTTGCATTGATAGGATGAGTTGGGTTGTGATTTCGGGGGTGAAATCCTTTGAAGTTATGGAGACTTGTAACATTCTCGCCTAACCGAACGTTCTGGAACTCGAGTTTGGGCGATTGAGGCATTGAAAACAGTGTTCTTGAGGTCCCATTTAAGTTCGGGACGTTCGTAATTGAGTCGGGTTGAAATTACAATGAGTATGTTGTACAGTGTGTAATACATGGCCGTGTAGTTGAAGTACACGCCGTGTATCACACTACACGTCGTGTACCCACAATACATGATCGTGCTCTAAATTCTAGAACATTCGTCAAGTTTGCCAGTGTGGGATACACGTCGTGTATCACAATGCACGCCGTGTATCGTGACCTGCATATAAAAGACGGATTTATGATAGAATTCTACAACTTTTTCCTCTCTCTTTCCTTCCGAAAACCCTTTTGACGAATCAAGGTTTGCTCAATTTAAAACCTTGATTCCGGAAGCTACGGGTGTCCGATCAAGGATCTATTTTCTCCTGTGCATTCCTGGAGACGAGAGGAATAGATCACACATCTCGGGTTATGAAGTTGTGGAGCAAGGCACTATCAGTGGGAGTAGGAAGAAGCTACGTTTTTTGGAGAAGGAGAGCTTGTTCGTTCGAGTTTCTAGAAGTTGTTTAGAGCCTCTTATTCTTGTCAGGTGAGGGTTTAGCATACGATAGGTAGTGATGGGTGATGTGAGGAGTTATAATCTGACCTAGATGAAATTAGGGATTGCATGAAAATGGAAGAGAGTAAAATATGATAATTATTGTGTGATTGATTGTTGATAATTGCCGATTGGTGGACTGTTGATGTATGTTAATTGTTGAGATGCTATGATGTTGGGATTGGGGTAAGCGAGTAATATTGATGATTAACGGATCAGGATTAAAAGTGAGTGTTAGGAACGATGGGTTTGGGTGATCTTGTGGAAATTGCATATTCTGCTATTGTTGTAGGAGGATGGCCCTGCCAATGTGGGGTTGTCCTATAAATGATGAACAGGAGGGTAACACTAGACTTACGACATGGCTATCCCTGTACTTGAAGGTGGGGGTGGCCGGTGAGCTAGCCGTTTACCCTTGACTTGTTTGTGATATGTGGAATGTGGATTGGAATTTATTGAAATGTAAACCTGGAATTGGATGGTTTATGATGGAATTAATGGGGGAATTGATGATGGACTTAATGGTTGGATTGTGATGGATTTGATGAGGAAATTGAGGGATGGAATTGATAGATGAATAGGAAGCATGGATTATTGATGTGATTGAATGAAATGATAGAACCGGAAGGAGACTGTACTGCCCCCTAGATTGCACTGAGGTGCTATGGTGTCCCCGAGGGGTATTGTGTGGTGCGGCCATGAATCCTTTTAACTACGGTTGAGGATGCGTCTTTGAGAACCCCCTATTGCGATTCGGGGTGCGTTGTTGTGATCCAGCAGGGGTGGTACGAGATAACTCCTGATGGCACCTAATGAACTCATTTAGTTAGTTCAAATGAGAAATGTGGTGTATGTGAATGTGTGTGTGTATTGAGGGTGATTGCGAGATGACTTGTGGTGTGATGTTGAACTGTATGTATGATGTTTCCCTGTTATATATTGTTGTGGATGTGAATCGTGAATGTTGAATCGAGAACTGCACCTATATGATGGCCTAGACTATTTTAGGGAATTAACACTAGTAAAGGCTGAGTCTGATTCCATTGTTAGTGTTTCGTGAGAAGTTTGGAATCACTTCTTTGGGATAGGTTTGACGCATAGCTAAACCTAGTGGGTTCACTCAATTTCAATAGGAAATTGATCCCCCCCCCCTCTTCCCCTTTCACGTTCGCGCGGTTAGTGAGAGTGAGTTGAGGTTCAGATGTTCCGGTCAAGTTTAGAGTAGTTGCTGGTTGGAGCTATGAGGTGAAGATTAGTGATCTACTTAGAGTTGACCATTTTTTTTGTTTTTTTTACATTCCAGTTGACTTTTACCGTTGGGAGATTTTGTAAACATTTTTTAGGATTGATTTCGGATTTTGGTTTATCAGTTGTACTCGGATTTTATGTTTTGGAGGTCTCCTTTCAGAGTTTGATTTTTAATAAGAAATTAACTTTTCTTTATTGTCGTTTTTTCTCTTTTCATTTAAAGATAACTTTGAGTAATGCTCATTACCAGTTCAACCACGGGGTTACCCATGTCGGTTCGGGATGGGTGTTACAACTAGGTTGTTGGGAGCCATTTGTTTACACACAAAAAATATTTGAGCAAATACCACATTGAAAAATGCAAGAAATAAAAAATCCTCTTTATATGAAAATGAAGATTTGGGCGCGTGGAGCGCGTGTGTAGCGATTTTTTTTTCTCTGAATTTCGTTGCAGCGTTTTTCTCCAATTTTCATCGCCGGTGGGGCTTCTTCCCTTCGTGGGTGAGCTCCGAAGGGACTCCCCCGGTGGGTGAAGTTCGCCGGCTGACCTCTAAGGTCTCCGGGATCCATTCGCGTTTGAATCTCAGATCTATTTTGTTCGGGGTACTGTTCTATTGATTTCTGGGGATGGGTTCGACAAGTAAAGAAGTTGATGCTAGTCGTGTTGGGCGCTCTTGGGCTGATTTGGTGGCGGATGGAAGCTCGGAACTGAAGTTTATAGAGATCCCGGAGGAGGCAACAGTGGATGGAGTCCTTCGTATCCCTAAGGAGGTGGTGGATAAGGGCTGTGAGCGTCTCCAAAGTGCAATAGTGGCTCAATTTGTTGGACCGCAGCCACCGTTGAGGGTGTTCTCAGCTGTAGCCCGACTTCTATGGGGTTATGAAGGACCAGTGGTAATCTCTGTCCTTTCTGAGAATTTCTACCTGATTGAATTCCAATCTGTCCAACTGTGTGAATGGGTGTTGGAAAGATCGTGGCACATTCATAACTTAGGTTTGATGTTGAGAAGATGGTATAATGGTGTAAAGCCGTTGAAGTTTTCTCCAGCAGCTATGCCAGAGTGGGTATTGCTTAAGATGGTTCCACCTGTGCTAGTCACGAATGATGGTATTAGCTGGGTTTCTAGTAAAATTGGTAAGCCAATTAATAAGTTTGTTAGGGATGGGCTAAATGTTAAGGTGTGTCTGATGAACCTAAGATCGTTGTGATGCGTTAAAACAAATAACTAACAAAGCTAACAAAAGCTAGGGTAGATCGTATTCCAGGGGTTTCCTCTACTTCCTTACTCAAAGGTGTTGGCAATTTAATTCAAGTTTAAACACAAGTTGTGCATGGTGTGAGTTCCACGACTTCTATACTAAAATGCAAAGATAATTCGAAATGAGAAATAAAGCGAAGAAAGATTGAAGATTGATTGATTGACTAGAAAGATGACAGACAAGCTTAGACTTCGAATCCCCCTTAGATCACCAAGGCAACAACAGTCACAGACCAGCGATTTTCGATTCTAGTTCATTCAGTTCATAGACACCATCATAACTCCTGACCCTTAGGTTTAAGACTGGCGAACGTTCGCTCTATCCGATCTAGCTACCACGATTAATTAGCCGCCCGGGTACGGTCGCCTCTCGCAATGACTTAACTTAACTGGTGCAAATTCTAATGATTAATGAATTACTCTAGCAATGGATCAACCCTAATCGGTTCCTACGAAAGGCACGCTCCAATTATAAGGTTGATTGTTCGATTTGGTGTTTTAAAGTAAGGCGAGCGTTCGCTTCTATCCTTAACTTAACAAGAATCTAATCTAGGTGGCCAAACCAGACAAGAAACACAGAAAACGAAGAACAAATCAAACATGAAAGATGAAACTGAATGAATTTCGAATCCAATCACCGCCGATCAGTGACCGCTTTAAGCCCTGGGTCACTTAGGGTTCATCTAATCTAAGCTACACAAGTTTAGCTACTCATATTCGATACAGCAGAATCGAAGACAGACAAAGAATACATCTCAGGTAGGAAGACAGAGAAGAACTGCAAAACCTAGTTTTCGATGCTTCCTGGCAGCTTCACTCTGCTGAATCTTCAACTCCTAGCACTGGCTCTCCGAGATGGATGGATGGCGTCACGATCCGTTCCTGGCTCTTTGAACTCTATCCACTTGTCCTGTCTCTCTCTCCGTCTTAGTTTGTGTGTGTGTGTTAAGTGATTGACTTCTTTCATCAGCCGCCGAATTCTGTATTTATACCTACCCGAGATTTTCTGATTTCAACTGGGATTTTCGCCGAAAATAATAGAGGAATTTTGGCGAAAACTTCTTCCTACTCGGGGCAGTGGATTCCTTCTTTCGTTTTCGGCGAAAACCCAAGGGTATTTTCGCTGAAAATACATGTGTAAATGGGGCAGGCGTTTTCTTTGACTTGAGCGATCTCTCCGGTTGATTTATGTGTGATTCTTCGGGGTTCCAACGTCTAAGACACGTCCTTGGCTACCGTATTCGATGGCAAAAACCTGTGCTAACATAAAAACACTAGAAAACCATCAAATAGACCCGAAACGGGCCAAGGTAACACAAATGGCACGAGATAGGGCAATCGATTGAATATTCGTTATTCTACCCTAAAAACCATGTCTTAAGCAAAGAAATGTCGCTTAAATGAGGCTGATAATCACGTCAAATCGAGTGTCATCAGTGTCTCTTACGAGATGGCACTAAACCTTGTCCTGAAGAAGTGAGGGTTGAAGTAGATGATGGTTTTATTGAGGTTCAGCGATTTCAAGCAAGAGAATATAAGAAAGTGGAGAATGCTGAGGGCAAGAGTAGTGCACCAGTGGCTGTGGAGAAAAAGTGGGTGGTAAAAGACCCTGGAAAAGAGAAGGTGCAGGTTGAGATTCAGGTGCACCCTGAAGCTTCTACTTTTGGAGAGAAAGAGGTTGTGGAAGGAACTGTGCAGTGTGATACACCAGATATGGGTGACAAAGGCACAGAGGTAAGTAAGAATGGTACAGGGACAAGTAAGACTAAGAAGAGAAGGAAGAATAGGAAGACAAATCTGGATAAAATGTTGCAGGTGGCTTCAGCTTCCCAGCTCACTGTCTTACCTGTGAATGATGTTCATCCTGGCAATGTATCTGCATCTCCTTTGGGAGGGATAAAAGCACCAAAGGTGAATACCATTGTGCAGGGAGCTGGAGGGGGGCCAGGCAATGACCCTGAAGCTTCACTGCAAGTGAAGGGGTCACCTGGCCAGATTAGTTCACTAAGTAGCCCTACTAAAGCCAATGAGGAAGAGGGAGTGCCTATTGAGTGTTCTAAGACTGAAAAGGAGAATGTGAGTTCAGACGAGTATGAGGAAGTGGTGAAAGTGCTTGTTAAAGTAAAGCAGAAAGTAAGTGCAGGAGTGAGAACTAGGAACAAAAGAAGATGAAGATTCTTGCCTGGAATACAAGGGGATTTAATAAGAAGTGTAAATATACAGCTTTATCAGATTTCATTAAGTTTTATAAATTAGATGTCACTGCTATTTTGGAACCTAGAGTTAGAGCAGCAAAAACTATTCCTCTTTTTGAAGATAGATTTGAACGTTGGCTTGCTGAGTTTGCTTTTGAAGGTGATCTTGGAAAAATCTGGTTGGTATGGAAGAAGGATGTTCCTCTTAAAGTACTAGAAGTAGGTAGTCAGTTTATCCATGTGATTATTGAGCTACCCTCACCTTTCATGTGTACTTTCATATATGCCTCAAATGATAGAACTGAGAAGAAGAGGCTATATACTAAGTTGGAGAGTCTGAGCCAGTCTGTTATTCCTTGGTGTGCTCTGGGAGACTATAATGCTTATCTTGACCCCTCTGAAGCTTCAAACAGCCCGTCCAGCTTTGATAGTATGGATGAATTCAGGAATTGTGTTAGGGACTGTGAGTTGGTGGAGCACATTTCTGATGGACCTAAATATACTTGGGTAAATAACAGAGTTGATGATCCTATTGCAAGAAAACTGGACAGAGTGCTCATTAATATTGCTTGGCAGAATGTGATTCAACGAAGTAAGGTAAATATTCTGCCTTCAAATGAATCTGATCATTGTGCAATTTCCTTAGATACAGATTTTGAGACAGTAACGCAGCCTAAGCCTTTTAAGTATTATTCTTGTTGGGCCAAGCATTCAAGTTATGACAGCATTGTTGAAGAGGTGTGGAAGAGGCAGCTTAAGGGTAGTGCTTACTATCGATTTTGTAAGAAATTGAGACTTTTAAAGGATGAGCTAAAAAGTTAAATGCTAGGAGCTTCGCTGATATTCAAACAAGGGTGAAGGAGAAAAATGCAGAGGTTGTGCAAGCAAAGAAGAACCTGTTTAATGACCCTACAGAGAGTAATCTTGCGGCTGTTAAGATTTTGACAGATGAACTGCAAGGGGTGAAGGAGGTAGAGGAGAGCATCCTGAGGCAGAAATCAAGAGTGGATTGGATCAAGCTAGGGGATGGAAACACAAAGTACTTCTATAATTATGTAAAAGCAAGGCACACAGTCAATACCATTAGGCAGATTAGAGATGAAAATGGTGTTATGGTAGAAAGTCTGGATGATATAGCTCAGGTTGCTGTGAAGTTTTATACTAAACTTCTTGGTAGCAGCAAGGAAGTGCAAGACATTGACCTTGATTCTCTCATTCAAAGAAAGCTGGGATCTGCTCAACAGAATGAAATGGTCAGACCTGTAACTCTGGCAGAGGTAAGGAAGGCTGTTTTTGGAATGGCAAATGAGAAGGCCCCTGGTCCTGATGGATATAATGCATTCTTCTATAAGAATAGCTGGAATAAAATTGGGGGTGAAGTTATGGAAACTGTGAGATATTTCTTTGAGGAAGGGGTGATGCCATCTTAGGTAAACTCGTTGATTCTGACTCTAATCCCTAAGAAAACTAATGCAGCCGAGATGAAGGACTATAGACCCATATCCTGCTGCAATGTGCTTTATAAAATTGTATCTAAGGTGCTGGCTAATAGACTTTTTGCTGTCCTCCCTGATTTGATAAGCTATACTCAAACTGCATTTGTGAAAGGAAGGAGAATAGGTGATGGTATTATGTTAGCTCATGAGTTGCTGAAGAATTATAAGAAGAAGGGTGTCTCACCTAGGTGTGCTAAGAAGGTGGATCTCATGAAAGCGTTCGATTCAGTAGAGTGGAAGTTTGTGCTTAATACCCTGAGAGCAATGAAAGTCCCTGATCAGTATGTGAGGTGGATAGAGGCTTGCTTTAAGTCTACAATGATGTCTATTAATGTCAATGGCTCCCTAAAAGGTTACTTCCCAGCTAAGAATGGTTTAAAACAGGGTGATCCGATCTCACCATACTTGTTTGTGGTTTCCATGGAAGTGCTGAGCTGTATGTTTGATGAAGCTATAAAAGGGAAGAAATTTCAGGTGCATCCTCAGTGTAAGGCTGTCAAAGTTTCACATCTGAGTTTTGCTGATGATTTATTGATTTTTACTAAAGCTAGTGCCAGGGTAGTTCAGAAAGTTAAAGATGTTCTGAAGGTTTTCCATGAGTGTTCAGGACTGCAGTACAACCCTGAGAAAAGCTCAATCAATGTTGCGGGGATACAGGGAGAGGAAGAGAAGGAAGTAGTGGATGTTTCTGGTTTCAATCAGGAAATCCTCCCCTTCAAATATCTAGGGATGCCTCTTACCACAGGTAAGTTAAGAAGATGTGACTGCAAAAATTTGGTGGATAGAATTACTAGAAAGGTCACGGATTGGAAAGCTAGGAAACTCTCATATGCAGGAAAGCTTCAATTAATTGAGACAGTTGTTGGAGGTACCCTTAACTATTGGATGTATAATTTTTTGATTCCGGCCTCAATCATTAAAGATGTTGAAAAATTGTGTAGTAGCTTTCTTTGGGGATTTGAAGTGGGTCAAGGGAGAGCTAAAGTAGCCTAGAATGTGGTAGCTAAGCCGAGGAGTGAAGGAGGCTTAGGGATAAAGGATTTTCGTACTTGGAATACTGCAAATGTTGTTAGGCACATATGGGAAATCCTATCTTTGTCAGGATCGTTGTGGATAACATGGTTAAGGGCTTATAGGCTGAAAGGGGGTAGTCTATGGAGTGTACAGTCTCAGTGTGGTTCATGGCATTGGAAAAAGCTTTTAAAAGTCCGTGACTTAGTCAGATCTTATATAAGTACTGACGCAGAAGGAGATTTGACCTGGAAAGGCAGTGCAATGCCCAGATTCAAACTGTCTATGGTATGGGAAGATATACGAGTTAAGGACCAGAAAGTGGATTGGTATGATCTTGTGTGGACAGGTTACCGGATTCCAAGGAGATCTATTACAGCATGGATTATTCTGAATGGGAAGCTGGCTACTAAAGACACTATTAAGTGCTGGAACCCGGGCATTGACACTAAATGCCTCCTCTGTGTGGGGAGTGAGGAATCAAGGGATCATATCATAACAGATTGTGTGTGTATTCAATCTATCTGGCAGGTCTTCATTCCGGAACTAGTTGGCAAGAGCTGGGATGGAATGTTAAATGCTGCTAAGAGCTGAGTTTGAGCACAGTACTATGTAAGCTCAAAAGGTTGATATGGAGAGTTGTAGTAAGTGCAGTATGGATTGAGAGGTGCAAAAGGCATTTTACTAGGGACTTGATTCAGCATGAAGAGCTCAGTAAGAGCATCCGAGAAGAAATTATGTGCTTCTCGAAAGGGCATAGAGAAGAGAGCCAAATTTTGAGATACATGTAAATATCTTTAGATAGTGAGCTTTGTTTCCTTTAGTAGTTGTTAGAAGGACTAGTCCTGTTATTCTCTGCTTTTTGATGAAATATAGCCAACTAATTCATCAAAAAAAATGCAAGAAATCAAATGGCTTTATTAGGACATTAATTACCTTAGTAATTAACATAATTTGGGTCATGACGTCATCTTTTTGTCCAAATCACCCATAGCTCATTGCTTTTCGTGCTTCACCCCTCAGCCTTCGACTCATTTTTGTGCAAATTCTGTCTAGTGTAATATTTTGGACATAACTCCTTCATTCAGAATTCAAAGGATGCAAGGTTGGCAGTGATGGAAAGATAATTTCGCTATCTTTACATCCATATGTATTTACCAACACAATTCGACCAGATCATTGAGATATAGCCACTGCAAGATGGCGGCCAAAATACCACATTGCATAGTTATGTAGGTTTGTATGGCTTTATTAAGCCTTAGTCATTCTATTAATTAAAATGGATTAAATGTGGCCATGAATTTATTATTTTGGCCTAACATATCCTCCTCATGCTTCTACCTTATCATCAAGAAAGAAACTAGACGCCCCCCCCCCAAGAGGGGTCACTATCAATGATAATTCTAGGTAGGCTAGGAACATATTCTACTAGGAGGTAGAGCAACCAAAGGTTTTGCATGGTGTAGGTGCCAAAAAGGTTCAAAGGTAGATCAAACTCACTAACCATAACACAAAAAGTCAACACAAGTAATGGTCAACACGGGCTCAAAGAGCATGGAAAATGGTGAAATCGAGTCAAAATGAGTAAACAAAGGCAAACAAAACAAAGGAGGACTTGTATGGGAAGGAAGGGTGGGTGAAGAGCACTCAAGGGTCTAAACTCTCCCATAATAGAAAACCGGTTAGTAAATGATAGAAACTACCAATGCAACAATTAATCGACTTTGTGCAACCCAATGAATCACGAACTAAGGCCCCTAACTGGCTCTTAGAGCCATGCGAGTAGTAAGGTGATCGGTTTTTTGACCAAATCAAACCAAACCACTCACGCACACAAGGTGTTCGATGAAATGCCCAAGTGAAAACTCACTTGAGAAGGACCCAAAATCATTCCCATCTCTCGAGTGTCACATGTAATTGAGCAATCAAGCATCAAACCCGAAATCATAGCAAGCATCTAAGAAATTATGGATCAAATCCACCAAAGAACAAGGGTAGAAAATGTACCTATTCTCACATTCAACACCATCCACACCGAGACATGGTCAACCATGGGTAAGATTACATGAATATCCAAAGAAAGTAACAAAGCTTGAGTCCACATATCAATTACACCAATGAATCCATAGGAACACACAACACCCAAAGGATCCCCCAAATCCAAACCCTAGGAATTAGTGTGCAATGGAAGAAGGGAAACTAACATTCCTCAACAACAAAGTAGAAGAGAATATCATCCTTAGCTTCTGTGGTGGACTTGGAATGGATGAAAGTGATGATGGAGCCCTTAGGAATGGCTTGAGAGGTGATGGAGAGAATTCCCCTTCGTCAAAATCGCCTAAGGAACCACCAAAAGTGGGAAATTTATAGTCCTGTCCAGGAGGCCGCAGCTGCGATGCATATGGTGGCTGCGAGCGCGGATCAAGAATGTTGGCACGGGTGGTTTTGGAGCCAATGTGGGTGAGCCCTTCTTCATCTTCAATTTTCACCAAAGTGTTGGGCCAAAAGCACGAGAATTAACCCCAAATCATGCTCACCGTGCCCTACACGCGGCCAAACAAGCTAGCGCACCCTAAAAACTACTTCCAAGCCCCAACTTAGAACGATCATTCTAGGAGCCTTGCTCTTTCAGTTGGGGCACCGTTTGGAACCATGGATCTTTTTTTTTGGCCATCTTTGATGGGAAAACAAAAAATAAGATCAAAGACACTTGGAAACAGGTGAAAATGGACCGTAAAGGTCCTTTGTTGTTGTAAACGGCCAAGTTGTCGAAATTAGTTATTTCACGACTAAAAGGATGAGGAATGGGGATAAAACTCCTGAAATAGAGGTTAAATATGGGGGAAAGGTGATATTGATGTGAACTGGCGCAACCGTGGGCAGACGACCCTTGAACACCACAAGGTGATCTCCTAGCAACGTGTAGAAACCTATGGAAGCAGGGCGGATTAGGACTTTGACCCTCTAGCTATAAAGGAGCTAGGACCCACAAGTATCAAGTCGAGGGAGCCACACCAAGAGATGGATGCTCTTGATGATAAGCCGAACCTTAAGCGATGCAACAACGAGCAAAGGCTTGAAGGGGATAGAACAAAGTTCTGAAAAGGGGTTTATTAATTCAAGTTGTGTTTACAAGAGTGGCCAGTGGCCTTAATTTTTAGGGAGGAGTTAGGGAACAAGCTCTCATAATCCTCCTCAAAAACTACTTCCTAAATAAGTATTAAAATAAACTAAAGCCTAAAATGACTAAATTATTCCTACTTATTCGAAACTAGAAGGGAAACATAACTAAAAATCCTCAAGAGTCTTGGAAAACAAGTAATAAACCGTAAATAGTAAACTAGAAAAATCGGAGAAACCCTAGGCCATACAAGAATCCGACTCTGGCTCGGATTGGTGGTGACAGCGTGCGTGTAGGCCGGATTCTGGCCCGAATTATGTTCATCCGTGTGTCCTAGTCATACAAGGACTAGGAATCACGGTCCTCAGTCCATGGAGTCAGGTATTCCTGGCCCGGACGGGAATCCTAAGCCCGGTTGGCTTGCATCCTTGGGCCTGGATCGTGTACAGGCTGATCTTCACGCGGCTCCTTCCTCATATCTCTTCCAAATGTAGCTCCGTTTGTTGGAGGTTGCTCCTGGTACTATAGGGTATCCAGGGCCCTTTGAATTTCCCAAAAGGCCTGAGCCAAACGTTAGCTCGGCCCAGATCGCTCCGGCAGCGTACCTAGACTCTGGCCATGCGCTCGGGGCAAGCTGGTCTCTCGGCCTTTGTCAAATCTGGCTAGGCCTTCGAACTTCTGCCTCGGTCAGTCCTTTGGGAATGCTTCTAGGAGATCTTCAAACGCTGGTGCAGGCTTGGGGCTCGGGGGACCTGTCCGTGGGCCTACCCCTGGTGCTAGGGCTCCTTTGGGCCCGTGGCGAGGCTTGGCTCCGGGCTTCTGGTCTTTCTGGTCAAGCTTTCCTCCCTCTTCCTCTGGCGTTCCTCCATAAATGCTTCAAGGATATCCCTAGGCTTGTCCTTGGTTTCATGGCTCGTACCCTTCGATCTAGGGCCTATAGGTGGCCCTAGGCTCGGTCCGGGCCCTGGCTTTGGGGCCTTGGCCAGCATCAGTGCCTGGCGTGGCCTGACTGATATTCTGGCTTGTCTAGCTGCCAAGGGATGCCTGAGTCTGAATTTAGTCACGTACCTTGGCTTGACGAACATTTGTAGGGCCCGGTTGTGAGCTTGCCTAGGCGATAAGTGTTTCTTGTAGGGCCCTAGGCTTTGGCCTCTGGTTGGGGACCCTGGTGGGGTCTACGAATAGATTTTGGCACCGGGGCAGGTAGGTAGGATCCATCAGATATGAACCGTCTATAGCCGTGGGCAGCAACCTTATACCAATATGCTAAGTAGCAAAACAAACAAGTCTAAGCTTAGAAACCGGGGGTGGAGAGTACTTGGACCCACTATCAATAATGAGCGAGGAACCCTTAGTGTCCTGGTCGAATGGTGCCATGCAGTCGAGGCTGTGTACCTCGAGTCACGATAAACCAGCTAAGCAACAACGAGCAAAAGCTTGAAGGAAATCAAGAACAAAAGTTCTGAAATTTAAGTTTGTATATTCTTCAAAGTATGTCCTACATCGATGGCCAAAGGCCTTTATTTATAGGTGAGGATTCGGGAACAAGCTCTCTGAATCCTTCTTCTATTCTAATTCTAGGAGTCTAGAATATTCCAAAACAACTGACTAAAAAGGAATAAATCCAAAAAGAAAGGAAATAAACTCCTAAAATAGCTAAAACTCAAAACCGGCAAAACCCTAAGGGTGGCCGTGTCTGTGTCTAATTCAGTAAGGATTAGGCTTCCGTGTCCTATTCCGGCAAGGACTACGTGTCCTCCAGTTTTCCTACTCCTATAAGGACTTGGAAACCAGAGATTGATCCCGTGTCTTCAAGTTCTCCTTGTCCGGGGCGGATTCCCTCATGCGAACGGATTCTTAGGTAATTAGGGTCGTGGCCGAATTTTGGTGGCCTGGTCCTGGGCGTGCCTTGCATCAGTGCTCTGCCGTCATGTGTCCGCGTCTGGCTCGGCCTGACATTAGTGCCTGGCATCAGCATCCTGCGTTCCTATGTCCGCGTCAAGCTTAGCACGGCCCTTGGCATCAATTGCTTCGACACCTTGCTTGATTATCTTCTGCTCCAAGCACCCGCTCCTCATCATCCGGTGCTCATCTTCTGCTCCAAGCACCCTCTCCTCATCATCCGGTGCTCATCTTCTCTGTGCTTGGTCAAGCTCCAAGCTCCCATATAAACATCCTCCTTGGACTTAGGACTTATCTCATGGTTTCGTTTCCATGGTGTTGGGTCCCCGTTGGGCCATTTGAGGGCGATCACGTCATTAACTTAGAATACACTTAAATTGAATTTTAGAACTTTTGTTCTTGTTTCCATCAATCTTTTGCTCGTTGGTGCTTAGCTTAAGGTTTGGTTTATCATGACTCAAGGTACACACCCTTGACTGCGTGGCACCGTTCGACCTAGACACTTAGGGTTCTTAGCTCATTATAGCTAGTGGGTCCAAGTACTATCCACCCCCAGTTTCTAAGGTTAGACTTGTTTGTTTTGCTAATTAGAATATTGGTATAGGGTCGCTGCCCAAGACTGCAGATGGTTCACATCAAAAGGGTTATATGAAACTTATTCATCAAATCACCCCACACTTAAACCTTATTTGTCCTCAAGCAATCAACTCAAACAATATAAGTGCTCGTACTTAATCAAACTGAAACAAATTAACCTTAGATCCTAGTAAGATGCAAACAGTAATCGAGCAATCCAAAAATAAGATGGAACCCCACACTTAAACTGCATGACAATACAAACCACCGTCTCTTTGTAAACAGAACAAGAATAGCCAGCTCTTAGAAAACTTAAGGACAAGAAAAATCAACTCGGGAAAAACAATGCTCTTCCCCTTCCCACTTACTCTATGACCCGATAAACTCAAAAGCCTATATCAGAGGACCTGGAATAGAGAACTCACTTTTTTCTCGCTTCGATCACACTTTAGAATGCGCCTTTTAACAATAACTTTTCAAAACCAAAATGCTTTCCAAGTAGGAAAATATGGTCAAGGCCCAGGAAAGTATGAAGCGGGCGACCCCCTTAGGAGACCGCGTTATCCTAAACGTCGCCCTCGTCGAGAATAGGCCAAGGCGAGAACACACATTGAGACTCCCTAACGATGAAAGGCATTGCTACTAGCTCGCGGTAGACCTCAACCAATCACCACCTACGCAAGTCTACTACTTAGATTTAACGAATCAAAAACTTTTTGCAACAACCATTTGGAACTCTGATATGAAACTCGGCCCTTGCATCAAACTAGAGAGATCAGAAAGGGCAAGACAGACTACATTTTCTCAAAAAATTTGGGCAAAAATGACTCACACTACACTTTAACATCGAATTTCTAACGGCGGGCAGAAATTCACTATTAGATAATACTGTCTAACAACAAACAGCTATCCACTATCAAATTTTCGTAGTTAGCAATTGGACTCAGGGGCGCTCAAAAATATCTCGCCTTCGCGGGAATTCAAAATTTTGTGGGGAAACCTAACAGCGGATTTAATCCCCTATTAGTGATCGCGCTGTTAAGGTGATCAAAGATACCTGTTTTTGGCTAGGGTCATATTCCTGCGGGTCTCTTTATCTGGATTACTCAGTTATGAAAAAGGTGTTAAAATTGGTATGACAAAAGCACACACACTTCAATCACAATCTCAAGACAAGGCAGGCTTAAGCTATAGCTATAACAAACTAACTCAAGCACAGGCTCAAAGATCATGAAAGTAAGGTTTGACAACAAGTTGTTCAAAGTGTGCACAAAGACAAAACACAGGTTGGATGAAATGGGAGAGAGAAAAAGTGTCAAACAAGTTTCCCCGTTCGAGTTCATGAATCATAATCACACAACTTTGGACAAAATAGTTCTAACAAGCTAGATAAGATCTTTCAACTTAACATCGACACGAATCCTAAGCTCATGGGTCAAGACAATTAGGACTCAACATTAACCACTATCAAATGGGCATTAGTCACCATTTACATTGAATGCGCACAAAGTGTTCGATGAAATGATTTTGGGTCGTTAAACCAAAAAAGTCATAGCTAACATGCTCTCTTTCGAGTTGTGATGGAACTATGATCCCATATGCATGACAATGAAAGGCAATACATACTTGAATCAAGGCATTACCAAGTAAAAAAACAACCCTAATCATGCATCTTTGTCAGAGAAACAAGAAATAAGATATGAAGAACACATAGGTCTGAATCACATCTGAGCTTGAATTAAACCGAAATAAATCCAAAGTATAAGAGTGTAATCAATCACCAATCCCCCTAAGGTTCCACTCAATGAACCCTAGGGGGTTTAGTTACAACAGTACATAATGGAGATCTGAGAAATACGACCTAGAAAGAAAGATATGAAAAGCTCCACCGATTTCTTCGTGTCCGGATGAATCTTGATCATCGTCTACTGTTTCTGTGATGTGGGAAATGAAGGATGATGATAGGAAGATAATTACTGTTTCTGATATATGGATAAGATAATTTAAAGGAAAAATAGCACTTTGCTCCCCTCTATTTTGCCAACTTAACAAATAGCGCCCTATACTTTAAATCACTCTTTTTACCTCATCCTACTTTGTCCCCTTTACATTTTGGGTCCTTCCATTCCAACAATCATCTTCATGACGTTAATTGATTCGCATTCAGGACACCGCGTTAGCTCCAATAGCCAATTAGCTTACTAAGTGTTTTTTAATTGAAAATATAGGTATATATAATTACGTAGAATGAAATCGATGAATAAAATATATGATTCTAAAACCCTTAGTATGTCATCATACTCTTCGCGATACCTCCTCAATTTATCTCCCTAACCAACTCTTGTCCTACCTCTGATATCTCTCTCCGTCGGTATGCAGATTTGTCCAAATTTAACGTCATGAAGATGATAATTGAAATGAAAGGACCCAAAATGCAAAGTGGTCAAAGTAGGAGGGGTAAAAAGAGTGATTTAAAGTATAGAGGACTATTTGTTAAGTTGGCAAAGTAGAGGGGGGCAAAGTGTTATTTTGCCTAATTTTAATTTATAATATATTGAAATTTATGAGAAATTAGTATACTTTTTTAGGGGAGAAAATAGTATACTAAATGTATACAAAAATTTCATTTGAAATCTTTACTAATTACTTCTTTAATAACTATTCATTTCATTACAGTTGTGATTAAAAATTTATCTATAAAAAATCAATTTATCTATTCCATAAATAAAATAAAATGATATTTTATAAATATTATTATACATATTGACAAGTTAAATAAGATTAACTATTCAATAATATACAATTCAACTAAAATTACTCAATGATAATAAGAACAAATAACAAAATAAATAGTCAATAAAAAAATTATCGTCAACATTTTTTAGAGGTGTCAGTGATGCATACTAGCCGGATTTTGGATTTTGGATTTTTTTACTAAAATATGGATTGCTAATTGCATATATCACTAAAATTTCAAGTTCATATTTGATTGGTCAATGGTCTTGATCATGTATAAGTTGGGTCATGTTGTATATAAGTATGCATTGTTTTGAAATATTTGGAAGCACTATATTTAAATTTTCATACTATTGGAGTATGTTAATTTCGGGAAAGGTAGTTAGGATCCACTAGAGCACGAGTTATGATTATATGAGTTATATATGTTTCATTGATCGGTTGGATGGCAAGCATTGTGTAGCTGAAATGTACTCAACTTTTGTCATAGTTCGGATTGGATTTAGGAATTTTATGCAAGCTAAATGGATTAGGTTTTAGTCCAGTTTAATAAGTGACAAGTTAGTCAAGTCACATGCAAGTTAGATTTTTAGTTTAATACACATGTTTGACTGGCAGATTTGATGTAAGTTAAGTGAAATGATGACTGAGAGTAAGTCATGATATCTAACAGAGGAAGAAGAAGAAGGTTCAAACAATAGTGGGGTTGGTTACTTAAATGATCACTGAACTATGACCAAATAACTCGGTGGTCACTGTTCTTCAAAAAATTTCCTAGCACTCACACAACTTTGGCCGATTATCCTAGCAGTCACTACCATCTACGGACATCCAATTTTCCATCCATCTGCATATGTGGTGATGCCATCAAGGCAGCCACATCATCTAAATTGCCACATCATCTAAACCAAACCCCAAACCCAAACCTGAACACCCACCCTAATTACCAAACGAACCCAAATCAACTCTTTCCTCTTCCCTCCTTCTCTTTCCTCGTCCTTCCTCTTCCTCTCCTCCATCACAACCTCCAGATCCACCGCCGCCTTTGCCGCCGCCGCCGAACCTAGAGGACGGGAGCCTGGTGCTGTCCAACCTCCAGATCCATTTTCTCATATCTACTCCAATCCATCTGTTGTCAAACCTCTGCCTCTGCCTAAATTCTTCTTCTCCAATCCTCTGCTCTTCTTCCGATCCTAATCCTCACCTTCATAATCTCAACCAAATGGCCCTTCTCCTCCGCCAAATCAACCGCCCTAAACCAGCCGCCGTCTCCATGGAAGCTCCCAATCCTCAGAAACCTCCACCAATTAGGTGATACCCGTGGAAGATGAATCGACACGCAGATCTCGTCGATTTTCCGTTCGTTCTTCTTCTTCAAGATAATCGTGGAAAGAGGAGAGACAAGACAGCAACCTCCTCGCATCTACCTCCCTTGACAAAACCCTAATCCTCTGGTCCGCCTCCAACTTCTCCCTCCTCAAACGCCTCGTTGGCCACTCTGAGGGCATCTCCGACATCGCCTAGTCCTCCGATTCCCACTACATCTGCTCCGCATCTGACAACCACACCATCCGCATCTGGGACGCATGCGCCCCCTTCGACGAGACCATCCGGATCTGGGAAGTCACCACCGGGAAGTGCGCACATGTCATCAGGGCTCATTCGCAGCCTGTGACTCCCGGTCACGGGGACTTGCTTGAAGACGCTCATAGATCTGGGAGATTGTAGGAAGAAGGGAAAAAAGGGAGAGAGAAGAGAGAAGAGGAAGAGAGAAGAAAGGTTGATGGAGGAGAGTCGTTGAATCCATCAATCAGCACACCAAATTCGCGGCCTGGTGGGGATGGCCGACGGCGACGATTTTGTTAAGAAGGGAGATCTGAGATGAGGAAGGAGGAGGGAGAGGAAGTGAGATTGGGTTTTGGCTTGAGTTTTGGTAATTGGGTTGGGTGTTTTGGTTTGGGTTCTGGTTACATGGGTTTAGTTGATTGAGTGAAAATTTGCCACGTAAGCTGACTTGTGTGACTTGGAATCCCAATTGGCATATCCACATAAGCTGACTAACGGAATTTTGGATGTCCGTAGACTGTAGTGACTACTAGGATAATCGGTCAAAGTTGTGTGAGTGCTAGGAATTTTTTTGAAGAACTGTGACCATCGGGTTATTGGGTCAAAGTTTAGTGATTATTTAAGTAACCAACCTAACAATAGTGATATATTTTATTATGGGATGACAACAAAAATTGACGGACACGTGAATGATGGTTTGAAACAAGAATAGAGTTTTGTGTAATACCTGTTTCTCATCCAAACCTGGTTTTTGGAAACCAGTTCTATCTGCTTGGTATGAAAGATAAATAATTAATTTTTATTTGAAAAATAAACCGGCCAACCGGGTAGGGTAGAAAACTAAGATTTGTAACTCTAAAGTAAGTTTTAGATCCGGTAATTAATCATTTTTTTGAAATCCTTTTATTCCTTGAATGGTTTCATTAAATAGCCTACCTTCATAAATGAGATGAAGAACCCGAAACCTCCCTAACCAACCTGCGGTCCAAGTCTTGACAATTGACAATTCGGGAGTTTTTTCGGTGACAAAGTCTAAACTTTGTCACCTATACAAAGTTTAATCCTGGCCCTTGATCTCCTATCCACTTTTTAATTAATTGTTTAAATGAATTTAATAATGTTATTTAAATAATTCCATTAATTGAAATAAAAAAAATTCGGCTGTTTCCATAACCGCCCACTTTGGGATTTCCCTCCATTATTATATTTATTTTTGATTTATCTTTTCCTTAAAATTAGCTTGCAGATATTCTCTTAACAATTGTATAATCATAATCTTTCTTCTTCTTCTTCATAGGCTAACGCCATTAAAAAGGAACTTCTCTATCATTTTTTTTAACAAATCAGTCCCTAATCATTAACAATTGTATATAATCATAATCATAATCTTCTTCTTCATTTTTCTATCCAATCAAACCACAATTCTTTTCACTGTTCAGTTTGTGAGTTTCGTTTTATGTTGTTCAGTTTGTGAGTCTGTGAGTTTCAGTTGTTGAATTAAGATTATATTCATTTGAGATTGATGCGACTGGTCATTATGCACGAAGTACTAGTATGCATGCATGCATGCAGTACTAGTATGTATGCAATACTAGTATGGTACATACTAGTATGCAATACTGTATCGGCTCGAGTCCCTTCTTCGTTGCTTGAATCAGAGCTTGGGTCTGGCTGTTTTTAAATCTGCGAAATCAGAGACAGAGGTGGTCAAACATACTAGTACATAGAGCATACTAGTATTCAACACAAACTAGTAATGGACAGATACTAGTACTCAATAGCAGGAGCAGAGTTGTGGTTTCAGATTTCTCGAGTTTCTTCCTTGGTAGAGGAAATTGGCTGCGGCAGCGATCGAATCCTTCAAATCAGCATCTGCGAGTGACATGCAATGGAAGGAAAAAAACGTCCAGGACTCCGTTATGGAAGATGGAAATCGGCAGATGGACTAAAAAAAAAAGGGAGGGATGAACGGCGGCTAGGAAAAGCCGAAAGGATTACCGGTGGCGAGGAGGAAGTCTGAGACGCGCCGCCACCGTCAAATGCTCCCGGATGACCGCAAAGGCAGATTATAGAGCAGAGAGTCAATCGAATCAGCTTCAAGAATCGAGCGAAGCCGGAGAGAGCCGCCGCACCAATAGAGCCGCCGCACTGGAGAGAACACGCCGTCAGAGGAGAGAGCACGCCGTCGGAGGAGAGAGCACGGCGCCGGAGGAGAGAGCACGCCGTTATGGCAGTTTAGAGGAGTGGGGGTGGTAAGGAAAATAACCCTAGGTAGTGGGCGGCTGTTAACAATGTAAATAGGAACCCAGTAATTTCGCCTCTTAAATACTAGAAATTCCATCCGTTGGATTTAATTGTTGGAGATCTAACGGCTGCAAATGGCCTTTGTATAGGATACAAAGGTTACCCTTTGTCACCCACTGGGCTCCCGACAATTCCCATACTTTGAACTCACATCTAAGAATCCAAAGAGTACACGTTTAAGATTCCAAAGAGTTAAAGTGAGCCAACCCCCAACTATTAACAGTCTACCCAATTTTGTCCACAGACATTTATTATTCAATACAGGCAAGCCATTATTGTTCTCAACATCACCCACACATGGAAATGTAGGTAAAGAGTGTTAATTTCTGTATTAATAATGCATATCATTATTCATTATGTTTGTTGGGTATTTGCCAGCTGGACCAACAATTCCTACATAATAACAGAAAGCTAAGCTTAGCTACATCAAAACAGCCAGCCAGCCAGCCTGTTTGATTACAGATTCTGTCATAATTAATCATTTATCCAAACACCACCATTTTAACCAAAATAATGAAGGGATAGCTGAAAGAGCCATCCTTGTATACAGAGAGAGACAGATAATTACAGAGGAGGATTCAGTAGCCTCCTTCAATTTATCTTTTTTTTCTTTTCTGAAACAAACGATTAACAATCTTAATTAAGGTATATATATATGTGACGATACAAAGATGAGATGAAAGAAAGAAAGAAAGAATAAATAACATATTTTGAGGAGCTGGCAAAGGCAGCAAGAAGGGGATTCTACAGGTGGCAGCAGCAGCATGTGCACAAGGCGCCGCAGTGTCACTTTTACGGCCACAAAAGAGGAGAGAGTTTTGTGTCTCTTCTCTTTTCTTTCTCTTAGGCAGTTTGAGCAGGAATGTGACCTGCTGTCCCGAAGCTGTGCTTGTATTTCGGCCTCCATTCTGTTCTTCCCCGAACTATTTCACCACCTTCTTCCAGTCGGAGCAAGTGCTGGCATTCTATCTTCCCCGCACTTCCTATGCTTCCTATCCCGTTCCCTGACACTGAGGTCAGGGACTGGAGGACACTGTCCTTCCCACACTCCCTCCTGTACTCCAGAGTCATCGAACACAGCTCATGACTCTCCAGAATTTCAGGTGGAGCACTCTGCAACCAAGGCATCATTCTGTTATTTATTTTACTCTTCAACACAACACAACAAACCACAACTGAGCAAATAGTTACTTTACCTCAAGGATCCAATTGATGTACTTCACATTGTTCACATGCTGATTCACATCCAAGTCGTTCCACCTAGGCTGCATATTTCACACACACAATAATTACTTCCTATAATTAAATGTATAACCGGATGACGGGTTTCTGGAGGCTTCCTGACATACACTTAATCCTTTGCGGATGTGATCCGCAGTGTTGTCATCAAGTTTCAGGAGCTTCCTGCTATCTTCAGGGACAACAGGGTCCGACTTCAGAAAATAAGGTTCTATCTCTGCTCGAACCTCTTCAGGTATCTTCGACAATCTTCGTGTAAGTTTATTCATCATCACCCACACACTGCATATTTATTACGAGATACAACTTCAATTCAACAAAGCTTATCAATACTTGGATCATGGATTTATCAACTTCACTCAAAAAGTAGAATCTCTCACCTGGACGCTCTTGTTAGAATTTCACCAGTTTTACAGTCACGAATCAGCCAATCACGTCGCATACCATTCTTCCCTGACCCTGTCACCCACGTGTCCACCTGAACAACATCACCCCTGGACACCACAGAACTAATTCAGTAACAATGTCCATACACAATCTCGCTAAGATCAGTGAAAATTAGCGTGCCAATCATATATTTAAATAAATGGTAAACGCTTCGGTGCGCCCACTAAAAGTGGGTGCACCGGGTACACCCACTAACGTTTGTGCTATCTAGAGTGATACTTTCATTGAACTAATCGTTTATATCAATAGATTTAATCTTAATAAGTCTAAATTGAGCTTAATTATAATTTTTAGTCATCATAGTATAAGATTATACCTAATGTTCTTCAGGTTTCTTTCTACAGCTGCATTTTTTCTCCATATGATAGATTATCATCTCTACCAAATTAGTTTTTTGTTCAAATCGTCCTATATATCTTTTAACAACATGTAGATTCTTATACTCGAAAAAAAATATATTAAAAACATGTTTATCTATCAAAACGTTATTGGGTGTACTCGGTGCACCCACTTTTAGTGGGTTCACCGGAGTGTTCACCTTAAATATATATATATATTAAGCTTTTAGCCATTGCTCCCACTTCAGTTTCTAATACTAAAGTAAAGTGTTCACGATCTAACACTATAGACACCGGAAATATCCATTTGTAAAAAATTATCAGAGTAGAACAACACAGTTTGTCCAGCTATTTAATCATACTGCAATATGTTTATTCCGTGAAGTGAAGGGAAATGAGCTGTCAATTGACATCCATCTTCACGAAAATTTTTAAAGCAATACGGAAACAGCTAACGAGCACAACTCTTCTGAGAGAGACAACTATGACAATTGTACTGTTACTTGGAAAAAAACAAGGGTAAAGAATGAAATAGCTTACCATGTTGGATAACGATCAACAAGAACCTGTATACGAGTAACAACCCATATAAGGTTCTTTTTACTCATTTCTGGGGTAGAACCAAATCCATCACCAAGTAGGCCAGCAGTTTTAACATGATTGAGGGCTGTTTCCTGCAATGAAAAGAAAATTTTGAGTTAATATCTGACTAAATACATCATATAGTAACTCAAGCAAAGACGCAAACATTTCAAACAGTTTGACATACTTGTAAATGATTCATTAACGTTTCTATAGATGCTGAGCGATCCGCACCAATCTCATAGGACCTAATGGAGAAATTCTGCCTGAACACAAAACCATCCTGAACAATTCTCCCGAGACCAAAAGGGTCAATGAGCATGTCAGGCCGCTTCGGCTTCCAGTCTAGCGTCGTCCATTGCTTCTCAGCAGCCAAAAAAATGGTTGTGATAGCAGCAAGGAGGACACTCCAATCAGGCAATGTGTTGATAAACGTCCTTGGTGGTGGTTGTGAAGGAAAGTCGCAGTCCTTCTTCACTACTTCTACAGGAGTTGCGTAGCTTACTGAGGACCCATTAATCTTGGTAGGAGCTTGGGCATTTGCCTTCACCTGCAATGCCCCAGATTTTGACTTGCCTCCACACAAACTGGCTGACCCACGACCCAGCTTATCAGACTTTGCATCCCCGGACTGGGGAGGAACCGGAAACAATGAAGAAGCAGCAATAGCAACTACCATGATGCAAGCCCTTAGAATCAGATAAATCAGCAATAGCACGATATCAAGCTCAATTCAAACGCAAACAGTTTGGAATCTTTCAACAGCGAATAACTCAACTGCAACAGGCTTCTGCAAAAGATTGAAAATTCTCAGTGTCTTTAGAACTTGAAGAAATATTGTTAGTTGAACAAACAGACAACCAAAGATTAGAAGAAAAAAAATCGAAACAGAGCCTATTAAGCTAATTTGTAGGTCAAAAGCAGGCATCAATTATTGCCCGTTATGCTCCAAGAAAATTGACCAAAAAGGCTTCGTGTTTCAAAAGTCTAGCTCCTATTCATTCCGGTGCACCAAAACCAAAAGACGAGAAAGAAATATCGTGAACGAAGGAGGCAAATAACCGGAATCCAGCAAGCCATTTCAGAGAAAACAAATTAACAAAAAGATAATCGCCGGAGAAACATAACTCAGATCTGGTATTTGCTACAACACGAAAATTGCTCTATGCATTTGTATTCGGAAGTAAGACGACAACCTAAAATCTAAGCGTACTTAATAACCAGAAACTACGAGATGCAGAGAAGATTCATGCGTTCAGTTTTACTGGGGGGGGGGGGAGAAAGTGAAAATTTGAATCACAAAATCTAGGATCTAAGCAGCCCTAAAAAGGCGAAAATCAGAGAGGAGCATTTCAGAGCAATCGTAAAACAAGAAAGAAAAAAAGGAAAGCGAGGAGAGCGTACCTGAGAGATGAAGCCAGGAACAGGATGACAAAGATGAATGGAGAAAAGAGAAAGAGAGAGAGAGAGCTGTGGCAGATAAAGCAGCTCAACAAACGAGAGAAGAAGTTTAGAAACAATCGGAATAAAGGTGAGGAAAGGAGGACTAATGGGTCTTTTTTCTTGTTTTTTTTTTTTTTTGTGTTTGCACAGCACACAACACGGCGTCTGTCTGGTAACTTCTGACTCCCTAGGGCCGGCGAATCGCAACTTCGCCTTCGTCCCCCTTCTCCCGCCGTCGCTTTGGATCTTCTTTTGTTTAGAAGAAATGGAAATATGAGGTTTATCTGTAAACAAAGAGCAAAGTTATGGGATGGCACTTGTGAAGAAATGGAAATTATGTGAATGTGTTTTGTGTAGCGAGGCATAAAGGGTGGGTGGGGTTCTTATAGTTATACTACTCCTCCACTTGGCTAATGGCTACCCATCTCCTTTCTCCCGCCGCTGGGTTTAAAGTTCGGTTCGATGATGATTCACTCCAATTATTTTATTCAAGAAAATAGATTATAAGCTTATGCCAGCGTTAGATGTAGGCTTGGCCGTGGGTACTCACGTATCTATTATCCCCTTGTTTATTAAATCGATATTATTCGCACCTGTCCTGCGAGATTAAACGGGTACAAAACTCAAATAATCTTTGTTTTGTAATGGGAATTGGGTATACTCGCTACCTATTAGGTGAACCTCAAATCTCTCTGTATCTTGATTGTAAAGAGATTTTCGAGATGGAGCTACGATTTTCATAACATTAGGATTTCGAGAGGGAACAACATATTGTTCAATCGATAAGTTGAAGTGAAGAACTGAATGACTGAACAATAAATTGGGTTTGATCCGTTAAACATAGATTATATATTGTGGCTAATACAACGTCATTTCATATCGTGTACCATCGGGTTGGGTATGGGACGGATACCTTCAAACATGTCCCCACCCATTGTCCGCTATAACTGGGTATCGGGTTTGCCCATACCCGTCAACTTTACCCAGTTAACGGGTAATTCCCACCCAAATTAGCCAAATTTCGGGTACCAATTACCAATCCTAGTTAGATTTGAGCATGTGCTTTTTAAACCATAATTAATCTATCCAAAACATTTTTCTAATGTTTGTTTTTTCCAAATACAATTTAAACTCTTTCGATTAATCTAAGATATATAAGCCATATAAGGCTAGCACTCCGGTACCCTTAAGGTATCGGTACCCACTGCCATGTGGCATTTTATAATTGGTCCACATAATTAACTAGAAAAATATGTTATTTTGGACCTAAATTTAATATAAATTAATGTTTGGTCCTTATAACTTTCTCAAAGTTAATTTCACTTTACCATCCACTCTTTAACTTTACCAATTACCATCCACTTTGCCTTATAATTATTTATTAAAATCTGAAGCTTTATCCATTCGTTTTTTAACAAACAACGATCGCATAACAATGTCTGCTAAGAAGTTTTATCCGGTGAAATGACGATGCCACAAGGAGCAGATGGCTGAATTGGCAGCAGATGCCACAAGCTTTATCCATTCCCTCTTGCAAGCTCCATTTCGGTACTCAAAGTGGCAAAAAATGGCACAAAGACAACATCAGCATCCCTCTCATCAAATGCCCTCTTTGCAAAGGAATTCGTCCTCGAACCTTCTGGAATCATCAATTACCCCAAGATCCAGTACTCAGCACTGTACTGCTTGATCACTGGATTCTCTGGGTAAGGAGGAAACTTGGAATCTAAACGTAAAAGGGCGGCATTTGTCATTGGGGTGATCTGAATCTCTGCTAATTCGAGTATCTGGTACAGATGAGGCCCATTATCCCTCAAGGAGACCATAGTTTAAAGACCTGGGGAGGTTTTCTACATATACTTCGATGGAGTTTTGGGGAGTGTTGATATGGGTTTGAGATTGTGTAAACTGCTGAGACGATGAGGGTGAGTAGAAATGGAAGAACAATAAGGAAAGAAGAAGGGAAATAGTTATGAATGTAAAGAAGGTAGAAGCAATAGAGCATTGGAGTTGACTTCTTTTGATTGGGTTGTAGCCACCTACCATCATGTCACGCCATGTAAATCGAATTACTGGAGACAAACAATGGGGCCAAATTGAAACATTTGCAATCAAGATATTAGGAACCATCAATAAAGGCAGGTTCAAACTGGTTCCAATCAAATTCCATGAAGCGAAAACACTTATCAGATGGAATTAAAGAGCGGAGATCGACTGATGATAGATAAGACATATCAATAACAAATCGTAATTCACCATTCAATACAAAAATCTTAAACCCCAAATGCAGTATTGATCCACTACAAATAAACCTTCCATTCTTATTTCATTTTAAATAAGCATTCTAGATTTGAAATAAGCATTGTTCCACTACAAATAACCACCCCTTCCTGATTTCTGACGCCTTGCCGTCATCTTTTCCCAATTCGGCCATCTACTCCTCGTGGCATCGTCGTTTCACCGGATAAAGCTTCTTAATAGACATTTTATGCAATCGTTATTTGTTAAAAATAAAATAAAACAAATGGATAAAGCTTCAGAGGGTAAAGTTAAAGAGTGGATGATAAAGTGAAATTAACTTTGAGAAAGTTATAAGGACCAAACAGTAATTTATATTAAATTTAGGCCCAAACATCATATTTTTCTGGTTAATTATGTGGACGAATTATAAAATGCCAATCATATTAACCATTGGCTCCAAAATATTATTGTTCTAATCATTGGCTCCAAAATAACAATAATATCTATATTAAAAGTACTAATATAAGAATGCATGACATCATATTTACATTTCTTATTAAAGCCTCATGTGTTCCAAATCCAAAACTTCATCAACGTTTGGATTTGAACCTGGTCATTACACTAGATCTAGACCTCATTGGGAACTTATCATTCTGTTGTGTTACGGGAACTCACCAAAGGTTGGTTTAGGCACTCTATTATGGATTGTATCCATATCTTCCATATCATCTGAACGAACATCCTTAACTGTCCCATCCATCATGACTGACATTCACATGTCATCTGCACTTAGAGAGAAACGGATCAGAGTTGAACTCCAAGGTAAAACCTCTGCTCCTAATGGATCTTTAGGATCATTGTCTTCGCCCCCTCCAACTAACTGAACCTCACTACCCCTTTAGGTGACACCTTACTCTCATAAGAGAGCTTAACATCATTGCCATGCGACCAACAAATTATCGCAAACGGTGCATTCCCCACGACGACTGATTGGGTACACTTAAAGCGCACTCTACGGTACCTGGAAGGGACGATGGACCATGGTATAACTCTTAAATCCCATCCTAGACACATTTATCAGTTTATATGGATGCTGATTGGGCATGATGTTGTTCACTGCTGCTCGACGAGTGCGTATGTTACCTATCTCGGCCCAAATGTAATCTCTTGGACAATTCGGAAACAACATACAGTTTGTCAGTCCTCGACTGAAGCCGAATATCGAGCTTTAGTCACAGCTTCGTCGGATGTACTATGGCTCATGTCCGTACTTCATGAAATCGGCATGCCTCCAAACACGTCTCCAACTATTTGGTGCAACAACATCGGGGCAACGTACCTATACATAAATCAAGTGTTCCACTCTTGCTCTAAACACCTGGAAATTGATTTTCATTTTGTCAAGAACGAGTTGCACGCAAACAATTACATGTGGCATACATCTCAACGAAAGACCAGATAGCTGATGCACTAACTAAGCTCCTACCGGCTCCTCGGTTCACGTCTCTACGTCTCAAGCTTACTGTCTGCCCCGCCATTAGCTTGCGGGAGGGTGATAAGGATTAGTATATTTAATAGTATTATTTGTTACCATTTTGTAATTATCCCCAGATATATTCTTGTATCTATCTTATATTTATATATCTTAATCTTAAAATATACTATGGGTGTTCTTGAGTTTGAGTTTGCCACATAAGCTAGAACCCTTCTCTTAATTTTCCACATCATGAACAAATTTTAAATTAAAATATAATTATTTTCTCTCATCCTATTAAATGCTCTCACGTTAAATCTTTCCTTAAATCCGTATTTAATGTGTATATATACTTATACATTATAATAAAAATAATAATATGTCCATTATAATATATTATTTGATAATTTTCCATTCACAAATATGAAATTTTGATTATAAAGATTTTTTTTAATTTTACTAACAAGGACCAAATAAGAAATATGTGCATCATGGAATCTATGTACTATTTTATGTTATTAATTATAACTAGCTCTATAATCACATGTAGGATACACGTTAGATGAGAATATTTTGGTCAATATGCCAAGGAGCGGGTTAGAATTCTTTCATAAAAATTTGAATATTGTGGATAAAATTATAACAATATGAATACCATCGAGTCAATAGATTAGAAGGACTCATGTTTATTAGGTCACATGCTAATTGGGTCAAACATATTATATATAATGTGGATTCATCACATCATGAGCTATATATGTTATATTTAATTTTAGCTTAACAAAAAAAATAGAGAAATTAGACAACCTTAATTTTTTTTATGTATGTTCCAAATTCAAATAAAATATCATGAATAACTAATAGGTGATTTTTTAGTTGTCCTTAATTAAATTTTAGAAAATTAATTTATTAATTTTATTAGTATATATGGGATAATTATGCAGATAAAATCATAAATTAATTTTTTTGAATGAATTATAATAATTATTTGATTATATCTAGAAATCATGAAACATATTTTAGAATTTAACTTAGTTATACTTTAAATTAGTCATACAAATGAATCAGACTAAATCAATGTAGGGGCGGAACTAGGACTAAAAGATGCCCTGAGCCGAAATTGAAATAATTTTTTTCATACATTTTAATATAATAGTATAATATAATTACTACTAAATATATAATACGATACATATATTATTTACTTTTAGTATGTAATGTTATTCACCATTAGATCATTGTGCCCGATATATTTGTTCTTAAGATTATTAGTAGACCAAATGAAAATTGGAATGTGCCACCGACGATTCTTTATTAATTTGAATGATTTATCATCAAATATTGTATTCTTACTCATCCATAAGTCGAGATAAAATGATATTGGGCTTACGCAACCCTCTACACATGTTGACCAAATTAGTATTAAAGAAGGGTATGGTTAATATGATTGAGTATATTAACTATATTAGCTTAAAATGACAAATGTTTTGAAACATATTTAGTTTTTAAGTTGAATAACAATGAACCGAGTCGAACTAATATAACACTGAACCAGATTTAAAGATTGCACTGAGCCGGATTCGAAAAAATCATATAATTACACTCGAATTTAAAGCTCGAGACCGAAAATGGGGTGAGCCGGCGCTCAGCCCGACTCTCCCTATCTCCGCCCCTGAATCAATGACTTTACAATTTTAAAAATCATATTCTTATTATTACTATTTCTATTAAGATAAACAACATAAAAAAATTATATATGTTATTATATATGTCTAGCCAACCGGTCGGATAAAAAAAAAAGCTTATAACATACAAAGGCACAATATTAGGTGTGGGTAAACAATTCCAACTAATTCTTTTTCATCAACATCCTCAACTATTATATACTTACATTTAAGCTGAATAAATGCAGCCATTCGCAATAATTCAACTTCTCTATAGTTGTCTTTGACCTTGATAATTTTGACATAAAATAATAATTAAGTTAGAAAGAAGGGAAACAGTTTACGTGGTGTGAGTGATTAGTTAATTTTGATGGCAAAGTTTGACCATTAACTCCACGCGGGTCCAGATTTTGCCATTAAAAAAACAAGTGGAAAGTAGTTGAACAAATTTAAGGTTTACTAGTCTAAAAAGAAAAGAGAAAACCAAGAAGTAATTGGTTGCTTGCTGCTCGTCAAATTTATTCTCACAACAATTAATTAATTTTGTTTTGACATAATTTCCTAAATAAGCACTGCTGCATTACCAAGTTATGTTATTCAATTAGGCTTTTAATTAGACTTGTAGTTTTTAATTAGCTTCCTCCTAGGTTGGTAGTGGAAGCTAGCTTGATGTCATATCTTTATTAAAAACTATGGAGAATGTGTATATATAAATAAATTACATGGGCTCTTAATGAGGGACAACTGTATGATGTTAACGAAAAACTGAGCTAAAAGATAACTAGTAGATGGGAAAGTGGAGATAGATATAAGATTTCAAACTTATTAAGGTTGATAAAAGAGTTGAGGTGGTAATGGGCCCTCGCGCTGTCGTCCTCGGATTTGGATTTAATCTCTTTTGCGACTCGACCGATTTGGTTGATCTAAAAGTCACCCAGAATCGTCAGTTTAAATTCGAACCAAAATCAGTTTTTGTAACCTCTCAAATGTCGAACTGCCATCTGGACAGTTGTTTCTGTTCATACTGCACCCCTTCATTTACTATAAATACAGAATCAGTCTCTGCAGTTTCCTCCACTGATTCCCCCCTCTCTAAACCATATTTATGCACAAACAGATGTCTGCATTCACTCTTTCAATGAAACTGAAATCGAGTCGCGTGGTGTGTTTCGTTCGTTGCGTTCGTCGGTCACTAGTGTTTGAATCACTGCTACGCTTGTGAGGTAATCCGTTTTATCCTAGATGGATTGATTCCGTTAACCTTGGGTGACGTAGAGGGGAACAACAATTCTTAATGACAAATCGTGAAGTCGATTGACTCAGATCAGTCCTTGCGTCTTTGCATGTTTGCTTGCTTATTTCTATTTTTTTGCAGTATACTTTATATCAATCTTAAGAATTGTTAGTCAGCGTCTGTACGTGGATTGTTTGCCATGCATGAACTGTACATGATCTGCATGCTTTCTCTTTGCTACTGTTTGGTCTTGGCATATTTTCATGCTTTGGTTTTAGGTTGTTCCGGTGCAGTAGCACATTTTGATTTTTGGATTTGCATGATTAGTTTGGTTTTCCATGTTTGGTTAATTGTTCATGCTAATGTCGCTGAAGTGATTTGTTATTTTTAAAGTCTGTGCGACTCTCTACTCATCCGAGACTAAAGTTTTAGTGACTCTCTACTCACTAGAGATCAGAGTCTTTGTGAATCTCTACTCACAAAGATTAAAGTTGTGTGACTCTCTACTCAACCCATGGAGACTAAAATCTTTTGATTTTCTACTCCGTCGAGATTACAACTTTTGTAGTTGTTTACTCGAACCTATTGGTATTTGTTACTAATAGTTTTTGTTGTCTTATTTTTCAGTGTGTGACTGAAAGATGAGTGGAACTGAGATTCCGAATCAAGTGGTAACCCCACCCGTAGCTTCGCACCAAGGTGGAGCGAGCCAAGTTCCGCACACGCCAGCGCCAACAGAGAAGCCTATAAAATTTGTGGGAGCCGACTTTAAGCATTTGCAACAATAAATGTTCTTCTACCTAACGACGTTGGGATTGCAAAAGTCCATTACGGAGACTGTGTGGACTCCTAATGAACAAGTCCCTAAAAGGGAGAGATTCATGGCGATAGAAGCCAAGAAGCATTTCGACTTCTTGTGCAGGAGTTATATCCTCAATGGCTTGGCGTTGTATAATGTATTTGCCCCCATAGCCACTTCCAAAGTGTTGTGGGATGCGTTAAAAAAGAGGTACAATGCCGAAGATGTCGACCTTAAAAATTTGTTGCGCACAAAGTTCATTGACTACAAGATGGTTGATTTAACGTCCTGTTATTGGTTAAGTTCCAGTTTATGTTTCGGTTTGAAAGGAGTTGATTTGGAGTTGTTGCTGAAACTACTGTCAATCGTAGTTGCTGTTCTACAAAACTGAGGAGCACAACGGGCATTGCATGCAATGTAACGGCCGTTGTACTGCAAGGTGTAATGGGCGTTACATTAACTGTAACGGCCATTGTCCTTCATAGACAACAGGTGTTACAATAGTTGTAATGGTCGTTATGTCAGTTTAGTATAAAATAATTTAATTGGTAGTTAGTCGAACAAATTCTAATTCTTTTCTCTCCCAAAACCTTTTGACGAGAAACAAGAGTTGAAGGCGGAGAATCAGAGCTAGGATCATTGGATTAGCGAGAGAACTTGAGGGAAGGTAAAGGGATTGATCTAGGCAGATTCAGCTCTATCAGTTAAGGGTTCTACAATTTAGGGTTTTGGTGTTCTTTGCTAAACACATTGGTTTTGATGTTTGTTCTTCTCGGGAATCTCTTGGGAGAGGATGGAAGTACAATTGTGCAAGCTCAGGAAGCTACCTCGGTCAGTTTCAGATCCGAATTCAGAAAGGCATCAAGTGAGGGGTTTAATTCGGTTCTGCTATTATCCATACTATAGGATGTAGTTGATTGATGATTGTCGGCATGAGTTGCGGTTTGATGATTTTGGGGCTAGGCTAATGAGTGTCGAGAACGGGTATTGGGATTGATGCAAGACAGGTTTCTGGTTTTGAGGTTGAAAATAATGGTATAGGCTTTCGGTTTTGGGTTGATGGCATTGTCTGCTGCTCTTAATTTCTGGCTTTGGTTTCTTGTTCTGTTACTGTTATGGGCTTTCAGTCTTTCTTTTTTGTAACTTTCAGAGACAGTCTTACTGGTTATTGTACAATAGTGAGGATGTTCATTATGAACTCCATTGATATGGGCTAACAAGCTAATTAGCGGTAGAGTAACCTAAAGGTTGGAACTAGGTGAAAGTACAGGTAACCCATCATTGGATTGCGCAATCCCCTAGGAACTTTACAGGCTAAAAAGGGGTCTTAAATGCCATTTACAGGGCCTTCGTGGCACTGGGATGATCATTAGACCTTAGAGGCTAAAGGGATCTTTATGTTTTAGGATAGGGGTAACTTGTACTTCCTACCTAACTTTATTGGATGTTTTGGTATCAGTTACTAGCTCTTGATTCAGGTGTTCCAGTCATTGGTACTGGGAATTAAGGGATAAAACTATTAGGTTCTAATACGGGTTATGGGTTCTTACCCTTGGCTTTGAGCTAAGGCTCTTCTCTTACCGTTTCTTCCTGGTTCTTACATTCTACTGGTTTAGAGTTCACTCAATGTTTAACACTGACCCTCCTTATGTCATTCTTTCTTTTCTTGTTTTTGGGTATGGTGAGCAGTCTGTCTAGTCGATGAGGAGATTACGTGGATGAAGAGCTGGACAATGTGTTTAGCACTGGTGGGTGCTGTAGCACGAGTTTAACACGACACTGATCCATTTAGGTTTCAATCGTGTATTTTATATGGGGAACTATTATACATGATTTTCCATTCTTTCTGTGATCCTTGTATCCTATTGTTTAAAGGTTACTGATTTTCAAGTATTGGTTTATGTAATGGAGTTACGTTGGTTATTCTTTATGCGTTTATAAATGTTTTGTCTTTCATGTGTATGAATGTTTGCTTGGTTAGAGTTAACATCTGATTTAGCATTGCATGGGTTATACTAGTGGTTTAATCAGGGTCTTCTAGGGTAGGGTGTTACAATGTGACGTGTGAATTTCAACTCACAACATTCAAGGTGGTACTTCCACGAGGTCCTCTCATAAACTAATACTCACACTGGTCATGAACGGTCTAAACATTTGAGTTGAGTTCAGTTTAAACAAGAACAATTCAAAAGCTTAAACAATCTAAGTCAAACAAGGCAAAACTAACAAGTAAAGATGAGGATCAAACAAAAGAGAAGTAGTTTAGCTTAGCAAGGGGTTTCTTCAAGCTCAAGGATCATGAAAGTTGAATTGAATCTCAAGCAACGATGTGTAAATGAATGACCATGCAAAACACTTAATTAGAGTCAATGAACTCTCGCACAATTGATTATCTACTCCTAAACCAAATGGACCATGCTCTCGCTATGTGAACAAAGGAATGAAGTGCTTTATCTAGCTCAATGAAATGGTCAAACACTTAATCTCTTAGCTAACACCATCTAACACAAGGCAATGTTGCAAAACATTCTCATGCCAATCATAGAACACTAGTCTAACAATCAATGAGTCTTCCAACCTCCAAATAACTGAAAACTAAATGCACACCAAGTGTTCGACAAAATGTCAACAAAGAAAACAAGCTTAAAATGGATGCAATTGGAAAGTTTAATCTCTCAAACCATCAATTACAATCCTACAACCTTTGATCAACATCAATCAATCAATTTCATGTATAGAAAGACATAGAAAATGTACCATAAGAACAAATCATGTTCACATGGAACCCAAACACAAGGTCTAGGATCACCATCTTACACAAAGGCTATGAGAAACTCAATCCACACAATCAATCATCTATCCTAGCTAGATCCATCCCCCACTAAACTAAACACTAGGTCTAGCCTAGCATAACTATGGAAGAAACCTGAAATTGAGAGGAGGAGATCATCCTAGCTTCCATGGAGAAATCTTCACTCTTACAGATGCCAATCCAAGGTGAGAAGCTTCAATCCTTAGCTCCAATTGCTCCAATTTGGATCTTCAAATGGCCTCCTAGGGTTCCAGAGGTGTTGGGGACGAAATGGGGTGTTCTTGGGTCGTGGGTATGTGTTTGGGGTTCAAGAGAGATGTAAGAATGCCCCAAAAGAGTAAAAAACGTGGGTATTTATAGTGCAGGGGGCAGTGCACGGCGTGCACCCCTGCACTCTGCATAAATCCCGAACTTGTAGTGGCCCTAGCTCCCTCTTCCGGGCTCCGATTGACCTCCCGTTTGCTCCTATGTGCTCCTTGTCATCCGTACTTCGATGCCATAACCTGAAAATGCACAGAGGTAACTCCAATATACCACGAATTTGGCTCCAAAGTGGCAACCGGATAACAAATGGACACTTTGCGCAAAATATCAATAAAAGCATATAGAGCATGGCATCTCATGATCAATATGGCATAACATTGATACTAGCACCTAAATCGGCTAAGCCTCTACTTATATCATGTTCACCAATAGTGTAAGGAATAGTAAAGCTATCTGGATCCTTAAGCTTTTCCGGTGGCCTCTTAGAGAGAATGACGGAGCATTGTTCGTTAAGCTTTGCCGAAGTCACATCCGTTAACTTGCGTTTGTTGGTGAAGATCTCTTTCATGAACTTCGCATATTGAGGCATCTTAGTGATTGCTTCCCCAAAAGGCATTGTGAATTGTACCTTGTCCAGAAGCTCAACAAACCTTTTGAAATCCTTCTCCATGGAATCTGGCTTCAAGCGAGACGGATAGGGTGGCTTAGGCTTATACGGAGGCACAACTGGTGCGGGAGGAGAGACCGGAGTAGCACTCGTCGTAGCCTCTTGAGTACCAACCTTATTGGTAGTCTTAGGGACTTCATTAGCCTTGGATCCTTTATCTTTAACTTCAATCTTATCCGTATCATCATCGGAGTCAACATCTTCCACCAAAACAAAATCATCATCTTGATCACTTACCACCTTAGGTGTGGCATCTTGGATTTTCTTACCACTCCTCAATGTTACCATCATAAGCTCCTCGGGGCCCTTGGGATTAACCTCGGTGTTGGCGGGTAGACTACCTTTAGGTCTCTCCGAGAGTGCCTTGGGAACATGACCCAATTGAGTCGTTAAGTTGGAGATGGAAGTTGTTGATTCTTAAAGAGTTGGAAAATAGCCGCATTGGTGTCCTCTTGGGATATGGAAGATCCACCTTCTTTGTTTTGAGGAGGTTTGTTGAAACCGGGTGGTCCATTACCCTTATGGTTATACATCCCCGGTGGATTAGAACCTTGCTCACCACCTTGATTACCTTGATTGTGGTTACCATCTTGGTTCCATTGGTTTCCTCCTTGGTTGCCTTGACTTTGATTTCCCCCTTGGTTCCATTGGTTGCCTTGATTGTACCCTTTATAACCTTGGAATCCTCCTAGATTACCTTGGTTGTAACCCTTGTTGTAACCACCACCTTGGTTCCAAGGGCGGTTGTAGTTACCCCCTTGATAATTCCCTTGAGGGTTTAAGTTTCCATAGAATCCTTGGCCTTGCACAAAGCTTACTTCCTCAATGCTTTCACCTTGGTTAGGCTCGGAAGTAGCGGAAGGGAACACATTGACATCATGGCCTTGGCCTCCACAACACTCACAACAAAACACCGTAGCAACCGGTGGATTGCCCAAATGAGATGACTTAGAGCACTACAAAAAAAAACTCCTTTTAGCGTCGGTTGAAACGAAGGAGTTTAGCGTCGGTCGGTCAACAACCGACGCTAAGCAGTTGACTTCATTTTTGTGAATGGTTATCATTTCCGTACAATTAGTCGTGATAAGGGTCTCAGTACTCAGAATAGTGGTGTGTATGGCAGCTATGAAACTCATAGTTATTCTAGCTCAGTGGACAATCGACCTCACACAAGCGAACTCGCGTACTATGGAAAGTTAGAAGACATAATTGAGCTGAATTATTATGGAGATTTCCGTGTGGTATTATTCAAGTGTAAATGGGCTAACACTCACAATCCAAGGTATGTGAAGAAAGATAGGTTGGGGTTCACACAACTTAATTTCTCACACTTACTATACACGGGAAGTCGCTTAGATGACGAGCCATTTATTGGAGCAAAGGTGGCTCGAATGGTCTACTATGTGGAAGATAAGGTGGATAAGGGCTGGTGTATTCCTGTACATATCAAACCCAGAGATGTCTACGACATGGGTGATGAGGAAGGCAACTTAGTGCATGAGAGTGAGATGATTATGAATCCAGAGCTGTTTGATTTTGATAATTCCACTGATCTACCCCTAGCCAGGCCTGGAATTGCAGAGTTCAATGATTAACTAGTGTTTGGTAAAATCATTTTGAGCTAAGTGTTATTGTTCTATATTCAATACTCGAATGTTTGACATTAATATTTGGATTTGGATTTGCAGATATGGCTCCTCGTTCAGGTCCTTGGATGGTAGAGCTCATCGATCCAGCAGGAGTTAGGACTCAGGAGCCTGTGGCTAGTAGCCAGATATTGAGCCTTCGTGATGGCAAGAAGGTCATCATACCTTGGGGGCCTCTAGGGCCTACGGCTGCGGTCCCCGCCGCTCTGTTGGGCCAGTTCACGGGTTTGCTGGGTAATGACCAGAACCTTATCCCACTACAGTATGAGGAGTGGCCTAACGTGACGGACAGAGAGAAGAATGATTTGAAGGCTACTGTATTTGTAAGTATTCAAATATGAAATTCATTCCTGTGTTATGTGAATTTAATAGTAAATATTAATTTATAATCATTGAATTTGATGCAGCGTTGTATCGTGATTGAGCCACCAGAGATGACAGACCATGCGACTAAGTACATCATGGAGGATATTGGCAGGAAGTGGAAGGACTGCAAAACCCGCCTTTGGAGAAATTATGTGGTTAACACATACAAGGACAAATTGAAGAAGGAAGCTGAAGAAGCGGGCCAGGACTTCGACTGGGAGGGGTGTGTGGAACCCCCTAGGGCGTGGGCAATACAACACAAGCCGGGCAGGATCTCTGCGCCTATGTGGGCACAGTTTGTGGATATGCGCACGAGACCCGATATGGTAGTAAGTCGATTACAAATTAGTCATTATGTAAATATATTATATAAACTTAAATCATTTAAATGAATAACAATTTGTAGGAGAAATCTCGCAAGAATTCAGCCGCCCGGAGGACTTACACCTCACCCCACACTGGAGGGTCAAAGAAGTTGCGAGTTAGAGGACTGGAGTTGGTAAAAATTTAGTTCAAATTGCTAATAATTTTTTTGTATTAGTACCTTTTAGAAAGTGTATTGATATTGTTTAGTTCGTACACCTGTAGGCAGCTGAAAGGGGAGGAGATGCGCCCAGTAGAGGTGAGTTATATGCTATCACTCACACAAAGAAGGATCAGACTTACACTGATCCTAATGTGGTAAGTACCTGATCACCTATTCCAATCTAACAAAACAATCTCCAATAGTGCCTATTTAATTAACTTTGGTTTGTGAAATCCATTTTTGTCATCAATGTGCAGCCTCGGATTTTGGAGTTGCCCGTGATCCCACAGTCCCGACATTTCCTTATGCGAACGATGCACTCGGACTTTTCTATCCGAAGGAGCACAGTGGTAGAGTTCGCGGTATGGGATCTGGCGTGACCCCCTCCCAGGTAATGTAATGTAGTATATGATATATGTAAATTTAAAGTAGTCAAATTCTAATTATTTGTTGTCTTTGTCTATTCAGGTTAATATGAGTAGGAGGCGTGGTGGAGCAGCCGGTGGATCGAGTCAGGGTAGTAGTTCAGCTACTACCACTCACGTCTTCGGCCATCGAGGATTGAGTGAGGGTGTTAGAGGCAGAGGTTCAGCGCTTGAGCCATATGGAGGAGGAGGTCCAAGCGCTTGAGCCATCTAGAGGCGGAGGTTCAGCGGCTCAGCCAGTTGGTGGGTTCATCTTTAAGGGAAAATGGAGGATGCCCCCAGATATGGATGCCGAGGACCTGGACTCGAACGATGAAGAGGATGATGAGTAGGTAGCTACATAGTTTAGGTGGATGTTTTAGGTGCATGTGTTAGGATAATGTTTTAGGAGAATATTTTAGGAGGATGTTTTCGACATTTATATTCAGTATGTTTATTCAGTATGTTTATTTATTTTTGGTGAGAAAGCGGGGACAGACCCCTGAATTAAATAGAAATCACTCTAGGCACGGCGACCCCAATGAGGTCATACCGTAACCAACGAGCCAAAGAGGTGTCCAGATGCAAAAAGAGATGCAAACCAAAATTACAAGAATGGCCAAGATTAGCCAGGTAGTCAGCCCCACAATTAGCCTCACGATAAACATGAACGATGGAAATGTCCCAGCTCCTAGCTTTGAGCTCAAGGAACTCCGAGATGATGGCAGCATGTTGATGGTTGGTAGCTCCCTTATGAAGGATAGTGATAGCTGTCCGTGAATCTGTTTGAACAATGAGTTTACAGATGCCAATAGACCAAACCAGCTTCAGGCCCTGAACAATGGCACTCAACTCTGCCCTAGTAATGGAGCAGTTCCCCAAGTTGGCTGTGAAAGCTTGAATAAATTGGCTGCCATCATCACGGAGCAGACCTCCCATTGCTGTCGACCCGGAATGGTTGTATCGGGAGCCGTCAGTGTTAAGAATGAAATAACCCTCATCTCCCGGCCGCCACGCAATCAATTGGGTCTGCTGGGCTTTCCCCACCGTTTCTCAGCCCAACTGATTGGTCTTCCAGCTCGAGAGTACAAGGTTATTCCAGAATTTACACTGTTCTGCAAGCACTGGAGCAGGTTGGAACGTGTTTTCAAAAACTAGCTTGTTTCGGGCGCTCCAAAGGATCCAAGCAGTAACCCCGAATTTAATGTTGAAGTCTTTGTCACTAATCATAGCACGCCACCAGGAATCGAAGTTGTTGTGCTCTGCTCTCACCGCAATCGGCTGAGGACAGAAGCGTCTCCAAACCTGCATTGAAAAAGTGCACTCGTAGATAACATGATCAATGGATTCAGTATGAGATGAGCATCGGGGACACAGAACCTGGTTAGAGATGTGTCGCCGCCCTCTCTCTTCATTCGTAAGCAACTTCTTATGAGAGGCCACCCAAAGAAAATGCTTTATCCGGTTCGGGCCATTCCACTTCCAGATATGACGCCACACATGATCGGTAGGATCTGCATTATTCTCTGAAATCATCAGATACGCGGATCGGACAGAGAAGGCTCCATCAGGTTCCAAGCCCCACGCCAGGCCGTCCTTACCCAAGCTGCTATTAGGAGTAGACATATCAACAACCTGCATAACAACATTAAAAGGGAGAACAGATTCCAAAAAATCGAAATCCCACACCCCTGGCTCCGAGCAGACATGAGAAATGAGAAGAGAGTTATCCACTCTGCGAATATCCAAAGCATGATCAGCCAGGATGATACCACTATCCACCCAGCGGTCCGTCCAAAATCTCGTTTTTGACCATCCTTGATGCACCATCTCATACCATTAACCACAAATGGCCAAGCTTTAAGAACCCCCCGCCACACAGCAGAGTAACCTTTTTCCTAGCCAAGGTATAGCCATTATCCGTTCTCTTAAGATATTTGGTCATAAGAACTTTAGCCCAAAGCTCCGTAGGCCGAGAAATTAAACCCCAAACGATTTTCATCAAGAAAGCCATGTTAAGATCATGGGCACTACGAAGACCCAAGCCACCTAAATTTTTAGGTTTGCAGACAGTTTCACAGTTAATATTATGAATTCTGCGACCTCCCTGAACTGACCCCCAGATAAAGTCCCGAATTTTTCTATCAATTGCATCACAGACATGAACTGGCAGGGCAGCTGTCTGCATCACATACGAGGGAATAGCATTCAGCACAGAAGAAGCAAGGGTGACCCTACCTGCCAGTGACAAATTATTCGCCTTCCAACCTGTCAGCTTCTTATCCATCCTAGCCAAAATAAACTCATACGTGTCCCGCGTAACTCTGCCGTGCAGGACTGGCGCCCCCAGATAGCGACCAAGGTTCTGGGTTGCAGCAATCTCAAGAATCCCTGACACCCTTCTAGAGGCATCTCTATCCATCTTGGAGGAGAAGAAGACTCTAGATTTATCCTTGTTGACTTGCCTAGAAGCTTCACAGAAACGATCCAAAATCCCCACAATAACTCTAGCTTGATCTGTATCTGCTTGACTCATGAAAACCAAGTCATCTGCAAAGAAAACATGCGACAAGGGTTCCCCTCCTCTAATAAGCCGAACTGGTTTCCATTGGCCATTGTCAACCGCGGCAGTAATCATCTTACTCAATCTTTCCATACAAAGGGTGAACAGGTAGGGAGAGAGGGGGCAACCCTGTCTCAACCCTCTAGAAGGAGAGAAGCTCTCCGAGCAAGAACCATTCCAAAGCACCTGAAACGTCACGGTCAAGATACAACACATAATAACCTCAATCAGAGGAGAAGGAAGGCCTGCCTGCTCAAGAGTATCCCGCACGAAGCTCCATTCAATCTTATCATAAGCTTTAGAAAGATAAACTTTTATGACCATAGAAGGTTTACCACCTTTACCAGAAGCCAGAGTATGAACCACCTCCTGAATGATAAGGATGTTATCAGTAATGTGCCTCCCCGGAACAAAGCTGGTCTGAGAAGGATGAGTCAGACCCCCCATAAGCCCCTTAAGACGGTTCGCAATGCATTTGGTAATCGTCTTATAAGCCACATTGCACAGGCTAATAGGTCTGAAGTCGCTAAACCAGTTTGGGTTAGGAGCTTTCGGGATGAGTGTGATAAGAGTCTCATTAACTTCAGCAATCTTCCCCGGGTTCTGAAAGCAGCTAGACACAAAATTAGAGAAATCACGACCAATAGTCTCCCAGCAGCTTTGATAGAAAATAGGGCAGAACCCATCTTTGCCCGGAGCCTTGAGTGTCCCCATGCTCTTGATAGCACCAAGAATTTCTGTATCAGAGAGAGGTCTGCCAATAATTTCCCGATCCTCTAACCCAATGCAAGCCGATAAGCCCTCGAGAACCGGGAGCTGATCACCACGGGAGCAGTAGAAGCTGCGAAAATGATCGACAGCCAGCATCAACAGCTCCGGCTGGCTAGAAATCCAGGTACCCTCAGCATTCTTAAGGCGGGATATTCTGTTAAAAGCTCTTCTGCGCAAAGTAGATAGATGGAAATAGCTCGTATTTCTATCATCTTCTGAGACCCACTTTGACCTAGACTTTTGGATCCAGAGAGCGTCTTCCTGCAAAAGAACAGCCTCCAGCCTGGCTCTGACTCTTCTTTCCTCTTCAAGATTAACAGTGGAAGGGCAAATGGCCGAAACAGACTCTGCTTTCCTCAGTTCCTCAATCAATCGGGTCTTCCTGCGAAAAATATTGCCAAAACAAACTTATTCCAGTGCCGCAGATCAACAGCAAGATTACTCAGAGCAATAGGCAAATCAGTACCAGCACACCATTTATGTTTTAGCACATGTCTAAAACTAGGATGAGTAAGCCACGCAGAAATAAAACAAAAAGGTTTAGTGTAGGGCGAGTACACCTGATTATTGGAGCGCAGCAAAATCGGCCTATGATCAGATTTCAACTTATGGAAATGCAGAGAACGTGACTCCGGGAAGAGATTAAGCCAGTGAACATTAACCAAAGCCCTGTCTAAACGAACGAGGATGTTATTCCTAGCCCAGGTGAACTTTGGGCCTTGGACAGGAAGATCTGAAAGGCCACAAATATCAACCGTGTCAATAAAGGATTTGTTACGCGCCCGATTGAAACCCGCACCACCTCTTCTATCATCTGGGGTCAACACGGAGTTAAAGTCTCCAATAACAACCCAAGGATCATTTATAGAACTGGCCAGGACCTTCAGGATATCCCAGAGGAGCACTCTTTCAGTCGCCTTCGGACTGGGTAAATAGCAGTCAAGAAAAACTTCACGCCATCCGCCGTAACACCCACAGTATGAATAAATTGGAAACCATGCAGAAGAATGTTAAACGAAACAAGGTGCGAGTTCCACGCGAGCCAAATGCCTCCTTTAAAACCAACCGCATCCACCCTAAAATTGGAATCAAAACCCAGCTTGTCCACCACCTTGGCCGCTTTATCACCACTGATTTTTGGTTCGACAATGATTGCAGCTGCCAGACGAAAAGAAGCAGTGTAAGATTTAAAACTCGTTAAAAAATTCCTATGACCAGCTCCACAGGAATTCCAACAAAAAATGTCAGCTAACATTAAATAAAGAAAAAGGAAAGGAACTCCCTGAGGACACGTCATCAGCAACGAGGAGGCTTCTAGAGCTCCTCCATTACCACTGCTCCATCATTGGTTCCCACGGAACCTGACCCATCTTTAGACGTAAGAATTCTTGGAATTGACACGTCTTTTGCTTTGCCTCTGGTCAACTTAGTGCCTTTGGTAGCATTTTGGATCTTCTTGGACTTTATCTGTGAGGAGTGAGGTATAGAAGACCTGATTCCACCATCTCCCTGGAAATCCTGACTCGGTTTATCCGCGATTTTGGGACTGAAACCAACCAGGCCTGGTCCGGCCTCCTTCAATTCCCCAACACCAAACATTTTTGGGCCCGAATTTCCTCCCTTAAAGCCCAAGGTTGTGCTTTTGTTGTTTGTGGCTTGGCCTGCCTCATTAGGCAAGGTTGCTCCATTACTGATGCCAACGGATAGAAGCGGGTCCGCCTCCTTAGGAATAGAATTTTCCTTATTTCCCTCCCCCAAATCCTCTTCCAAGGGTATCTCATTGATGTTGATTGATGGTTGGGGATCCACCCTTGATTTTTGTGCATCCAAATCAGCCGTACCTTCCATATCTTCAAGGTCCGAGAAACTGTTTCTATTTTGGTTACCCTTTGCCTGACGATTTCCAACGGTGGCCGCCGGCGCCCGCGGGTTCGGCTTCCGACGAGCCTTCTTGACTTGCATCCATGGGCCGAAATCCTCTTCAACCTCCGGCCGATCTTCCAAACCCAGCCCCTCTTGGAAAATTGGGTTGGCAAAGGAAGTGACTTGGTTGTCAATGGGATCAGCTTCCGGTTTCTGTTTGCAAACATCATCCTTATGGCCATAGCAACCACAGGTAAAACAAATAGTATGCAAGCCTTCATACTCGATGCGTCGAACTCTCCTCTTCAATTTATACTTTGACAGAAGCAGCTTGGAGAGATCCACTTCGACACAAATCCTAGGAAAATTGCCTCTTGCACCTTCTAAAGTAGTATGATCAATCCTAACGGTTCGGCCAATTCTATCCCCGATGAGCTTAAGGATGGTCCTGTCGAAATATTCAAAAGGGATGCCCGGCAGTCGAACCCAAACCCGGAGTGTAGAGAGGAAAGTTTCCTCCGGCCGAAAATTGGGTCTCCATTCCTGAATAACCACGTAATGATCATTAATCATCCAAGGGCCACCGAACAAGGCACGTTCATAATCAGCCACCGTCTCGAAATTGACCACGTAGAAACCAAACCCCACGTCCGAGACCTGAACTCCGCCCTTCTTAGCCCACAGCTGGGGAAGCTTCCGGCTCATGAACAAGAACGGAAAACAACGATCGAGAGTATTAATAATGATAGCATTACGAAAGTGACGTCTCACTCGGATCTTCTCGGAATCGGGGATACGAATCGTAGGGCATCTCGGGTCTTCTTCCGACTCCTCAACATCAGATTCTTTAGATAGGACCTCGTCCTCTCCACCGATGAAGCTGTTCCAGAACCCCGTGACCTTGTACCAGAACGAGGCACCCTCCGTTACGGGACTAGACAGGTTCGGATCAACGGCCATGTCCGTGTTTTCGTCCAAACCAATCCTGGCTTTCTTGACAACTTTGGTTGGCGAGGGGCTACTCCCCCCACCGGAGGCTTCCGACGGTGGATCCATGAAGGGACCCAAAACGGCGGCGAGAACAAAAAGGATCAGAGAGAGAGCAAAAAAAATTTTTTTTAGTTAGTCGGTTCAGCCTAGAGTAGCCTCAAAGGTAAGACTGTACCAAAGTGTCTGATCTCTATTCAGTATGTTTATTGATTGGAAAAGTGAATCATGAAAATGAAATAGATGTGTGCAGGAAAATTTATGCAGGTATTGGCACTAGAAGAGTATGAGAATAGGAAAAAATTAAGCAGAATTCTGCCCACTGGAACACATATTAGCGTCGGTCGGACCTATAATAGCGTCGATCACGACCGATGCTAAATTCCCTACAGGTCAACGCGTTGTTGACCAGCTAACCGCATTTTAGCATCGGTCTGATAGATTAGTGTCAGTCATAAATACCAACCGACGCTAAAATGCTGACCACTCGGTCCGGTTGGTGGTTCGACCGGAGCTAATTAGCGTCGGTTGGCACGCGTGGCACGCGTTTTAGCGTCGGTTGACCAAATGACCGACGCTAAGTTTTAGCGTCGGTTGACCAAATGACCGACGCTAAGTTTTAGCGTCACCGAATCTGGCGTCGGTCTTACCAACCGACGCTATTTATTTTGGCGTCGGTCATGACCGACGCTAAAACGCGTGTATGACTGACGCCAAATAGCGTTTTTTTTGTAGTGGAGGGAGGCTTAGGCATACTAAGATTGCTTACTTGAGAGGCCATGTCATCAATCTTGAACATAAGGAGAGCGATCATGGGATCATCTTCATCTTGGTGCCCTGGTAGCTTAGGCTTCTTCCAATAGCTAGACGAATCCATTGGTGCATCAACACTTACGGTCCGAGAATCATAGTGCGTGTCACTTCCATACTTAGACTTAGGAGGTTGTTGTCGAGACCAACTCCTTGTCTTGTTGGTTATCTCCGCGAAGAGTTCTAGAGCATCTCCGGGAGTGAGCATCCTTAAATCACCTCCGGCCGCTTGATTGATCATCCTTTTATTCTCAAAATCAAGGGACCTAGTAAAGATGTCCACCAACGACCATTCGACGGTGTTGTGATGAGGACAAGATCGAAGAAGGGCTTGGAACTGATTCTAAGTCTCATGGAAGAGCTCACCATTATGTTGTGTGAAGTGGTTGATACGGTCTCGGATTGCATCTGTCATATAAGGAGGAAAGAACTCTTCGAGGAAAGCTTCGGCTAGGCCCTCCCATGTGGTGAAAGCTCTACTTGGTTGGTTTTCCAACCATGTCTTAGTACCTTTGAGTGAGAAAGGAAAGAGCCGGAGTCTCACACAATCCGGGTGCACTTGATCATTCTTCACCGTGTCACATATCTCCAAGAAATCCTTGAGATGCCTAGATGGGCATTCTCCATCAATGCCATTGAACACCACTCCATTTTGCACCATTTGGGTCATATTAGGCTTGAGTTCAAAGTTTCTAGCATTGACGGATCTTCGAACAATGCTAGAGGCAGCCCCTTCGAGAGTAGGGTGAACATAGTCCGCTAAGGTGCGTCTTTCACCTCTTTGTGAGTGGTCATCTTCATTAGTATGTTGAGAGTGCTCCGAATGATTGTCTTCATCGTCATGATGAGACATGTTGTTGTGTGGGGGGCTATGAACTTCTTCTTCAATAACTAAGGTACGAGGAGAGGTTGGATGCTCAAGGCCTTGAAGTCGTGCTTGGAGACGAGTGAGTCTACTCATACACTACCACAAGGTACCTACACACAAGCACAACAAGCGCACCAAAGTAACACGACAATGTGGAATAACAAAATTAAGCACACAAGTAACAAGGAAGTAAAACTAAATTGGAAGGAAGTGAAGAGATCGGTCCACTACTAAGTGCTTTCAAAGGAATGAGAGAAGTCCCCGGCAACGGCGCCAAAAACTTGACGTGTGAATTTCAACTCACAACATTCAAGGTCGTACTTCCACGAGGTCCTCTCATAAACTAATACTCACACTGGTCATGAACGGTCTAAACATTTGAGTTGAGTTCGGTTTAAACAAGAACAATTCAAAAGCTTAAACAATCTAAGTTGAGGATCAAACAAGAGAGAAGTAGTTTAGCTTAGCAAGGGGTTTCTTCAAGCTCAAGGATCATGAAAGTTGAATTGAATCTCAAGCAACGATGTGCAAATGAATGACCATGCAAAACACTTAATTAGAATCAATGAACTCTCGCACAATTGACTCTCTACTCGTAAACCAAATGGACCATGCTCTCGCTATGTGAACAAAGGAATGGAGTGCTTTATCTAGCTCAATGAAATGCTCAAACACTTAATCTCTTAGCTAACTTCCATCTAACACAAGGCAATGATGCAAAACATTCTCATGCCAATCATAGAACACTAGTCTAACAATTAATGAGTCTTCCAACCTCCAAATAACTGAAAACAAAGTGCACACCAAGTGTTCGACAAAATGTCAACAAGGAAAACAAGCTTAAAATGGTTGCAATTGGAAAGTTTAATCTCTCAAACCATCAATTACAATCCTACAGCCTTTGATCAACATCAATCAATCACTTTCATGTATTGAAAGACATAGAAAATGTACCATAAGAACAAATCATGTTCACATGGAACCCAAGCACAAGGTCTAGGATCACCATCTTACACAAAGGCTATGAGAAACTCAATCCACACAATCAATAATCTATCCTAGGTTGATCCATCCCCCACTAAACTAAACCCTAGGTCTAGCCTATCATAACTATGGAAGAAACCTGAAATTGAGAGGAGGAGATCATCCTAGCTTCCATGGTGAAATCTTCACTCTTACACTTCAAGATGCCAATCCAAGGTGAGAAGCTTAAATCCTTAGCTCCAATTGCTCCAATTTGGATCTTCAAATGGCCTCCTAGGGTTCCAGAGGTGTTGGGGACGAAATGGGGTGTTCTTGGGTCGTGGGTAGGTGTTTGGGGTTCAAGAGAGATGTAAGAATGCCCCAAAAGAGTAAAAAACGTGGGTATTTATAGTGCAGGGGCAGTGCACGGCGTGCACCCCTGCACTCTGCATAAATCCCGAACTTGTAGTGGCCCTAGCTCCCTCTTCCGGACTCCGATTGACCTCCCATTTGCTCCTATGTGCTCCTTGTCATCCGTACTTTGATGCCATAACCTGAAAATGCACAGAGGTAACTCCAATAGACCACGAATTTGGCTCCAAACTGGCAACTGGACAACAAATGGACACTTTGTGCAAAATATCAATAAAAGCATATAGAGCATGGCATCTCACGATCAAACATAGTCATTTCATAGGTCAATCATAGGCTCAAAATGCACTAAATAAAGTCACATCACAATGCGTATCGGAGCCTGGTTAGTCATCTGCTGCATAGAAGTGCTACTTACTTTCTCGAGGTGTCACGAACCTAATAGGGAGAGTTAGTATTCTACTTTCGTGTTAGCACTAGACATTCCAAGGGGATGGTTTCCGCTTTTGCTGCTGATGTGAAAAAGGGAATTTTCTGGGGAAAAGTTTCCAAAAGGGCTTTAAAGAGAAAATGGTTTAAATGAGTCAATGTATTGGATCAGTGGAAGAATTCCTCTAAATTCTAGGTGGCAAGCTTGACGGTACTTCTGGAATGAGAAGACTTTAGATTGGGGTAAAGAGCAGTGGTAGATAGAGTCATTAGCAAGAGAATGGCAACCCGGATGTAGCAGAGAAAGGATTGTGGTTTCACCAAGTGGTAGGAAATGCAGTCGGTTCAGTAAAGTAACGATCTCAGGTTGTTTTGAATTAAAGTTTTATAAAGGGAAGTTCTGAGTTTCGACTACTGGAGTTAAGTGTACTGGACAAGGGAAGCGAGCATTGTATTTTTACAAAACAGTTGTTGAAGCAATAGACAACGGGCGTTGTGTTTTACACAATGACCGTTGGATGTCAGTTTGTAACGAGCGTTATGAAGTTCATAACGGAGGTTGTAAGAGTTGGGTAACAGGTGTTATGATGGATATAATGACCGTTGTAAGAGTTGAGTAACGAGCGTAGGGGAAGTCAGGAAACAGAATCAGGTATCTAAGGCAGACAGCCTATCAGTGTTGGGAAGCCACCGTGAAGGTTTGCGGGTAGCAAAAAAAGTTTCTATTAGGATGTAGACTCTATTACTTTTGCAGTTCTATCTTCAGTTTCTTATTTCTGTAAGTATGTGTTGTGTGGTGTTGCCCTCTCGTGCTTACTTTTTTCTGTGTTTTCTGCAGGTACCCCTAATTCAGGTCCTCGTCCTAAACAAGCTACTTGACCTAAAGTCCCATCTCCGACTTCTTCTGTTTACTCACGGTAACGTCTTTCCTAACTTTGTCGGGTTCCTTGCCTTGCAATGAGGTTGTTGCAATATTTAAGTGTGGGGTGGGGATTGGTGTTTAAGTTTAGGAGGGTTACTTGTTGTTTTGTTGCCTTTGTTCCCATTTTCTTTTTCTTTTCTGAGTTTCAGGTGGTGACTGCGTTTTTTTTTGTTCTATCATTGCTTCCCGGTTTCTGAACCAAAATCTTGTGGCCCTTTATTTTAGCTTATTGGTGTTTTTTTTCGAAAGTCTTTGACTCATCGTGTTGCTTTAAACTCTACTTGTTCAAATTGAGTTTCTGATCTCGTGATCGATTCCTTTAGTAGGATATTCAGATTTTTACATTTATGTTGCACCGTTGCGTCTCTTGTTCTTTACTACTTTAGGAGCCAATTTTTAGAAAATTTGAGGATAGATAACTCGCTTTGTTTGGCACACTTTTGGCAGCCTGGAATTTTTGAGGAAATGTAGTCTATCTTGCCTCTCCCGATCTCTCTAGCTTGGTGCAAATACATTTTGTCGGATTCGAGTCTCAAATGGCTTTTAAATGTTTGAATTCAAATCTTGAACTTGCAAAAGTGGAACTTGGTGAGGGTTTTACCACGAATCATGTCATGACCTTTACCATAGACCTTCATTTTTAACTTGATGGAGGTTTACTACGAAGCGTGTCATGATCTTTACCATGGACCATCATTTGCTAAGTTATTTGGCCTGAAGAAAGTACTCTAATCCGAGCGTTGTAAGGAAATAAAGAAATTTGCCAAGTTTTAGAGTAAGTGGGAGAGGGAAGAGCGTCATTTCTCCAAAGCTTGAAGTTTTATTATTCTACAAGTATTCTAAGAATTGGCTACTCTAGTACTATTTAAGAAGGGACAGTGGTTTGTATTTTCGTGCAATTTAAGTGCGGGGTTCTATCTTATCTCAAGGATTACTTGGTTGTCGTGTACATCATACTAGGACCTAAGGTTTTTTTTTATCTCAGTTTGTTTAGGTATGAGCATTTCTTTCGACTGAGTTGATTGCTTGAGGACAAGCAATGTTTAAGTGTGGGTGATTTGATGCGAGGAAATTATATCACTTTGTATCCCTCACTTATTCACTTATTCTAGGAGTTTTGGCACCTTTCCTGTTGATTTCGTGGCATTCTAGCTTGTTTTGGCACATTGACAGTTTGTGGTGACAATGGACTTTCATAGTCCATTTTCACATGCTTTCTAGTGTTTTTTTTATCATTTCAGGTTATAACATTAGAGAGTGTTGTAGAAGGTTTCCAACGGTATGAACGGTGCCCCAATCGGAGGCCCGTAGCTCCCGATGCGATCGCTCAAAGTTGGTGTCCGAAAGCAGTGTTCAGTGCGCGCTTGATACCCCCACGGCCACGCCAAAAATTAGCGCGTTTACCGCCGAAGGTTTTGGTAAAAAAGGGGAGTTGGGGTGCAGTCACGGTCATTGCGCCCTTGGCCTATCTTTCCCCGCGGCCGCGGCAGCTTGCGCTCTGTCATTAAGTATGGCCGCCCGCGCTCGGTCACTAACGGCGATCTCGACCCCCTTTTTTACAGCACTATTTAAGTGCTTTTTCATCACTTTTTGAAGGGAGTTTGGATTTTGGTCTCCTCCAAGGAAATTTTGACAAAGGAACAAGGTCTCCACCATCTTCTAGACCATTCCCAATGGTCTCTAATCCATCATCCCAGGCCCATCCATGAGCTAAGAATGTCCAACTCCTTCACTTCTTTGTGTAGAGCCATGGTTGTTCTTGTTCTTTGTATGGCACACTAGACCTATGGGTTTGGGTTAGGGGGGAATCCATGGGTGTAAGGTTTTTATGTGGGATTCAATTGTGTGAATGAGCTGTGTGGATCCATGATTGGTTTCAATTCATTCTACACTTTCTCTTACTCAAGATTGACCATGACTTGTGCAAAAGGTGTTGAATGTGAGATTAGGCACTTTGTTTGCTAATGTATGTTGGTGGATTAGGTCCTAATTCACTAGATGCTTGTTAGGATTCGGGTTTGAGTTGTGTTTGCCTACCTATATGTGCTTAGTGACAGAATTTACATGTTGGTCTTACTTTAGGTGTTCTTTCACCTAGGCATTTCATCGAACATATGGCGTGCATAGTGGTCTTGACTAGTTTGATCGAAATATCGATTTTCTTTGTCACTTTCATCATAGTAGGACCTCATTAGAGATCCTAGGCCATGTCTTGATGAAATGTGTGAGGGTTGTGGATTGATTCTTTCCATGCATTGACTTGTTTTCCACCCAGTTTCCTCAATAGTTGTCCCTAAGCTAAAAGTGAACCCACGACCTCCCTTATTCATGTTTCCTTTATTAATTCAGACATGAATAAGAAAAGTTTGAATTAATGTCTAAATTCACGCCGATCCGTGACTTCTTTAAAGCCTCGGGTCACTTAGGGTTCATCTAATCTAAGCTAGAGAAGTTTAGCTACTTATATCTGATAAACAAGAATCGTAAACTACAGAAGAATTCATCATACAAAGGAGGAATAGGGAGAAACTGTAAAACATAATTCTGACGATTCCGATTAGCTTCGATCGTGAAAATCTTCAACTCCTAGGTTTAAAGCGTCTTCTGGTACTCCAAAATATGCTCTAAACTCTCTCCAAAAGTCGTGGCTCAGTCTGTAAAATCGAAGGTATCTTCTGATGTGAACCATGACCGACTATGCTCCGTGACCCTAACCACCGCAAGTTGATGCTCCTAGCAACGAGAGAACCTATGGAAACCGGGATGGAATCGGACTTTGACCCACTAGCTTCAGGTGAGCTAGGAACCAGAAATATCAAGTCGAGGGGGCCACTTCAAGAGATGAATGCTCTTGACGATAAGCCGGTCTAGACGACAATCAATTCCATGAAGGTCAAAAAGAGAATTGCATATAATTCAAGAGAAAACTGAAGTTTAAGAGTTTATTTAATTCAAAGGTGTGTACAAGGGGTGGCCGACGGCCTTATTATATAGGGAGGGAACAAGCTCTCCTCCCCATTAGCTACTTCCTAAACTAGGATTAAAATAATCTAAATACTAATTAGGACATTTAAAATGCCTTAACAATCCAATATTAAAAAGGAAAAACTAGAAAGGAAAGATAATAGTGTCTTGGAATGCAAGAAAAAGACTAAATAGGCAAAAACCGACAATCCGGGCAAAAACCCTAATCCGGGCAGCATCCGGCGGTCGGGCAAGTCTTAGGCTTGGCGGGCAGGGATTCTGACTCAGATTAGGCCTCCTTCTCGTGTCCTAGTCCTAGAAGGACTTAGGCCCGAGGTCTTCTGGACGTGGCAGCACATATTCCTGGCCCGGCTGGGAGTCATTGGATCAGTAGGATTGCATGTATGGACCCGGATCGTGTATGAGCACTTCCCTACGTGGGTCTTCCTTCATTTCTCCTCCAAATGTAAATCCATTTGTTGGAGCGTGTTCCTGAGGCTTCAAGCTATCCAGGCAACTGGAATTTCCCAAAAGGCTCGAGCCATTTGGCGCCTCGGCCCTAAGTGCTCCTCTGTGGCGCCTGGCGCCAGGTCCGGCGCCCGAGGCTAGCTCATGACTCAGCCTTCTCCATTTCTGGCCAGGCCTTTTGCATTCTGCTTTGGACAAGTCTTCAGGAACGTCCTTAGAGGGTCTTCAAGGGCTGGGGCTGGTCCAGGGCCCATGGCAATTGGCCTAGGGTCTAGTGCTTGCATTTGGCCCCATCCGGGGCTCGCTCTGGGGCCTGTCTTCGGGTGCCACCCTCTGCTGGCCAGGTATTCCTATGTCCTTTGTTTCCTGTACTCCAGGAATGCTTCTAGAGGATCCCAGGGGTGGTCAGTTCTTCTGGGGCTCGTGGGGATCAGTCCAGGGCCTATTAGGGCCCTTCGGCTCGATCCTTGGTCCGGCTCGGGGCTCGGATCGGGTACCTTGACCGGCATCCATGCTAGGGGTGGCCTGACTGATATCCTAGCCTGCTTGGCTGTTGGTGGGGGCCTGAGCCTGTATTTGGTCACGTACCTTGGCTTCTTGATGTGTTGGAGAGCTTTCCTTGGCCTCACACGCTTCTTGTATGGCCCTAGGGTTTTTCCCTTGGGTGGAGACCTTGGTGGGGTGTATGGGTACCTGTTGGCGTTGGGGTAGCTGTGGAGGGTCACATCATCTTCAGAAGGGGCCGGAGAGGTCCTTTAAATAGGCTGAAATCCATTTCTGTATTGGGTCTGGAAAACCAAAAGTTCATAGCCTAGAAGGTTGAAGTTCTTGGAGAGAACCTCTTCATAATAATTCAGAAATTATGGCTGCGATTTCCAGCTTCCTTTTTCACCACTTTCTCGCCGAGATCTTCATAGTTCTCGGCGAGAACCTTGTGGCTGGGCAGATATTTTTTTATTTCTCCTTCATCTTTTTTACTCTCTGATAGTTCCGAACTCTCTTCTTCAAAGCTCCATTGTATCCTAAACATGCCCAACGACTACTTATTTGACTGTAAAAACTTGTGTACTCAAAGATACACTAGAAAATAAATCAAATAGACCTAAAACGGGCCAAAATAACCAAATCGGTATGAAATGGAGTGAATGAACCAAAATCCACTAAACTGTCCCTAAACCGTGTTACAAACAATGGAATGTTGCTTAATCGGGGGTGATAATCGCTATTAATCTAGCGTCATCAAACAACCCCACACTTAAGCTTTTGCTTGTCCTCAAGCAAATTAAATGCTTCATTAGAATGTGGACAACTCACTCATCCCCTCATTCGTTTCCTTCATTATGTGTGGCGTCATTTCTTGTGTTTTACACTAGAACGTGGATGACACCACATGTCTTCCAAGGAGCTGTTACTCTTCAGGGCCGTCTACGAGGTCTGTCAAGCTACCTACCGCTCTACCTGGCGGCACATTTGTGGGTCGCCTCATCGCCCGCCTCACCTTCAAGACAAGTGGGGTCTTGAGATCCCGTGAATTAGGTCTGGCCCTCTTGGTGCTGAGAACGCCCATGAGTTCAAGCTTAATTTGGCAGTCGGGCCTATAATGGACATCACCACCTCTTCCCCGGCAATGGCGCCAGTTGGACAGACTATAAAATAGCGGTTCAAAATAACTAACCCACAAAAATTAGGATCACGGGTTTTCTTCTTCTAGTTTACTCAAAGGAACTAGCAACTACTCAATTTAAACAAGTTGTGTGGTGTGAGTTCCACGAGAATTCTATAATTAACATGCAACGAAAGAAATAACCAATTAAAATTGGAAGATTGATTGATTGGTTTGATTTCAATTAACAATAACGAGAGCTTAGACTCGAATCCCCCTAAGATCACCAAGGCATTGGCAATCACAAGGCCAGCATGTTTCAGACTTAATTCATTCAATTCTTAATCACCGCCGTAGCTCCTAACCCTTAGGTCTAAGTCCATGAACGTTCGCTACTATTGAACTAGCTGCCAAGATGAATTATCCGTCCATGCGTTCTTTTCTATAATGGATAATTGATTGGTGTACCAATTTAATTTTATGAGCTACTCTTGAAACAGATTAACCATAAATGATGGTCAAGCAAATTTGTTGAATAGGATAATTGTTCAATTCGACGTTCTAGAACAAGGCCCCTATTGGTCAGGTGTTTCTTTTATTTAACAAGAATCTAATCTAAGTGATCAGGCCAGAGAAGGAACAAAAACGTGTCACGGACAATGAAATGTCACTTAATCGGGGGCGATAATCGCGATTAATCTAGCGTTATCAAACGAAATGCTAATATGCTTCTTTTCTAGGATGGATAAAAACTTAGCAAAGTGCTCATCCATGACTTGCTTCCGGATTATGTTAGGGAACCGAATCCTTCATACATGCGAAAGTGGTGTCGTCACCTTGCGGGTAGAAGGTGGCAACGGTCTGGTCCTCGAGTCCTCATCCAGAATGTCCACTATCACTTCATCCATAATCATTGTTGGTTCAACACCTTTACTAGTCTCACTAGTTGCCTTGCTACTCCGAGTGGTCACAGCCTTTCGGGTCTTTTGCTTTGGACTAGTCTCGGTAGTGCTAGGAAGAGAACATGACGATTGTTAATTTTGTTTCACATATTGACAAGCTCGTTGAATTGACTCTCGGTCCTCTGGCCTTGAGCTCCCTTCAACTGTGTTTCATGACTTGCAAACCTCAGGTTCATTTTTTCTCAATCTTCTCAAACCGGTTCAAGATATCACCTGTACTCGGCTCATTAGTCCATGACCCTTGACCTTGGTACTGATTTTGATAACTCTTATTCTGAACCCTTCTTGTGGATCCATGGGGTTGATATACCGGTCTTGATCCACTACTATAACACTGATTACTTGAAGGTCTCTTGTCTTGGTTATAGCCCCGATTGTACATTCCCTCTTGACGGTATCCTCAATAGCCAGATTGATTATGAGGGTAACCCTTGGAGATGTAGTGGGGCTCTTTCTCATTCATGGGGAACGTAGCGCCAAAGTTCTGACACCCTCCATTGTGGATGCACTAACCATACCAACTATAAGGCTTAACTAGGTTCTTTGTGCTCTCAAATTTATAGCACTCCGTCTCGGGATGCCAAGGATCTCCACATTGAATGCAATCAAGACACATGAATGACGAAGAGCTTGAAGGCTTAGCTACCTGAGGTGAAGGAGAAGAGGTGTTGGATCTTCCCATAGTGAGCTTGTCGACTTTAGATTGCAAAGTATTCATCTCTTTCACGTGCTTTCCATCATATTTTTTACCTCAGAGTCCTCCACCGAGTTTGTAGTTCTCGGGACAGACCGACGGTTCCAATTGTGGATTTCATTGGCCATTTGAGCATAGTGCTCAAGGCTACATCCAACTCCTATTGGTTGATGTCACCTTGGGCCAACTGATTAACAATCATGGTGGTTGAGTTTTTCAGAGAGTTACCAAAGAACTCTGCTAGCTGCGCATCTCCAAATCCACGGTGGGGGCAAGATCTTAATAACTCCTAGAATCTATGCTAATAGTCATGTAATCCCTCGTCATCCAATAGCATAAATCGTGTTATCCGAGCCTTGTACTCTGAAGTCTTGGAAGAGGGATGGAATTCCTCCAAGAAGGCTTGAGAAAACGTGGGCCAATCTCGGAAGCTACCCCTGGCTGACTATTCAGCCACCGCTTCCCAGCTCTCATGAGAAAAAACTTGAACAATCTCAATCCAATAGCACAAGGAGAGACTCCTCTCTGCTTAAAGGTGTCACATATGTCCAAGAAAGACTTTAGATGTGCAGCAAGGAATTCTTTGGGACTTTCATGGAATGGTCGATTTTGCACAAGATTGATATAGTTCCCCTTAAGCTTAAATATCCCTACTCCCATAGCAGGATGTATCACACCTTGTCCTTGTTCACCCATTAGCGACTTAGTGTAGTCCTCTAGTGTTCTCCTCTCCTAAGCATGTCTTAATATGCTGAGCTAGAAACAACGCTCAAAGTATCCTCACTATCACTTTCCCACTCTGAAAGGTGAGACGATTCTGAAGATATTTCAAAGTCTTCTACAAACTCGTTCTCGAAGTCCTCGGCTCACCTTGCATAAAACAACACAAGGAAAAAGTGAAGATTCTGAAACTTGAAATCAAAACAAGAAAACGAGACAATAATATAACAAAACAACTCAATGCACCAAAAAAAACTTCAAACTTAAAGAGTAAAACACAAAACAAGCAACTCAACTCAAACTAGCCAAAGGAATAAGAAAAAACGACTTAACTAAGACAAAAGACAAACCAAAGAAGGGAAGAAAAACGTAAAACGGGGCTAGAAGGCAAACACTAGGTTCTAATCTTTCACACTTCGCTGAAGGTCCCTGACAATGACGATAAAATTTGATGCGCGACGAACCACTGTCAAAGATAAATCCTAGCAAGGCTAGGGTCGTGTCTCAGGGGTTCCTCGGTCAAAGGCTACTTAACTAGGAGGTAGAGCTAACAAGGGTTTTGTGTGGTGGGTGCCACAATGAGTCAAAGATAGGACAAGCTTGAAAGGAATAACACAAAAAGTTAACACAAGGAAGGTCAACGCGGGCTCAAAGAGCATGTAAAGTTGGTGAAATCGAGTCAGGGCGAGTAAACAAGGAAAATGCAACAAAGGAGAAAATTTTATAAGAGGTAAGGGCGGTTTGAGGATCACCTAAGGGTCTAAAGTATCCCAAACTAGAAAACCGAGTAGTAAAATGGTAGAAACAAGCAATGCCATCCTCCCGCATCCAACATTCCACATCTTGAAATTAAAGCCATGTAATTTGATGTGCTGTAAAATGACTAAAAAGCTAAGCAGATCGTATGCCACAGGTCTCTACTAATCGTTTACTCAAATAAGAAGGCAATTTATTCAAGTTTAACACATTGTGCGTGGTGTGAGTTCCACGACTTCTAGACTAAGATGCGGAAAATTGAAATGAAATTAAAAGACAGAATGATTGGTTGGTTTAGACAGACGACAAACAAGCTTAGATTTCGAATCCCCCTTAGATCACCAAGGCAATAACAATCACAAGACCAGCGGATTCCAATTCTCATTCAATCAATTTCTATACACCACCATAACTCCTTACCCTTAGGTTTAAGACCGGCGAACGTTCGCTCTATCCGTTCTAACTACCAAGATTTAAATTAGCCGCCCGAGTACGGTCACTTCTTGTGATGACAAAACTAACTGGTGCAATTACTAGTGATTAATGAGTTACTCTTGAAGTGGATTAACCCTAACTGGTTCCTACGAAAGGCACACTCCAATGAATAGGTTAACTGGTTGAATTGAGGTTCTAAAGTGAGGCGAACATTCGCTACTATCCTCAGCTTAACAAGAATCTAATCTAGGTGATCAATAAAGACAAGTTTTAATGTTTTAAAGTAAGGAAGCTGTCTGGCGACAAACCCTAACTCAACACAAACCTAATCTAGGCGATCAACCAAAAAAGAAACATAAACAATCAAGAACAAAACAACCATGCAAAGAGAAACTGATTGAACTTTAAATCTAATTACCGCCGATCCGTGACCGCTTTAAAGCCCTGGGTCACTTAGGGTTCATCTAATCTAAGCTCTACAAGTTTAACTACTCATATCTGACAAACAAGAATCAAAGACGACAGAAGGATTCATCTTAAACAAAGGAAGAACAGAAAAGGATCTGAAAAACCTAATTTCGGATGATCCGTGAAGCTTCGATCTTAAGAATCTTCAATTCCTAGCTCCGAGTGTCTTCCGGGATGGATTGATGGCGTCACGATCTCTCCGTTAGCTCGGGAATACTCTCTCAACTCTCCTCAAGTCGTGGCTGATCTCTCTAAATTGAATGTTAACAAATCTAGCTTCGAAAAGTCTATTAATACCCCCGAAAACCTTTTCCTTGTTGGAAAAACTGAAAATTTCCCATCTGGGGAGCTTACACAACGTGTAAGCTCATAGTGCATTTAGCTTACACGGCGTGTAAGCTCCAAAATGCAGCGTTTTGGACTGGGCAGAATTCCAACTTGTTTCGATCATTCTCGCTCCGTTTGAACTCCGATTTGGTCTCCGTTTGAAGCGCTGGACTCGTGAGAGAGTCCTCTATAATGTGGTAACCTGGGGATCAGAATAAAAGCTCACAAAAAGGGTAAAAATAGTCAAGAAATGGACAATGTACGCACTAGGAGCCAATAATCACAAAGTTACGACAAATGCACCAAATAGTCATCAAAATGGCATCAAAGGGTATGACATGTTGCTTAAATGGGGCTGATAATCACGTCAAATCGAGTGTCATCGACATACCCCACACCTAAGCTTTTGCTTGTCCTCAAGCGAACTAAACTAGAACGTACTCAGATTCACAAATGACACGATTGATCAAGTTAAGGTTCAAGCAATCACAATGAATTATTAAACTACTACTTCTAGAACAAGTGACCTAACATGCTTACACGTCAACCAAACAACCTGGTCTCACTAATTATCTGCACATAATAAGTAGCAAACACAAATCATGCACGAATCTGACCTAACCGACCAGACTTCTCACACAGGTAATATTTGGTACACGGGAACTCTCGCACTCTGTGTTTAGGGACGTGTTTATGCTCTCAATCATTTCCTGTCACTGAATTCTGTCATAGGTTTGCAATTCGACGACATCTCCACCACTGTGACAACACGAGTAACTAGTCAAGAAGGACTTCCCTGCTTAGGACTACAAGGGTTTATAATGAGATGGATGATGGGAATGTATGATGATGGCTTTGGTGCGGCATAGCTTTCGACTAACTTCCCTCGAATCTAGCTTATGGCTTCCTACCGTCTAACCAGACACGGGTGGAATAGTGTACACTCGTCCTATGATACCCTCAAGCAACCTAGCACTTTATTTTGCATATTTTCTTTTTCTTTTCTTTACATTTTCTTTTGACTTCGTTCTTCCATATGTAGGGAGAAGAACGTTATTGAACTATACTGTAAACTTTGAAACCTTGAACTTTTTCTGTTTTTTCGAATTTTTTTTTTTCTTTGTGCCGATTTTCTTTTAGTTGCTAGAGGGGTTTACACGTCTGGACATAATAGCTAAGACCACCTGTTTAATGGCTATAGGCAAGTTACCACAAACTGACTTCTGGTAGGCTAATCTAGAACTACAACCACATGGGATCAACGGGGAATGAAAGAATGGGGATTGGCTGTAATGTATATCGAACCGAAAGAAAAGGCCAAGCTCAAGGGTTTAAACCTAATGGATTTAACGTTGGGTAGGCAATCTGGCTTAGTAGCTGAATCTAGGTGCCAGTATCATTCTAGAACTCGTGTCATCTTGTGGTCTCGAATAGGTCTCATGCAAATTCTAACTCATTCAAGAGAACAGAAAACCACTCAGAAAGAATTAAAATTGCAAGTTATGTGCAATGGATCAAAAGCTCACAGTTGGTTTGCTAGTCGGATTCAGTCATTATCATGCAATCAAAGTGAAACTACAAGAGTGATAAGCTTTTCTGTTTTAACCAGGAAATCTAGCATCGATGTAAGCAAGTTGATTACAGGTTCTGGGTTAAGCAGTCTAAGAATCATTTTGAGAAATTGAAAACTAACTTAACATCACGAGTCAAGAATTGAGCCACAGAATCGCAGATAGGCAGACAAAATCATGCAAAGTTTCTAGAATAGCAACCCTTAGAGATATAATCCCACTCCACACTTAAATCAGACATTGTCCTCAATGGACCATACAAAAAGAGAAGAAAAGTGTATAGGGGTACCACAATACGAGCATGAGGGCGCCGGAGATGGCGTAGGCGAGATACCAAAGACGTGATCCTGAATAGAATTTATAGAGAATTCTGAGTTCACAACCTGAAAACTTGATAAGAGAGGATCCATCACATGATTAGAGCAGTTGGAATACAAAAGACTCGGCCAACCACAAAGGTTCGACAATGACCCAAAACAATACAAACTGACACTAATAAAAACAAAGAGTACAAAGTTCCGGATGATAAGAAAAGTAAAGAAAAATCCTGAAATCACTGGGGCGGACGGTGCTGGCGATCATCTGGAGCTTGGAACTGCCTAAAGAACTGGAGCTGGGACTAGTACATCTGCTGCTGCAACGTCTGGAAGCTGGTAAAACGCTCGTCGAACTCTTGTTGCCACTTCTGAGTGGCCTTCCAACGCGCGCCGGAATCTGCTCTCATCTCCCAAAGCTCACGCTCTAGTCCACTGAAGTCGTATGCTGGGGTCGCTTCTGACTCTGGCTCTGGCTCTGATGCCGATGTCGCTCTTCCACGTCGCTCAATGAAAGGATCGCAGTGGGGAGCGAGGATGTTAGGAACCTTCTTGGACCGAGGAAGGTCGCCGGTGATCCAGAGCTGAGGAATACGATGATGGAGGCGGATGGCGCCATATGAAGCGAGCACGTCGTACCTGTTAACCAGACGGGTGACATAGGAGCCTCCCAAAAGAAGTCTCATGCCACGCTCGCGCTGAAGCTGAAATAACTTGGCCACCAAAGAGCCAAGATGGACCTTCCGTCCCTCCTCGATGCACCGCAGCATGAAAAGGTCTCTGGCATTACAGACACCGCCAGAGTTCAACCTGTGAGTAATAGACTCCCGGAAGACTAATTGTAAGAACCGGTAGATTGGCCTCTCCATCATACTAGCCTTGGATGCACTAGAGTCATACTTTGTCGGGTCCGACGGAGCTATGGCACGCCAAAACATCTCGCACTCCTCAGTACTCTCGGTGTTGCAGAAGACAGCAGTCGGAGGAGCTAAAGCTAGCTCTTGCTCCGTGTAGAAACCGAGGTCGATGGCAAACTCATCAAGAGTGAGAGAGCTCTCGATCCCTCCTAGGCGGAAGTAGATGCACTTGGTCATGCTGACAGAATGAATTCTCTCATTCACCCTCTCCATACGGAAGGTGGAGAGGAGCTCCTTGGTTGGCCACTCGTACGCCGGCTCGGTGACCTGGAATAGTGGGAGCAAACCGGCTCGGTTAAGTGTCGCACGGAGACCATCAACCCAATCTTCCGCCTCCATGGCCTCCCAATCAACCTGACTCATGGCACCAATTGCTTTCCTCTGAATGATCATCCAAGTCGCCCAATCATCCTCCCTCGGGAAGTTGAAGATAGTGGTGGAGACGTTATCCGGCGGGGAAGCCACCTGGAGGGTGTCGCGCCTCGCGGTTCCTTTCAGTTTCTTCGCCGGAGGTGGGCGGAGGAAGAGGAAGAAACACCTTTTCCTTTGGATTTTCCCATCCTGAAAATGAATAACAGACACAAATAAATGCCAAGTTTAGTGTTCTAACGATTGAACATGATCCTATTAATCAACTTGAGCAAAGAGGGGATTACTGATCAACGACAACCACAACAAACATCAAAGATATCAACATCAAAGAATGCAAGTAGGATGTTAACAAGTTCAAACAAAATCCCATAAGCACATATCTAGGTCTTAAACACACTTAGCAAGATCAACATTTAGGCATTTAGCAAACTTGGCACAAAGATCATCATGGAAGCAAATAACTAATTGCAATTCAAACTTAAGTCATGTCCAAGTAATAAGCAAGTCCAAATCAGCCATATAAGTCGCACAAGCCAAGATCACAACTCATGAACTCGCACAATTCAAACTTAAGGGGGATTCGAAGTCTAAGCTTGTATGTCGTCTTTGTTAAGTCAACCAATCTTTCAATCTGTCTTTCAGTTTAGTTTTTAATTTCCTTGCATTTTCTAGATTAGAAGTCGTGGAACTCACACCACGCACAACCTGTTAAACCTGAGTAATTTGCCTTTATATTTGAGTAGACAATTATTAGAAGACCCTTGGAATACGATCTGCTTAGCTTTCTAGCTGAGTAGTTATTTGACTACACGAGCGTGAAAACGCGGTCCATCAAATTAGCGCCATTGCTGGTGACTTCTTTTAATTGTTTGAAAGAAGAACTGGCATTTTATTCTTCTACTTTCCATCTTTCATTTTTCCATCCACTTCGATTTTTCACTGGTGGTGTTTGTTTTTGTTATTTGTAGGTTGTTCACAGGTTTATGCACCACCGCCCTTTCACACGCGCTCCCAAACCGCCAAGGCTAAGAGTGTAGAGAGACCAGGCAGTTCTGCTCTACCGAACCAATCACGAATTTCAACGAGAGGCAGAACCAATCCACCTCCATCCGTTACTCCAATTAAGATCGAGGAACTGGAGGAGAGCTCCTCATCTCCATCTTCACCGTCATCTTCATCCGCTTCATACACCGAATCACTTTCACCTCCTCCATCTCCTAGGATGGGTGATGAATTACCACTACCACCACCAAGCGGTCAACCACCACCACCGGGTGCACCGAAGAGTCTAGAAGACTACAACAAGCTGAGCGCGACTAGCGTTCGATCTTCTATCGCCGTGCCACGCATCAAGGGAGATCCGGACTATGAGATCAAGATTCCATTCTTGATTATGATCTCTAGGGACCTACAATTTGAAGGCAGACCATTAGACAATCCGTGCACGCATCTGGCGGATTTCATTGATCTCTGTGGCACTTTCAAGAATGGGAATCTCGACAAGAACACTCTTTGCTTGAGAGCTTTCCCGTTCTCTCTGAAAGGCGCAGCTAAGAGGTGGCTCACTAGCAAACCACCTGGTTACTACACAAACTGGGAGACTCTTGCTCAAGATTTCGTCGAAGAGTACTTCCCTCCTTCCAGAACAACAGCTTTCAAGGACAGCATCGCCAGATTCTCTCAGAAGGAAGGAGCGAGCTTATATGATACATGGAATGAATTCCAATAACTTCTCAACAACTGTCCTCACCACGGTTTCGAGCAGAGATAGTTAGCTGAAATCTTTGCTCGAGGTCTTCATGAAGAATCTGCTAAATGGGTCAATTCCCTACCTGAAGGGGATTGCACTACACTCACACCTGAAGCTGCTCTTCTTCATTTCACAAACTGTGCTTCCAAGTCAAGGAACTGGGAATGATAATATGAAGGATCAAGGAGCAAGCTCGATCTTGAAGCAACCATTAAAGCAGAAGTTGAGAAGCATCTTGGAATATGATCTACTTAGCTTCCAGCTGAGTAGTTATTTGACTACACGCGCGTGAAAATGTGGTTCATCAAATTGGCGCCGTTGTCGGGGACTTCTTTTAATTGCTTGAAAGAAGAACTGTCATTTTATTCTCCTACTTTCCATCTTTCATTTTTCCACCCACTTCGATTTTACACTGGTTTTATTTGTTTTTGTCATTTGTAGGTTGTTCACAGGTTTATACACCACCGCCCTCTCACGCGCTCTCAAACCGCCAAGAACGACAAGGCTAAGAGTGCAGAGAGACCAGGTAGTTCTGCTTTGCCAAAACAATCACGAATTTCAAAGAGAGGCAGGACCAATCCACCTCCATCCATCACTCCAATTAAGATTGAGGAAATGAAGGAGAGTTCCTCATCTCCATCTTCACCGTCATCTTCATCCGCTTCATACACCGAATCACTTTCACCTTCTCCATCTCCCAGGATGGATGATGAGTTACCACTACCACCACCACCAGGCGGTCATCAACCACCACCACCGGGTGCACCGAAGAGTCTAGCTGACTACAACAAGGCGAGCGCGACTAGCGTTCGATCTTCTATCACCGTGCCACGCATCGAAGGAGATCCTGACTATGAGATCAAGATTCCGTTCTTGACTATGATCTCTAGGGATCTACAATTTGAAGGCAGGCCATTAGACAATTCGTGCACGCATCTGGCGGATTTCATTGATCTCTGTGGCACTTTCAAGAATGGGAATCTTGACAAGAATACTCTTTGCTTGAGAGCTTTCCCGTTCTCTCTGAAAGGCGCAGCTAAGAGGTGGCTCACTGGTAAACCACCTGGCTACTACACAAACTGGGAGACTCTTGCTCAAGACTTCGTCGAAGAGTACTTCCCTCCTTCCAGAACAACAACCTTCAAGGACAGCATCGCCAGATTCTCTCAAAAGGAAGGAGTGAGCTTATATGATACTTGGAATGAATTCCAAGAACTTCTCTACAACTGTCCTCACCACGGTTTCGAGCATAGACAGTTAGCTGAAATCTTTGCTCGAGGTCTTCGTGAAGAATCTGCTAAATGGGTCAGGTCAATTCCCTAGTTGAAGAGGATTGCACTACACTCACACCTGAAGCTGCTCTTCTTCATTTCGCGAACTGTGCTTCCAAATCAAGGAACCGGGAATGACAATCAGAAGGATCAAGGAGCAAGCTCGATCATGAAGCAACCATTAAAGCAGAAGTTGAGAAGCATCTGAAGAAGTCTTCTACACCCATCAAGCCGCCAGCAGCCTCTGTCTACGTTGCTGACTGCGAGTGGTGTGGAGCTTGTGCGCATAATGGAGGCCGATGCCAGAACTTTGGTAAAACAGAAGTCTGGTCTGCCGAAGAAGTCAATTTTGTTGGTCAAGGCTTCAACAACAATCAGAACGGTTATCTTGGCTACCGCAATTACAGACAACAGGGAAATTATCAAGATTGACCTCCCTACAATGTCAATGCCAACCAGAACCAAGGCCAGAACCAGAATAGCCGACCAACTGGTCCAACTCAGGATCAAAAGCTGAACCATCCGCCGGGAGGTGTCTACCAGCCGCCACACCGAAATTCGAGTAACTATGGAACTGCTCCTGGCAATCACCATAATCAATATCTGAACAATACTTATACAGGCCATCAGCATCAGAAGGAGAACAACGTCAGTGAACTCGACAAGAAGCTCATTCAGATCATCACCAGACTTGACGATCATGACAGTCAGTTCAAGCTCAAGCTCTCCTCAACCAAGAACAGATTGCCTCCGGTCAAAGAATTGAGCAGGCAGTGAACCAGATCTCTAGCATGCTAACATCTGGTTGACCATTTGGCCAGCTTCCAAGCCAAATCGAGCCGAATCCGAGAAAGAAGCAAGCTAAGATGGTATCTATTCAAGATCTGACAAACTCACCTACTAATGCTTCTTCTATTTTATGCAGGACCGTTGAAACTCCAGAGAAGAAGGAAGCAAAGAAAGAGGCGCCTAAGGAGTATGATCCTCCTCTTGCTCCGTACTACGAGAAGCCTCCTTTTCCAAGAGCATTGCTACTGAACGCGAGGATCGAGACTGGCATGTGGGGAAACAAAGAAGGATATCCTGCCATCCGTAGCAAGAAGCCTTCCTCGCCATATCCAGCTAAGTGTTCCGATTCTGGTTCTTTCACGCTACCTCTAGTCATTAATGATATTGAGATAGAACGTAGTTTGGTTGATCTAGGCGCGTCTGTCAATGTTATGCCTATGAGTTTGTTTGAGAAATTGAATCTAGGAGAACTTGAACCGACTAGCATACAACTTGTCTTTGCTGATAGATCATTGAAAACACCTAGAGGAGAGATCAAAGATGTTGTTACTAAATGTGGTCCTTTCACTTTCTTAGCTGACTTTGTGATCATAGATACTAGCGAGGAGGATTCTACCATTCTTATAGGTTGACCCTTCATGGCAACAAGCGGAATGCAAATCAATGTTCCGAGTGGTTCTTTGACCTTGAGGGTTGGTAAGGAAACGTTAACATTCCACCTTAAGGATGGTATGAAATATACCCCTATGAATGAAGAACCTCACTGTTTTGCTGTTGAAATTGTGGAGTTGACTCCGGTCAACTCTGTTACTGATGTCTCTTCCAGTGTTTCTAGATCAAATGTTGTTGCAGGTGTTGAACAGATTTTTAAGAAGAAGCCAGAAAATTCGGCTCAAAAGCCGCTCAAGAAGAAGGAACTGAAAGCCTCTTCTTCACCACCAAGCAAGGAGCCTGGGAGGCTACGGAGGAAGAATCAGAAGAAGAAGACTCAAATGGTCTGGAGGCCGATTGCTCCACCACCTTCTTCCGAGCCAGCCACACCACCGGTCCCTATCAAGCCACTGGCGCATGAGCAAGTAAAGAAGGAGAAGCCAGAAGAATCTCACAAGGAAGCGCCAATGATCACAGATCCCGGTGAAATGAGGCCGAAGGTTAAAAAGAAGATAAAGCCGACTGTCCTCATTCCTTCCATTGTAACACTCACGAAGGATGATCCCTCAAGAGAACTATTCAAATCGTTCAAGATCACTAATCGTCTTCCCGGTGGACGCACTAAGCTCACTCATGCTAACGGGAAGAAATTCACGCTCGACGGAGATGCCCCGAAGCTCTACTTCATGAACTCTGACGCTAGCGTTAAGGAGATCCTGAGTTGGGATGTCTCCTAATACCATCCAGGTATCGTCCAACTTAAGGACGTTAATCAAAGAGCGCTTCGTGGGAGGCAACCCACGGCTGGAGTCAGTTTTTAATTTGTGTCGCACTCATTGTTTTAGAGTCAGTTCGGGGGAGTCAAAAGTATCAGTTTGCATGATTTCTTATTTTTCGTGTGTAGTCTGTGTGTCATCGTTTCAATCGCAAGTTGTTTGAGGTTGTTTCGATTTTGGTTCATTTAATTTTGATTTTCTGAAGTTTGCGGGATTGCGAAAATATTTTCAATCGTGCAGGTCAAATTTTTCGGAGAAAAGTGCTTAATTTTTCGGCGAAAACTGCCCTTTAAATCCCACTATGTTTTCTGTCCGATTTTTGTTAAACTTTTCGGCGAAAACTGATTTGAAAACAGGCAGACGTTTTGAACTTGATTTTTCGGCGAAAATTTGCACATCTTTTCGCCGAAAAATCTTAGAAAATCCAAAAATTGTATCCCCTATTTCCCGGTCCCTTTTCTCTCTCTCCCCTCACTTCTCATTTTTTTCGAATGAATGAAAATTGCCCCCCCTCTATTTTTCGAAAACCGCCGCCGCCGACCTATTTTCAACACCGCCGCCCGATTCCTTTGCCACCGCCATCGCCGACCGTTGCCGCACCCTTACTCTCTCTCTCCCGATCATTTCAAGCCATAGATCGTCCGAATCGGAGCTCTAGAGCTCCAGTTCCACCGAACCCTATTTTTTCGAGTTTTTCGCCGATTTCTCTCATTGCGTTCGTTTTCAACAGCTATGGCTTCAAGGTAAGTTGTAGAGCTTTTCATTTCAAGTCTTTTGACATGTTGAATGCTGAATTTCGTCGAGGTTGACTTTGGTTGACTTTTTCGGTCTACCTCGATTTGCGTGCCGACTGTTTCATGTGAACTTAGGTTAGCTGATTGCTTTGGACTGATCTAGCATGCTTAGGGAGAATTGTGCTGAATTTTAATACCATTTGATCATTTGTTGCTATGCTTAAAGATTGATTCTTTTTGCGTTGACTTTTGTGAAATGTCTGTTTGACCATGAACTGTTTATGCTCATTTGGCTGCCGTGTGTGTTCATTCCCGTTCGTATTACTGTGTTTGCCATCTGAGTTTATAATTATGCCGTCATTTCCCGCTTTGAGCTAGTAATTATCATGATTAGGGTTCAATGTGTTCCAATGTTGACTCTTTGATTGTCGGTTTGACTTCTGAACTCTGATTGTGATGTGTACATTTCGGCTAGACATATGCATGCTTTGTATTTCATTGTGATTACCGGTTACTTACTTTGCTTACCCCCACTCGGTTTTCCTCATTTCTTTGTGAAATTGAGTTTTTCTACTAAGTGTGGGGTGGGTTATTAGTTAACTAATCTGGTTTCGTTTCTTGCTATAGGAATGTCACTCATGAGCGCAGGACTAAGGCGAGACTTGACACCGCCTCTAGCTCCCGAGCTCCGGCCCCTGTCACACCTGCCGTCTCCGATCCTCCACCAGCATTTCCAGGCAGAGTCGGGTACCACCCCACAGTTGCTCGCCTACCCGTGCACTACTTCGAGCGCTACTAGAGGCTTGAGCATATTCCCGGAGCCGACGTGCGACCATTATCCATGGACTCCCTCCTCGAGCACAATGAGGATTGGCACCAGAATGTGCTCACCTCACTGGCACCTTCAGGACTTCTAGAGCTGACCACCCTAGCTGCTGACTTCCCAGACGTCGCTCTCCAGGACTTCTGGGCTACATTCGAGCTGGATGAGCACAAGAGGAGGCAGCACAGGAAGGTTGTCTCCTTCTATCTTGGCGGGGTGTACAAAGACTTCACCTACGATGAGTTTGCAGCTCATCTCGGCATCCCCGGGAGCACTACGAGGGTCACCACCTCGGCTGGGAGAACAACACCGACAACGGAGAGGAGTACGACGCGCTATGGAGCCACATGACTGGAGTGCCCGATGCTCGGACCACGGCCCATAACTCAGTTAAGTCACTCTCTCACCCTCTCTATCGTTTTATCCATATGGTTTTGCGTCGATCCCTATTGTTTGCTCCAGAGAAGAGCCGCCACCACATCAGCAGAGAGGAGCTCCTGCTTCTACGTGCCATCTGGGAGTCTTATCCTCTTCATCTCGAATGAGTGCTAGCACCCCTATTCCGCCAGAAAACTCAGAAGCCGAGTCCGCCTCGCACACTCCTTGGTGGTAACTTTGTCGGCCGGCTCATCATCTCCCTCGGTCTCAGCCAGTCATATGGCTCGGACGTCCCACGACGCAGAGTACACACCGTGGGTAGTGATTTAGCAGTCGAGTACGCCCTCCAGCTGGACCTTGGTCCAAGGATGGCGGCAGCTCCTCCTCTCCAATCCGAGGAAGAATCGGAGGAAGAAGATGATTCTGAGGAGCAGCATCCTCAGCCGAAGCCGGAGTTTGATGATCATATACCCTCGCCACAGCAGCAGGCAGGGTATGCATACCAGTACCAGCCGCTCATTCCAGATCCATTACAGGCACCTCATCCTCAGCACCGACCGCATCCCGCTGATATTGGAGAGCTGTACGAGCGACTCCAGGAGTGGCGAGTCACAGACACCGCCACTCAGGATGCCAGATGGGTTATTATGCAGCGGCACATGCTCCGCAATGACGAGAGATATGAGGCACAGCTGGCGTGGCAGCGGCAGGTTAACGACGCTCTCCACATTCCCCCTCCCGATGCACCTGACCTGTAGTGATCGAGTTGTATCCCTTTTCTTCTCCTTTCTTTTTATTTCTTCTTTTAGGATTTCGATCCAACTTTTTTCTGTGTGGATCTGAGACACTTGTCCCAGTTTCCTTTTTATCTTTCATTTGTTTTTGTTTTGCAGGCAGTTGGTAGATTCCCTTTGCTTCGGGTCTACTCCACCTCCCTTCGCTTTGGTAGATTCCCTCCACTCCGAGGACCCGTGTTCATCCCCTACACTAACCATCTCGGTCCAGGTTCTTCTATTTCGCTCTCAACTCTAGTCTTAGTCCTGTGAGGACACATAACAATTTAAGTGTGGGGTAGGATGCTAGAGAACCTTGCATGAACTTGATTGCCCTTGATTGTTTTTTTTTTTTTGTGTTTTGTGGTTCCTTACCAGTTTCTCTAGCATTAGAATTGCTCGGTTCTTGATTTTTGATGTTAAGTTGTTGTTCAATCTTTTATAATGATGCTTAGACTGCTTAACCTAGAACTTGAGAACCAACGTGTATACTTTGATGCTAAATTGCCTGGTCAGAACAGATTTTTAAAATCACGCTTGTAGTTTGTCACCTCGATTGCATGAAAATGACTGAATCCGACTAGCAAACCAACTGTGAACTTTTGATCCATTGCACGTACCTTGCAATTTCAATTCTTTTTGAGTGGTTTTCTGTTTGCTTGAATGAGTTAGAATTTGCATGAGACCTACTCGAGACCACACGATGACACGAGTTCTAGAATGATAGGGGCACCTAGATTCAGCTACTAAGCAAGATAGCCTGCCTAACGATAAATCCATTAGGTTTAAACCCTTGAGCTTGGCCTGTTCTTTCGGTTCGATATACATTACAGCCATTCCCCACTCTTTCATTCCCCGTTGATCCCCTGTGGTTGTAGTTCTAGATTAGCCTACCGGAAGTCGGTTTGTGGTAACTTGCCTATAGCCATTAAACAGGTGGTCTTAGCTATTATGTCCATACGTGTAAACCCCTCTAGCAACTAAAAGAAAGAATCGGCACAAAAGAAAAAAAGGAAATATAAATAGAAAAAGAAGCAAATTTCGAAAAAAAAAGAGAAAGAAGAAAGAGTTCAGAAAAGTTCAAAAGTTTCAAGTTTTAGTTCAATAACGTTCTTCTCCCTACATATGGAAGAACGAAGTCAAAAGAAAATTTAATAAAAAATGTGTGTGAAAAGAAAATAAAGTGCTAGGTTGCTTGAGGGTATCATAGGACGAGCATACACTATTCCACCCGTGTCTGGTTAGACGGTAGGAAGCCATAGGCTAGATTCGAGGGAAGTTAGTCGAAAGCTACACCGCACCAAAGCCATCATCATATATTCCCTTCATCCATCTCATTATAAACCCTTGTAGTGTACAATTCATTACAGTCCTAGCAGGGAAGTCCTTCTTGACTAGTTCCTCGTGTTGTCACAGTGGTGGAGATGTGGTCGAATTGCAAACTTATGACAGAATTCAGTGACAGAAAATGATTGAGAGCATAAACACGTCCTTAAACACAGAGAGTGAGAGTTTCCCTTATACTAAATATTTCCTGTGTGAGGAGTCTGGTCGGTCAGGTCAAATTCGTGCATAATTGGTTACTATTACTTGTCGTGTGCAGTTTTTAGTGAGACCATGTTGTTTGGCTGATCAGTATGCATGTTAGGTTTCTTGTTCTAGGAATTATCTGTCTAATAATTCATTGCGTGTGCTTGAACTTCAATTTGATAGATCTTATCATTTGTGTACATGAGCGTTTTCTATTAAGTTTGCTTGAGGACAAGCAAAAGCTTAAGTGTGAGGTATTTTGATGACACTCGATTTGACGTGATTATCAGCCTCATTTAAGTGACATTTCCTTGCTAAAGACATGGTTTTTAGGGTAGAATAGCGAATATTCACTCAGCTGCTCTATCTCGTGCCATTTTTGTTACTTTGGCCCATTTCGGGTCTATTTGACGGTTTTCTAGTGTTTTCATGTTAGCACAGGTTTTTGCCGTCAAATATAGTAGCCAAGGACGTGTCTAAGGCATTGGAACCTCAAGGAACCACACCGGAACCAGTCTAAGGAGTCGATCAAGCCAACTCAAATCCTGCCCCGATTTACACTACAGTTTTTGGCGAAAACTCCAGAAGAAATCGGCAGAGCTTTACAAGAAGAATTTTTCGGCGAGAAGTCAAGTTCTCACCGAAAACTCTAAACTTTACAAACACGGGAGAATCAGCCGACGGAAGCCTTCATTTTACACTGAAGTTTCCGGTGAAAAGTCATCAAGTTTTTGCCAAAAAATCCAGGCAAAATCCGGCGTTGATAGGCTTAAGTATAAATACTTAACCGGCTGCCCAGATCAGGAGGGGGATGAATATCATATCATAATTGAGAATTCTCACGAGTTCCAGAGCTAAAGAGTTCGAGAGAGCAGAGTTTTAGAGTTCGAAGAGCCAGGAAGAGATCGTGACGCCATCCCTTCACCTCGGAGACTCGAAGCTAGGATTGAAGATTACCGAAGAACGAAGCTTTGCCAGAGTCGGCTTAATTAGGTTTTACAGTTTCTATCTGTTCTATCTTTTCATGATGAGCTCTGTTTCTGTCTTTGATTCTGTCGTTATGAACATGAGTAGCTAAACTCGTAGAGCTTGGACTAGATGAACCCTATGTGACCCAGGGCTTTAAAGCGGTCACGAATCGGCAGTGACTAGATTTAAAGTTCAATCAGTTTCTCTTTCATGTTTGATTTGTTCTTTGTTGTTTATGTTTCTTGTCTGGATTGATCACCTAGATTAGATTCTTGTTAAGCTAAGGATAGAAGCAAACGCTCGCCTTACTTTAAAACACCAAATCGAACAATTAACCTATTCATTGGAGTGTGCCTTTCGTAGGAACCAGTTAGGGTTAATCCACTGCAAGAGTAACTCATAAATCGTTAGTAATTCCACCAGTTAGTTAAGTCGTTGCGAGAGGCGACCGTACCCGAGCGAATAATTAATCTTGGTAGCCAGATCGGATAGAGCGAACGTTCGCCAGTCTTAAACCTAAGGGTCAGGAGTTATGGTGGTGCCTTAGAATTGATTGATTGAGAATTGAAATTCGTTGATCTGTTGATTGCCAATGCTCTGGTGAATGAAGGGGGATTCGAAGTCTAAGCTTGTCTGTCGTCTTTGTTAAGTCAACCAATCTTTTAGATCGTCTTTGTTAAGCTTGGAATACGATCTACTTAGCTTCCAGCTGAGTAGTTATTTGACTACACGCGCGTGAAAACGCGGTTCATCACTGATTCCAAATTCTTGTTCCCTTTTCTTGTGCAGATGATAGGTGCCAGTTCTAGAACGGTCGTAAAATCAAACGCTCTCGCACTATTCCTTCGGGCGAGTCCTCCCCTAATTTCCCTCCTACCTGGTTGGATTTCATACTCCAGCAACAACGAGCTTCGCGGGAGGATATTGTGGCAGCGGTGGCGGTCTACCTTAGTTACAACCAACCTGTATTTTGGGACCGTCTAGAACATATTCGCGGCAAAAGCTGCAACGTGTCAGTTACATCGACTGACAAGAGATGGCCATGATTCCACTCCGGGTGTGGCACGATCCTATCATGGAGCAATTGTGCACCGGTCACTCAGAGCGGCTCTTCAAGGTTAGGACGCCCTCCTACGAGGTCATGATCGAGGAGTTCCTGGCATCCATCAGGGTCAAAGTGAGGCCAGCTAATGCCGATGACCCGATGCTCACCTTCCTGTTGGACAGCGAACAAGTGACACTTTCCTAGGACAAGATTGTAACACCCTAATCTAGAAGACCAGGTTAAACCATTTGTTTAACCCATGCATTACAGATTCAGGTGTTAATAACTCAAAACCAAGCATATATTCATTCACACTGCATCTCATAAACAGATAACTGAATCAATATAAAAGGAAAACCAGCAATATCCAAAACCAATACATCCAAATAACATTACAATCCCATAAACCAATAACCAATGGAAATAAATAAGAACATCCAATAAAAATGACAGTCAATAAACTAAAGAAATCCCTATCAAAATTGAAAATCAAAAGGTGGGTCTGATTGTCTTGGTTGTACCTAGCATGAACTGACTCGTCGGTATCCTGATCAACAGCTCTCCTAGGTGTCATGGTAACCTGATCACCATATCTCATAACAAAACCAGCAAAGTAACATAGAAATAGTGGTCAGTGACATGTACTGAATGTCATAGTAAAACCAGTAATCCAATAAACATTAAAAGCAAACAAGCTAGTAAGAGTTCAATATAGTAAGTTTGTAGGTTGGTATCCCGAGCAATCCCTAAATGCTCCGTAAGGACCCCAATAGCCTGTAAGGTCTATGATCACCCATATTCAACAAGGGTTCGTTATATAGATGGTCGTAAGACACAATTAACTAGTACATTTCCTAGAGGATTACACAATACAATGATGGATCACCCGTGCTTACTCCTATTCCAACCCATAATGTTAGTCTATCATGCACATAATCACTAACGATAACCAATCATGATCTATCATCCTATACCAATATCAAGTAATGAAGTGTAAATGAATAAACATTGTGATTGAGCATAAAAGCTAAGGTATGGATCATGGCAGTAAAACTATAATTTCAGTGAAAACCCCCTCTCACAGTTTCCTTGCTGAATTCTTGGTCTGAACGTCCGAGATAGACTTCCATGCTTGAGAAATCTGCAATACAACCTCCTGCAGGAGATTCTCTTGAATCACAAACAATAGAACTAATCTGATTATCGAAGAATACAGAAAACCCCAAACTACAGAACCCTAACTAACAAGGCTGAATCTGCTGAAATAGATACAGACCAGCTGAATTTGAGCTTAGACGATCGCTCTAGACCGATCCTTTAACTTTCCCTCAAGTTCTATGGACGATCCCACAATCCTAGCTCTGATTTCCCTCCTTGAGCCCTTTTTGTTTGTTAGTAGAGATTGAGAGAAAAAAAGAGAATTGTGTTTCAGTATTCTGACTACTACTCGACGATTCACTTAAATACTAACAGGTACAACGCTCGTTACGACACTCACAATGCCCGTTGTCTGCTTCTGACAACGACCATTGGAGGCTTGACAATGCCCGTTGTCTGTTCCACTATGCCCCTTGTGTTCATACTGCCAGTGGCAGAGGCAAATAGAAGAAAGGGGGTGCAGTTGCACCCAATTGGTCAATCTATATTTGTTTGCAATTATACATATGTATTCTTCATATTGAACTTTCAACTTAACACTCACATGAACTAACACACAATTATACCAAATACTATTTGTTTTCATTCTCCCAACATCTCAATATAAAAATATTCTTTGTAATTAAAAAACTAATATAACTTCAAATATTAAAAAAGGTAACTAGAACTTTGCCAACTTAACAAACAACCCCTATACTATAAATTGCTATTTTTTACCTCCTCTTACTTCGACCACTTTGCCGTTTGGGTCCTTTCATCTTAGCTTTCATCTTCATAAAGTTAATTTTTTTTTGGTTGATCATAACGTTAATTGGTGCGCATTCAGTACACCACGTTAGCTTCAATAGTCATGTATTAGCTTACGAAGCAGTTTTTAATTAAAATAATAAGTATACATAATTAGATAAGATGAAATCGACGAATAAAACGTATGATTTTAAAATCCTTCATATTTCACCATACTCTTCACAATATCTCCCCAATTTACTCCCCTGGCCAACTCTTTGTCTCCTACCTCCGATATCTCTCACCATGGGTGCACAGATGTATCTTGATTTACTATTAAGAAGACGATAGTTAGAACGGAAGGACCCAAACAGCAAAGTAGTCAAAGTAGGAGGGGGTAAAAAAGTGATTTACAGTACAAGAGGTTATTTGTTAAGTTGACAAAGTAGAGTGAGGCAAAGTGCTATTTTTCCCTTAAAAAATAAGTAATGAACAGGATATAGATAGTATTTTCTTCCTTCAACTATGTGTTGAACAATTTCAAAATCTGGATAAGTGATGAGTAGTTGAATGACGTCTTTGTTACATATATTGAACAAGATTTATGTACTAGTTTTAATAAGGAATGTGATATAATGTTTTCATAATATGAACTACTTCATGATTTCTTGTAAACACTATGCGTTAAACTATTATTAGGTTATTGTATGAATCTTAAGTATTATATTGTTGTCTTCCAATTTATTTTAAAGTTAATTTTTCTATTATCTAATTGACTTTTTTTATGATACGAACTCGGAACCCCCTTAGTCAATTTTCTAGCTTCGCCACTGCATACAACAGTGAGTTTGTAGACAGTTGCTAACTCCACCAATCTAACCAATACTCTATTCAATTCAAACCAAACACAAAAACATACGGCTAATGGTTACATGATGTTACAACTCTCCCCCACTAGAAAGGTTTCATCCTGAAACTGAGTTACACCAACTAACAAAGGAATGCACGAACTAAGGTGGTAAAATATTACCTCCAAGATATGCATTCACCAAGTCAGGATACCATTATCTCGTGTTGCTCCAAAGACAATGTCATCGACATAGATTTGTACAACAAGGATGTCTTTTCCTTCAGTTTTAGTGAAGAGCATTGTGTCGACTGAACCACGAGTGAAATTCTCATCCAACAAGAATTTTTTCAAATGACCGTACCAAGCTCTAGGGGCTTGCTTGAGTATGTACATAGCTTTCTTAAGTTTGAACACGTGGTTAGGATGTTTGAAGTCTTCAAAACCAGGAGGTTTCTCGACATAGACTTCCTCTTTTAGAAAGCCATTGAGAATGACACTCTTAACATCCATTTGAAAGAGTTTGAATTTCCAATAGCACACAAATAATGCACAGAGAATTCAAATTGCCTTCAAACGTGCAACTAGTGCAAATGTTTCATCGGATTTGCTCCTGAAGACCCACTTAGTTCTGATGACTGATCGGTGTGATGGTTGAGGAACCAAATCCCACACATTTGAACGCTCAAATTGAGCTAGTTCTTCTTGCTTTGCAATGACCCAATGTTCATCTTGTAGAGCCACCTTATGATTTTTTGGTTGAATTAATGAAACGAAGGCATGAAGGTGAGGTCCAACAATTGACTTTGATCGAGTCCTTAAGGTCTCATTCATGTTTCCAATAACGAGATCTCGAGGATGGCGTTTGGCAATGTGAGGTGTGGGTTGAGGCACATAGTCCTCTTCAAGAGTTTCTTCCTCTTCTTGAGCTTTACTAGCATCGTCTTCCTCGTCTTGAGTGTTGGGGTATTAAGATGCACAAGAAGGGTCAATTTGGACAGTTTCCCCAGGGGTGGTGTTATCTTGAAGAAGTCCAAATGTGTCAGAGCTATTCAACCCGTTGGGAGAGTTCTCGTACGTTGACACCTTATCCTTACCAAGAGAATGCTCATCAAATTTAACATTTGTTGATTATTCTATCTTGTGAGAACGTTTGTTGAACACTCTATATGCCTTGCTTCTGGTAGAGTAACCAAGAAACATAGCTTCATCGGACCTAGCATCAAAATTTCCTAGTTTGTTTTTGGTGTTGAGTAGAAAGTATGGACAACCAAAGGACGAAAGTAGGAGAGCTTTGGTTTCCTATTTTTCCAAAGCTCATAGGGTGTATTTTGAAGCTTCTTGTGAATGAGGGTCCGATTAAGTACATAGCAGGAAGTTAAGACTGCTTCAGCCCATAAATGTTTAGGGACTCCATAGTCGTGTGCAGCATGACCCTAACTAGTTCAATGAGAGCGATTTTTTTCTTTCAACTACACCATTTTGTTGAAGAGTTCTTGGAGCTAAAAAATGTGTGTTGAATTCCGTGAGCATTGCAAAATTCTTCAAAGGCTTCTGAGTCGAATTCTCCTCCATGATCACTTATGATGCAGGCCAGCTTGGAGTCTTGTTCATTGTTGCGGATCTCCACAAAAGCCTTGAACGTCTCTAACACTTCATCCTTATGTTAAAGAAAGAAGACACATGTGAAGCAAGAGTAGTCATCAACTAACACAAAGATGTAGTGTTTTCATATGCACCAATGCTAGTTTTTGATCTATTAGAAGACTGAAATGTCTTGCTTTTGAAGGAAGAGCGAGTTTGTTTGCCAAGAATGCAAGCTTTACATAAGAAGTCTTTAGAATCTTGTATAGAAGGGAGTCTTTTGAATAGATTAAGGTTAGCTAGTCTAGAGAGTCTACTTAAGCGACCATGATCTATTCTATGATACCACAACATTTATATATTCTTAGAGACTGTTGTAAAGAAGTTCTCATTGAAACACTTATTGCAGTTAAACATTACTCTTTGTAGATATTACAAAAAGGGGTGCTCCATCACTAAGTCTCTCCACGCGGCAAGACTTAGGTTCGAAGAAAACTCTATTGAGGTCACCACATAGTTGACTAATAGAGGAAGATTATGCTTAAGACCAATAAGAAGTAACACATTATGAAAGCTAGGTTTAGGATGTGCACTAATGGTCCCATGTCCAATAACCTTGCCTTTTCTGTTGTCACCAAACGTGACTGGTCCTCCTTTTTTGAACTTGATCTCTTTAAACAACTTGATGTTTCCAGTCATGTGGTGGGAGCATCCACTATCTAGATACCACTAATTTGTGCCAGCTCCCAACTTGTCCTACACATTAGCATGGGTTAGTCTTTTTAGGTACCCAGATATACTTGGGTATACTTTTTTACTAGCATAGTGACAGTAATAGCTAATGTGACCAAAGCAATGACAACAATAACAGATCTTGTTTATATGCTCAGGATGGCTTGCATTTTTCCATTGAGGAGTTAAGTGTCTTTCGTGGGCATTTAACTTAGAAGATTTTAGTTTAAAGTTGGAAAATCTCCTTTTCTCAAGCCTAGGTCCTAGAGGAGTGATTTTTTCTAATGTGATAATTTGTTCCTGTAGTTCTGCAATTTTCTTCTTAAGACAACCATTTTCATCTTCAAGTTTACTCATCTTTTAGTCTTGTCGACTAATTTGATTTTCACGTGATCAACTACTCTTTGGTAAACCTTAGGTTTAAGGTTAGCCTTATAGCATTCTAATTTTTCTACTCTATTAAGCTTATTTGTCAACTTGACAATGAGATTGCGTTGACCTTTAAGCTCTTTCTTAGCATATTTATATTTCACTCTTAATTTCATGTATTCTAATTCTAATTTTTTTATGAATAATTAGGATTGTATATCATCAAAAAACTTGAAGTCCATACAAGGCTAAACTTAGCCAAACAAACACCCCCTTATACAGAAGATGTAAAGAAACCACCCAAAACCTATACAAAAACAGATTCTATATATTGACACTACACAAAGCGGCTTCTACCCTTTGCTGATCTGCAGCATAAGCAGTCAACATTTCCACAATCCTTTCACAAACTTCAGGCATTGTCAGTCGGCCACCATTGAATACTCTACGACAACGCTCTCGCCACACCTCACTAACAATTGCACACCAACATAACCTCTTAAGCTTCTGATGAATAGAATCACCACTCCAAACATTCACTACAAAACTCACCATCCTGCCCCAGCTATCAAAAACTCTACAGCCCGGATAAAACCTCTGCATACAGCCCCGGAAGTAACTGCACTCCCCAAATAGATGATCCCTAGATTCATCACCTTGTTCACACAATAGCATTTAGTGTCAGCCCCTGTATTCCAGTGAACAACTTTATCCATTGTTGCTATCCTATTTTTCATAACCAGCCAGGTCAACATACTGTTCTTTGGAATTCTATACCCAGTCCAAGGCACTATATACCAGGGGACCCCATCTTGTTTAGGTCTGAGGGCCTCCCATATCCTTCTGCTCTTAAACTGAGGCATAATTTCCCCTTCCCAGAGTGTTTCCCCCTCATCTGACCAAGAAACATGACCTCGAGCTAGACTTCTCAGCTTCAAAACTTTCCTCCAATGCCATGAACCAGCAGCACTCTAGAAAGTCCAAATGTCTTTACCTTTCAATCTATACTTCATGATCCACGCTACCCACAAAGAGCCACTCTTGATTAATATGTTCCAAAGATGCCTCATTATACTTGCTGAATTCCAGCTACTAAGGTCCTTTAGACCCAAACCACCCTCTTCATAAGGTACAACCAATGATACCATGCCACTTTCACTCGTTGGCTTTCATTCTTTCCCCACAAGAATCTAGCACAGATCATTTCCACCTCCTTCAGAATTGCTAAAGGGATAATAAACATTGAAAGCCAGTATTGTAGTATACCACTGACCACAGATTTGATCAGCTGTAATTTCCCTGCATACGTTAGGAGCTTAGCTTTCCAATCTTTGATTCTTCCAGTAATTTTATCCACCATCTTTCTACAGTCTGCTTTTGATAATTTCCCAGCTGATATTGGCATTCCTAGATACCTCATAGGGAGCTCCCCACCTCTAAAGCCCGCAGCCACTACCATTTTTCCTTTAATCTCATCACTTACTCCTGCTGTGTAGAGATGACTTTTCTCAGGGTTCAATTTAAGACCAGTCATATTGTAGAACTTATCCATTATGGCCCTAACTTGAACCACAACTTCCTCCGAACCTTTTGTGAACACCAACAGATCGTCAGCAAAGCACAGATTAGTTAGCTGGACTTGTTTACACTGAGGATGATACTGAAATAATCCTTTTGAAGCTGCATCCTTAAACAGATAATCCAATATTTGCATAGCCAGAACAAACAAGTATGGGGATATAGGGTCCCCCCTGTCTTAAGCCCTTCCCTCCTTTGAAATAGCCAAACAATGATCCATTTAAATTCACTGAAAATCTAGTAGAATCAAAGCAGGCCATAATCCATTGTATATAACGAGGCGGGAAGTTCATTTCCTGAAGAAGATTCTTAATAAAGATCCAATCAACCGAATCAAACGCCTTCATTAAATCAACTTTAAGAGCACACCTAGGGGAAACCACTTTCCTGTTATACTTAGCTAGGAGCTCATGTGCTAAAATGACATTATCTGATATCATCCTCCCTCTTATGAAAGCAGACTGTGAATGACTTACTAAAGAAGAAAGCACCCCACATAGTCTATTAGCAAGTACCTTAGAGAGAGCTTTGTATATGGTGTTGCAGCAAGAGATCGGCCGATAATCCTTCATGCTTGTTGCATTTGCTTTTTTGGGGATCAATGTGATGATTGTTGAGTTCACTGCTGGATGCAGCTTCCCAGTACTGAAAAAATCTTCCATGGCTGCATATACATCATTCTTCACAGTATTCCAACAGCTTTTATAAAAACCTGCACTATAACCATCAGGCCCGGGTGCTTTTTCTAGGGCAAGACTAAACAAGGCTTCCTTCATTTCCTTTCTGGTTACATCAGCCTCCAACTCTTCATACTGATCAATTGATAGCTTCCTAGTTACAAAACCTGAAATATCCATATCTCTACTAGAAGAAGCCCCCAACAAATTTTTGTAAAACTCCACTGCAATACTAGCCATTCTATCCATATTATTTGTAAGTACTCCAACAGTATCCTGAAGTTGTCTAATAGTATTCTTAGCATTCCTCTCTTTAACATAGTTTGCAAAGAATCTACTATTACAATCACCTTCCTTTATCCACAAAGTTCTAGCCTTTAACCGCATTATATTCTCTTCTGCCTTAACAAGATCAGCTAACACAGTCTCACAACCCTTCATAACAGCCATGTTTGAGTGAGTAGGATTATTATAAACCTCCTCTTTCGACTTCTCTCGGGCTCTACGTTGATTACTCACTCTGATATGAATATCCGAATACTTACTATTATTCAACAGTTTCAGTTTTTCCTTAAGCTTCCTGAGCTTAGCATAGAGAATATGGAAAGGAGAGCCACTATACCTTGCATCCCAGACTTCCTTGAGAGTACTATTAAAGTCTTTATCTTTCATCCAGTAACTATAGAATTTGAATGGCTTAGGGGAGGATCCCATCACCTCTCCAACTTTCAGCAATAGAGCACAATGATCAGAGTTCACAGCAGGGACAACTGTAATTGTGCTATACTTCATAACCACATGCCAAACTACATTAATCAGTGCTCTGTCCAACTTCCTAGCAATTGGGATGTCCTGATTGTTAGTCCAAGTGTACACAGGGCCCTGAGCAGGGTGCTCCATCAACTGACCAGCCTGAACAAAATCCACAAAATCGTCCATACCACTAAAAGATGATGGAGAGTTTGAAGCTTCATTCACATCAAGTATAGCATTAAAGTCCCCTAAGGTCATCCAAGGAATCCCACCTGTGGTAATATTAAGAAGATCTCGAAAAAGCAATCTCCTCCTAGCTATGTCATTAGATGCATAGACCACTGTTATCAGAAAAGGAGTGGGAAGATCAACACTAAAGTGAATCATCTGAGAAGTTTTCTGCAGCACTGTAATAGGAAAATCTCTCTTCCAAAGAAGCCAAATCTTTCCTAGATCGCCCTCATAACAAAACTCTGCAGACCAACCTTGGAATCTTTTACTGTAAAGTGAATCAGTATTCTTCTTTCTAATTCTAGGCTCAAGTATAGCAATAACATCTATACAATTTTCCTTTATGTATTTATTAACAATATCTACTTTGGTACTTTTATTAATGCCTCTAATATTCCATACCCAAAACTTGATCATCTCTTATTTTGTTGACGAGTCTTAACACCACCATACCATTTCCCCTTATATTTCTTAGGGACAGACTTGTTACCTGGCATGAAATCACTCAGAGTCGGCTTGGCAGGTACTTCAACACTTTCATTCTCAGAATCCTCCTCTTCTGTACTCGGATCAACATTAGTGTGAACCACAGAACCAGGAATAGGGCTATGGCGAGCAGGACCCTCCACCTCCAAAGAAGTTTCAGGGGCTGCCACTTGGAATGGAGCACCCTCCGCTTCTGATGAAGCCTTGGGCACCGAGCCATCCCCCTCCAGCCGACGAATTGATATTAGGCTCGAACAAATCATCCTCCCCTGCAGAAGGCTTAGATGATTCAGCCGCCACCTTAGTATCATTCGTATCAACAGATGGCTGGGATACCTTTTGTCACTCTTTACTTGGAGCAGCCTTCTTCACACCATAAGAGTGAGCATGCGGGAACGTCACTCTTATCAGCCTATGCACACCCTTACCCATATGTACATTCAGTGATTCTTTAGAATTATCCAGATCACCTCTAACCACACATACACGAACCATGAACCCTTCTCGAACAAACTTGTGCACCGTGCGCCCATACTAGCTTGCCATCCAGCTAATTCCCTCATTCGTGAGCAACACAGGCGGTACACCACTGAACGTCAACCAGACTGGCTTTTCTTGATGAGCAAAAACCATCGACTCAATATCTTGATACTATTTCCTTAACACCATCGGCTGATGGTGTATATGCCAAGATCGCGCCAAGACCCAGTCGCGCGTCTCCAGAGAATCCAACTCAATGAGCAAGAAGCCTTCAGAAATACGGGGTTGAGGTTTACGTTTTTCGAAAGTCAATGGTCAACAATCACAAAGTCAAACAAAGGGCTCCAGTCAACTAACAAGCAATGGCACAAAGAGCATGGAAATATGGGTCAACAATTCAATCAAAGCACGCGCAATGACAAAATCAAAATGAATGTAATGGATGAGAATGAAGGGTCAAACAAGCTTCCCCTTAAGGATCATTAATCATGAACTACGCAACCTAGAACCTAGGATGAATAATATATGTAAGTACAATATGGGATCTTTTGACACTTAAACGAACACATATCCTAAGACTCTCTCAAGACCATTAGAACCAAGCATAAAAACAAATCAGTCGGACTCTCGCCCCAAAACTGACTAAATGTACATGCACACCAAGTATTCGCTGAAATTCCTAAGGGTTTTTCAACCTAGAAATACCTAGCATACATCCCTCTCTTGAGCGTAATGCAAAACCAAGCTTAAATCCACGGTAATCAATGATATATCCAAACCAAATAGCAATCTAATCAAGCATCTAGGTCAAGAGTACATTGAAGACGAGATGAAAATGAGAACATGGAACTGAATCACATCATGTAATCAAATAATTGAAATACCCAAGGGTTTAAGAGTGTAGAGCAATCATCAATCCCCCTAAGGTTCACTCGTTGAACCCTATGGAGTTTAGTTATAGCAAGGCATGGAGAAGAAATGAAGAATACAACCTAGAAAATTGGAGAGAAAGATTCGCTGATTCTCCAAGCTTGATGATCTTTAATCTTTGTCTTGTCTTTCCATGAAGGTAGGACAATGGATGATGATTTGGGGCTCATGGGTGGTTTTCCAGGTGCTCGAGAACACTCTTGTTTGTCAAAATCATGTTGGGAGAGAATTCAAGATTGTCTAGAAAGTTGTCGAAATTGGACATTAAATAGAATTGTGGTTGGCGCGTCGGTGGCGCGTTCGCCACCCCTCCATGGCATGGTGCACCTCTAGTGCGCTCTATTTTTGGGCTGTTCAGTGGATCAGCTTGTTGGTGGCACGTGCGCCACCCATCCATGGTGTAGTGCTCCAGGGGCGCCCCGGTTATGCTGGCCACCTTCCTTCACTGAAAACTCGATCATCCAAACTCCAAATCAATAACATCTGGACTCATGGCTTAATGTTTCCGAACACTATAATGGAATGACCAGAAAACTAATAAAAAATACTTCAAGAAACGTGAAAATGGACTGCAAGGGTCTCATGAGGCAATTCATGAATAATTAACCAAATTAAGTACAAAGTCACTTAAAAGACAATAAAACACTCAAAAGCTACACAAGAATGTATCAGTTATGGGGGATAAAATGATGGTCATAACGAGTCATCATGTTCATTAGTGAACAATGGACTAGTTTCTTGGAATTTCTCCTTGGGGAAGTACGGGTTATTGGTTTGACTATCAGTCAAAAACCAAGGGGTTACGGGTACTTATGGTACTGGTATGGGAATCAAGTAGGTGCTTTGAGTAATGGTTAGCTTCGGTGTCTCGGCATTGGGTTGTCTTGGTCAATCTGGCGCTTAGTTGTGGAAGAAGTTAGTGGCAAGAAATTGCTAAGTAGCGTGAGGTTGCCCAGTGTCTGAATGCGGTATATGGCGAGGTAGGGACCCTCAGTGTGGTGAAGAAAGTTGTTCATCCCTTAAGTATGAACTAAGGTTTGTGTGGGTAATCACTGGTTGTTGGACATTGAATTTATAGTTGTAACAACCCAACTCTAGTTAATCGGGTAGATTTAGAAAAAAATATTTTGTAAAAAGGATTAAAATGTCTTAAATGAATTAAAGTACTAATTCGTTGAAGATTAAATCTATATCGAAAATGAAGTTTGAATAAAAAAGGATTAGGATGTTAATTTAATTGGGGTCAAAATCTTGATGTTGGACCTGGAAGCAAATTGTTAAGCTTAGGGGAGTGGCTAAGGGGCATGTAACTTTTGATGATGATGGCTTCCCTGTTTGGGATGGAGCTATCATGTCTCGATATCATGTCAAAAAAGTCATGGATTCTTTTAGGTCAAAGAAGAATTGTGTGAATTGGTATGATCTTGTGTGGAGTAAGCCTGTTATTATGAGCAATAGCCTGATTGCTTGGCTTGTGATTAATGATAGAGTCACTACAAGGGAGAATCTTGCTCAATGGAGTATTACTATCGACATAGGCGGCCTCTTGTGTAATGATGGTGTGGATTCCAGAGATCACATGTTTGTGGAGTGTGACTAAACCAAGCAGGTCCTGACAGCTCTTATCCCATATTTGATTAACTATAAGTGTTGGGATGAGATGATGCAGCATAGCATTCAGAAGTGGAAGAGTGATGTACAGGGCAAGAGGATCCAACTCTACTAGTGTGCCATTGTCAGCTGGATTTGGAGGGAGCATTGTATGAGGCACTTTGGTACATGTCGCCACTATGGGTGTTGAATGGTGGGTCGCCGTCGTACCTCCCACAAACCCTGCTAGCCACCGCCATCTCCCCCCCCCCCAACCCTTAACCCTCACCGCTAGCGCTGCCCTATAAACCCCACCATCACAACATCGGCTGGTGTTGAATGGCGGGCTGCCATCGTGCCTCCCACAACCCCCGCTAGTCGCCGCCATCTGCCTTCAGACCGTCTTCCTCCATATCTAGAGCACCACCACCACCCTTACCTCGAACGAAGCGTTGTGCCGTCGTTTCCCTTCAGATCAGGTGTCACATTTCCGTCTTCCTCCAGATTCGGTATGCCACCACCATCCCTATCTAGAAGGAGGTGCCACGCTCTCCTTTCCCTCCAAATTTGGTATTGCGCCGCTATCAACACCCAGATCTAGTGTGCCTCCACCATCTCCACCCAGAACCGATGTCTCCACCCAAATCAGGTCTCCCCCATCGTACTAGTACATGCATCTTAGTAGTATTAGTACATAATATCTCAAATCTAAGTTTTATTTTTTTTGAAACCCGATGGTACTAGTGCCTTTTTATTTTGTTTATATGTACTAGTGGAACTCTAACGAGGAAGAATTGAAATCTAATGGCACTAGTGCTTTTAATTGTTTATAGGTACTAGTGGAACTCCGACGAGGAGGAGGATGACCATTGATGACGACGATGAAGTATACATTTTCAGATCTTTTTTTGTTTTCAGTCAATGTAATTAATGATTATTTGTAATTTGAGTTAATACATTTTATGATCCTATTTTTATCTTAGTCATTAGATTAAATTTTTAATCTAAAGATGTAAAGTGATGTAGTATGAATGACTACAAAAATTTGTAGTCACCATAAGCGCTTGAAGAGGAGGGGTGATGGGAGAACAAATGACCATCTAATGAGCCTAAAATTAATTTTGTTTGTCTGGAAAAACTCCATGTTTCCACTTCTTTGTTCCATAATTTTTAGATCGGACAAAGCACCAAGATTGATGGCAGAGAAAGCCTTAGCTCTAAAAGAATTAGCGACGACTTGCATTATGTCCCTGGAAAAAAGTATGCACTCTAAGAAGGAGGAATTAAAGAGACGTAACATAAAAAATTTACAAAAAGATACATTTTTTAAAACAAACTACGAATAATGACTTTTCTCACCTCAGTGCTGAGTAATTTGTAATTTTCTTCAAAAATTAAAGAAAGACCAACATTTCTCTTTTTCTTCCATTTTACTTTTCCATTAGAAATATCGAGTTAAATGCATTCGTGGTCACTCAAGTTTGGGAAATGTAATAACATGGTCTTTCATTTTTTATAAATGAACTGATTTTATTCACCAAAATTGAGGTATAACAATACAAAAGTTCAAAGGACCAAATAACAAGGAAGAACTTTAACTAAGTAACTACATAATACTCTCAATTATATCCTTATCTTTCCTTCCTAATACTCTCAGTTATATCCTTATCTTTCCTTCCTAATGCAAAAATGGTAACCTCGTTCTTAATGCTTTCAACAAGACATGTTCATCTCTTTTGATGTTGTCGAATACTCTCTTGCAACATTCAATTCATACATGACACAACATAATTCTCCAAATAAGCCTTTTTGTATTAACTCTAGTTCCGTTAACCTTATAGCTACTAACATAGGTCATCATTCCATCCCAACTCAGATTGTTGAGTTCTGGTAGAACCCTAGAAACAATCTGCTTAGTAAATGAGTACTCATTAAAGACATGGCTCTGAGTCTCATTGTCCAAGTTGCACAACACACAGATTTCATCAACGAAAGCATCCCACTTATGAATCTTGTCCTTTCTGTTATGTACCACCAGCCATGTAACCAACGACCTCCTGGGAGTAACACAACCTGCCCAAACAGCTTCTTACCATGGCACAACAAGAAGCAAATCTCTTATAGAGTTCTGTACCTGACTAATTTTGTACTTAATCATATACTTCCCATCCCACATTATGTCACCATCTCTATCCTCTGTAATATATTGCCTAACAACGGTTCTGAGTTTCAACAGCTTGATCTAGTGCCAAGATCCCACAGTAGGTTTAACATCCCACAAACTTATGCTTTTCAACCTGTATTCGTTGATCTAGGCTACCCATAAAGAACCTGAATATAAGAAGTAAACTCCATATGTGTCTTATAACATTTTCTCAATTCAAATTTCGCATATCCTTAAGACCCAAGCCTCCTCCCTACTTAGGTTTTGCAACATAATGCAACATAATGACAAGCAACTTTTGCTTTTTCTTTACCATCAATTTTCCCCATATAAAATTATTACATATCCGCTCAACTTCTTTAATGATTCTTGGAGGTAACACAAAATGTGACATCCAATACTGTAACGTTCCTCCAATCATTGAATCAATCAACTGACATTTTCCTGCATAAGAAAGGGTTTTTGCCCTCCAATCAGTTACCCTACTCATTATATTATCCACTTACAATCACCTCTCTGTATTTTCCCTGAGGTCAATGGTATCCCCAGTAACAAAATGGGATGGTTCCTTTACAGAAACCTGACACTTGGGCTAATATGTCCAACATATCATTTGAAACTCCAATAGTAAATAGAACTTTTCTCAAGGTTAAATCTCAATCCAAAGCACTCATGAAATTTATTCAGAATATTAGTTACCTCACACTACAAGAAACTGTCAGTTTAACAGCAACAGATTAACAGCGGCCAACTTTTTGCCGCTATTAAATTGATAAAGTCACGAAATTTAACAGCGGCCACTTAGCCGCTGTTAAATTATACAATTTAACAGCGGCCAAGTGGCCACTGTTAAATTAAAGCGTTCTCATTGGTTGAAACAGCTAGACACGGATAACACTATATCCAATCTTAAGCCTTGATTTAATCGTGGCCAATCTCAGCCGTCGATTTAATAAAAATCCTAATAGATCTACTTTTCTATTTCAGAGCCGTCGCCGTCTCTAGTCATCGGAGGTGCACTTCATCTTCTTCTTCGTTGATCCTCTTTTTCTTCTACTTCTTCTCCACCGATTCTTCTTCTTCGTATTCTTCTTCTTCTTCTTCTTCTTCTGCTTCTTCTCCACTGATACCCTTCTTCTTATTCTTCTTCTTATCCCCACCGATCTTCTTCTTCTTCTCGATCTAAGCCTCGGCATCGACCTCAGCCCCATCTTCACCTCACTCCTCCGACGCGCTCTGAACCAACAACCAGCCTCCTTTCCTCTCGCCATGAGCAGCGCCAGCCCGCCTCGACCTCCTTGCTCCAATGCCCAGCCGCCGCCGCCGTTTACTTCGTCACTCGTTTCAGACGGAAGAGGAGGAGGAAGAAACGATGAAAGGTGGAGGAAGAAGAAGCCTTCACCGTCAGATCTACTATAACGGAATATGAACTATCGTCGGAGTTTCGGCTCTATCGCCGGAGCTCCGGCTATTACTTTAACCGGCGAACTAGTTTTAACAGCGTCTTGTGGCCGCTGTTAAGATAAATGGATTAACCGCGACCACATTTTGTCGCTGTTAATATTATTTTACATTGACGAATTTAACAGCGGCGCGTGTCCGCTGTTAAAGTATTTTAACATCGGTCATAGTCGCTGTTAAATGCAAATTCTGCCGCTGTTAAATTCACAGTTTTATGTAGTGTCAGTAATAGCTTCTTCATTGGCTTTTGTGAACACCAGGAGGTCATCAGCGAAGCTAAGATGAGCCATTCACACCCTTTTGCATTGTGGATGAAACTGAAAACGTTTTGCATCAACAGATTCCTCAAACAAGCAATTCAAAACCTCCATGGATATGACAAATAAGTATGGAGAAATGGGATCTCCTTGTCCCAATCCACGCTTAGCAGGGAAGTAGCCCTTAGATGTCCCATTGATATTAACCGAAAGCATAGAAGAATGAAAGCAAGCAGCAATCCAACTTACCACTACAAGAAAATGACATCCTAACAGCGAATTTTTAGTGATTCTAACAGCGGATAGGTCGTTGTTAGAAATCCTAACGGCGGTTGCATATCCGCTGTTAGTTGACTAACGTAAGGTGAGCTAACAGCGGATAAGCTGACCGCCGTTAAACCTAACAGCGGTTATGTCTAACAGCACTTAAAATCCGCCGTTAGAATTCCGATCAGATTTTTTAAAAAATGCACAAACCTGCTCCAGGAGAGCAGGTTTTCTGCATTATTCTTCCTTCCTTCTTCTTCTGATCCTTCTTTCTTCCTCTTTTCTTCTTCTCTCTTCTCTTCTTCTTCTTTTTCTTCTTCTTCTTCTCCTTCTTCTTTTCTTCCTTCTTCTTCCTCTTCTTTCTTTCCCTCCTTCTTCTTCTTCCTTCTTCTTCTCTTCTTTCTTCTTTCTTCTTTTCTCTATTCCAATCCAGATTCTTCTTCTTTCTTCTTCTCTTCTTCTTCTTTTTCTTCATTCCTTTTTTTGTTCCTTCTCTTTCTTCTTTCTTTTTTCTCTTCTTCTTTTTCTTTCTTCTTCTTCTTTTTCTTCCTTCTTCATTCCTTTTTTTGTTCCTTTCTTCTTCTTCTTCTTTTTTCTTTCTTCTTCATTCCTTTTTTTTGTTCCTTCTTTTTTCTTCTTCTCCTTCTTCTTTGTTCTTCTACAAATCCTAAGAAAAAATCCCTAAGACACAAGAACAAAAACTAACAACAAATAAGAGAAAGAGAAGAGAAAAATAAGGGAGAAAGAAAAAAATCCATAAAAGAATGTGATTGGCTGGGGTTGGGCACACGGATTGCCACATCAGCAAAACCTAACAGCGGACAACCTAACAGTGGTTTGTATCCGCTGCTAGGTTTCCCCCCAAAAATTTTGATTGCCCGCTAAGGCGGGATATTTTGGCGCCCCCTAAATTAAACGGCTAACAGCGGATTTCTAACAGCGGTTTTTGTCTGCTGTTATCTAACAACGGATTTTTAAAAATCCGCCGTTAAACTTTTATTCTAACAGCAGATTTTTGTCCGCCGTTAGAAAATTGATGTTAAAATGCAATTTTCTTGTAGTGTACATACTCTCAGGGAAATCCATAGACTTTAGAGTTTCAAAACTGAAAATCCATTCGATTGAAAATGCTTTCATTAGATCGATTTTCATGGCACATCGAGGTGAAATTTCAATCCTGTTATAAGCTCTTAACAACTCATGAGCAAGCAGTATTCCATCTCCAATGTTCCTGCCTTTTACGAATGCAGTTTGACAAGGACTAATAACATAGGGTAGGACTTTTGAAAGCCTATTAGCCAGCACTTTAGACACAGCCTTATACACAAATTCAATAGTATGTCGGCCTATAATCTTTCATATTTGTTGCATTAAATTTTTTAGGTATAAGTGCAAGAAGGATGGAGTTAATATACCTAGGCAAATGATTTTTATCAAAGAACCACCGAACTACACCTGCTATCATTTTCACAATCTCCCAACTATGTTTAAAAAACATTGCATTGTATCCATCCGGGCTAGGTGCCTTCTCATTAGGTATACTAATTAGTGCATCCTTAATTTCAACATCTGTAACCAGACTAACCAAGCTGTCTCTTTGATCTTCATTTAGCTTCCTGATGACACTCGATTTGACGTGATTATCAGCCTCATTTAAGCGACATTTCTTTGCTTAAGACATGGTTTTTAGGGTAGAATGACGAATATTCAATCGATTGCCCTATCTCGTGCCATTTGTGTTACCTTGGCCCGTTTCGGGTCTATTTGATGGTTTTCTAGTGTTTTTGTGTTAGCACAAGTTTTTGCCGTCAAATAAAGTAGCCATGGACGTGTCTAAGGCGTAGGAACCTCGAGGAATCAAACCGGAATCGATCCAAGGAGCCAGTCAAAGTCAAACAAAATCCTGCCCGAGTACAAAGAGATTTTCGCCGAAATTGAGCTTGCATATTCGGCGAAAATATTAGTGCATTCAACTGGTGCCGAGTCAAAGGACATCTTCGGCGAAAACATTGTACTCTTCGGACCGAAAATACAAGGCAGAGAAAGCACTCCCGAACACAAAGGAATTTTCGCCGAAATTCTTAAGGAATTTTCAGCGAAAATAATACACTATTCCGGATCAGTTAGGGTTAAGTATAAATACTTAACCCGGTGGCCCAAAGAAGGGGAAAGACAATCATAATTTTAAAAAACACAACTTTTCGATATCAGAATTCTCTGAAGTTCTGGAGCGAAGAGTTGGAGTTCGAAGAGCCGGATAGAGATCGTGACGCCATCCCTTCCATCTCGACGAACCGGAGCTAGGAGTGTAACTTACCGAAGATCGGAGTCTGCCAGAGTCGTCTGAATTAGGTTTTTTCAGATTCTTTTCTGTTCTTCCTTTGAATGATGAACTCTTTCCTTGTCTTTGTTTCTTTTGTAATAATCATGAGTAGCTAAACCCTTTGGAGCTTAGACTAGATGAACCCTAAGTGACCCAGGGATTTAAAGCGGTCACGAATCGGCGATGATTAGATTCGAAATTCAATCAGTTCTTTTTCATGTTTGATTCGTTCTTCATTGTTTATGTTTCTTGTCTGGATTGATCACCTAGATTAGATTCTGGTTAAGCTAAGGATAGAAGCGAACGCTCGCCTTACTTTAGAACATCGAATTAAACAATTAACCTTATAATTGGAGCGTGCCTTTCGTAGGAACCGGTTAGGGTTAATTCACTGCAAGAGTAACTCATTAATCATTAGTAATTACACCAATTAATTAAGTCGTTGCGAGAGGCGACCGTACCCGGGCGGCTAGTTAATCTTGGTAGTTAGAACGGATAGAGCGAACGTTCGCTGGTCTTAAACCTAAGGGCAAGGAGTTATGGTGATGTCTTAGTAATTGATTGAATGAGAATCGAAATCCGCTGATCTGTTGATTGCCAATGCTCTGGGGAACGAAGGGGGATTCAAAGTCTAAGTTCGTCTGTCATTCTTGTTTCCAAACCCTAATTCCCAATCTGCTTTAGTTTAATTTGTTTTAATTTTTCTGCATTTCTTAGAAATAGAAGTCGTGGAACTCACACCACGCACAATGTGTTTACCTTTGAGTATTTTGCTAGTTCTGAAGTAACCAATCATAGAGACCCTCGGAATACGATCTGCTATACGCTTTTTTTCTTAGCATTAGTAGTTTTTATTTGGTTGAATCCCGACCAACGACCGGGCGGTTCACCACTTCCTTTTAATGACAGCTTGTACCTCATTAACATTAGTTGTGTGGTTACTTCCCAATAACTTCTTATAGAAGTTCATTGCAACCTTAGCTATATCCTCAAAGCTCTCCACCATTTCCCCATTTTCTGTAGGAAGTTGTCTGAGGGTATTCATTGCATGCCTCTTCTTGACATGATTAAAGAAGAATCTAGTGTTGTTGTCTCCTAACTTGATCCATTGGATTTTTTCCTTCTGCATGTAGATACTCTCCTCATCTCTCTTAAACTGCTACAACTCAGTAGCATAATTTTTCATACGAGCAATGCCATTAGTAGTAGGCCTTATATAAACCTCCTTTTTTACTCTTAAAATCTCATCCTCTTTACTCTTAACTCGCAAAGTAATATCCGAGTAAGAATCTCTGTTGAGTCTTATCAATTCCCTTTTAACAAGTCTCAGTTTTTTATAAATCCCGAAGAAGCACTACAACAAAACTCATAAATAGTCAGGGGCCACTTGTCAGGTGCCAAATGCCCCCGACAATTATAGTCGGTGGCTGGCCAACAACGGTCGGGGGCGTATACTCATTTAGTGGGGCCCCCGACAATAATGCCCCTGACTATTTTAGTCGGGGGCTTTATTGTCGGGGGCCACACCCCCAACTAATCCACTCATTTAGTCGGGGGTGTGTAAAGCTGGCTAATGGGACGGGCTCGGGTACCCATACCCATTAAGAAACGGTTAGTGGGTACCCATTAGCCTCGAAACTCATCCCATAGCCCGAACCCGTTCGGGTAGTGGGTACCCATTAATGATAATGAGATCGGGCCGGGATACCCACTAAACCCACTAAAACCCACTATAAAAAAAAACATAAATCCCAAATTGGCAAATTCAGAATTTCATCCAATAACGCCTTGACAATTACCAATGACCAAAATGATTAAGAAATAAAGACCAATGACCAATTACCAAAATGATTAAGAAATAAAGAAATAGAAATCCAAATTCCCAACAACATTACAACAGTCAACAATAGAATAGATTCGCTGCAACAGCCACAACAATTATGACAGCAACATCTCAACATTAACAACAAATTATGAAATGCAGCCTTAGAGATTTTATTTTTCAGACATTCAGTCTTCAGATGCGAGAATCAGAGATAAGAGATTAATGAATTTAGTTTATTGGTTAGGGATTTTATTTTTTAATAATAATAATAGATTTAATAGTTCGGGTCAAACGGGCTTAATGGGTACCCATGGGTATTACCCATTCGGGTAGTGGGTACCCATTAGCCTCGAAACTCATCCCGTAGCCCGAACTTATTCGGGCAATGGGTACCCACTACCCATTAAGAAACGGGTTGGGCTCGCGGGTACCCACTACCCGGCGGGCCAACTTCCAGCCTAGGGGTGTGGCCCCGACAAAAAATTGTATTCCTCCTTAAATTTTCTCATTATCCACATTCTCTTCATTTCTCCTCTCCCTCAACTCTCTCAATTTCTCAACTAATCGAAGTCGCCGTCGTCCGTCGTCCGTCGCAGCCACCGTCCGTCGCCATCCGCCGTCCACCACCGCCACCACCACCACTATCCACCGCCGCCGCCACCACCACTACCACCATCGTCGTCCACCACCACCGTCCACCGCCGCCGCCACCACCACTATCCACCGCCACCGCCACCACCACCACTATCCACCGCCGCCGCCACCACCACTGTCGCCATCACCATCCACCACCATCGTCGTTGTTGACGTCTGCCGTCCACCACCATCGTCGCTGTTGCCATCCGTCGTGCACCACCACCGTCCCCGTCGTCGTCCAACGACCATGATAACAATATATATATATTATTTAATTTAATATATATTAATATATATTATATAATATATATATTATATAATAAATAAATATAATATTAATATATATTTATATTTATATTTATATTATATATATATTATATAATATAATATTATATTTATATTTATTATATAAATATATATTTAATATATATATATATATAATATATATATATATATATATATATATATATATATATATATTATATATATATATATTCTTGTCGGGGGCGTGGCCCCGACTAAATGGCACCCCCTATTTTGTCGAGGGCCACACTACAAGAAAACAAGGTTTTTGTCACGGTTTTGGGTACCCTTAGTCACGGTTTTAATTGTGACAAAGGGCCCTTTGTCAGGGTTTAAGGAACCGTGACAATATCGACCAAATTTTGTCACGGTTTACCCAAAAACCGTGACTAACGTTCGTCACGGTTTCTTGGTAAACCGTGACTACCCTTAGTCACGGTTTTTGGGTAAACCGTGACGAACGTTGGTCACGGTTTACCCAAAAACCGTGACTAAGGGTAGTCACGGTTTATAAAGAAACCGTGACTGATTTGATGACCAAAGTGTAAGTTAAAAAATTTCAGTGATTGAATTTATAATTTGTTCGGATTATTGTATCAAACCCTCAACTTCTTTTATTACACAATTTAATCCATAAACTTATAAGGTTAACAAAAGGTCCCAATTTTATTCCTTCCGTTTAACAAATAAGTCACTCCAGTTTTCTAGTTATGCAACTTGGTCTAGAAATTTCATTAGTTAACATATCGGTCCTCCGTTAATGTTTATTGTCTTCTCTGATGACTCCGTCGTCGCCGGCGGGTCTCTTCCTCTGTTTCTTCAGTTTCTGTCAAGCTTCCTTCCTTCTCCCTCTGTTTCTTTCCTCTTCTCCCTCTTCTATTTCGATCTCCACTCCTCCTCTTCTCCGTCGATCTCCATTTTCCGGCAAGTGTCGATCTTAATTTTCCGGCGACTCTATGGATTGGGCAGTGGCGACGGTGAGAGGAGAAGGAAGGAAGAGAAGGAAGAAGAAGAAGAAGAAGAAGAAGAGAAGGAGGGAGGAAGAGAAGGAAGAAGAAGAAGAAGAAGAAGAGAAGGAGGGAGGAAGAGAAGGAAGAAGAAGAAGAAGAAGAGGAGAAGGAGGGAGGAAGAGAAGAAATCGTCGGTTGAAGGTTGCAGTAGAGAAGGAAGAAGAAGAAGAAGAAGAAGAGAAGGAGGAAGGAAGCCTCGGATTGCCAGCGTGGCACTTATTCAGAAAACCGTGACAAATAGGTCACGGTTTCGAAAACCGTGACTAAAAATCCGTGACTAAACCTATATTTTCTTGTAGTGCCACGCCCCCGAAAAAATTAGTCAGGGGTGTGGCCCCCGACTAAATGGTCCCTCCTATTTTTTTCAGGGGTCATGCCCCCGACTATTTTTGTCGGATTCCTTCGCCCCCGACTAAATTAATTAGGGGGGCATTGCTCCCCTCTATTTTCAGTTTTACCCCTCTATTTGATGTCTTTGTTGTAGCCATGCCCCCTATTAATTAGGGGGCATGGCTACAACCATCACCATCAGTCTCCAATAAAACAACACAATGGTCAGATTCCTTAGTGGGAACAATATTGACTTTACTTTGAGGAAAAACCACCTGCCAAGCTGTGTTTACCAAAACACGGTCAACCTTACAAGCAACCATTCGCTCCTCACGATTATTCATCCATGTGTAAAGGGGGCCATCCAGACATGATCCATCAACTCATAGTCATTCACACAGCCTTTAAAGTCCTCCATATACTTTCAAACTTAGAAGGTACCGTAGAAGCTTCAGAGAGATTAAGGAAAGCATCAAAATCACTCTTGAAAACCCATGAGACGGTATCCTGTTTGAATCCCACAATCTTCGAGTATAATCTTCTCCTTTCAAATATGTCATTAGCTTCATAGAAAAACGTACAGAAGTATGCCTTAGGCATTTCAACTTTAACATGAATATACTATTCTCCAATATCAAGGACCTTAAGGGGAACATCCTTCTTCCATAATAGCCAGATTTTACCAAGATCACCATCAAAAGCAAAGGCAGTCATCCAACCAGGGAAACAATCTTGAAAAAATGACATAGTTTTCTCTTTTTTGACTCTAGGCTCCAAAATAACTAAAATATCAATTTTATAGTATCTGATATAACTCAGAACAATGTCATATTTACAGTGTTTGTTGAACCCTCTTGTATTCCATGTCTAAATCTTCATTGTAGCTTATTTATAACTGGTTTTTACCCTAGATGCTGCATACTTAATTGGCTTACCATATTTGAAGAAATCACCCAATATAGTTTTCCTCCCACTTGGTTCTGGTATATCAACCTCATCATCTGTTACATTTGTTAGAACTCCATTTCATTAAAACCTTAGTAGGGCTCGGATCATTGATCCTTTGGACAAGTGCTTCCCTCTCAAGTCTCTTGAGCAACGGTAACACTAACTAGTGAAGCTATCCCTTCTAAAGAAGGTGTTTCCCCATTGCCAGAGTGATAACCCTTGTTAGGTATAGAGTTAGACTGGGTATGCTGCTTGTCTTGAGGAATGGTCCTTGACTGCATCGTTGGTTTTCAATTTTTTCTTCTTTTTCATCTTAGTCTTAGTTCCATTACTAGCACCACTTACACTGGTAGGCATTTGAGCCGAAGAGCAGTTAGTTTCAGGAGTCACCTTATCCTTAGGAACAAAAATCTACAACCCTGTAGGAAAATTGGGTGGATCCTTCCCTCGTGTAAAAGGCTCAGATTCCTTCCCTAATCCCTCATTAGGAGCCCCTGGTTTCTCTTACACATCCTTAGATTTGGATGGTATATCCTGACAATTGAATTATGCAAGTATAATTTATGGCGACTTATTTTTTTATTCAAACTTTATCAGCAAAAAGTTTGACGGGTTAAGTCCCAAACAAATTGTTCTTACGGGTTAGACTCTGTTTGATGGGTTAGTTTGGTATTTGGGTTTTCCCATACCCAAACTTAATTTCGCATTCTCATTTTTTTAAGTACAGACCCAATTTTCAGTTTTAGGGGTGGTTTGGTTGATGAAATTGGGTCTGGAAATTGGATTTCAATTTCTGGCCCAATGAGAATTGTAGTGTAATTATTTGAGTCAATTCCCAATGGATCAGGAATTGGGTCTCAATTCTCGAACCCAATTCCATCAACCAAACGGTCTCTTAAATTTGATACATGGGTTCCCAATTCCCTAAATAATTTGGAAATTTAAATTTGGGAATGGGAATTCCCGAATCCCAATCTCAAACTTCCGCCCCCTATATTTCTATTCGTTTATGTTAAAATTGCCATTTCACTGATATAATTAATATTATATGGACCATAAACCCAACCAATTTTTTGAACCAACCGAGCACAAATCAAGAAACTTTGTTGAGTTATTGATTTGTGCTCGGTTGATTATGATCTTTTTTATGCTTTGTTGGTTCCAGTTCCAGAAGTTAAATTTGTAGTCAATATAATATTATTTATTTTGTGTGACGTGACAATATGATATGGACTTCCAACCTTTGCAAGGGTTGGAAACTTCCAACCTTCATCTCAACCATTATATCACCTTTGACTTTTTGACCAATTCAATGGTCTAGATTGTTAGGGGTATTTAGAACTTTACACACACTATTTAATTTTTATATTTAGTTTTAATATATTAATTTTTACCGTGACAGCCGTAACTCTCCGGCGACCGGCCGACGACTTTTCCGGCGAAATTTTTTTTTTGAAATATTTTTTTTCAATAATTTTTTTTACTTAAAAAAAATAAAATACTAGTTAACACGTTTTTTGCTGTTAATTAGTTAACTTGTTTTTTTTAACTGATAACTAGTTAACATCATTTTTTGTTTGATAACTTGTTACCAGATTTTAATCTGATAACTAGTTAACAATGATTTTTATTGATAACTAGTTAACATGGTTTTTATTGATAACTAGTTAATATGGTTTTTATTGATAACTAGTTAACATGATTTTTATTGATAACTAGTTAACATTTTTTAAGATGATAACCAGTTATCATCTTAAAGTTAACTAGTTAACATCATCATCAGATAACTAGTTAACGAGATTTTTTATACTAGTGTTTTTTATTGATAACTAGATATAGTGAACTAGATAACACATTTTTTTAATTAGTTAACAAGTTAACACCTTTTTTTTGCTGTTAACTAGTAACCATTAATTTTTTAACTAATAACTAGTTAACATGATTTTTAACTGATAACTAGTTAACATCGTTTTTTGTTTAATAACTTGTTAACATATTTTAACCTGATAACTAGTTAACAATATTTTTTTGTTAACAAGTTATTTTAACTAATTAACATCATGATTTAAATAACTAGTTCACAAGCTTTTTAGTTGATAACTAGTTATCAATATAGTTAATAGATAACTTATCGAGTTAACTAGTTAACATCATGACTAAGATAACTAGTTAACCAATCGAGTTAACTAGTTATCCAATCGTGTTAACTAGTTATCTAATCAAGTTGTTAACTAGTTATCTAATAAGTTGTTAACTAGTTATCTAATCAAGTTAATTAGTTAACTAATCGTGTTAACTAATTATTTTATTTCTAATTAGTTAATTTATCGAGTTAACATTATGATTGGATAACTAGTTAACAAAAATATTTAGTTGATGACTAGGTATCAAAACTTGTTAACTAATTATACGAACTAGTTAACACGTTATTCAACAACTGGTTTATATAGTTCAAATATTTATTCCAACAATGTCAACAACATAAAAAATAGTGACTGAAACTATAATTATGAAGACTAAAAAGTCAAACTATCTATAACTTAAAATACAGTGACTAAATTGCAAATTTTAATAATTATTAAATAGTTATTTTTGGTCGTCTTCAACCTTTGATCTCGTCGTCGATACTCTATATTTTTCGCCGCCGGTAAGCCACCAAGGATGGACATCCAGTGCAAAAATTGAATCGACACGCTGAAGAAGAAGTGCAAGGTGGAAAAGACCAAGCCCCGCCGTCCAAGTGGCAATTCTCCGCTGCCTCGATTCCCTCATCGGCTCCACCGCCGCAACATCAAAGAAGGGCTCCGCCGGCCCCACCGGATCCACCGTTCTCCATAAAGTCGATCAAGTCGAAACGGCCGTTCTCCACCGTTCTCCATATATTCAATTGGCCCTATCGATCAAGTCGAAGCCTAGATCCGTTCTCCATAAAGTGGAGGTGTCTTCGAATTCGACGTCGGGAGGGAGCAGCTCGTCGGGAGAAGGAGAAGGGAAACGACCGCTCCTCTTGCTTCAGTACTCACCTGGAGATTTCCCCGCAATCGGAGAGGAGGGCAGGAGGCGGCAACGTATGGAGGAGGGCAGGAGGCGGCAGGAGTTCATGAAAAGTAAATTAGGGTTTTTTAAATTTTTTAAAATGCCTAAAATGCCCCTCCGGTTTTTGGTTGGAAATCGGTCCAACCTTTAAAGGTTGGGTCCAAATCTTTTCCCGATATGATATGACCATTTTAATAACAAACTGAACAGAAATATTGTTGAGTTATAAATTTTAATAAAAAGTATTTGCAATGTTAAATTTTAAATTTCAATGAATATACACTAATAATACAGCCCCAAATTTGAATGATCACGAATGTATTTATCCTAGAAATATCCATCACCCCATTTCCTCCCACCCTGCCTCCTTCCTTTCTTCTCTCTCACCGGCGGGAGAGAAGAAGCGGCCACCGACAAAATCAGATCGCGCATCTGCTTGCAAAATGCATAGGCCTGGCAAGGATGATAGATCGAGATCTTCCAAGCCAGCCACCATTCATGCCTCCGCTCAGTATGGCGATCTTTCCGCCGTCCAGAAGCTGCTCAAAGACAACCCTTCTCTTCTCAATGAGAGAAACCCTGTTGTGAGATCATCTTCTCCCATTCTCCCCCTTTACCTACTTTCGATTATTTCTCTTTTTAAAGTATCAAAATTCCTTTCTTGCTTCTGAATTGGGTGTCTTAATTGGATGAATAAAAAATCTTTCTCAGCTTTCATTTTTTGTTTTGTTTCTTGCCGTGTTGGTCATTTGACATAAATCTTTGATTCTGGGACTTTCCCAGTAAATGTTTATTTGATTTTGCTCCTAAAAGGCTCCCATTTAGATCATCTGAAGCCTAAGATACTTTTTCTTTGTTGGAAGAGAGTTTGGCTGCGTTGACCACGGTCTATAGTGTGGGAAGCAGCTAGATCTTATTTGACAAGGGTGGTTAAACAAGAAGCAACAGTTCTTACAATTTTTATACGGCATCAACATCTTTTCTTGGTATAGAACATTAATTTTCATTTTTTCTCCACTATAGATGACACAGACTCCTCTCCATGTTTCTGCTGGTAATAACAAGGGGGAGATTGTTAAATTTCTGCTCAGTTGGAAAGGTGCTGAGAAGGTTGAATTAGAAGCCAAAAACATGGTTAGTTCAGTTGTACTCATTCCTGCTTAATGCTACTATGTTTCATCCTATTGAATTTAACTGTTTGACGCCCATCTCAATAATTGTGTGCTTTTGCTGCAATCTTCCAGTATGGGGAAACACCATTGCACATGGCAGCTAAGAACGGGTGCAATGAGGCTGCGCAGTTACTCCTTTCTCATGGCGCTTTCATTGAAGCCAAAGCAAACGCAAGTTTCTCTTTTGTATAACTCATTAGGTTGTGAGTTTTTGTGTGTTAACTAGTGTTCTTTTTTCTTGTCTTATCAGAATGGTATGACTCCTTTACACTTGGCAGTTTGGTACTCTATTAGATCGGATGATTGCTCGACTGTCAAGACATTGCTAGAGTACAATGCAGACTGTAGTGCAAAGGACAATGTAAATCCATTATCACCATATGCTAATTCTGTTCTTAGTTCCTAATGGCTTATCTTGAACTGATTGCTTTTCATTTTGCAGGAGGGCATGACTCCTTTGAAACATCTCTCACAAGGTCCAGGAAGTGAGAAGTTGCGTACCCTCTTAAACTTGTATCTTCAAGAGCAGAAGAGGAAAAAAGCAGTTGAAGCATGTAGTGAATCAAAGGCTAAAATGGAAGAACTTGACAAAGCACTGTCAAATATAGTAGGTCTTCATGACCTCAAGGTTCAGCTAAGGAAATGGGCTAAGGGAATGCTTTTGGATGAAAGGCGTAGGGCCCTTGGTCTGAAATTGGGAACTCGAAGGCCTCCTCACATGGCGTTTCTTGGAAATCCTGGAACAGGTAATTGGTTGCCTAACTTCTATAGTGTTTGTTCAACTCCTACTACGAATTGATATTTCAGTGCTTTCAACTTCTTCTCATAGTTTCCAAATGTCTAAGTGATGTGTACTTTGGTGCACTCTTAGTTTCTAAAAATCAATATATTTTGGAAGTGGGAATGTAAGAATGAGTACACTATTGCATTGTGTTTAGTTGGGATGGTTGAGAGAATCACATATACCCAATTAATTTGAAATCTAGTTAAGAGTACATCAAAAACAAAATGGCCTTGCACCAACAATAAAAGAGTTTAGGAGATGAGATTTGTTAGGAGATGAGATTTGTTAATTAATTCATAACTGAGGCACCCAAATGAATGGAGATTAAATTTTAGCAGACATTACTGTCAACGTAGATAAGAAATCTGGAACTTTTTTTTGTATATAGTTCACAACAATAGAGCTACAAGAATTATATACTAGGTTAGAATACAAAGTCTTACCTTTAGTAGGAGATCTCCTATATTAGACATGCTATATAAGAAATCCTAATTAGCTATTAATAATGAATAATAACAATAATCTTCAACACTCCCCCTCAAGCTTGGTGTAGACATTGATCAAGCCAAGCTTGGACGACAAAAAATCAAACACTTCTCTAGATAGGGCCTTGGTGAGGATATCGGCTTCCCGGTACATAATCAACTTGGATGACTCCCTTTGTCACATTGTCCGCGATGAAGTGCCTATCCACCACTATGTGCTTTGTGCGATCATGATTCCTCACGATCTGCTTGGTTGTCACATAAGAACTGCATAGGTCCATCATAGTCAACTTGAGTTCATTTAAGACTCATTTTAGCCACATACTCTCACAAATTCCTTGAGCAAGAGCTTGGTACTCAGCTTCTGCACTACTTCTTGAGACTAAATTCTGTTTCTTGCTTCTCCAAGTTACCAGTTTCCCCCAGACGTAGTTGTAGTACTCGATAGTGGATCTTCAGTTGGTCAGTTCACAGACCCAACTTGCATCAGTATAAACAGTTACCCTACGCTGTGTAGTTGTCCGAAAATGGATCCCTCTGCATGGTTGTTGTTTCAGATATCTTAAGATTCTCACCAACATCTCCATATGCTCTTCATTTAGACTCTGCATAAGCTAGCTTACAATCCCTACTACAAATGCAATATCGGGGCGAGTATGTGACAAGTAAATTAGTTTTCCCACCAGATGTTGGTAGCTTCCCTTATCTACAAGGCAATATCCTCATTCTGACTCAATCTCTTGTTCTACTCAATTGGAGTATCAACAGGTTTTGTAGTCTGTCATTCCTGTCTCATGTAACAAGTGAAGCACATACTTCCGTTGTGAGCTCACAATTCCCTGTAGTGACCTGGATACCTCTATTCCCAAGAAGTATTTTGAGGTTTTCTAGATCTTTGGTTTCAAATTTGTTGGCCAAATTTGACTTTAGTTTCTCTATCTCCCCCTCATCATCTCCAGTTATGATAATGTCGTACGCTTATACAATGGGGATTGACATCTTTCCAGAGGGAGAGTGTTTTATGAAGAGATTATGATCCGTTTGTCACTGGTAATACCCTCCTCCTATGACAGCCTTAGTGATTGGGGGAATCTCTTCATAGTCAACTCCGCATGATTGAGTGAACCCTCTAGCAACAAATCGTGCTTTGAATATCTCGATTGTACAATCAACCTTGCATTTTATAGTGAACAACCATTTACAATCAACTGTATTCTTCCCTTCAGGAGGGAAACAACCTCCCAGGTGCCATTCTTTTCCAAGGCCGTGAGTTTCTCCATTACTGCCTTTCTCCAGTTCGGTGAAATTCATGGCTTCCTGTATAGTTTTAAAAACAACCACCTCCCCAGAGCTGTCATGAAGCCAAAAAAATACCAATACTAACTGTACATTTGCTCTCATACTACAGGAAAGACCATGGTAGCTCGAATACTTGGAAGATTGCTCCATCTGGTTGGTATCCTACCTACAGATAAAGTGACTGAAGTGCAGCGTACAGATTTGGTTGGCGAATTTGTTGGTCACACTGGACCAAAAACTAGGAAGAAGGTAACTTTCAATTACTGTTTATGGGGTGCATTTTTTATCTTTCTCTGCAGATTCCAGTGGCTCGAAAAATGTTGTTGACACTTGTGTTTGTGCAGATCAAAGAAGCTGAGGGCGGGATTCTATTTGTTGATGAGGCATACCGTCTTATACCAATGCAGAAGGCAGATGATAAAGACTATGGATTAGAAGCCCTAGAAGAGATAATGTCAGTTATGGATAGTGGGAAGATTGTGGTCATATTTGCAGGGTACAGCGAACCCATGAAACGCGTAATTGCTTCAAATGAAGGTTTCTGCAGAAGGGTAACTAAGTTTTTCACATTTGATGATTTCACTTCTGAAGATTTAGCAAATATTGTCCATATGAAGATGAGAGACCAAGAAGAAAAGGAAGAAGGAATGCTGTATGGGTTTCAGTTACATCCCTCGTGCAGCATTGACGCTGTATCGAGACTAATTGAGAAAGAGAGCACAGAGAAGCAGCGTAGGGAGATGAATGGAGGTTTGGTAGATACAATGCTAGTAAATGCTAGAGAGAATTTGGACCTGAGGCTTGATTTTGAATGTGTCGATGCTGATAAACTGCAAACGATAACGTTGGAGGATCTGGAAGCAGGGCTGCGGCTGTTGTCACGGTATTGATGCATTGGGTTTCTCTTCTCCTTGAAGTTCTAAATATACGTTGAATAGTTATCTGTATCATTTGCCAGAACTCATTATTATCTATCAATCTTTTGTGCCAATGCCGCTGGGATAAATCATTCATCTTTTTGGTCCTAATTGCGATTATTGATGATGAATGAGGAAGAAGAAGGGAATTTGATGGCTCGGTTGTGATAATGATGAATGTGGGTGATGATCAACCATAAAACATAGGAATAATACACTAATTTATTCAAAAAAATCACGAATATCTCAAACCTAGTTACTAATATTTTGATGACATTTTTTATGTTAAACCTTTGCAATCTAGCCAACGAATTCTAAAAATTAGACATCGTTAGCAACAATGGTACCATAGCTGATATTACACTCATTTTACCAGTCAAATTGATGCAACATCAACTGCCACATAATTTTCTTTTTTGTTTTCATTTTTTAATTTCTTTTTTGTTTTCATTTTTTAATTTTCAAAATTCATGTTAAAACGTTATTATTTTTAAAAAAATTGACGTGGCAACATGTAAGGTGACAATGTTTGCCACACGAAATTTGAAGTTTGTATTTCCGTTGAATTGGATAAAAAAAATTACGAAAATTACTCAATTGACTGATTTTGGTTTTAAATAGTAATGGCTAGATTTGACATGTTCGTGAAAGGTTTGCTAGATTAGTATATTAGTGCTAAAATATATTAAATATACTTCGTAAAAAGTTGGATACAGTTCGTATACATTTTGTATAAATAAATGGCCTAATACCCTCAGTTGTCACGAACTATTGCGATATTACTCGCGTATATACAACATATAGCCTATCTGGAGGGCGTCACCAACTATTGGTTTCCGAGTCCCGGATAACGGAGTTAGCTGACTCGGCAGGATGGCCTCGTCACATGCTGACTCACAGCGTGACTAGATTTTCCACTGTCAGTTATATTTTTTTTTTTAATCTGAATTAATTGCTTGTAAACGTACTCTCTCTATCTTTTCTCATCCTCTTTCTTATCCTCATCCTCTTTCTCTCGTTCTTTCTCTGTCGCCATAACCATCAGTTCGAAGCTCTCTTCCGTCGGCCCTCGTAGAGATAGCAACGATTAAAGATGGAGAAGATTGTTAGGGTAATGGATTCATCTCCTGTCACACCCCGGGCGTGCTTCTCCGGTGATCGGAAGAGTTAGGTGAGGAAAAGAAGAAGAAGACAAGGATGAGAGACAGAGGATTGGTTTTGAAACCAGCAGATACTTTCATTAATTGGGATGTCCTCTTACAAAAGCCAGAGCCTGCCTAAATAGGCAAGTCTGTTACAGCAAGCCGGAAAACGATAAAACGGCTGCTATGGACAATTACAAGTCAGTCCCCGCTTGACTACATAACTAACTAGTACTTATAGTTTATAATAATAAAGTAAAGGTCACTCATGTGACAATCCCCTCTCCTTAGCACAGTCTTGTCTCAAGACTGGAAATTTGGAAATTGAGCCTTGAATGCCATCCAATCTTCCCAGCTGGCATTTGCTTCTGATTGATGAGTCCAGTGAACCAATACCTGAGTAACCGCCTGGTTGTTTTCTTTGACGAATCGACGAGCTAGAATGGCTTGAGGTTCCACCTTCAAGCTGCCTGCATTGTCAGTTCCTGGTAGGCTGGGTTGTGCAGTTGCATCGTGACCAACAGCCTTCTTGAGTAAGGACACATGGAAGACCGGGTGTATTGCAGAGGAACTTGGTAGTGCCAGCTGGTAAGCAACAACTCCCATCCGTTTGATAATCTGAAATGGTCCATAGTACCTTGGGGAGAGTTTGGGACACTGCCTGGGAGATAAGCTTGCTTGCCTGTATGGTTGCAACCTGAGATAAACCCAATCACCTTCTGTGAATTCTCTCTCGGTCCTTGATCTGTCAGCATTGTGCTTGTGGCGGCTCTGAGCTTTGGACAAGTTCAGCTTCAGTAGATCCATGAGCTTCTGTTGATGATGTACCCTGTCCTCCACTGCTCCAATGTTAGTTGATAGGGGATTCTGAATTCCAAAGTGGGATGGGGGATAACCATATAGAGCCTCAAACGGTGTCAATTGCAAACTCGTGTGATAGTTGGTGTTGTACTACCATTCTGCAAGTGCAAGATACTGATTCCATTGTTTCGGTTGGCTCAGTATCATACACCTAAGGTAATCTTCAATGCATCTATTGAGTCTCTCTGTCTGCCCATCAGTTTGTGGATGATATGCAGTAAAGTATATGAGCCTTGTGCCATGCATTTTGAAGAGCTCTTTCCAGAAGGTGCTGGTGAACACTGCATCTCTGTCTGATACAATTGTTTCTTGGCATGCCATGGAGTTTAAAAACTCCTTCCATGAACACTTCAGCCACAGAAACAGCAGTATAAGGATGGTTAAGGGCAAAGAGGTGTGCATACTTTGTGAATATGTCTATGATTACCAAGATCACTTCCTTCCCCCCCACTTTTGGTAGACCTTCCACAAAGTCCATGGATATGTGTTTCCAGGCTTGTGTAGGTATAGGCAGAGGCTGAAGTAGCCCCGGGTAAGGGACATTTTCTGCTTTGCATTGTTGGCAGATTGCACAAGCAGCCACCCAATCTATAACAGCTTTCCTCTGCCCTGGCCAGTAAAAATACCTTCTGAGCCTCTGCAGTGTTGCTTGAGCTCCTAAATGTCCTCCAGTAGGGGAACCATGAAATAACTCCAGCAGCTTCTTCCTGAGATCTCCATTATTCCCAATATATATTACATTTTTATGTCTCAGCAATCCTTGAGAATAAGAGTGAATGTTTGGTCCTGTGTTAGACACAGTAGCAGCAACTATGAGTTCTTGGGCTGCTAAATCACCCTCATAACTGCCTTCCACTTCCACCAGCCAATCTGGTAATGCTGCTGTGATACTGGAGCATTCCCCTTCCTCATGTATCCTGGATAATGCATCAGCAGCCTTGTTCAGTTTCCCTTGCCTGTACTTAATCTGGAAGTCCAAGCCTAGCAATTTGACCAAGCCTTTCTTTTGAATTTGGGTGTGAACCCTTTGGTCCAGGAGGTGCTTTAGGCTTTCGTGGTCAGTTACTATCACAAATTGCCTTCCTTCTAAGTAATGGCGCCACCTTGATACAGCCATTAGCACTGCTAGGTACTCTTTTTCGTATGTTGAGAGTCCTTGGTTTCTATTGCTAAGGGCTTGACTAAGGAAGGCAATTGGCTTCCCCTGCTGAGAGAGGACAACACCAATACCAGAGCCTGATGCATCGGTTTCCAAGTGGAATGGTTGCTCGAAGTCAGGTAATGCCAGTACAGGGGCCTGTGACATAGCTTCTTTCAGTTTGGTGAAAGCTGCTTGATGACACTCGATTTGACGTGATTATCAGCCTCATTTAAGCAACATTTCTTTGCTTAAGACATGGTTTTTAGGGTAGAATAACGAATATTCAATCAATTGCCCTATCTCGTGCCATTTGTGTTACCTTGGCCCTTTTCGGGTCTATTTGATGGTTTTCTAGTGTTTTGCGTAAGCACAGGTTTTTGCCATCAGATAAAGTAGCCATGGACATGTCTAAGGCATAGGAACATCGAGGAACTGAACCGGAATCGATCAAAGGAGCCAATCAAAGTCCAACCAAAGGTCTGCCCGAGTACAAAGATACTTTCGCCGAAAATACCCTAGGGTTTCGGCGAAAACAATACCACATTCAGACTGGTGCCAACAGAAGGATGATTTCGGCGAAAATGATCTCACAGTTTCGGCGAAATCAACAATGCAAATCAGCTGATGCCAAGTGAAGACTGATTTCGGCGAAACCATTAAGCTCTTCGGACCGAAAATGCAAGGCAGAGAAAACTGGCCATTTACACAAGCCAGTTTCGGCGAAACTGACCTCACAGTTTCGGCGAAAATAACTGCTCAGCCCGGCCCAACTAGGGTAAGTATTTATACTTAACCCGGCGGCCGAATAATCATAATTGACAACACACAATTCACAATTCTGATAATACAACTTTTCGAGATCAGTTTTCTCTGAAGTTCGGGAGCGAAGAGTTGGAGTTCGAAGAGCCGGATAGAGATCGTGACGCCATCCCTTCCATCTCGGAGAACCGGAGCTAGGAGTGCAACTTACCGAAGATCAGAGTCTGTCAGAGTCGTCTGAATTAGGTTTTTCAGATCCTTTTCTGTTCTTCCTTTGAATGATGAACTCTTTCTTTGTCTTTGTCTCTTTTGTAATGATCATGAGTAGCTAAACTCGTTAGAGCTTAGACTAGATGAACCCTAAGTGACCCAGGGCTTTAAAGCGGTCACGGATCGGCGGTGATTAGATTCGAAATTCAATCAGTTCTTTTTCATGTTTGATTTGTCCTTCATTGTTCATGTTTCTTGTCTGGATTGATCACCTAGATTAGATTCTTGTTAAGCTAAGGATAGAAACGAACGCTCGCCTTACTTTAGAACATCGAATTGAACAATTAACCTTATAATTGGAGTGTGCCTTTCGTAGGAACCGGTTAGGGTTAATCCACTGCAAGAGTAACTCATTAATCACTAGTAATTACACCAATTAATTAAGTCGTTGCGAGAGGCGACCGTACCCGGGCGGCTAGTTAATCTTGGTAGTTAGAACGGATAGAGCGAACGTTCGCCGGTCTTAAACCTAAGGGTAAGGAGTTATGGTGGTGTCTTAGTAATTGATTGAATAAGAATCGAAATCCGCTGATCTATTGATTGCCAATGCTCTGGGGAACGAAGGGGGATTCAAAGTTTAAGTTCGTCTGTCATTCTTGTTTCCAAACCCTAATTCTCAATCTGCTTTAGTTTAATTTGTTTTAATTCTTCTGCTTTCCTTAGAATTAGAAGTCGTGGAACTCACACCACGCACAACGTGTTTTCCTTGAGTAATTTGTTAGTTCTGAAGTAGCCAATCAATTGAAGGCCCGTGGAATACGATCTATCCTAGCTCTTGAGCTTGATAGTTATTTGATAGAACCTGCTCATCACAACGACGGTTCCATCAAATTGGCGCCGTTGCCGGGGACTTCTTTTGATTGTTGAAAGAAGAACTGGCAATTTATTCTTCTATTTTCCATCTTTCATTTTTCCATCCACTTCGATTTTACGCCGGTATGTTTGCTTTTGTTGCTTGTAGGTTGTTCTACAGGTTCATGAACCGCTCGATTGCTCATTCTCAGTTTAAGCCGGGTAATTCTGCGTCGCCGAAGAAACCGCGAGCTCAGAAGCAAGTCATAACCACACCGCCTACACCACCTATCCCTCAAAAGATTGAGGAGTTGAAGGAGAACTCCTCATCTTCATCCGCTTCATCCACTACTTCAGATTCACCACCACCCTCTCCTTCCGACTAGTTGCTCAGCGCACCGTGGCGGATTACTGTAGACCAAATGCGGCTTACCTCCGAGCTAGCGTCGTCGTGCCGCACAACGATGACGACCCTGATTATAATATCACAACCTTCGTCCTGAACATGGTCACTAAGAATCTTCGATTCGAAGGGAAGCTGCAAGAAAACCCCCGCACACATCTGGCTAACTTTCTGGACATGTGCGAGACGTTTAAGAGCGGGAATCTCAGTAAGAACAATCTTTGCTTGCGGGCATTCCCATTCTCTCTTAAAGGCAACGCCAAGGTATGGCTCAGCTCGAAACCACCTGGCTACTACACCGACTGGGATCATCTAGCTCAAGACTTCATAGAAGAGTACTATCCCCCTTCAAGAACTACATTCTACAAGGATAGTATCGCTAGATTCTCTCAGAAGGAAGGAGTAAGTTTACACGACGCGTGGAACGACTTCCAAGCGCTTCTCTCTGAATGCCCTCATCACGGATTCAACCAGGGGCGGCTAGCTGAAATCTTTGCCCAAGGGATGAATGAAGAAACAGCTGAATGGGTCAACATCTTAGCTGATGGCGACTGCACAGCACTTGAACCAGAAGCTGCTCTACTTCACTTTGTGGACTGCGCATCTAAGTCCAGAAATAGGGAAAGACAGTTTGGAGCAGCCATGAGTCAACCAAGTTGTGAAGATCAGATTAAGATTGTAGTACAGAAACAAATTGAAGAGATCCTCGGTACAACTAATAACTGGCCTAAAAAGGAAGTCAACTTCATTAATCACAGCTTCACTAGGGATCAAAGAGGCTACTCCGACTACCGTCAGTTCAGAACACCTCCTCAACAACGGGAAGGCTTCTATGAGCGCCCTCCCTACAACTTCCAACTCGACCAGAGCCGAAATCAATACATGAACAATGGTTATCAAGATCCTTCCAGATTCACCAGAGTGCAGCAGCCTCTGAATCTTATATATGAGGACAATTGGGAGAGGAGAATAGCCAGGAAGTTTGATCTAATTACAGCAAGACTTGATGATCACGAGGAAAGATTCAAAGCGCAAGCTCTTCTCAATCAAGAACAGATAGCATCTGGACAGAGAATAGAGGATATGATAAATAAAATTGCTAGTGCGATGGCTCGTATTCCCATCTTCAGTCAGGCTCTGTCTCAAAGCAGCTCCTCCGAGAAGAACGAGCAAGCTAAAGTCGTAACAACCAGGAGCAGTGAGCAGACTAGCCCGCCTAAGGAGGAAAAACCGCCCGCTGTTGATGAGGGAGAGTGCTCGGCTATCATTCCTCGACCACCACCCATACCTATTCCAGCTAAGTGCCCCGACCCTGGTCCTTTTACTTTACCTTTGAGCATTAATGGCATTGAAATCGAGCGTAGCATAATTGACCTAGGTGCTTCTATAAATGTCATGCCTATGTGTTTATATAAGAAACTGAACCTAGGGGAATTACAACCTGCCAACATGAATTTAGTGTTCGCTGACAAAACTCTAAGAGAACCTAAAGGAATGATCCAGGATGTAATCACTTGCTGTGGCCCGTTCCAGTTTTTCGTTGATTATATAGTTATGGATACTCAAGAGACATATTCTACCCTTCTCTTGGGTCGGTCATTCATGGCGACAGCCGGAATTAATGTCAATGTTCCTAATGGCTCTCTAACTGTAAGGGTGGGGAAGGATACTGCAACATTCCGTCTCAAGGACGGGATGAAATGCATTCCTAAGGAAGAATTAAATTGTTTATCTGTAGAGATTGTGGAGTTGGCCTCGGTCAACTTCATTTCTAATGTTTCTTCCAGTGTTTTGAGATCAATTGACACTGCAGGTGCTGGACAGGGTACCGAGAAGAAGCCAGAAATATCGGTTCAGAAGCCGCTTAAGAAGAAGAAGAAGGAACTGCAAGCCTCTTCTAAACCACCGAGTAAACCTCGAGGAAAGAACAAGAAGACGAAGACCCACATGGTCTGAAGACCAAAAGCTCCACCGTCTTCCACCGAGCCAGCTGCACCACCTGTTAGTTCCAAGAAACCGGCGCCGGAACAAGTATGGAAGGAGAAGCCGAAAGCATCTCCTAAGGAAGTACTAACGATCACCGATCCTGGTGATAACAAGCCGAAGAAGAAAGAAAAAGAGAAACCGACAGTCCTCATTCCTTCCATCGTCACACTAAAGAAGGATGACCTCTCCAGAGAGCTGTTCGGCCCGTTCAAGTTCATTGATCATCTTTCCGACGGACGTACCAAGCTTTTGCATGCAAACGGGAAGAAATTCACGCTTACCGGAGAAGTCCCAAAGCTGTACTTCATGAACTCCGATGTTAGCGTGAAGGAGAATCTTAGTTGGGATGTCTCCTAATACCGTCCAGGTATCGTCCAGCTCAAGGACGTTAATAAAAGAGCGCTTCGTGGGAGGCAACCCACGGCTGGAGTCTGTTTTAATTCTTGTTGAACTTGGTATTTTAGAGTAGGTTCGGGAGAGCCAAAAGTGTCAGTTTGTTTGATTCATTATTTTTCGTGTAGAGTCTGCATGTCATAGAGTCAGTTGCAAGTTGATTGAGGTCGTTCCGATTTTTCTTGATTTAACTGTGATTTTCTGAAGTTGGCCTGATTTACGAAAATATTTTAAACCCGAACAGTTCAAAATTTTCGGCGAAACCACCCCTGTTTTCGGCGAAACCAACTTTTGATTTTCGACCCATCCTTCCTGTTCATCATTTTCGATTCGAAAAAATAACTGTTTTCGGCGAAGCCATCCCAACCAAAATTTTCGGCGAAATGGTGCTTCATTTTCGGCGAAACCGCCTGTTCAAATCGGTCAGTCCATTTTAACTAGTAGTTTCGGCGAAATCACCCCCTACTTTCGCCAAAACTGATTTGAAAAAAATCAGAAAAATCCCACTTTAAAACCGGTCTTCCTCTCTCTCCTTCCTTTCCTTCACTCACTTTCGTTCATATCACCGAACCCCCCCTTATCTATTTCACATCGCCGCCGACCTTCCACTAAAACCCGCCGTCGCCGCCGTTTCACCCGCCGCCGCTCACTCCCCCTCCTCATTCCGATCCCAACGAGCCCTAGAACAACCAAATCGGAGCTTTGCAGCTCCAGTTCACCGAAAACCTAGTTTCCAACGTTTTTCACCGATTCCTCCCAACCCGTTCAGTTTTTACTTCCATGGCTTCAAGGAACACTTTTGAGCGCAGGACTAAGGCACGACTCGATGGCGCCTCGAGCTCAGGAGTTGCCGCTCCGGTCACACCCGCCATTCTGGGTCCTCCACCTGCACTCCCTCGCCATGCTGGATACCATCCCACCATCGCCCGTCTACCGGACTTCTACTTTGAGAACTTCCAGAAGATCGCGCACATCCGGGGAGCCGACGTGCGTCCTTTATCCATGGAATCTCTCCAGGAGCATGACGAGGATTCCTACCGGAACGTGCATGATGCCTTAGCACCGGCCGGTCTCCTAGAGCTGACCACCATAGCCGCCGAGTTTCCAGACATTGCTCTCCAGGAGTTCTGGGCGACATTTGACTTGGACGAGCATAAGAAGAGACGGGGCCAGAAGGTGATCACTTTCTTTCTTGGTGGGGTGTACAGGCAGCTCACCTACGATGAGTTTGCCGCTCATCTGGGCATCCCCTACGAGCACTATCACGATCACCACCTCAGTTGGGGCGAGGATGATGACGACGAGGAGTTGCACGCCCTCTGGAGCCACATGACAGGCGTGCCTGGCGATCGCCTCAAGAAGAGCAACTCAGTTAAGTCTCTCTCTCACCCGCTCTATAAGTTTATTCATATGGTTTGGCGGAGGTCACTTTTATATGTTAGAGACAAGGATCGCCACCATATCCTTAAGGAAGAGCTCGTGCTTCACCGAGCCATCCGAGAGAGCTACCCTCTCCACCCCGGCTGGGTGCTAGCTCACATCTTCAGCCAGAGGACCAAGAGGAAGAAGCTACCACGCAAACTCTTGGGAGGCAACTTCATCAGTCAGCTCATCCTCTCCTTCGGCATCGACCATGAATATGGCCCTCACATTCCAAGACATCCAGTTCGGAGCGTTGGAGGAGACTTGGCGGTCGAGTACGACTTAGAACTCGACCTCAGTCCCTAGGTAGCAGCAGATCCTCCACTCCAACCTGCGGTCGAGTCGGAGGACGAAGATGATGCTGAGGAGCAGCAGCCGCAGCCGCCGCCTGAGTTTCAAGATTATATACCCTCACCACACCATCAGGCAGGGTACATTCACCAGTCGCCGCCGCGCATTCCAGATCCATTTCTGGCGCATACTCACCAGCCGCAACACCACCCCGCGGACATTGGTGAGTTGTACGAGCGACTATAGGAGTGGCGCATCACCGACAACGCCACTCAAGAGGCTAGGTGGACTATTATTCAACAACACATGCGCCGCGCCGACCGGCGATATGAGCGACAGCTGGAGTGGCAGTGACAGCTCGGCGATTACTTCCACTTCCCCCACCCCGACACCTCTGACCAGTGATGATCAGGTGGTGTCCTTTTCCTTGTCCTTTCTTTTTATTTATTCTTTTCGGACTTCGGTCTAACTTTTTTCTGTGTGGATCCGGGGCACTTGTCCCGGTTTCCTTTTTATGTTTCATTTGTTTTTGTTTTGTAGGCAGTTGGGATATTCCCTTTGCTTCACTTGGGTAGATTACCTCGCTCCGAGGATCCGTGCTCATCCCCTACACCAATCATCTCGGTCCAGGTTCTTCCATTCCACTCTGAACTCTAGAATTAGTCCTGTGAGGACACAGTCCGATTTAAGTGTGGGGTAGGATGCTAGAGAACCTTGCATGAACTTGATTGCCCTTGATTGTGTTTTGTGTGCCTCGTGATTCCATTCCAGTCTCTCTAGCATTAGAATGGCTCAGTTCTTGATTTTTGATGTTAAGTTGTTGTTCAACCTTTTATAATGATGCTTAGACTGCTTAACCTAGAACTTGAGAACCAACTTGTATGCTTTGATGCTAGATTGCCTGGTCAGAACAGAATTTTAAAATCACACTTGTAGTTTGTAGCCTTGATTGCATGAAAATGACCGAATCCGACTAGCAAACCAACTGTGAGCTTTTGATCCTTTGCGCGTAACTTGCAATTTAAATTCTTTCTGAGTGGTTTTCTGTTTACTTGAATGAGTTAGAATTTGCATGAAACCTACTCGAGACCACACGATGACACGAGTTCTAGAAGGATAAGGGCACCTAGATTCAGCTACTAAGCCAGATAGCCTACCAAACGATAAATCCACTAGGTTTAGACCCTTGAGCTTGGCCTGTTCTTTCGGTTCGATAATACATTACAGCCATTTCCCATTTCTTTCATTCCCCGTTGATCCCCTGTGGTTGTAGTTCTAGATTGACCTACCGGAAGTCGGTTTGTGGTAACCTGCCTATAGCCATTAAACAGGTGGTCTTAGCTAATAGGTCCAGACGTGTAAACCCCTCTAGCAACTAAAAGAAAAATTGGCACAAAAGATAAAGAAAAATTTCGAAAAAATGAAGAAAGAAGAAAATCAGAAAAAGTTCAAAGTGTAGTTCAATAAAACGTTCTTCTCTCTACAAATGGAAGAACGAAGTAGAAAGAAAAGTTGAAAAAGAAAAAATGTGTATGCAAAAGAAAAAGAATAAGTGCTAGGTTGCTTGAGGGTATCATAGGACGAGCGTTCATTATTCCACCAGTGTTTGGTTAGACGGTAGGAAGCCATAGATTAGATTCGAGGGAAGTTAGTCGAAAGCTACACCGCACCAAGACATCATCATTCATTCCCATCATCCATCTCATTATAAACCCGAGTAGTGTAGAATTCATTACGGTCCTAGCAGGGAAGTCCTTCTTGACTAGATACTCGTGTTGTCACAGTGGTGGAGATGTGGTCGAAATACAAACCTATGACAGAATTCGGTAACAGAAAATGATCGAGAGTAGAAACACATCCTTAAACACAGAGAGTGAGAGTTCCCATTGTACTATATATATCCTGTGTGAGGAGTCTGGTCGGTCAGGTCAAATTCGTGCATAATTGGTTGCTAATTACTTGTCGTGTGCAGTTTATTAGTGAGACCGGGTAATTTGGCTGATCTGTATGCATGTTAGGTTTCTTGTTCTAGGATCGATCTGTCTAATAATTCATTGTGTTTGATTGAGCTCTAATTTAATCGATCTTATCATTTATGAACATGAGCGTTTCTATTCAGTTTGCTTGAGGACAAGCAAAAGCTTAAGTGTGGGGTATTTGATGACACTCGATTTGACGTGATTATCAGCCTCATTTAAGCGACATTTCTTTGCTTAAGACATGGTTTTTAGGGTAGAATAACGAATATTCAATCAATTGCCCTATCTCGTGCCATTTGTGTTACCTTGGCCCTTTTCGGGTCTATTTGATGGTTTTCTAGTGTTTTGCGTAAGCACAGGTTTTTGCCGTCAGATAAAGTAGCCATGGACATGTCTAAGGCATAGGAACATCGAGGAACTGAACCGGAATCGATCAAAGGAGCCAATCAAAGTCCAACCAAAGGTCTGCCCGAGTACAAAGATACTTTCGCCGAAAATACCCTAGGGGTTTCGGCGAAAACAATACCACATTCAGACTGGTGCCAACAGAAGGATGATTTCGGCGAAAATGATCTCACAGTTTCGGCGAAATCAACAATGCAAATCAGCTGATGCCAAGTGAAGACTGATTTCGGCGAAACCATTAAGCTCTTCGGACCGAAAATGCAAGGCAGAGAAAACTGGCCATTTACACAAGCCAGTTTCGGCGAAACTGACCTCACAGTTTCGGCGAAAATAACTGCTCAGCCCGGCCCAACTAGGGTTAAGTATTTATACTTAACCCGACGGCCGAATAATCATAATTGACAACACACAATTCACAATTCTGATAATACAACTTTTCGAGATCAGTTTTCTCTGAAGTTCGGGAGCGAAGAGTTGGAGTTCGAAGAGCCGGATAGAGATCGTGACGCCATCCCTTCCATCTCGGAGAACCGGAGCTAGGAGTGCAACTTACCGAAGATCGGAGTCTGTCAGAGTCGTCTGAATTAGGTTTTTCAGATCCTTTTCTATTCTTCCTTTGAATGATGAACTCTTTCTTTGTCTTTGTCTCTTTTGTAATGATCATGAGTAGCTAAACTCGTTAGAGCTTAGACTAGATGAACCCTAAGTGACCCAGGGCTTTAAAGAGGTCACGGATCGGCGGTGATTAGATTCGAAATTCAATCAGTTCTTTTTCATGTTTGATTTGTTCTTCATTGTTCATGTTTCTTGTCTGGATTGATCACCTAGATTAGATTCTTGTTAAGCTAAGGATAGAAGCGAACGCTCGCCTTACTTTAGAACATCGAATTGAACAATTAACCTTAAAATTGGAGTGTGCCTTTCGTATGAACTGGTTAGGGTTAATCCACTGCAAGAGTAACTCATTAATCACTAGTAATTACACCAATTAATTAAATCGTTGCGAGAGGCGACCGTACCCGGGCGGCTAGTTAATCTTGGTAGTTAGAACGGATAGAGCGAACGTTCGCCGGTCTTAAACCTAAGGGTAAGGAGTTATGGTGGTGTCTTAGTAATTGATTGAATAAGAATCGAAATCCGCTGATCTGTTGATTGCCAATGCTCTGGAGAACGAAGGGGGATTCAAAGTCTAAGTTCGTCTGTCATTCTTGTTTCCAAACCCTAATTCTCAATCTGCTTTAGTTTAATTTGTTTTAATTCTTCTGCTTTCCTTAGAATTAGAAGTCGTGGAACTCACACCACGCACAACGTGTTTTCCTTGAGTAATTTGTTAGTTCTGAAGTAGCCAATCAATTGAAGGCCCGTGGAATACGATCTATCCTAGCTCTTGAGCTTGATAGTTATTTGATAGAACCTGCTCATCACAACGACGGTTCCATCACTGCTGCAGCCTGAGGGTTCCAACCAAACCTGTCCTTCTTAAGGAGCTCAGTTAATGGTTTACTTATAACTCCATAACCCTTAATGAACTTTCTGTAGTAACCAGTTAGTCCTAGGAACCCTCTCAAAGCCTTGATATTTCTTGGTTCTGGCCAGTTCCTCATTGCACTGATCTTGACAGGGTCAGTGGAAACTCCTTGAGCTGTAACCACATGGCCTAAGTACTCGATCTTAGGTTGTCCAAATGAGCACTTTGTCAGTTTAACATACAGTTTATGCCCCCTCAGCAATTGCAGAGTTAGGGTGAGATGCCGTTTGTGGGAAGCTTGAGTCGGGCTGTACACCAGTATATCATCAAAGAAGACCAGTAAAAACTTCCTAAGATAAGGAGCTAGCACATGGTTCATTAGTGATTGGAAGGTGGCAGGGGCATTGGTTAGGCCAAAAGGCATAACCTTGAACTCAAAGTGACCATGGTGAGTTCTAAATGCTGTCTTGTGCTGGTCAGAGGTCATCATTCTGATCTGATGGTAGCCTGCTCTCAGATCCAGCTTAGTGAAATAGGCAGAACCATGTAACTCGTCTAGGAGATCGTCTATTATAGGAATGGGAAACTTATCTTTAATGGTGATTGCATTGAGTTGCCTATAGTCCACACAAAACCTCCAAGTTCCATCCTTCTTCTTGACTAGCAAAACAGGTGATGCATAGGGGCTGTGACTAGGGGTTATGACACCGGTGGTTAACATTTCCTTAACCAACCTTTCGATCTCATTCTTTTGAGCTGGTGTGTACCTGTAAGGCCTCGGATTGATGGCCTTATGATCCTTCTGCACTGGTATAGCATGGTCACAGTCCCTAGAGGGTGGTAGGGAGGTTGGCTGTGCAAACACATCATCAAATTCAGCTATCGTGTCTTTTAAGAAATGAGGTATCGGTTCAGTGTCATCCTCAGTTACCATCTGCAGAAAGTGGCCTGTTAAATAAGGGTCCTTGTAGAGTGTTTTATGGAGCTCTTCTACCTGTGATCATTCTGCAGATTCTTGTTTCCTCCATTCCTTTTAATATCAAGGGTTGCCCTTTCCACTGGAATGACAAACTCAAGCTGTTCAGGTCCAGTTGAACTGGACTAACAGACTTCAGCCAGTTGAACCCTAAAACCAGATCATTTCCTTGGAGTGGCAGGATTCTCACATCAAATATGAACTTTTGGCGCTGCATAAACCATATGAAGTCCTTACAGATGCTACAACTCAGAAGAGAATCCCCATTGGCAACCTTCACCTTCATTGGGGGAGCAGATTGCACATCCAATTTGAGTTTCTCAGCACATTCCTGGCTTAAAAATGTGTGGCTGCTGCCAGTATCTAGCAGAATAATCAGCCCCATTCTGCCAATCCTGCTTTTAATCTTCATAGCTGAGATTGGACTCCCTCCCAGTGCCAGCATGGTTACTTCCTCCTGCTGTAAGGGTTCTTCCAGTTCAATGATTCCTTCTTCATGTTCCCCTTCTTCATTTTGAGGTGTATCTGAGGGTTCCCCCTCCATCATGTTCAGCCTTTTCTTCCCACAAATGTGGCCATAGAAGTATTTGTCTCCGCATTTATAGCAAAGACCTGCCCCTTTTCCAGGAATGGTGGTGTTCACTTGAGGTTTAGGTTGTGAGTAGAAAGGCTTTTTACCTCCCCCACCAGGACCCGTTTGATCTGTAAGCCACTTAGACTGAGATCTAACCTTCTTTTTCCTGGCCTCTATGGCTGCTTCCTCCATCCTTGCTTGAGTGAAAGCCATGCTAAGGGTAGCAGGATTCATCATCAAGAGCACTGGCTGAATTTCTTCATCAAGTCCACTTATAAAGCTTTGAATGAAGTAAGCCTCTCCTAAGGTTGGGTTGATCTTAGTCATTCTGGACTTGAGATCTTCAAATTTCTCTTGGTACTCAATAACTGTCCCTGTTTGTTTAAGCTTGTTGAAGGCTCCTACTATATTGACGTGGGTAGAGTCACCAAACCTTTGCAGTAGATCGGCAGAGAACTCTTCCCATAGCAACACAGCTCTATGAGCTGACCAGCCTTGGTACCATATATCTGCTCTGTCCTCCAGGTACAAAGATGCCATATCGACCTGTTGTGCCTCAACAATGTGGTGTATATGGAATAGCTTGGCACATTTGCGAAGCCAAGAGGAAGGGTCGTTACCTGAAAAGTAGGGAAACTCCAAACGAGGTAGAGGGTGTCCGTTGTGGTCAGGTCTGCCAAACAGCCCTGCTCCCGGTGGCGGCGGCGACGGTGGTGGTTGGTCGTTCCGAACTTGACGAGTCAGTAGTTCCTCCAAGCGCTGCACTGAGGCTACCAAGTCATTGTGTCCAGCTTGTTGGCGTTCCTGCTGCCGTTCTTGATGAGTTATGAAAGTGTTCAAGCGTTCCTCCAACTGATTAATGCGTTGTGTGTTGTTAGCCATAGGTTACCGGAGAAGAGCTCTGATACCAGTTTGTCACACCCCGGGCGTGCTTCTCCGGTGATCGGAAGAGTTAGGTGAGGAAAAGAAGAAGAAGACAAGGATGAAAGACAGAGGATTGGTTTTGAAACCAGCAGATACTTTCATTAATTGGGATGTCCTCTTACAAAAGCCAGAGCCTGCCTAAATAAGCAAGTCTGTTACAGCAAGCTGGAAAACGATAAAACGGCTGCTATGGACAATTACAAGTCAGTCCCCGCTTGACTACATAACTAACTAGTACTTATAGTTTATAATAATAAAGTAAAGGTCACTCATGTGACATCTCCCTCTCGTTCAAGCTGTAGATCGGACGTAGCTGCTACCAAGGCTTTGCCGACAAGGACGTCACCCCGACTGTGAACCTGTTCTCACAACCGGGAAGCAATATTGTTGGTAGCCCGGACGTCGAAGAACAACGGTAGGTCATTCTACCGTTGTCCGTACTGGGAATACAGTACGACGGGTTGTGGGTATTTCAAATGGGTAGATGAGAAATCGAAGGTTGAGCATGGGTCATCGACGACCGGCGGCAATGGTTCAGATCTGGATGCGTATCTGGATGAACTCTGCTCCATTAGGGTTACACTTGAACGAGGACTTCATGAAATTAGGTTTTTGCTGGTACTTGTCAGCTTTCTGGGTTTAGGGTTCGCTTGTTGTTATAGACTGTAGGATTCAGCTTGTAATTGGTTTCAAATGCTTGTTTATGTTGTGCTAGGTGTAATGCGAAGAATATTTCGAATAAAAGTAGTTGATGAATTCTAACTCCAAGAAAGGTTCAATATAGTTACTGGTAAATCCAAAATAAGTGGGACAATTCCCAAACCTAATCCAGACACAAAGCAGTTCCAAATACTTTCGAACTAAGTGAGGCTATTACAAAACATGACAGCAACAAACAAAATACAGCACAAAATGAGGATGCTCCAGCTCCTTCATGCTTCTTTCTCCATCATCTTACATCTCTCCTTCTGTCGTTGAGTACCAAATGGTGGTTCCGGCTGTGAATGTCGGTTTGCAATCTCATCAGCAGCTCCGATATCTGCCCCTCTTGGTCCTAATCTAGCCTAAAACATACATCGGCTGTTAGAGCACATAATTAACATAAATGGTGACAATTCCATAATTGAACATACCCTGTAATAAGAGTTCCCAGTGAGCTCGTTAGTGTAAACATCTACTCCTTGCATCACAGTTCGGATCTCATTATCCCTAACTCTAGCTGATGTATTCGGATCAACCACAGCCTGCATAGTACATGTATTTCAACGACATTGTGTGTTCAGTTAATGGAACTCTGAAGGAGATTTTATAGAAGGCATACGTGTAGGCCTTTGAGCAGAGGACAGGTTCTTGCATTGTGGCCCGGAGCATGACAATTACTGCACATCAATCTCCTGCCTGCCCGTGCATGTTCTGCCTCAGCACCCTGACACCTTCTGCTATGCCTTGGCACGCCTGATGTGGCAACCTCCTTGTCTGGACAACGACGTGAGTTGTGGCCTCTCAACCCGCACTGCCTACAATGCATAACCACCCCTTTTCTACCTATTACGGTTCCAGATCCATTTTTGGCAGCTCTGACTTCAAACTCCTGCCTCTCCTTCCTTCTATTAAGTCCCGAAATCTTATCTAAGTTCAGAGAAAATATAGAATTCTTGATCTGATCTTCCCCAATAACAGGAGTTGTAAGAGGATTAACTACAAGATGAGTTAACTTATGAATGATAATATCTACATAATACTATTTAGTCTGAATATGGATATAGTCTCAATATCCTCACACCAAGAACCATCTTTTTTTTTTTAATACTGAGATAAAATTCCTCAATTGATGAGTTTTTACTGATCTAAGAAAATACTGAGAATTGTGATCTCTAAAAGAAATCCAGATTTCCCTTGGTTGACTAATCAAGGGAGAACCCTTAAGCTCAGTCAACCAGGCTGTTTCAATAGTTTCATCATATTGAGGAAATTCATACCATGCTTGAAATATTTGAATTGCTTAGACATTGATCAAATTCGAACATCAATATTAAGGACCAAAGGACATTGATCGAATATACTAGGGGAGAACTGAAACTTGAGTTTGAGGGAAGGAACTAATCTAGTCGCAATTGACTAGTGTTCTATCCAGTCTCGATGCAACTCTGCCATTATGCCAAGTGAAGAAAGGACCAATAACATTATGATCAACCAAACATCATTCATCAATCCAACCTTTAAAATTTGCCACACTTCCAAATTTTGAACAGCCATTTGAAGATTGAGGGGATCTAAAATAGCATTATAATATTTTATAGAAACCAAAAAACCTCCGCTAAACTTATATGTATGATACAAATTCATTCTATGAGTCTCCTTAGGGGTGGCAATTTTATCCAAGTTCGCGGATATCCATCCGATTCATCCGATCGGATACCATTTAAACGGATATCTGATTCAAATAGATGGATAGTATACGAATCCATATAGATTGGATTTAATATGAATCAGATTTAATATGGATGGGCTTTATCCAATTACCCAAACTAAATAGCCCAAATTTCAATCTTTCTAATTCTGCCTAAGCCCAAAACTACAACAGTCAGCAGCTTTGAGCTTTCGAGCTCCTCACTCCTCAAGCTTTTAGCCATTCTAGGGGTGAATGACCACTACTAGTAGTAGTAGGATTTGGTTTAAGTTGAGTTTTACTCATAGAGTTAAGGAAAACTCAAGAAGGAGAGTAGAAACAGAATATATATATATGCACTCATAATGCTGCCATCCGATTATATGTTTATATTATTGCTCTGCTGTGCCAACTGCCAAAGTAGAGTTGGATGTATGAAGTAATACTGTGATGCAGTTGAGTTTCAAGAGTGCTCTGCAGTGTATTAAAATGTTCTGAAATTTCATTAAATTGAACAAGACCCTGCACCCATCAGCAGCATCTCTTGCCAGAGATTTCCTCTCTTTATTTGTTTTTTACACAGAGGCTTACCTATGGCTATGGTGGCCTCTCTTTATTTGTTTTTTGCCAGAGGCTTACCTATGGTTGATGAAACCTGGAATTGGGAACTGGCATGCTGAAAGAAGAGGCAATTCTTAGTGCTGATTGCTGAAGATGAGAGTTTTGGCGTTCATGATCAGTGAAGTTTGATTGAATAATTGGATTTTGCCGAAATGTAAATATTTTGCCATGAGGTTTTCAGGGGCATTCAAAGTGTTGGAATGAATTGTCAGAACTTGTAAAGCTGTAAGAACCCAGATTGGCAAAATGTAGTCTAACATTTAGCCTAACATGAGGCTAGAACAGATGGGTTGAGTACTCCCAAGGAAGTGGGATCTCCAGCTCTGATTCGTCACCAAAGAGTAAAATGGGGAGCTGTGGGTTATTATTGAATCCAATCAGTAAATGGATAACCCAAATTTAATCCAAATCCGACTTGCATAAATTTAAAAATCCATATCCGATCCGATCCGATCCAAATAATATCCGATCCATATAGTGTTGATCTATATTCGATCCATTTAAATATGGATCGAGGTGGATATGGATTAAAAAAACCACGGATGGGTAATCGCCACCCCTAGGTCTCCTTGCTTGAATCATACACAACCAACAAATCAAAGGGGAGATGAGTTTCATTTATCTTAGCAAGAACATAATGATATGAGAAATTTGAAACAACCAAGTCAATGTAATGTCTCCACAAAATCCAAATTTTCCCAAGAGTGCCATCATAGGTTTCAAAATGATACTAGTCAACCAAAGTCTTAGAAAGATTTCTCATAGCTTTATTTATTTATGCTCAAGTTTCTAAGAGAACTAAAATATCGAGATTAATTGTAATAGTTTATAACTATAAAACTACTTTATGCTTGTAATCGAGGTTAAAACCTCTTACCTTCCAACATAAAATTTTCATCAACTAGGGAGGTGAGTACCTTTTCCACCACGCGACCTAGTCGACTGCGTCATTGGAGAAGTTTTAATGGCAAAAAATATGAAGAGGGGGAAAATCCTTAACATCAAGAACACTAAGAGCCCCAAAAGTAGAAACACTAAGAAGAATTCTCAGCATTTCTCCGGAAACTTCATTTTCCACAATATCAAGGGAATCCAATGAACTAGGTGCATCATCTACCCTTTGAAGAGTCTCATACACACTCCTTGCACTACAAGAAAATGTACTATAGTCGTAGGCCTGGTCGAATATAGTCGCGGGCAGGCCTGCGACAAAGAAGTGTTTTAGTCGCAGGCGTGGCATGCGACTAAGCAAGGGCTGCCTGCGACTAAAGTCCCTGCGACAAAACCCAGGCTTAGTCGCTGGCACACCTGCGACTAAGCAAGGCTCGCGATTAAGCTAATCGCTTGTGGAGCCTGTTTCGATTTGGTCAGCTGATTTGGTTTTAAACCAGTTTTTTGTTCTGGCCAGTTTTGATTTGGTCAGCTGATTCGATTTTAAACCCATGATTTCGGTCAGATTTCACATTTTTTAGGATGATCCATTTTTAATTTAACGATTATTATGAGATTATATTAGTAGAACAAAAACGGTTTCATAATCAAATGTTACAACACAAAATAAGTTCATAGTCAATCTACAACACATGAAACAACAAACTAGTTTATCAAACTAGTACAACACATCCAAATAATTATTAGAACTGTATAAAAATATGACACAACATCCTGAAATACAACAAAGAAAGAGGAGACATCCTACTGATTCACCAGGTTCTGGCTCTGGTTCTGGTTCTGGGTCTGGTTCTGGTATACGGGGGCATCCCAAGGCTGCTACAATTATCAACAGTAAAACAACTAGTTAATATAGTAGTGTGTAATTATAAATTAATTGCTAGCATAAATAAACTCACTCAAGTTGTTCATCCAGGTAGCAAGATGAGCGGGTAGGTTGTCAAGGTCAAAATCAGCGAACTGAGACTGATCGGTTGGCTGAGAGGTCGACGGCTGTGGCACATAGGGCTGCTGATAAGCCTGTGTCTGAGGAGGGACGACGACTGAACTAGATGATCCGACAAACTGCGTGGGTGCAATAGACCTCAGTATAGTCTCCAGATGGGATACCCTGTTCTCCAGCTGTTGAACATACTCTGGCTTGTGTGGCATCGTGGAAGAAACACTCTCGGATGTAGACGACCCCCCAGCAGCAGCAGTACCAAAGACCTTACAAACAAAACAAATTTTCAATTACAATAAAGTGACTAATGAATTGTATTCATTCACTTTAATTAAAACTTAATTCTCACCTGACTCTTAGTGAACCCAGCACCAAGCATACGAATGTGGCCACGATGCTCTGGTTTGTTCATTGCTTGTGTCAGAGAGTCATGCGGGCTCCACTCCAGACTACAACCTTCAGCTTCAAGTCTTTTAATTGTCTCCTACAATATGAATTCAACGATGAAATAATTTAGGCCTATTTGCCAACAAATAACTATTACAATTCATTAATGTACATCAAACTTACCGCTACTGCCTTCGAATGCGCATCTTTGATCTCTCCATCAGGGGCGGTATAGAATTTGATGAACATCTGACCCCTCGACGGTCGCCGTCCTGTTGCCTTGACCGTTTCCTCAATGTACCTCGGTCAGGGTCTAGAGCCACCATGATGGTTCTCCTCTTGCAGTGACCGGTTTTCCTTGTTCCGATTTACGGCATCCTAAGCCAGGGAAAAAAATTAGTCTAATTTAGATAATGATAAAAATATATATAATACCATCTCTACACTGTACCTTAAATACTTGAGTCTTCGTATACTCAATGTATTGATATCAATCATTCGGCGGGCAACCTTGTGGAGGATTTTGAAGAATCCACTCCTTGGGGAGATCATTTTTCACCGCATGCTTCATCCTGTCCTTCCAGATTTCAAGCCTAGACTTGCCCCAAGCTCGTCCAACCTTCTTGTCAAAATACACGCGAGCTCTCGATAATAGCTCTGGACCGCAATAGAACTTGTCCTAATTCCACATAGAAATTGTAAGAATCACACTAACTAAAAATATAATGTGTTCATACTTTATTAGAGTGAATGTAATTCAAATTTGAAACTTACCATGAAGAACTGCTCGAACGCAACATCCTTGGATCTAACTGGCACTAACTTCCAGTCTTTGGGATATATAAGGTAGTACTGGTAGTTCCTTAAGCACTCACCAGCGTAGTGTCCCATAAAAGACAAGAGGTCGCCACCAGGCTTGACTCCTAGGGTGTCTAGGTCGAACACGGGTGCCGCCAGATGCTACCCTCCGGAAGTCCGTGTACTTAATGACGACGGTCTTTGTGAACCCAGAACGGTCTGCAGAAATAGAAATTTACCATTCTTAGTATAGAATCAAATTAATAATTTCTTCACTTCATTCAGGAATGAAAATCATAGAGAGAACTAACCAATAAAGTCCAACTCATATGTGTGCCTCTGGGTGGAGGAGGCAGCGGAAGAATTGGTTCCTCAGGCACAAAGGAGTATCTCCATCATTTCCTAAAACTAATATGGACTCGATTAGAGGTTCTTCTTCAAGTTCAGATGTTTCCTTCTCCTCAAAAGAGGACTCATGAACATTTTCCGGATCTTGTAGACGCCCCTCAGGATTAGCCATAGGGCTCTAGACCGCTGCGCTTGAGCCTCCACATTTTCGTTTAGATAACACCTGCTTAAGGGAAGGTTCCTTAGTATTGAAATATTCCACATGGATTGCAACAGGAGTATGACCTCCTAATGCAACATGAATCTGAGTCAATTTAGGATCTTTTTCTCGAACAAGAACACATGCTCAAGCTGACCTCATACCCGATTATGTATATGTGAACAAATTAGTGGAGAGCGGGTCACCGACCATGCTAGCCATAGAGCTAACACTCCCATTCACGAAAATGAATAATCACTGATTGCATATGTCATGGTCCAGATTCCATTGCCCATGATTTGACCTCTTCATTTGGAAAATATACCAAAAACAAACCAGAAGGTATTTCAGACATGTAAATCATATCATCTCTTCCCCATAACCTATTAGCCATTGGTTGAACAATTCTCAACAGAGATTTCTCACCCATACATTGATCGACCGAAAATTTCTTCATATTAATCAGTCCATGGTCCACTATCTCTTGAGGAATCCTGCAAACTTCATCCACAGTCATCGACTTGATATACTTCAAGGAAAGATTTGAAGAATAATCAAACAGTTCTGCTCAAGACTTATTGTTAGCAGCATCAAGGAAGTAGAAGGAAGAGAAGAGGAAGAAGTAGAAGGATTCACTCACTGAGAAGTCATCATTAGCCAGAAACACAAGAACTAAGAAAAAAGAGAGTTGGCGGCGCAAGCGCCACCGACGAAATAATCATGCACGCTAAGGCTACTTTTTCAAAAAAAAAAAAAACGTGCATGTCCCTCTAATTAATTATAGCATTGTATGTATAAATGACGACCAAGTTATAAAATTATAAACTAAACATCTACTCCGAATCAAATTTTAAGAACAACTTCAATTTATATGACTTTGTGATGAGGGGGATTATTTCAGAACAACTTCAAGTTATTTGACTTTGTGATGGGGGGATTATTTTAGTGAAATGGTTGCTTAGTTCTTAAATTTTAGGTTTTAGGATCTTAAAATTGGATTATTGAGCAATTTGGAATATACATAAGTTGGGTTTACTCTAGTGGGAGATAGGAATGGTGAATGGTAACTTCTAGTTTACTTTAAATTTCAGATTATAATTTGGGAGATAGGCCTAATGGATAGGTTTGACAATGGGCACTTACGGGCTCGTATACCAAGTATCTACTCCCCACCAGTTTATTAAACGGGTATTACTCATATCCATCCACGAGACTAAATGTGTACAAAATCTAAATCATCTCCGCCCGAAATAAGTATTCGGTAAACCCGCTACCCAACGGGTGAACCCCAAATCTCTCTACAACTGGATTGCAAAGAGATTTTCAAGATAGAGCTACAATTTTCAAAGCATTAGGGTTTTGAGAGGGAATGACGAACTACTGGATTGATGAGTCGAAGTGAAGAACTAATTGACTGGAAAATAAATTGGGTCTAGTCCGTTAAACATAGATGATATATCGCTAATATGACATCGTTTCATACCGTGTACCCATCAAGTTGGGTATGAGGCAGATACCTTCAAACCCGCCCCACCCATTACCCGCTCAAATTGGGTACCAGGTTTGCCCGTACCCGTCAACCAAGGTAGTCAAAATCAAGATTCTACATGGAATCAAAAACTTGTGTGAAATCGTGATTGTAGATTTTAATCGTACAATCGTAAAATTTTATGAACTAATGTCTATATATTTAGGAAAACATTACATTAACCATAATTATGTAAATAAACTAAAAGGTCTAAACTAGGTCAACTCTTGAACACCCATTCAATGAATAAAATAATTATATTTTACTCATATTTTTATTTTAATAATCAACTTTAACTAAATTAATAAAATTCTTGAGAAAATAAACAAAGAAAGAACTAAGGGGTTGTTCACTTGGGCGATTTGAAATCTCTAGAGATTTCAAATAGCTATATATTTGGGTTCCCTAGCTATTTGAAAAAGAGTCATGTTCACTTGGGTGATTTGGATAAATTTAGGGGCAGAGATTTCTGAAACCTATAAAAATAAACTAAAATATGCACATTGTCAAAGACCAACATGTCCTCATTCATCATCTCCCCAAATTTATTTGGGGCATTTATGTAAAATTGTAACACAAACTCTCAAATCTTCCCCAAATCTCTGATCTTATGAGAAATTTCAGAATCTCCATCAAATCTCTAGGGGCCTACGTCTCGAAATCTCAAATCTCTAGCTACAATTGCAAAGTAAATTGGTGATTTCGGCCAAATCTCTAGGGCGTGGATTTGGGCCACAAATCACCCACAATCCCCACCCCAAATCACCCAAGTGAACGACTCCTAATATAATTTTTATTGTCTTGGTTTCAACGAGAATTGCGTTAGAGAAACTGATCATTTTCACTTAAAAAGTGGAATCGTAAGATACAAAAAACGTAGATTCTGTAAGATTCTAAGATTGTAATCGAGTTTTTACCTGATTCTACGACCGATAGATTTTACGTGAAATCAGGATTGCTAGTCATCAAATGAATCATAAAATGGTAAGATTTTAAAATAAAAATCTGAATCCTTCAATTTTACCCGGTCAATGATTAATCCCCACAAAAATTACTCAGATTTCGAGTGGGTATCCGGCTTCCGGATAGCGATTGGCAAGCGTACCCGTGAATCAGTTTTCCAGCTGACGAATTAAAAAGAAAATTTACTATCTGACACATAATTACAATTATTTTTGTAAACCAAGGAGGAAAATGTAAAGCGGGCCTTTTCACTAAAATAATTAAAAAAAAATTAACTATTAACTTAAATAAATATGGTTCAAAACTATTGATTTTTATAAATAAAATCGCCCCTGGCCTAGGCGATATCGCCCCAGCACCAGATATTTCTGATCAAACCGATTCTAAACTGCCCAACCAACCGAGTAAATGCTGTCTGGCTGGACACATGGCGATCTCGCCCCAGCCACAGACGATATCGCCCGGGCTACAGGCGATCTCGCCCGAGGGTAGACACCGGGCAAACTCGCCCCAACCCCTATAAATACCCCATTTTCAACCCCACCATTCCCCCACACCACTTTTTAACCCCTAAGGCAAAGGTAAGTCTCCTTTCTCCCTATTTTTTTTAAATTACATTATTTAGTAGGTTTTAGGTTAGAGAATTAGTTTAGGGTTTTAGGTTAGAGAATTAGTTTAGGGTTTTAGGTTAGAGAATTAGTTTAGGGTTTTAGGTTAGAGAATTAGTTTAGGGTTATTATGGTAGATAATTTTTTCCAAAGTGATTTATTAACACTGTCATATTGACGTTGTAGGATTTTTATAAAACGGAGAGGACCTTTTCTCGCACCATTACACAAGGTACGTAGTACATACATTATTTATTGTTCTTATGTCATTGTGAACCATGTCATTATTTATGGATAGCTTAGAGAATTAGTATGATGTTGAGATTAGCGAATTAGTATAATATTGAGGTTAGACAATTAGTATAATTTTGAGGTTAGAGAACTAGTATACTTTTGAAAAAGAGAATTAGTATAAAATAGTTTTCCTAACAATTTACTATACAATAGATGTCGAACTATGGATGGGATGAACCGTTGGTTGATCAGACTCCTGAGGGCGTTAGGCCTCAACCTGGTGATTGTTCTCTATTGTGGGGGGAGAACAAGCATAGGGCTACTTTAGTGTGGCGTGACCCTCATGCGTGCAAGGCGCTGAAGTTGCGACAGCGTAGTTCTTGCTTAGAGTGGAGTTCAGAGTACGAGGCATTCTTGCGAGAGTGTCGACTCCTCCCTGTTGTTCGTTTACTCGGTTTCACACCGTGTAAGGAGCTCGTCACAACATTGATTGAGAGGTGGCGGCCAGAGACTAACACATTCCACCTGATACCGGGCGAGGCGACGATCACTTTGGAGGATGTCGAGGTACTTACGGGTCTTCCTATCGATGGAGTTCCTGTTACCGTAGCGGTGGACAGACGTGATCCGGGTGTCATATGTGAGGAGTTGTTGGGTGCCCGACCCCCAGCTGGGAGTTGTACGGGACAGTCAGTGAAGATATCGTGGGTGAAGGGAATGTTTGATCGTCTACCGGCTGGAGCTCCAGCAGATGTTGTTCTCCGCTATGCACGAGCCTACACTTGGGTTCTTCTTGGCGCCATTCTACTAGCTGACCGGATTGGAGACTTGATACCGGTTCATCTACTCCGGCTTATTGGGGACTCTGCGGTTGCATCCACGTTCAGTTGGGGTAGTGCGGTACTAGCATGGCTGTATAAGGCCATGGGGAGGGCGGCCTTCTTCACGGCTGGGAGTCAGAGGGGTACAGGTGACTTGGGAGGCTTCACCTTGCTGGTCCAGCTCTGGGTCTTGGAGAGATTCCCGATCATAGCCGAGTGCTACGTAGCAGGTGGTGACCCACCAGATGCTGACACCGTTCCTCGTGGTGTGCGCTGGATGTCTATCATCCGGCGCCACCAGCATCGCGTGGCTATGAAGCTGGAGGAAATATGCTACGCACTTGATTGGAACACAGAGTTCGTGGTTAGGAATCTTAACCTCATGTACATACTCTCTCTGATTTTCTTAATTCTTCCTTACAACATATTTATTAATTCTCCAGTGGATGCCGTACGCCTTCCGAGAGGAGGACTATCAGTTGGAGGACGATGTGTTCTGGCGAGCTGTTTGCCCCATGCTGTGCATAGACTGTGTCTCATGGCACCATCCTGATCGTTGCATGCATCAGTTCGGACATGGTCAGCGTATCCCACAGGACGCCGAGCCTGCTGCTCGCGTCGAGGAGTTGCTGGGACTAGACTTCAGAGCACCAGTACATGATTGGGGTGCTAGGTACCTACAGTACTTACGTCTCTGGGAGGAGCGGGATCAGCACATTGCCGAGGGCGAGGTGAGAGCAGATCCATTGAGCCACCACTTCCATGATGAGTACGACGAGTGGTACAGGAGACGGACACGCCTGGCCATATCACACGATGGTGCACAGTTTCAGGGGATGGTTAGTGGCCACCTACTTGAGTAACTGTAGCCAATTTAGTATTCCCTTAGGGTACACTAACTTTTCTTTTTGTTTTGCCTTTCAGATCGCCTCGTTGGAGCAGGCTACCATTTTGAGTGGTACGAGTGATTCTCACATGAGTCATGTGCTCCGATCTGGATTGGCTATGAGTGGAGCATATGAGCGCCTTCCCGATCGAGGACCACACCGCCCACGTGCAGCATCACGCCTGCCGACATACCCTCCCTATGATGGCTATCCCATCCCACAGAGAGGTCACAGTACAGGGTTGGATGATGTCGATTACGGCGGTCTCGCGCACCATGATGTGGGATACGCACCTCCACCCTACTATGTGTGGAACGAGGATTTCGCTGACGGGCGGACTTACAGTTTCGATGACCCTCCTCAGTACCAGGCTACGGCGCCTCAGTACCAGCCGACGGCACCTCAGTACCAGACGACGACGCCTCATTACCAGCATGCAGGACACCCAGGTGCGTCGAGTAGCCAGCTGTATGGGCCCACCAGTCAGCACGTTGATCAGAGCCATCCGGTCGGCTCCCAGGGTTTCTCAGAGGACAGTGGGTTCGAGGATTGGGCCCATCGACCTGATTTCGTACCGCAGTCCACCCAGACACCACCGTACACTCACATGTTACGTGATCGGACTACATTGCGTCCACCGGATTGCTACACGGACGAGCAGCGACAGAGACGCCAGAGGGGTCGGAGGCATTGACACTCACATTTTCAGTTTTTCGTTTCTGGATTTATGTTATGGTTTACTGTTTTTATTTGTCGTACTATGGTGATCGATTGTACTTGTTTCGGCTGTTGTAGTATTTATTTGTCGTACTATGGTGATCGATTTTACTGATTTGCACTTTCATGTCATTTTCGCTGTTAATGTTTTTGCAATGAAATTCAAACATTTCGATCTATATGTGGATGGAACACTACTGCGCCACATTTTATTATAACAAACTTCACTACGAAAATTACATAAACAACAGTTCCAACACGGTTCAGGTCCGAGGGTTTCTCATAATGAAATTCATAAGCTCTTGTTGTTCTTTGATTTTCTGGTTCAGTTGTCGAATCATCTCGTCCTTCTCCCTAACGACCCTTTGGTTCTCCCTCTTAGCTCGATCAAGTTCTTTGTCCTTCGCCCGAATTATATTGTCCTTCTCCCTTCTGATCTTGTCCACAGCCTCCCGAACCACCAATGTTTCGAAATAACCACAACCCTTGTTCTTTAAAAAATGGCAATGAAACATGCGGGTTAGGAAATATTAATGGGATAGGTGACAAATTAAGAAAATCATTCCAGTCTTTATACCTCCCTCTCAAGCGGACACCCAAAATAGGGTTCGAGATCCTTCAGTTGAATGGATCTTGTTGCCCTCAAATCACACCAGCAATTCACCTCACTTAGCTCATACTCGAACAGGTCTTCCTGAGGTTTCTTCATCTTGTACATTATACGATCAACTTCTGAAACTACACGACAAAAGCAATTGTAATTAGTGCAAAACGTGAAGTAGACGGGGGAAACAAGGCATGCTTTTTTACCTTTATCGCGAGCTCTACTTCTTTCCCCATGTGTGAACACCATAGTGTGACCGCGGTGGATGGAAACTGAATTTGAAAATTGAAAGTAGTGGTGTGTGTTTGGAGTATGGTGATAGGAGGGTTTTATGATGCATACCGCCCCCTGTTGTGGCACAGGCGATATCGCCCGTGACCCAGGCGATCTCGCCCATGTCACAGGCGACATCGCCTATGCCTAGAGTGACGGCCAGTGTTTGCATTGCCTTGCCAAACCACGCCTTCCGGTACGATATATTGCGGTGGTACTTCTCCAGAATGCAATCAATAACTGTCTCAACCTTCAACCCGGCTCTCTGCGCACAATGTGCATGATTGCATCTGAGATCAGCGTGACATCGAGCTGTGAGTGGTAGGGCTGGCATTACGGTTAAGGTTATTGGGTAAAACCGATTAACCGACCGAATTCAGTTAACCGTCGGTTAACCAACTTAATTTTCGGTCGGGCAGCGGTTAGAGTAATTTAGTGAGGTCGGTTATGGTCAAACCACGGTTAACCGTCGGTTGACCGACTTTAACCGACCTGACCGATTCACACTCTCTCATCTCAAACTTCAACGCGAGCTTATTTCATTCATTCTCTTTCTCTGACCTAATTTCCTCTTCTTCGTTCTCTTCCTCCTTCTCTTCCTCATTCTCTTCGTTCTCTTCCTTCTTTTCTCTTCCAGCTCCACAGTCCTCTCCTCCAATTTCAGTTCAATGGTTCAGCGCCCTCCACCTCCTCTCCACCTCATCTCTGCTCCGAGGCTCTGACGGAAACGGAACTCCGAACTCCGACATCTCCAGTCGTCCTCTCTTGGCCACTCCACCCCAGCGTCTCCACCACCCTCGTCTCCACCATCGTCTCCACATCTGTCGGAAATAGGTTAGGTATACTCTCCGACATCTCCAATCTCCTTCTCCATTTCAAGTTTCAACCATCCGAGTCATGACCTAATTTCAACCTAATTTCAGAAGATGATGTTGTTCAACCACTTCAATTAATTTGCTGGAATTGATTCAAGAGATAGGATTTTGGGAGGTGGGTTGTTTGAACTTTGAATTGATTTCTGATTATGTTAATGTTACTGTTTTTCTGACTGAGAATTTAGATTAATTTCTGATTATGAGTTGATTTTGTTGGTGCAGGGTTTAGCTGGGCTGAGGGTTTGTGAATTGTGATTGGGTTTAGTTGGGTTAAGAGCAGTCTCCTTCTGACCGTTGCGACTTCGGCCTCTTGGTAAGAATCAATCTACTTTAGCATTGTGTTGAATGTTCTTGCAATAATCTTTATTTGACTTATATTGATGAACTTCTTAAGTAAACTAATTAAACCTTATTTTTGTTTCGGCCTCTGTTATCTTTGTTTCTTCTGCTATTTTAACCTTATTTGCTGATCATTGCACATGTAGACTTCACAGCACAAGAAACTAAACTAGACTTCACAACACAGCACATAAAGTGATGGTGGAAGCATTCATGGTGGCCGATGCGACTTGTGGATTTAGTTTGGAGTTTAGACTGTTGTGTGATGTGTGATGTGTGTTGTGTTTGAACTTTTGAAGTACGCTTGTGCGTTGTGTTATCAGTCATGTGCGTCTAGGTCTAGGACTACAACTTTGAAGTCTAAACTCTCTATGTTTGTCATTGTGTGTATCATTCATGGTGACTTGATTGTGTTTTCAGGTATGGAGTGACTGCAACCATGCAGCCGAAAATCTCCCAATATAGGGGTTATGCTGCCGAAATTAGCACAGAAAATTAAGGTTAAACTTATGTCAATTCGGTTAAATATCGGTCAAAATGGGATAATCGGCCGATTTAGGTAAAAGTCGGTCATTTCGGTTAATTAGGTTTTCGGTCAGAATATAAATCGGTTAAAAAATTGGTCGGTTAATTTTTGTTCTACAAATGGCGGTTACATATAAGGTTAACCGAAAATCGGTCGGTTAACCTACTGCAGCAACTCGGTCGGTCAGCGGTTAAAGAGCAACTTAGGTCGGTTAAGACTCGGTTAACCGATTTTAAACGGTTAATGACCGATTTGACCGACTCCCACCCCTAGTGGGTGGGGCCCTAGTATCGTTGACCGGTCACAACTGTGGCCGTTGTTGAGTTGTCGTATTATCCAGAATCCATATATGTTGCTAAGTGTAGAACGCATCCTCCAAGGACACGTCGGGTCGATGCACTTGATGGCCCATTCCTTCGGGTTGGAAGTGATTACCCTGTACTTATAGTTGCGGATGACTGCTTGGCTCTTCGTTAGGGACACCAGTTGACCTTTGGTAGAGAATGTCTGACCCAAGAAGAATTCCATCTCCACCGACCAGTACGCCTTCGCTGGGATCTGGAAGCGCCTGTCCATGGAGTAGGTGTTGGAGATTGTCATAATGTCGTCACAGTCGTCACCCTCGCTCGTGGCATGTTCCAGTGGCACATAAACTTTCACGCTATTTGCTGTGGCTCCCCCTTCTTCATCGTCGTCTTCCTCGTCGGTTTGGCCAATGTCATCGTCGACGTTTGTATTCCCTTCGTCCGCCGAGCAATGGCTCCTTTCATCTCCAGAATCGTCGGTGCTGACATATTCATCTCGCGCCAACCCCTCTTGGTCAACCTCCTCCTCCTCCGGACCGATATGACTGGTCGCCATGTATTCCCCATCATACGTTTGGCTCTGCTCTGCCATCTGATTTGGAATGACCCCCGAGAAATCAGAGAACTGAGACGGCTCCTCTTCCATCAAGGCGTACAACTCGGCAACTTCGAAAAATGGGTTGATGCGAACTAAGTCGTATATGACTTGTACGCCGTTGTCGTCCGATATCGGCCTAGAAACGAAATGCGACAGATTTCCCTCAGAACTGTATATCGGCATTCTCCAGACAAATGACTGGATTATCTGATCCGCTCCAAGACCCATTTTCCGCCAAAACACGGTAACCACACTATCATAGGTCGCTCGCTTGGTCATCTTCAGACGGACATTATTTCCCCCTTCGTAGGATAAGCCGGTCCAATCCTGGACGATACGGCCCCCCCAGAAAACTTGGATTCGGAATTCTCGTGACAAAGTGTAGTCGGCCATTTTAGAATGTTAGTTCTTTCGATTTGGTAACCCCCGAAACTAACAAGGATTTATAGGGCTTTTGTTGGCTGCACATGTGGAAGTGGAACCCAGTACCACGTCACTGTATGATACGATATCAACCGTCGGATCAGAAGGAAAAATAATAATTCATCCAGGCTGTTCTGACCGTTGAAATCAGTTTAGTTTTCACGCTTTACAGGGGTTTTTCACTAAAATAAATAAAAAAAATTAACTATTAACCTAAATAAATACGTTTCAAAACTATTAATTTTTATAGATAAAATCGCCCTAGGCCTAGGCGATATCGCCCCAGCACCAAGGATTGTCACCCGTGACTCTAAAACGGGTCCGTGATTAGATTCGGTTGAGTCACGAGTGTGAAAATAGCCAAGGATTAGGCGATATCGCCTAGGGCATGGGCGATATCGCCTAGGGCATGGGCGATATCGTCTAATGCATGGGCGATATCGCCTACATCTCGGAGCACTAACCACCCGGCGGAAAATTAAACAATACATAAAGGAAAACAAATTGTTAATCTTTATTGAAGAGAGAAGACCCACGCGCGACTGAAGAGTGGGGTTACCGTCACGTACCACTAAAATAGCGTGACAGTGGTTAACGTACTTTATCTGCTCCCCTCTGAGCCAACCCGCCACTTTCAACTCTGTCAACAACACTACGCGCCACCCTCTCGCGCGTACACCTTCCCTCTCTCTGCTCTAAGACGTGACCATCTCGTACAAGCAAAACCGAAGAAGCTAAAATCTCTTCATCTCTCTCTCCTTCTCCTTGTTTCTCTTTGGATTATCGTTCTTCGCAGGGAGAATTTCTTTTTCTTCTTCGTCCTTGGCCGTTGCTGGTCCCATTCGGAACCCTAGATGTTTCTTCTTCCGTTATCCACTTACTGTTGCTGCTCTTGGTACGTCTCTCCTTTTCTCTCTAATCCTTTGCCTTCTTCTTTTCGGATTCACGTCTCAGATCCGTCGCCGTTCCTCGTGTTTCTTTTTCGCTTCTCGGGAAAAAAGTTTACAGAACTCTCTCGGCTGCTCATTATCTCTATCCATGGGTGTGAAATTCCTGATAGTTTTATTTGGCGCTTACCTGCATTTGCTTTTACGTAGCCGATTCAGTTTCCCTTTTTGCTTTGACTCTTTTTTTGGGGGGGTTGGAAATATTTTTGTTATGCACGTTGAATTCACGCAATGTATGGCGTTCATACGTCGAGGAGCTCTGTTGCATTATTCGGAGGTCTGTTTGGATGATCTTTTTCGCTGATTTATTTGGTGTATTGTTGTGTGGTGATTGTGTTTCTCAAACTTCGAGGTACGGGATTGTGTTTCACGTTGAGAGTAACGATTTGGGAAATAGACAATGGTTATGGTAACGATTTGGTGTAGGTTTTGCTGATTCTAATTCGAGGTTTTGTTTACTCAAATCATTGTTCTTGTTCGTTAGGCCTTTATTTTGTTCTTTCTCACGAAGTTTCTAACTCAGCTGCGCTACCCTCAATTGTATGGACCGAGAATTTGTTGCTTTCATGTGGAGTTTCTGCAGTTAATAGTTATTTTGTCCTTTCCGATAGCTACATTCGGCATTCATCCTCCATCAAAATTATTTGTTTTCTTTTCATGATTGAAGGCTGCTCACTTGAGTGAGGACATTTCGTCTGCCTTTTCCTAAATCATACGACCATTTGTAAGTAAACCTTTCTCACAATCAGCCTAAAAGCTATTGATCTGACCTATTTGAGATGCACTTGATTTATAAAGTACGTGCGAAAAGTATGGTCTGTCTCTGGCGTCTCAATTTAAGGTTAGCTTTGTAATCTGTAGCTACAAAGTCGCATAATTACATTGAAATAAAAATCACGTAGTGCATGTCCATTGCTGTCCGTGGGAATGTGGGTATTCATATGGCTAATGGTATGTAGTGTTGGTATTGAATAATATTTTGATCTGTCGAATTGCTCTCTTGGTCCAAAGAATGGAGTTCATGTTAATGTTTGCCAACCAACAAGTTTATCCTCCATACCGTCAGAAGTGTACATTTATGCAGCATTTTCATTTGAACATATGGCCTGAGTTATCAGTATTTTGCGATGAACACTAGTCTTTAACCTCATTAAGGGTTTCATTGTTTTTCTGTTTATTGCACTTGGTCACATGCCCAGTAGCACTGGGTCTGCATCTGGGTGAAAAGGGAATGTGTTTGGAACCTATGCTATCTAGAAAAGAATAGTCGGTCGAAAGAATAACTATGGAAACAGGCCGTTCAAACCTCTGATTTCAGGTCAAATGCTCTAATTGGACATGGTAGCATTTTGTTGAACAAAGTACCAGAGGGCAGAGAGTTTGCACTTTCTCAGACTCATGTTTTGGTTTCTCTCTGCATGGTTGCAGTTCAATTTTCATATTTTCTTCATTCCATTGCTTCGCTAAGAATCTGACAACTCAAATCATTTCAGATGAAGTTTCTGCATTCTAATGGGACAGCTTCCAGAACGAGATCAGTAGACTTGGGACTTCTTAAGCTGGCCCCAAGTCTTCCAAGTTCTGGCGTTCAAAGGTTTTCTTCCAGTGTGTAAAGCAGCCCAGAGAAAATGACTACTTTACTGTTGCTTCAACAAATCTGGAACTAGTTCAAGAGTCACTGAAATCTGATCCCAGAAAGGATCTTCTTTGTAGTTGCTTCGACAAGGGTAAGAAGCAATCGTCCAAAAGCAAAATGACGGAGCTCAAGTCGGGTAACAAAACAATCAAGAAGCAGGAGTCCAAGAAAACGCCGCCATCCACTCATCATCAGTCTTCTTCAAGGAAGCAGAAAAGAAAGGGGGAAACCCCCATCCGAATATTACCTGTTTCTGACAAGTTGCTGGATTTTGGGAGTTCAAACTCATGGATATGTAAAAATTCTGCCTGCAGAGCTGTTATATCCATTGAAGACTCATTTTGCAGGAGGTGTTCTTGCTGCATCTGTCATTCCTTCGATGAGAATAAAGATCCTAGTCTTTGGTTGGTTTGCTCGTCTGAAACCGGTGATGGGGATTCTTGTGGGCTCTCTTGTCACATTGAGTGTGCCTTGCAGCACGAAAAAGTTGGGGTTCTTGATCTTGGGCAATTGATGCAGCTAGATGGGAGTTATTGTTGTGCTTCGTGTGGTAAAGTGTCAGGGATTCTTGAGTAAGTAAATCTGTTGCATTCTTTGTATTGTTGTTCTCCACCCATTCATCTTCGCAGTCTTTGCTGGCTGCTACGCATCTGGGCGGTATAACAATCCCCTTTCTACTGATATTACTGCTGTGATCCAATTGGTACTGCAGATCTTGGAAGAAGCAGATAATTATTGCAAAAGATGCTCGTCGTGTTGATGTGGTATGCTATAGGATTTACCTAAGCTATAGACTACTGGTAGGAACTTCAAGGTTCAAAGAGCTACATGAATTTGTAAAAGAAGCTAAAGCTAATCTAGAGACAGAGGTAGGTCCGATGGATGGCGTTTCTGCCAAGATGGCACGTGGCATTGTCAGCAGACTACCCATAGCTGGCGATGTGCAGAAACTTTGCTCTCTTGCAATTGAAAGTGCAGACCAATGGCTAGCATCAGCTACTAATGGCAATTCTAACTGCAAAGGTTTATGATTATCCAATGACTCTTCATAATTGTTGGTTATTAACGTCATAAATAATCAATTTGTTTTTTTCCATGTATTCTTTTCGGCAGAGGGTTCATTGCCAGCCGCTTGCAGGTTTTTCTTCGAAGAAGTGAAAACATCATCCGTCATAATTATTTTGATTGAACTGTCAGCTTCATCGTCCCATGATATTAAGGGCTACAAACTGTGGTACTGCAAGAGCCGGGAAGAGACGCCTCCAAAGGAACCTATTTGTGTGTTTCCAAAGACTCAAAGGCGGATTTTGATCTCAAATCTGCAACCATGCACAGAGTATACCTTCCGAATTGTGTCATATACTGAATCTAGTGACTTGGGACACTCAGAAGCCAAATGTTTTACCAAGAGTAAAGAGATTATCCGGAAGCATCCTAGTTCTTCAGTTGCAGCAGATGATGGTATGAAAGACGAAAATAATAATACTAATGAAGGAGGAAGTACTTGGAGTGCCGCTGCGAGGCAGCAGTCGAAAACTCCAGAAGAAGCTGGTGATGTTTGTGGATTCAGGGTTCGAGAACTTGGGAAGATCATACGTATGGCATGGGCTAAACAGCAAGGCTGCTCTGAAGGATTTTGCAGTGCTGTCAATGACAAGTGTTGCTACGATGCTGCTGCTGCTAATAACATGGCCAAAGAATCAGAGACTGGAGTGAATCGTCAGTTGCCAACTCTAACCCCTCGAGGGCTTGACTTGAATGTAGTGTCGGTTCCTGATCTGAACGAAGAACTGACACCTCCATTTGAGTCATCTAGGGACGATGAGAACAATGGTTGTTACAGTCTAGATCATGGTGTGGAAGCAGATGGTGACGATGGTGCTTCGAATGACGACATAAAGAAGGCTAGCTTAGGTGGTAGATCAAATGGTGGTGGAGGAGGAGGAGAATCCCAAACCTCGAACCATGATTGTGACAGTACACTCATCAACGGTGGATCCCCATTTTGTGCATCTGGTACAACAACATTGGGTTCGTTGGATGATAACTTTGAGTCGTGTGTGAAAATAATAAGGTGGCTAGAATGTGAAGGACATATAGATCAGGAATTCAGGTTAAAGCTGTTGACATGGTTTAGCATGAGGTCAACGGAACAGGAACGTAGAGTGGTACATACGTTTATCCGTACAATGGTTGACGATCCGAGTAGCCTAGCAGAACAGTTGGTTGATTCGTTCTCAGATATCTTATCCAGCAAGAGGGCGAGGAATGGCTTCTGCAGTAAGTTGTGGCATTAAATTTAATTTAGTAATAATGAATTGGAAGAAGGCCTAGGCAGTGGAAGTCTTGAGTTCCTCATTGTTTCACTAATCATTCCAGTCCATGTACAGTCACCATTTATTCCTTCCTTTGTTAGGTCACTCATTTCTCCAGGAGGTTATTCCATTCCCAGGATGAACACAATATTTGTCAGAGGATAGGATGGATGGCGGTATTGTTGTTCACTTAAATATCATATTATATATTAACACTTTAGTAAACTTGGGTATCCTTGGATATTGGTACTCTATCTAGCACTAAAAAATTATATTTCTAAAGTTTCAAACTCAAATAATGAGTTTTAAAACCCATTGCGTATCATGAGCATTAGTGTATTGCAAATTCCATATACTCACTAGTCCTAGCTTTTTGTCTTAATCTTAAACACTACATTATAGATTCATACTCTAAATTTTGGTCTTAAATTCTAACTTTTGACTATATGTCTGTGCATATTTTTTCTTCGATTCAATTAAGGAAATGACTGACAATAGTTAGTTTCAGAGTTTTCTTCATTCATTTTTTTAGTGAAATGGTATGCTCGTATTATTAATGAGATAAGTTTGTACACCTACTAACATGTGTACTATCGAGCCAAGTCGGAGGAGTGTAGCCAACAGACAGCAAAACTAAGAAAAAGGATCGTTGAGCTAACTTATGGGCAACCCGATTCCTATTCCTCCTAACACCATTAATGCTAAACTGAAATTGTCCTAACACCATTAATGCTAACTGAAATTGGGAAAGTAAGAACTCATGACACAATCTGGTGATATCTCCAAACTCCATGATATCGTCAGAGTGGCCCATCACAGCGGGATCTATTACCGTTAGGACACCTCTTAGTATCCTCATATGAGGACACCCCTTAGAACCGTAGAATTAGAAAATAGATATAATGGACAAAATAGTCATTTGGAACTAGTATATGCAGTAAATAATAGGCCTAATACCCTCATATGTCACGAGCTATTTTCCTTTGTTTCGCGTATATACAACCTATTGCCTATCTTTCTGGTGTCACGACCTACTTAGTTATGAGTACCGCGTAACACGCCGTCTGTTTTTATGGTTTTCCGTTCAAGCGCATTTGGTGACATGGCATATAGTGATGATGTGGATGTCTGTTTGCACGCGTGGCAACACTTAGTATGCCAACTCACTATTTTCGTTTATGGAAAATAGGATATTTTTTATTGAATTTCGATTTCGTACCCCACCTTATCCTCTTCCCCACCACACACGCTTCCGATTCCCCACACCATTTTTCCAATTCCCCACACCATTTTTCCGATTCCCCATTATCCTTTTCGATTTCCAATCGTAGTCTCTCTCTCATCTTGAACTGAAACTTCGCCGGTGTTCACAAAATCGATCTTCCTCTCTTTGTTCGCCGGCGATTGTTTACGTAATCTCTCATCGTCTCTTCGTTCGCCGGCCGCCGTTTACGAAAGCTCTGTTCTTCTCTTCTTCTGTTCGTGCTTGAAAAAAGTTAAACAAAAAGAGCATAATTTCTGGAAGTGAGGAAGGCGATAGTGAAAGGTAATGGCCTTTCCCTTTGGTAGTGTGGGTTGTCGTCTTCGTCTTTAAGACTCAGAATATGTGGGGTTCGATGTGATAGTGAAAGAGAGGCAGGAACTAGAGGTTAGACCTGCCAAGAATGGGGCTGGTACTGTGATACGTAGGAAAGGAATTGTTATGCATTACAGGAATTGCAACAGTAGAGGCCACAACGCGCGACGTTGCCCGAACAAAGAGGTTGAGCAAGGAGATCAGCCACCTCCAAGGCATAGCAGAAGGAGCCAGGCACCAAGGGTCGAGGAGGAAGAAACCCCAAGAAGAGTGCAATGTAGCAAATGCCGTAATGTTGGTCACAACGCTAGAACCTGTCCAATGCTTAAGGGTTTGCATGTAAGACTTGTGTATTATTTTTTTGAAACATTTGAGTACTGTATTCGAATATGGTAATAATGTTCCTTCATTATGCAGGTGGTGGTTCATCATAATACGTCTGCCAGGGTCCGTGACAGTGACATTCAGACTGTGATGAGAGGAGTAGGTGTTTACACAAACGAGGTGACTGGCAACTCCTACTACAGGGTACATGTAAAGTATGTGCAATAACATTGAACCTTAAACCCCTATAACAGTGTGCAGTAATAGTTGTTATGTTATTTCAGGCTGGATTAAAAGCAACGGGGGCAATTAGGGAGGTCTGGATGAGATTGAACACCGTCCATCTCTGCCTGAACCACAATTTGGCACTCAACCAACTGATGGAGGGATCTAAGAGGATGAAGAATGATGACAGAAGACGAATTGGCTAGTTTATTTTTTTGTTCAGTACTTAAGACTGTCTGGATTTAGTAGCTATTACTGGTTAAGGCCTAGTATGGCTTTCTTTTGGATGTTGCTTCCTTTTGGCGTGTCTTCATTTTGCATGCCATTGTATGGCTTCCTTTTGGATGTTGGTTCGGAAACAACCAGATGTATTTGGGGATGGATGTTGGTCGTTTTAATGTAGGAGTTCAGTTGTTAGTTTGCAGCAAGTACTCGTACACACATTCGACATATTCGAAGATACTTAACAAAGTACACAAGTAAACCAAATACGAATTACAACCCACAGGCAGTACAATTTCAACATCCAATCCTAATACCATATGCTAAACCAATAACCAGAAAGCTAACGATTACCAAGTAGCATCAAATTTCCAAACGTAAACGATGAACAACAACCCTTATGCAGCGGAGTCCATCGACATATGGATCCAGGTCTGAGGTTATGCCGTTAATAGTCGACAAAGCCTCATCGATCTTTGGCTTCTCGTCCGTCCACTTGAAGTACCCGCAATCGCTTGTACTATCTTGCCAATATGGACAACGGTAGAAGGGCCTACCGTTGTTCTTCGAAGTCCTCGCAATCAGCAAAATAGCTTCCTGATTGTGAGAACAGCACCGCAATCGATGTGAACTCCTAGCTGTTAATCCGTGAGCTGAAACTCCCATTGATCTAGAGCTGGATTGGGATTGTGATGAGACCATTAGGAATATTGATGTCGACTACGAAAGCAACAAGGATGGAGATGACTATGTGTCGACTAACTCACCGATGGCGAGAAAGGAAGAAGACTGCAGATAGGGTTTGGGGAGGTGCAGCCGAGGAAAGAGAAAGATGGAAAATGATGTTGAAAAGTTGGGATTGGTGGATATTTAAACCCATTTAATTTTTATTTATTTACTTAAACAATATATGTAGTGGAAGTCCAGTCAGTGGCCCAGTCAGCGTCCACAGAGCAATTTCGCTGAGTCATCAAACTCCGTTTGCATGCGCTTGAACGAAAAACTATAAAAACAGACGGTGTGTTTATGCGGAACTCATAACTAAGTAGGTCGTGACACCAGAAAGGTAGGCAGTAGGTTGTATATACGCGAAACAAAGGAAAATAGTTCGTGACATCTGAGGGTATTAGGCCTAAATAATATTATGATTTTATCACAAACCCTAATTCTTTCTACAATCAGCCAAAAAAAAAACTCTCTCAACCGCCGCTTGCTCCATCCCGCCCCAGCCGCCGCTGCTTGCTCCATCTCCGCCGCCTTCACCTCCATTCCCACCGCCTTTGTCTCCAGCCTCACCTGTAGCCTTCAGCCTGGAAGTCGCACTTGTTTTTTCGGAGAGTTAAACAGATAGGTGAATGCCGATAAATGTCTACCTTTTGGATCATTCAATGGCTTTCAAACCCTTCCTCGTCTACCTAATTAACACGCCCCCACTAACTCACTCAGTAACTATTTTAATTTGTATTATCATCTTTGTCTTATCTGATATCCCGTGTTGACATTTGTCTTATATTATTTCAGGCAACCACTTTGAGCTCATCTTCACCACAAGAGAATTAAAATTGGCTTTTGTTGATATGAACAAAGAGATTTTGTTTGTTATTGAGATGATGTGGGATCTGTTTACTTGGAATCGTGTTGCTTTCTTGATGCGGGGATTCAAGGTCGTGCTCAAGATCGCATGTTGTATTCTTTCTTTTTTTTTTTTTTCTTTTTGGTGTTGTTCCAATTTTCTAATTAGGAACATTGCTCAACTTGATGTTCCAAGTTGTTTGTATTGGTCCAATACAAGGTTTCATATAACCTGGTTGACTATATTTGAACATGATTTTGACAATGTGTGTCCATAATTTTAATTAGGAACAAAGTTTTCATCTCGTCATCTTCTTCTTTTGGGTTTGTGTTCCGAATTCCTAATTAGGAACAAGGTTCCATTACTTTTAAAATGGATCACTGTTCCGAAACAATAAAAGTGGAACTGTTTTGAAATGATAAAAGAGGAACTGTATAGGAACAATTTCCACAAAAAGTGTCGTCGTAATCTCCATAAAATCACAACGGTAAATTTACTACTAGTAAACAATTTTCAAAAAAAAAAAAGGGAAGTAAAGTTTGGGAAGAAATCATAGGATATTGCTAAATTAACTATTATGGAAATTGATTATCAAATAAAGATTAATACTTCTGAATAAATATTAGGGAAAGTGAAGAAAAAATCGAAATTGTGAACATACAAAAAAGGAATTAATTAGTTACTAAAAATCTCTAATCTAAGGAATTTTTAAAAATAAATTATTTAATTGCACTTAAAGAATCTGCATCATAATTGAAAATTCGAAATTAATGTAATAAAATCATTATGAAAACAATCAGATTTAAAAATCTGTAATATCTCAAACAATGAAATTACCCTTATATTCATTTAATATTTGACCTTAAGATCTATAAGATAATGGGTGTCCTAACGGTAGGAATTTCTCATCGCAGCAGCTGCCACCTCTGTCGAATCAACTTCGAACATGACCAAATGAAAAATCGAGGGAGACCACCCACCGAATCGCCTCCAGCAAGGCGAAGGCTTCCCCTGCATGCAATGAATTATCATCATTGCCGAATCAACTTCGAACATGACCGCATGAAAAACCGAGGGAGACCACCCACCGAATTGCCTCCAGCAAGGTGAAGGCTTCCCCTGCATGCAATGAATTATCATCATTGCATTTTCCCTCCCCCTCCCAATTCCCTAAGTGACTCTCAACCAGCCTCCTATTATTTACCGGTTGTCGGTTGTCATTTATTTTAATTTAATCTCAACTAAACGCACTACTTTCATTCTCCTATTAATACCCACTACTCACTCTAACTCAGATTCACATCAACAATACCCACTACAACCTAAACACCCTTTCGGGACAATTCAAGCTAAGCATCCAATCCACAATCAAGTTTAGAGTCGAGATATGGCAAGAACACATGAAGAAAAAAGAGCATTCATTGCAAAAGCATGCATAAACATAGTTCATCATCATCCAACACACAATACAAGACCAATCTACAAATATGCTTAGGGTACTACAAGTCTAAATCCCTAGATGAACTCAGCTACACATGAAGAAAGAAAGAAGGAAACAACCTAAGAATGGAGATTTTGAAATTCCCAAGCTCCTTGATTGCTCCAATGATCTTCCAATGTGCTATAAGGATCTTTGTGATGATTGGAGAGGGTGTTATCAGGGTTGATGGTGCTTGGGAGGTGCCCAAGGGAGTGGGAGAGTGCCTCCCTTTGTCAAAATGTGTTTGAAGAAGTCCAAAACCGAATCTTCCTTCAAAACCGAACCTGGAAAGTTTGAGGGGTTGAGAGTTGTTCGCCTTACTCATGTGCTCTAGTGGACGTCCGGGAAGTGCCTCGCAAGGTGTACAGGAAGCAGTAGTAAGATGACGAACAGTTTAAGTGTTTTTGAGTGGGGGTAAGGTCGTATGAGTGAGGGATAGAGAAGTATTGGGGGTACCCCTTATTGTTTTGGGTGGTCGATAGCCTTCAGCATACTAGCCGGGGCCTACAGCTCAAAGCGTATCTTTGAATATAGGTGGTGTTGATTGGGTTGTCTTTGTTGGAGGGCTGGTCCTCCTTATTTATACTCTTCGGTCCCTGAGTTGGGGGGAGAGTCCATTCCCGTATAGGAGTTGGAGTCCGCTTCTGAGGTGGAAACCTAGGCGGCTAGGGTTTCTGTCTTCTCGTGGTGGGCCAGGAAACCCATGTGGCCCAAGTAACTTACTCAGAATCCTAGGCGGCGGCTGGCCCTAGAGTTCAGGTCCGTCGTATCTGTTCGTCGAGATGTATGCCGGCTCTAGGCGCCCAACAACTTGGTTTGGGCCCATCAATACCCTTTTAATAATGACCTTTAGATCTCTAACAAAAAATTGGATGGTAATACTAATAATTAGTGTCCTCTCATAAGTCATGATGCTAGAAATTCTCATGTGGTGTGGGTCCATATAAAAATTTCTTAACGGTATTGTTTGGGTGACTATTGGTGATATATTTCATGAAATTCCTTGCTTTTGAGACGTAAACGGGTGATTTTGGTTAAATCTCTAGTGCAGGGATTTGGGCCCCAAATCACCCATAATATATTGTATCGAATAAATGGCTAATTATTGGATACAGTATTGATCAGTTAATGAAGGATTGGAGGTGGATTAATTAGTGGGTTTTGCGAGGAATGATTGTACAGCTGGTCTAGATTGAGATGAAGTGGAATTTGGTTTCTAGTTTCTCAATTTTTTTTTTGGTGCTGGCCCTTTATTTCGTCCGCCGCGGCGGGCACACCTTTGGAGTCGTCGGATGCCATCAACGGCTGGGGGGAGAGAAGAGTGGCGTGGGCCCGGTGTTAGTGGCTGTCAGCTACGGGCCCCGCTCACTTAAGTCATTTAATCCGTTAAAAGTAATAAAATTAATTTAAAAGCGGCATATACAAAACCGTATACGCCGAGTTTGGATTTGGGGGATTATTTCGGCGAGGTGGGCGGGATATTTTCGGTAAAGTGTTTAGGCGGGAAAATTCTAGGTGTTGGACAGCTGGAACTACTTTTTGGGTTTATGGCTTCACCTTAGCTTAGGTATTGTTTGGGTTAAGGGTAAATATATTGAAAAGATAATTTCTGTTTCTGAACCAAGCTCTGTCCTTTGTTCCTGAACGCAGCGTCGTATTCACCATGGACTCGAACAACGTCAACGACATCATCGATTTCACCACGAAAAGGTGGAAGACTTGAGCTTCCATGATCTGTTATCGGTACAAGGATTAGGGTTTCTTAGTAGTTACGTTGGAGATGATGGAGATGGGCTACAAGGAGTATCTCCTCAACAACCCATTGAAATCGAGGAGGATGAACCCATTGAAATGGAAGAGGATGAACCCATTCAACCCGACGAGGATCAACACGAAATGCATAATGCCTACTGTGACTTAGACAAAGCAGATGAAGCAAGGGGTGGGTTTGACTTGAACGAGGATCCTGCACCTGAAGGAAATAACAATGACGATGTGGAGGGAAAAGGTGAAAACATACATATATTCTGGTCCTTTTCATTTCCATGTTCCTCTTCCATATGACTTTCTGCTTAGACTTTTAGGGTTTGCAGTGGCCCCCAAAAGATTAGATTCCTAGACTTTATGACCAAGTTCTTTGTTTGTTTATGAGGGATACAGTGAAAGAATGTGCAAAGGTGACCTAGGATCTTGCACAATTTCGCACCCGTGTAGTAAAGACCAAATTAAGACTTAGTAAATTTCCAGTGCATGTTGAGTACAGATCTCGTAAGCCACGAGTCATGATTTTGGGTGGGTGGGTCCGCCTTGGAAAGATTATGTTCGTCAAGCGCCGGCGTGTGTTCGTTTCTTTGTTTAGGGTTTATGGGGGTGAAGTGTATAATACATCCATGCATGGGGCGATATATTTATTCAGAGGACGTGGTTTAGGGTTTTGGTTTCATTTATTGCTCCATTTAGGACTTCCCACCTGCTGGTCAATTAGGGTTAATAATGTAGGGAAGCTCTGGTACATGTGCAGTACAGTTGGAGTAAATGTCGGATGTAACAGACATACTATGATTATGTAATGTTTAGGGTTTTGGGATTGCCATGTCATGGTTGCTTCGTAATGGTTGTCCTGTTATTTGTGCTCTGTTACTGTTGCCCTGTTATTCTTGCCCTATTATGGTGGGTGTGTGATACTTTGTTGCTTCTCTTGTAGCCAAAGAGATAGGTCCTAATGATGTGGAAGAGTGGGCGAAACTGGAGTTTCCAACCCATGAGGATGCTGAACAGTTCTACAAGGACTACGCAATCTCCCACGGCTTCAGTTATAGAATTGACAGTCAGAAGAAATCTCGTAGGAAGAAGAACAACCCTGGAGGACTGAAGTACGTCCAATATGTGTGCACGAGGCACAGGTTTAGGGATGGTGGTGGTCTAAATCCCAAGGTCATCGTCGAGAAAACCGTGAAGGACCCAGTGGCTAGGACCCAGCCAACTAGGAAAAAGCCGGAGTCGAGAATTGGATGCAAGTCGATCATCGTGTTCCACCTTGACGAGATCAGAGGAGTATACCGCATCACACGCTGGGTCGACGACCACAACCATGAACTGAACCCTAATGAGGACAACCACTACATGAAGTCGAATAGGGAAGTAACTGAGGTCACTGCAACGATCATGGAGCTGAACGCCGCTGCCGGCATAAGCCTCAAGTCATCGTTTGATGTATTATGTGGCGTGATGGGTGGGGCGGAGAATGTGTGTTGTACCAAAGTGGATCATAGGAACCACTTTTCTAGGCGTAGGCAACGACAAATGTTGCATGGCAAGGCACCGCCATCACCGAGTATCTGCGTGAGAAGACGAAGACGAAGCCTGGATTCTGGCACGAGATAGAAGTTGATCAAGCATAGAACTCGGCCAACATTTTTTGGGCGGACCAGCGCATGAGGGACGAGTACGCGTGCTTCAGAGATGCCATCACGTTCGACACCACATATCGGACGAACAAACATTATCGACCCTTGGGTTAGTTGTTACATTAATTGCCATTACCTTTTCACAGTCGATACTATTTATCTTACGATGCCTACCTGCTAAGTTCGATCCAAAACTTTGTGTGCCACTACGCTTTTCGTGGGAATCAACCACCACCATCAAGGGGTGATATTCGGGGCAGCCCTCCTCTACGATGAGACAATACCATCGTTCGTCTGGTTGTTCAAGTAGTTTCTCTGATGCATGAATGGGGTCGCCCCGGAGACCATCTTTACAGACTAGGACAGTGCCATGGCAGCAGCTATCAAGGAAGTCCTCCCGAAGACGTTCCACGGCCTATGGACCTTCCACGTTCTACAGAACGCGAAGAGGAACCTGAGCACCTTGTTCACGCAAGATTTTGTGAAAAAGTTCCTTGTACTTTGTTATGACGTGGACAATGAACAAGAGTTTGATGACGTGTGGGACGTCATGATACGTGAATGTTTCCCTTCGTATGGGCCGACCGGCCAGCAATGGTGCAAGTACATCTGACGATTCCGGGAGCATTGGTCGTCAGCATGGGTGAGGTACCATTACACCGCTGGTATGGTGTCCACACAACTCGTTGAGTCAACCAATGCAGGGGTTTCCTGCAGCCGAACCACAACCTAGTTGAGTTTTTCCCCCATTTTGACCGGTACAATACTAAACCTTTACTTATTAGAAACATGGTCAGTACCCATAGCATATCATACACGAACTTGTGACTGCTTAATAGGGGTGGGAATCAGGCCGGGTCGGGCGGTCAAACCGGGCTTCGGGCTACCCGATCCTTGATATTGGCAACCCGAGCCCGACCCGGTCATACCATCCGGGTAGCCCGAAGCCCGATTTGGTCGGGCTCGGGCTTAGCCCGAAACCTGATTATCTCATTTCAACCCTTAGAAAAAAAAATATTTTATTTTGTCCCTTCCTAAACTTACACCACGATCTTCTTATTCTTGTGAACTCGAGCAAACAAACAAAAATCACCGAAAATATACCTCGAACAAACTTTATGTATTATACATGTTGCTTCTCAACAACAATAAACCTCCCTAGATTTAAGTTAGACCAATTATGACCAAAGATTATGTTCTACGGAAAAATACAAACTTTTAAGTACAAATGAATTAACGTAATAATAAAAATGGATGATCAACACTATGATGAAACCGAGCTAAATGTGTATTTTTATATTATATATAAGTATTTTTTATACATTCGGGCTAATTGGTAGGGTCAGGCTTTTTTCGGGCTTTACCCGAAAAGCCCGAAAGCCCAAAACTTTCAATTTGGCAAACCCGAACCCGACCCGACCCTTATTTATGTCGGGCTTCGGGCTACCCGAAGCCCGGTTTGACCGGTCCGGGTCGGGCTAAGCCCGACCGGTTCGGGCCGGGTTTCCCACCCCTACTGCTTAATCTACTTGTAATTCTACTGCAGGATGTTGCGCAGCAGAAGAGAGGCAGAGCAGAATGAAGAATTTAAGGTCAGGAACTCAAAGTTGTGGGTCACTTTCGAATACAGCGACATCATGCAGAGGGCCGCGGTTGTGTACACACCAAAGATCTTCGCGATGTTCTAGGAACAATACGGAAAAATACAGGAGTATAACATGGACGCTGTTGGCCAGATGACGATAGGAACTGTCATCACAGTGACCGTGTACAAACCCGATGGTAATGACAGGCTGGACGGCAGGGTTGTGACTACGAACACGTACACGGGGGAGGTATCGTGCGTATGTAAGTACTGGGACACAATGGGGTTGCTATGCCGGCACTGCTTGTTAGTGATGTTTGTGCAGGGGTGTAATGGACATGTGGCTTTCTGGGGCTTACACGAGAGGTTCATAAAGAAGCGGTGGACTAGGCTTGCGCGTTCAAGTTTTTTCAGAGTCATGGCTGGCATACCACAAAGCATATCTGAGGTTGAGTCGGAGCGGTACATCAGCCTGCACGCTCTGTTCAGTGCAGTGGTGAGGATTTCCTACCGGGAGGAGATATTGTACTGTTTGCTGAGCAGACACGCAGAGATGGCCTCATCGTGAAGGTTGTTTTCCATTGGGACTACTTCACCTGGTGGTAAGGCGTTTGGGAGCATTGAAAGATGGTGGGTGGGGGAGGGGTTGGGTAAGCTATTTAGTTTCCAATGGTTCTTTTGGGCATGGACTTGAGTTTTTCAGTACCAGACATTCTGACCAGGTTGGTTATGTTAATATGCAGATTTGTAGTTTACGCTTAATCATCGCAACATGTGGCGTGTCAGTTTCTGATTATCGTTCAAGTTCTAATTTAGTATCTTCTACGTTCAGAGTTAGTATCGTCTGAGTTCGTAGTTAGTATTGTCTAAGTTCGGAGTTAGTATCATCTAAGTTTAGCGTCATTTTCAGTTGAGAATGTGAACGTCATGTTTACATAGCGCAGTCATGCTACAGATAAATCGCAAGTCCCCGGTACAGTTCTCAGCGTGTGGATTCCACAAACTAAAGATGAAAGATAAATTGTTTAACAAATACAATATGTTCATCAACCAAACGTTGGGTCACTTTCAGGCAACAACCTTCTTCACATCACCGGCCTTCTTCATCATCTCCCCAATAAATGCATCCATGGGGTTGACGCCTTCAATCTCACTGAAAACGCGGTTGTCACTGTTGGCTACCAGTCGGTACGCATACCTCCTTCTGATCAGCCTAAGTTCTGAAGGGTCAGACCACTCCGCGATTTGTTCATCCGTAAACCCTGCATCATAGTGCTCCAAAAACAACAGTGCGTAGATACCGCAATTGTATGTGTCGGGCTGTACAGGACATCGTTGGATGTTGAATGCCCAATCTCTGAAAGATGGTAGACCCCACCACTCGTTCACGAAATCAATCATGTAAGTGTTCAGCCGTCTGAACGCTTCCTTGTACTCCTTGTGCGTGGCAAACGCTTTCCGGCATTTGATGACACTCGATTTGACGTGATTATCAGCCTCATTTAAGCGACATTTCCTTGCTTAAGACATGGTTTTTAGGGTAGAATAACGAATATTCAATCAATTGCCCTATCTCGTGCCATTTGTGTTACCTTGGCCCGTTTCGGGTCTATTTGATGGTTTTCTAGTGTTTTTATGTTAGCACAGGTTTTTGCCGTCAAATAAAGTAGCCAAGGACGTGTCTAAGGCATTGGAACCTCGAGGAATTGCACCGGAATCGATCCGAGGAGTCAATCGAGTCGAACCAAAGTCTGCCCCGGTTTACAAAGGAGTTTTCGCCAAAAATACCCTAGCATTTTCGGCGAAAATACATGCACAAAATCACTGATGTCAACTGAAGGAAGTTTTCGGCGAAAACACCAAGTTTTCGCCGAAAACTGTTGGACCGAAAATTATAGAAGAAAGCAACCGGCGGGCTCACCATTTACACTACTATTTTCGGCGAAAATCCCTTATGATTTTCGGCGAAAATTCAAGAGAAAATCCGGATGCATTAGGGTTAAGTATAAATACTTAACCGGCGGCCCAAATAAAAAAGGAACCTCATAATACATCATAATTACCAAACTTCAGAATTCTCTCAAGTTATGGAGCGGAGTTTTTAGAGTTCGAAGAGCCGGAAAGAGATCATGACGCCATCCCTTCCATCTCGAGGACTCGGAGCTAGGATTGCAGTCTACCGGAAGATCGAAGTTCTGCCGGAGTCGTCTTAATTAGGTTTTTCAGATTCTTTTCTGTTCTTCCTTTGTATGATGAACTCTTTCTTTATCTTTGATTCTTTTGTTACGAACATGAGTAGCTAAACTCTTAGAGCTTAGACTAGATGAACCCTAAGTGACCCAGGGCTTTAAAGCGGTCACGGATCGGCGGTGATTAGATTCAAAGTTCAATCAGTTTCTCTTTCATGTTTGATTTGTTCTTCATTGTTCATGTTTCTTGTCTGGATTGATCACCTAGATTAGATTCTTGTTAAGCTAAGGATAGAAGCGAACGCTCGCCTTACTTTAGAACATCAAATTGAACAATTAACCTTATAATTGGAGCGTGCCTTTAGTAGGAACCGGTTAGGGCTAATCCACTGCAAGAGTAACTCATAAATCGTTAGTAATTCCACCAGTTAAGTTAAGTCATTGCGAGAGGCGACCGTACCCGGGAGGCTAATTAATCTTGGTAGCTAGAACGGATAGAGCAAACGTTCGCCGGTCTTAAACCTAAGGGTAAGGAGTTATGGTGGTGTCTTAGAATTGATTGAATGAGAATCGAAATCCGCTGATCTGTTGATTGCCAATGCTCTGGGGAACGAAGGGGGATTCAAAGTCTAAGTTCGTCTGTCATCTCTGTTTTAATCAACCAATTTCCATTCTGTTCTTAGTTTCAATTTTTAATTTCTCTGCATTTCTTAGAATTAGAAGTCGTGGAACTCACACCACGCACGAAGTGTTTAAATCCGAGTAATTTGCCAGCTTATTTGAGTAGTCGATCATAGAAGACCCGTGGAATACGATCTACCCTAGCTTGTTAGCTTTGTTAGTTATTTGGTTGAACGCACACACAACGATTGCGGCTTCACCAAATTGGCGCCGTTGCCGGGGAATTCTTTTAATGTTTGAAAGAAGAACTGGCAATTTATTCTTCTACTTTCCATCTTTCATTTTTCCACCCACTTTGATTTTACACTGGTTTTGTTGTTTTTGTTATTTGTAGGTTGTTCACAGGTGTATGCATCGCCGCCCTTGGACTCGCTCCCAAACCGACAAGGCTAAGAGTATAGAAAGACCAAGCAGTTCTGCTTCACCTCGACAATCACAGATTCCAAGGAGAAGCAGAACCAATCCACCTCCACCCGTCACTCCGATTAAGATCGAGGAACTGAAGGAGAGTTCCTCATCTCCATCTTCACCTTTACCGTCACCTACATCCGTTTCATACACCGAGCCACATTCACCTCCTCCATCTCCTACCATGACTGATCAATTACCACCACCACTACCACCAGGCAGAAATCCACCACCGCCGTCTGCACAGAAAAGTCTAGCTGATTACAACAAGCCGAGCGCGACTAGCGTTCGATCTGCCATTACCGTACCGCGCATTGAAGTAGATCTTTACTATGAGATCAAGATTCCATTCTTGACTATGATCTCTAGGGATCTACAGTTCGAAGGCAGGCCCCTAGACAATCCGTGCACTCATCTTGCGAATTTCCTTGATCTCTGTAGCACTTTCAAGAACGGAAACCTCGACAAAAACACTCTTTGTTTGAGAGCTTTCCCGTTCTCTCTGAAAGGCGCTGCTAAGAGGTGGCTTACTGGCAAACCACCTGGATATTACACTAATTGGGATACTCTGGCTCAGGACTTCGTTGAAGAATACTTTCCTCCTGCCAGAACAACAGCCATCAAGGACAGCATTGCCAGGTTCTCCCAGAAAGAAGGAGAAAGCTTATATGATACTTGGAATCGATTCCAAGAACTTCTTTATAACTGTCCTCATCATGGATTCAAGCAGAGGCAGTTAGCTGAAATCTTTGCTCGAGGTCTTCGAGAAGAATCTGCCAAGTGGGTCAATTCCCTATCTGAAGGGGATTGCACTACGCTCACACCTGAAGCTGCTCTTCTTCACTTCGCAAACTGTGCTTCTAAGTCAAGGAACTGGGAATGAAAATCTAAAGGATCAAGGAGCAAGCTCAATCTTGAAGCAGCTATCAAGGCCGAAGTAGAGAAGCATTTGAAGAAGTCTACCACACCAGTCAAACCACCGGCAGCTTCTGTCTATGTTGCTGATTGCGAGTGGTGTGGAGCTTGTGCGCATAATGGAGGCCGATGCCAGAATTTTGGTAAGACAGAAGTCTGGTCCGCCGAAGAGGTAAATTTCATTCAACAAGGCTTCGTTAATAATCAGAATGGTTATGCTGGCTACCGCAACTTCAGGCAGTAAGGGAACTATCAAGACAGACCTCCCTACAATGCTGGCGCCAACCATAACCAGAACCAGAATAACCGCTTGGCTGGTCCAGCTCAGGATCAGAAGCCTAACCATCCGCCGGCAGGTGTCTACCAGCCGCCGCACCGTAATCTGGGTAACTATGGAACTGCTCCTGGCAATCGTCAGAATCAATATTTGAATAACACCTATCCAGGGCAGCAGTACCAGAAGGAAAACAACGTCAGTGACCTGGACAAGAAGCTTAGTCAGATCATCACTAGACTCGATGATCATGACAATCAGTTTAAAGCTCAAGCTCTTCTCAATCAAGAACAGATAACAGCCGGTCAAAGAATTGAGCAGGCTGTGAACAACATCTCGAGCATGCTAGCATCTGGTCGACCATTTGGCCAACTTCCGAGCCAGACAGAACCAAATCCGAGAAAGGAGCAAGCCAAGATGGTATCTGTTAAAAAATTTACAAGCTTATCTGCTGATGCTTGTTCTATTTTACGCAGGATCGCTGAAGCTCCAGAGAAGAAGGAAGCACTACAAGTGGCGCCTAAGGAGGAAGATCCTCCTCTTGCACCGTACGTCGTGAAGCCTCCTTTTCCAAGAGCATTGCTGCCGAATGCAAGGATTGAGACTGACATTAAGGGGAATAAAGAAGGATATCCTGATGCTCGTAGTAAGAAACTTTCCTCTCCATATCCAGCTAAGTGCTCTGATCCTAGTTCTTTCACTCTACCTTTTGTCATTAATGATGTTGAGATAGAACGTTGTTTGGTTGATCTTGGCGCGTCTGTCAATGTTATGCCTATGAGTCTATATGAAAAATTGAACCTAGGAGAACTTGAACCGCCTAGTATGCAACTTATCTTTGCTGATAGATCACTTAAAACTCCTAGGGGAGAAATCAAAGACGTTGTTACTAAATGTGGTCCTTTCATGTTCTTAGCTGACTTTGTTATCATTGACACTAGTAAGGATGATTCTACCATTCTCATAGGACGACCTTTCATGGCTACTACTGGAATGCAAATTAACGTTCCAAATGGTTCTTTAACTTTGAGAGTTGGTAAAGAAACTGTCACGTTCCGTCTTAAAGACGAAATGAAATATAATCCTAAGAATGAAGAATTTCATTGTTTAGCTGTTGAAACTGTGGAGTTGACTCCGGTCAACTCCGTTACTGATATCTCTTCTAGTGTGCCTAGATCAATTGCTGTTGCAGGTGCTGGACAGGTTATCAAGCAGAAACCGACATCTGTTCTTCAGACGCTAAAGAAGAAGGAACTGAAAGCCTCTTCTAAGCCACCAAGCACAAAACCTAGCAGACCTCGGGGAAAGAACAAGAAGACGAAGACTCACATGGTCTGGAGACCAGTTGTGCCGCTACCTTCTACCGAGCCAGCTGCACCACCAATTCGTTCCAAGCTACCGGCGCCGGAACAAGTATGGAAGGAGAAGCCAAAAGCATCTCCTAAGGAAATACCTACGATCATCGATCCTGGTGATATCAGGCCGGAAGTTAAAGAGAAGAAGGAGCCGATCGTTCTCATTCCATCCACTGTCTTCCTTGTGGAAGATGATCCCTTGACAGAACTGTTCGGACCATTCACGATCACTGACCACCTTCCCGACGGACGTACCAAGCTCTTACACACGAACGGGAAGAAATTCATGCTCACCGGAGAAGCCCCGAAGCTCTACCTTATAAACTCCGATGCTAGCATTAAGGAGAATCTGAGTTGGGCTGTCTCCTAATACCGTCTAGGTATCGTCCAGCTCAAGGACGTTAATAAAAGAGCGCTTCGTGGGAGGCAACCCACGGCTGGAGTCAGTTTTTCATTTGTGTCAGCCTTAGTGTTTTAGAGTCGGTTCGGGGGAGCCAAAAGTGTCAGTTTGTTTGATTTCTTATTTTTCGTATGTATTCTGTGTGTCATAGTGTCATTCGCAAGTTGATTGAGGTTTTTCCGATTTTTGTGGATTCAACTGTGATTTTCTGAAGTTTGTCGGGATTGCGAAAATATTTTCAATCGCAGAGTTCAATATTTTCGGCGAAAATAACCCATATTTTCGGCGAAAATTCTCTTTGAAATCCCACTGAGTTTTCCAGACGTTTTTAACTAACATTTTTGGTGAAAATGTATTAATGTTTTCGGCGAAAATTCTTTTGAAAACCTGCAGTACTTTTTAACTAGCATTTTCAGCGAAAACTTGCACTTATTTTCGCCGAAAATGTCTCTGAAAATCGACCAACTTTTTCACTTAAAAATCCGGATTTCTTCCTCTCTCTCCTTCACTTTCTATTTTCGAAACAAAACAAAAGCTTTCCCCTGTTTCAACCAAACCCGACCGCCGCCGACGCCACCTTTCACCCGCCGCCGACCAAGCCGACCGCCGCCGCCGCCGCCCCCTTCCATTTCCGATCAATCCAAGCCCTAGAACAGCCGAATCGGAGCTCTACAGCTCTAGTTCACCCAAACCCTAAAATTTTCGATTTTTTACCGATTTCTCCCAATCCGTTCATTTTTAGCATCCATGGCTTCAAGGTAAGTTGTAGAACTTTTCATTACGAATCTTTTGACATATTGAATGCTGAATTTCGTCAGGGTTGACTTTCGGTTGACTTTTCGGTTTGCCTCGATTTGCGTGCCGACTGATTTCGTGTGAACTAGGTTAGCTGAACTTGTTGAACTGTTCTAGAATGCTTAGGGAGTGTTGTGCTTAATTTTCATATCGTTTGATCATGTGTTGCTATGCCTAAGGCCTATTCCTTGTGAGGTTGACTTTTGAGAAATGTCGGTTTGACCATGAACTGTTTTTTATCATTTGGCTGCCCTATGTGCTCATTCTCGTTCAGATTATTGTGTTTGCCATCTGAGATCATATTATACCGTCATTCTCCGATTTGTGATAGTCTTGGCATGATTAGGGTTCAATGTTCTATTATGTTGACTTTTTGAATGTCGGTTTGACTTCTGAACTCTGATTGTGCTAATTCCATTCTGGCTGTTCCTAAGCATGTATTTTCTTGTTTGTGATTACCGTAAATCTGCTTTGCTTACCCCCACTCGGTTTTCCTCATTTCTTTGTGAAATTGAGTTTTTCGACTAAGTGTGGGGTAGGGTTTTAGTTTGACTAATCTGGTTTGTTTTCTTGTTTAGGAACACCACTTATGAGCGCAGGACCAAGCAGAGACTTGACGCCGCCTCGAGCTCCTGAGCCCCCGCTCCCGTCACACCCGCCGTCCAGGGCCCTCCACCAGCATTCCCTGGCCGTGCTGGGTCCCATCGCACCGTTGCTCGTCTCCTCGACTACTACTTTGAGTGCTACAAGAAGCTCGAGCACATTCCTGGAGCTAATGTTCGGCCACTTTCCATGGATTCCCTCTTCGATCACGATGAGGACTACCACCGGAACGTGCACGACGCCCTGGCACCAGCCGGCCTCCTAGAGCTGACCACCATAGCTTCCGACTTCCCAGACGTCGCTCTCCAGGAGTTCTGGGCCACTTTTGATCTGGACGAGCACAAGAGGAGGCAGAGCAAGAAGGTCGTTTCCTTCTACCTGGGCGAGGTGTATAGGTCTCTCACCTATGATGAGTTTGCAGCTCATCTAGGCATCCCCTGCGAGCATTACCACGGTCATCACCTCGGCTGGGCGGACGACGAGGACGACGGAGAGGCATACCACACACTCTGGAGCCACATGACTGGAGTACCCGGCGATCGTCTCTCGGACCATAACTCAGTTAAGTCTCTCTCTCACCCTCTCTATAAATACATTCATATGGTTTGGCGTAGATCGCTATTATATGCTCCAGAGAAGGCCCGCCACCATATCAGCAAGGAGGAACTTCTGCTTCTTCGCGCCATCCGGGAGAGCTACCCTCTTCACCCCGGATGGGTGCTTGCTCGCATCTTCCGTCAGAAGACCAAGAGGAGGACGCCACCTCGCTCACTCCTGGGGGGCAACTTCATCGGCCACCTCATCATCTCCTTCGGCCTTAGCCACGAATATGGCCCGAACGTCCCACGCCGCAGAGTACGCACCGTTGGAGGAGATTTGGCGGTCGAGTACTACCTCGAGCTGGACCTCAGTCCCCAGGTAGCAGCAGATCCTCCCCTCCAGTACGAGGATGAGTCGGAGGAAGAAGATGATTCTGAGGAGTCCCAGCCTCAGTATGAGCCAGAGTCTCATGACCATACTCCCTCGCCACACCATCAGGCAGGGTATGTACACCAGTCGCCGCCGGCCATCCCAGATCCATACCAGGTGCCTCACCCACAGCCTCACCCGCACCCCGCGGATGTTGGAGAGCTGTATGAGCGACTGCAGGAGTGGCGCATCACCGACAACGCCACTCAAGAGGTGACATGGACTATTATGCAGCAACATATACACCGCGCTGATAGGCGGTATGAGGCACAACTACAGTGGCAACGTCAGCTCGGCGATTTCCTCCACTTTCCACCTCCTGGCGCGCCTGACGAGCAGTGACCGGGTTGTATCCTCTTTCTTGTCCCTTCTTTTTATTTATTCTTTTCGGATTTCGATCCAACTTTTTTCTGTGTGGATCCGGGACACTTGTCCCGGTTTCCTTTTTATGTTTCATTTGTTTTTGTTTTGTAGGCAGTTGGGAGATTCCCTTTGCTTCGTTTCGGTAGATTCCCTCCGCTCCGAGGACCCGTGCTCATCCCCTACACCAACCATCTCGGTCCAGGTTCTTCTACTTCACTCTGAACTCTAGAATTAGTCATGTGATGACACAGTCCGATTTAAGTGTGGGGTAGGATGCTAGAGAACCTTGCATGAACTTGATTGCCCTTGATTGTGTTTTTTGTGTGCCTCGTGATTCCATTCCAGTCTCTCTAGCATTAGAATGGCCCAGTTCTTGACTTTTGATGTTAAGTTGTTGTTCTAACTTTCATAATGATGCTTAGACTGCTTAACCTAGAACTTGAGAACCAACTCGTATACTTTGATGCTAAATTGTCTAGTCAGAACAGAATTTTTAAAATCACACTTGTAGTTTGTAGCCTTGATTGCATGAAAATGATTGAATCCGACTAGCAAACCAACTGTGAGCTTTTGATCCATTGCACGTAACTTGCAATTTCAATTCTTTTTGAGTGGTTTTCTGTTTGCTTGAATGAGTTAGAATTTGCATGAGACCTACTCGAGACCACACGATGACACGAGTTCTAGAATGATAGGGGCACCTAGATTCAGCTACTAAGCCAGATAGCCTACCTAACGTAAAATCCATTAGGTGTAGACCCTTGAGCTTGACCTGTTCTTTCGGTTCGATATACATTACAGCCATTTCCCATTCTTTCATTCCCCGTTGATCCCCTGTGGTTGTAGTTCTAGATTGACCTACCGAAAGTCAGTTTGTGGTAAGCCATTAAACAGGTGGTCTTAGCTATTATGTCCAGACGTGTAAACCCCTCTAGCAACTAAAAGAAAAGAATCGGCACAAAAGAAAAAAAAAGAGAAAAGAAGCAAGTTTCGAAAAAAAATGAAAAGAAGAAAAATCAAAAAAGCCAAAAAGGTTTCAAGTTTTAGTTCAATAAAACGTTCTTCTCCCTACAAATGGAAGAACGAAGTCAAAAGAAAAGTCAGAAAAAAATTGTGTAAAGAAAGATAATAAGTGCTAGGTTGCTTGAGGGTATCATAGGACGAGCGTTCATTATTCCACCCGTGTCTGGTTAGACGGTAGGAAGCCATAGGCTAGATTCGAGGGAAGTTAGTCGAAAGCTACACCGCACAAAGCCATCATCATACATTCCCATCATCCATCTCATTATAAACCCAAGTAGTGTAGAATTCGTTACAGTCCTAGCAGGGAAGTCCTTCTTGACTAGTTACTCGTGTTGTCACAGTGGTGGAGATGTGGTTGAATTGCAAACTTATGACAAAATTCAGTAACAGAAAATGATCGAGAGCAGAAACACGTCCTTAAACACAGAGAGTGAGAGTTCCCCATTTACTAAATATTTCCTGTGTGAGGAGTCTGGTCGGTCAGGTCAAATTCATGCATAATTGGTTGCTACTACTTGTCGTGTGCAGTTTATTAGTGAGACCAGGTTGTTTGGCTGATCAGTATGCATGTTAGGTTTCTTGTTCTAGGATCTATCTGTCTAATAATTCATTGTGTTTGATTGAACTCCAATTTAATCGATCTTATCATTTGTGAACATTAGCGTTTCTATTCAGTTTGCTTGAGGACAAGCAAAAGCTTAAGTGTGGGGTATTTTGATGACACTCGATTTGACGTGATTATCAACCTCATTGAAGCGACATTTCCTTGCTTAAGACATGGTTTTTAGGGTACAATAACGAATATTCAATCAATTGCCCTATCTCGTGCCATTTGTGTTACCTTGGCCCGTTTCGGGTCTATTTGATGGTTTTCTAGTGTTTTTATGTTAGCATAGGTTTTTGCCGTCAAATAAAGTAGCCAAGGACGTGTCTAAGGCATTGGAACCTCGAGGAATTGCACTGGAATCAATCCGAGGAGTCAATCGAGTCGAACCAAAGTCTGCCCCGGTTTACAAAGGAGTTTTCGCCGAAAATACCCTAGCATTTTCGGCGAAAATACATGCACAAAATCACTGATGTCAACTGAAGGAAGTTTTCGGCGAAAACACCAAGTTTTCGCCAAAAACTGTTGGACCGAAAATTACAGAAGAAAGCAACCGGCGGGCTCACCATTTACACTAATATTTTCGGCGAAAATTCAAGAGAAAATCTGGCTGCATTAGGGTTAAGTATAAATACTTAACCGGCGGCCCAAATAAAAAAGGAACCTCATAATACATCATAATTACCAAACTTCAGAATTCTCTCAAGTTCTGGAGCGGAGTTTTTAGAGTTCGAAGATCCGGAAAGAGATCGTGACGCCATCCCTTCCATCTCGAGGACTCGGAGCTAGGATTGCAGTCTACCGGAAGATCGAAGTTCTGCCGGAGTCGTCTTAATTAGGTTTTTCAGATTCTTTTCTGTTCTTCCTTTGTATGATGAACTCTTTCTTTATCTTTGATTCTTTTGTTACGAACATGAGTAGCTAAACTCTTAGAGCTTAGACTAGATGAACCCTAAGTGACCTAGGGCTTTAAAGCGGTCACGGATCGGCGGTGATTAGATTCGAAGTTCAATCAATTTCTCTTTCATGTTTGATTTGTTCTTCATTGTTCATGTTTCTTGCCTGGATTGATCACCTAGATTAGATTCTTGTTAAGCTAAGGATAAAAGCGAACGCTCGCCTTACTTTAGAACATCAAATTGAACAATTAACCTTATAATTGGAGCGTGCCTTTCGTAGGAACCGGTTAGGGTTAATCCACTGTAAGAGTAACTCATAAATCGTTAGTAATTCCACCAGTTAAGTCGTTGCGAGAGGCGACCGTACCCGGGCGACTAATTAATCTTGGTAGCTAGAACGGATAGAGCGAACGTTCGCCGGTCTTAAACCTAAGGGTAAGGAGTTATGGTGGTGTCTTAGAATTGATTGAATGAGAATCGAAATCCGCTGATCTGTTGATTGCCAATGCTCTGGGGAACGAAGGGGGATTCAAAGTCTAAGTTCGTCTGTCATCTCTGTTTTAATCAACCAATTTCCATTCTGTTCTTTGTTTCAATTTTTAATTTCTCTGCCTTTCTTAGAATTAGAAGTCGTGGAACTCACACCACGCACGAAGTGTTTAAATCCGAGTAATTTGCCAGCTTATTTGAGTAGTCGATCATAGAAGACCCGTGGAATACGATCTACCCTAGCTTGTTAGCTTTGTTAGTTATTTGGTTGAACGCACACACAACGATTGCGGCTTCACCAGCATTCCATACTGTTCAAAATCACCTTCTGCTGCCTCTTCAAGTCCAGTGCGAACACGTAGTAGTGCTTGAATCCCTCACCGCCGTAGACCGGGAACAGAAACTACAAATACATTGGATAATAAGAATGATTATAAGTTACAAATAACACATAAGGGCATACATTCACAACATGTCCAGCATAACCAACCGTTTGACATTTGCTCAGGTCCTGGCCCTACATATAGGGCACCCTAGATGCAGTGGTCGCATTTGGTATCAGTCTTGCAAACTGATGTGTCGAATTGGCAGATATCTTCTTATTCAGTAGGACTTCATTCACAGCAAACTTTTACGAGCGGATACATGAAGCCCCCCACAAATCATGTAAGTAAGGCCTACGGTTGGTCTAGGGGCGTAAGGTAAAGCCAAAAAAAGTGCAGAACACTTACAGCTATTGAGATAGGGAAGCAAAACCGTGTCAATTGACCATGTTCAGCAATGTTTTCCCTATTAAACATATGGCCACACGAGGTCAGCAAGGCGATGTTTACCTGCCCTCTTCTCCATAGTATGGATTTGGAAGCCAACTACCATGTTTCCTCTTTCAGGAAATTCACACACCTTAATATCCCTGCAGACACCGACATGACATTGAGGTAGGCATTTACCGAAATGTTCATCATGGTAGAGCAATATATAATGAACAAGCAGTGTGACATACTAGGACAGTTTTTGTTTGTTGGTAATGAAGTCCACAAACTTGTTATGTTCGGCGGTGAGAGAATTTCGTGAACCCCTCCTCCCTACATCACCTTTGCTGCTCTTCAGTGGCCGTTTCCCTGGACTACCCATCAGAACCGGGGTTGCAGACGACATAGGCTCCAATATATCACCTCCATTGCTCCCCTCTGCTTTCTCCTTAACAATCGAATCCTCAGTAGGAACAGCTTTATCCCGGTCATCTGGTACCTCCTCTGCCAACACCTTTCCTTGGGAGTCACCTTTATCCCGATCATCCTTATCTTCCTTGGTCACATCTTCTTCTGCATCGGTGTGTGGATCACCACCGTCGTCATCCTCTTCTTCTTCTTCTTCTTCTTCGTCATCCTTTTTTTCTTCTTTTTCAATTTTGTCTTCGTCTTCTTCTTCATTTTTGTCTTTCTCTTCTTTTTCTTCTTCTTCTTCCTTAGCTTTATCCAAACCACTGGACTGGGCCTTCTCGACGGGTTCCGCAGCTGCAACATTAAGGCGTCCAGGTATTTCAGCCTTGCAGCCTATTTCTCACACCTGGCCTCCTGAATGGAAACAGACGACCTCAGTGATGTGAGCAGCGCACGGTCCTCGACCAACTGTTGGAGCCCTATCTCCCTCATCATCTCAATCTGATATGATTCCAATACACACAGAGTAAGCATCTAGTACGATTAATGTAATATATCAGTACGCACAGGGTATATCTTAGTGCAAAGACAATATTGAATCACTGACCTGTCCGTGGTTTGTGGCCGCGTTAGCGAGGATGATGTACTCATATTTCAGGTCAAACAGGACACCAAGCCCCTCCCAAAGTCGGGCCCGCCGTCACCATCGACACCGACGTCTATTGTTGTTGGGGCGGACACCAGTTTGAACTCCTTCTGCTTCAATGGCTTCCGCACCTCCTACAATGTCCGCCACTAGAAAGAGAATGAGCCGTCAGCGGTTACCAGCTGCTCTTTCGCTGATTCTATGTTAGCTTCGATCCAGTAGGAACATGTAGGCTGCTCCTCTGCCCTCAGATTCTCCAGCAGCGTCATGTCCAGCAGGTGAATCTGCATTTACAAATAAATTATGCAGTGTAGGTTCCCAGTCGCGTACATAAACAACATAAGGGTCATTGAGTGAACATACCACATCGAAATTGTAATCGTCGGCCGGGTACGTTGCCCTCTGTCCGCTCTTCAGCTCTACCCACTACAAGAAACTGTGCAGTTAACAGCGACAGCAATCAAGGTTAACAGTGGCCATGGCCGCTGTTAAATTATTTTAACCGCGGCCACGGGCCGCTACTAAATTAGCCAATGCTATGAAAAATTAACAGCGGCCAAAAGTGACCGCGGTTAAACAGGACGGCCGCTGTTAATTTATTTCAATTTAACAGCGGCCGTTTGGACGCTGTTAAATTATTTCAGTTTAACAGCGGCAGTTAGGCCGCTGTTAAATTATTTCTTCTGGAAAAAAATTTAGCCGGAGCTCCGACTTCTCTGTCCGACTCCTGCCGCCGACCTCCTAGCCGCCGCCGCCAGCACTCCAACCCAGCGACCAACTCCCGTCGCAGCCACTCAAATCTCGCCGTCGACCAACCATCCTTTCTCCGACGCCGTCACGATCCCAGAAGCCCCCACCGTCAGCACTCCAACCCAGCGACCAACTCCCGTCACCGCCACTCAAATCTCGCCGCCGACCAGCCATCCTTTCTCCGACGCCATCACGATCCCAGAAGCCCCCACCGCCCTGCCTCCCACTCCTTCCTTCGCTTCTCCGACCCCCAGCCGCCGCCTAAACTCTCCACCCCGCCGACCAGCCGACCCCACCCCTTACTCCTGATGATGATAAAAGACAAGGAAGAAGAGAAGATGATGGAAGATTGGCAGAGAAGAAGAAAAAGAAGAAACAGATGAAGATTGGTAGAAGAGGAGAAGAAGAAAGAGAAGAAAGAGAAGAAGGATGATCCATGTGAGATATAACCAGCCAATCAGAATGCATCATTTTAACAGCGGCCACTAAGCCGCTATTAAATTATCCCGACCACTGTTAAACTGTTCGACAATCCGTGTGAGATATAACCAGCCTAAGCCTGCTTATTTCCTTTGGTCCACAAATCTTAGGATTGACTCTCTTCCCCTGGGTGGGAAGGCCGTAAACCCGACCGACATCGGAAGCCACAAGGCTCAACGACCGACCCCTATCCTGAACTTCTTCTCTGCCAGGTCGAACGATTCCATCAGCATGGCCACAAGTTCCTTGTCCACCACCTGAACCTGGACCTCCAGCAGTCCGTGAAATTTCGCTTCGTACAAAAAATTCTTCACGGATGACCCCATTCTCGAACCCTCTATCTTGCTGTTGAAGTACAGCAAATGATTCGTCTTGCAACGAATAGGCACTGTTTTGCTGTATTCTGGATTACTTGTTGCCTCGTCGTCCCGATGAGGCCTCTTGCGCTGTACCCAGGGGTGGATCCAGGATGGATCAAGACACTGAGCCATTTCATATGTATTGGGCTCAATCTAAAAAATCACTAGGCAAGTCTTTTTATACATACAAAAATATACATAGTTTTGTACCTTTAGACCCGAGAGTGGGGTGGGTCGTGGCCCGGGAACCCCACCCCCAGATCCACCCCTGGTTGTACCACAAACGAAGTATTCATTCGAATCTAGTATAGTACAATGAAAGTTAAATTAGAGTAAGGTCCAATATAGAAAAAGTTAGGCAACAGGCGGAGACTTACCTTATTCTGGTTTTGTTGCGGCCTAGGTCGGACATTTTCCGTCGACTGCTTGCTCTTGGCCATTGGTTAGAAGACAACTGAATCTAACCGTCGAGGAATTGAATAACTGTGGTGGGAAGACAACTCAAGCTTACCGACGACCGTATACGACGGGGAACTGAATAACATATGTGGGAAGACAACTCAAGCTCATCAACGACGCTCACCGACGGGGAATTCAAACACAGAGTTAGGAAGACAGCCGAGATTGGGGGGTGAAGATTCAAAGAAATTAGGTTTTTAGGTGCTTAATCGATTTTGGTGGAGGGAAGAAACTGTCTGTTCGGTTTTCATCAATTCGAAATCCAAACTCGGCGTATACGGTCCAAACCGTATACGGTTTCATATACGCCGCTTTTAAATTAATTTTATTACTTTTTTAATGGATTAAATGACTTAAGTGAGCGGGGCCCGCAGCTGTCACTGACACCGGGCCCGCGCCACTCTTCTCTCGCCCAGCCGTTGATGGCATTCGACGGCTCCAAAGGTGTGCCCGCCGCGGCGGACGAAATAAAAGGCCAGCACCGAAAAAAATTTGCTAGTTTCTACCATGTATCTCGAAAACCCAAAGAGATTTAGTTGGTACGTGATTTCAGAAAATCTTGTATGAGAACACCTATTTTGTTCACACCATGAGAACACTAATCTCTACCATCCATTCTCCTAATCTAATCTAATGGCTATAAGTTCATGGGCATATATGTAAATTTCCCTATTAATATTAATTTCCTTATTTAAATCATTTAATCTATAATAACCGATTAAAATCTAGTAAAATAATATATTAAAAGACTAATCCTAACTAAAAAGAAGGAATCAGTTAGTGGAAAGAATTCAACTTCTTTTTTCTTGAAGCAACTCATCATCACGACGGTTTTTCTTAAAAAAAAATATCGACGGCGGGGTTTTTTTTCGGCGACTGTAAACTTAATCTACAGCTTTTTTTATGATCAGCAGCTGTAAACGGTAATCGACGGCGGCATTATGTTCATGAACAAGCATATGTACAACACTGTGAAAGAAGGAACAACATTATGTTCCTGAAATCAGATTTCAAGTACTTTCTTATGTACCTGAAATCAAAATTAGGTAACCACTCATGTACCTGAGATCAGATTTCAGGTACCAGCTAATGAACCACACGGTTTAAATAGGAACACAATTAGGTACCGAAACAAATAAACTGGAACACAAATATATAACCTGCATCTGTTTCCATACAACCACTTACACCATAAGCAATCCAATGCTTTCACCAAACTCAAATCAAGAAAACATCTAGCACTTGTCTCACATTAATGAGATAAGTTGTCAAAATATTCCAACCTCAAATCTCTACACAATAAACTATCAAAGTTGGCCACTATCCAAGAAACTTGCCAGAAAACAAATAAATTCTAGGAAGTAGCAACAAAATCAAGCCAAAACAGTAGTTTTTATCTTTCCACTCAAGAAGCATGTAGTCCTCCACCTTTCCCTCCCATGCCTCAGCCCAAGTAAGTAGGAAAATACCCCAATCTTGACTTCCTTGTCTTTGGCGCACACCTTCATGAACAACCCATCTGTACTCCCCAAAATCCGACTCACCACACAAGTTACGAAAGTAGGATGTGGCATATTGAACCACTCAGTCTGCTATTGGGCACCAATTGACCTCCAAATTTCTAGAATATTTGCTGTCCAAGAATTCATACTGTTTGTCACGTCTGTTAACAACAACAGGCTGTAATGGCTATCGTCACAAATAGGGAAAAAATCTGCAAAACACAATCAATAATTAGCCATAAAATGTTGGGATACATTACTAGTGCAATTAGAAACCATAATGCTAAAGAGAAAGCAATCCAAAGATCATGTTTGTTCACACAATTGGTACAAAGATTGGCAAGAATTCAGAGAACAAGTTCAACAGAATTCAAGTTAATATCGGTGCAAGCAATGCTACTACCTCTAAGTTTCCAGCATCATATTTGAAACATTAATCTTTCAGAGCAACAATTATACACGACTGGAAATTAATAGAATATCCCACCATCTAATTCACAGAACCGTTCAATATTGAGTCGAAGTACCACATACCCTCATCTGTCTAAATGCGAACGACTACCCTCCATCCGCACCCAGAAATTGACAATCTTGATTTGAAATGCTATGTACCAGGTAAATTCTTCACCGGAACAATACTATGTACCAGGTAAATCGAAACGGAACAATACTATGTACCAGGTAAATTGAAACTGAACAAAACTATGTACTAGTTACATCGAAACAGGACAATACTATGTACCAGGTAATTCAAATCGGAACAATGACATGTACCAGGACAATCGAAATGGAACATGTCGGTTTAATATAGAATACACACCTGGAAATCGTCGTCGGAAGAAGGCTGGCGTACAGTTGGCTAAACAGCCACCGATGAATGCGGACGGCGCCGTTGACGGGTAAACTCGTCGTCCGCTTGAACAACTCTGCCTCCAGCAGATTCCGTAGCAGCGCCGAGGTCAGCAGCCGCCATGCTCCCATCCTCCGCAGCGTCGCCGGCCGCTCCTCCTCGCCGACCAGCAGCTGGTCCCCTCAATTGCAAAGAACGGCCTCTGCCTCCAACTGAATGAGTAGTAATGCCAAGGTCAGCAGCCGCCGTCGTTCTCCCATCCTCCGCAGTGTCGCCGACCGTTCCTCGCCGACCAGCAGCCGGTCCCCTGGATTGCTTCATCCGGTCAGGCGATGGCATCGAATTCGGCGGCGTCAATGGAACTCGTCGAAGAAGAGAGAGTCGAATAAGAGAGAGTATTAGGGTTTTTTGTTTTAGGGATTATATTTCTGTTTTTTTCCAAATAACATAAACCCTTTTCTATTTTAGGTACAATTACAAGATTAACCTTTCTATTATAGCCATTGAATATTAGAGAGTTGATCTAAGGGTTCTAATAGGTGTTCTCATATGAGAACACTTATAGGTGTTCTCACACTAGCTAACCCGTTGCATCTATTTCCAATGCCGCGATGAAAGACAAAGCGTGTACTGTAGTCCGCAATTAATTTAATTTAATCTAATCGTATGGGGAGTTGGTACAGAGATCAAAAGGGTTATGTTTACGTTGGAGAAAGTAATAAAGTAAATTTGTGCAATATTCACTTATCATTTTTATTTTATTTTTACTGCTCATTTGCCCCCCCCCCCTACCTGAATATTTATTCATTTCTTCATCCTTTTAAATCGTTTTTTTACATATTCATTCTTTGATTTGCGCAAAAAAATAATTAATATACATATTATGAAAGACCAAAATGGCCTCATTCATCATCTCCGTTTTGATATTAGACAAGTTAGTTTAGGTTATTTTCGTAAAGTGAGCCCCATATCTCTAAAATCCCTCTCAAATCTTTGGTCTTAGTAGAGATTTCAGAAAGCTCCCCAAATCTCTAGGGGTCCACATCGAAATCTCTAATCCTCCCCAAATCTCTATCTCCAAATGTGAAGTAAATAGGAGATTTCGTTCAAATCTCTAGAGCAGAGATTTGAGCCCCAAATCACCCTAAATATCCACCCCAAATCTCTCAAGTAAACGACCCCTATAAGCTTTTAGTGTCTTGTAATTATTTTTTTGTATCAATTGGCAATAGTTAGTGAATTATATTAAATAAATATTATCATCACTATAAATATTACAATATAATTATTTGAAACCCATATAATAAAAAGAAAGTAATAGTAACCCATTTATTAATTATTGTGTGTTGGAATTTGGTTGTAATCCTTGGAAGATGAGAAATAGTGAACTACAGCCTATAGCATGCATGCAATGAATCATAATTAATTGCATTTTCCCTCCCAATTCCCTAACCGGCCACCTATTATTTACCGGTTGCCGGTCACTCTACTTTCATTCTCCTATTAATACATATATATATACCCCCACTACTACGTACTCACTCTTAACTCAGATTCACTTTCATTCTCAGCATCTGGTGACATGACTCCTCCCAATCACTCTGAATTCCCTATTTCTTCTTCTTCACAACAGGGACATGCAACAGCAGCAGCAGCAGCAGTTGAAGAAGAAGAGATCGTGATGCATGCCTCCGATTCTGTCTCTGAATCAACCATGACTGTTGCTGCCGCCACGACTTCGACTGAAATTGATAAGAAGAAGAAGAAGAAAGAAGCGGCAAAGGAAGGATGATGAGAAATCTCAGCAGCTGATTGTCCTTTTGGAGAAAGAGATAGCCATGTCACAAGGTCTTGTCAACTCCTTCGACTTGGAGAAACACATTCCACTTCCAGGTAATGTATTGGGTAGAGCTCATGACCAAAACTGTTTTCATGGGTTTGAGACAAGGAAGAAGGAGTTGATTCGTGAATCTTTGAAGCTGTATGCGGACAAGTGTTTGTTAATGGCTGATGTGGTTAGTTCGATGCTGGATGCATGAAGGATGATGCATGCATGCTTGGAACAAGTTATCATCTCATATATATATATGGTAGTGGTAGTAAGTGAAGGAAGGAAGGAAGGAAGTTAGGATTTTGAAGATCTCTCTTGTTTTGTAATCTTAATGGTAGTAGTATTCTGAAGTTTCAGGTGGATTTCAGTTTCAGTTTCAGATGTATGTTTGTTTTGTTAGAAGTTAAACTTTCTACTGAGTTTGAGTTTGGTTGGTGCTAGATCTGATCTCGTCTATGTGGAAGGATAGTAAGTGAGCCGAATCATTTTGGTTAGATAGAGATATATAAAAAGTTGAAAAAATTAAGTCCCACTAGCTCTCTCTAGCTAGCTATGATTGGAATGATACTGTGGCTAGCCAGGCTACCTCATTTCCATTTACCATCAATCAAATCATACAACAATCAAATCATACAAATAAAAAATAAAGATCAATTTTGCATAAAAAAAATTGTGGAATTTTATATGGTTGTTTGGATTGAGCAATTTCAATTTGGTATTTCAATATTAAATTTGTGTTTGATTCAATCTTCTCACAAACATATCAGACACTTATATTGAAAATTAAGATTAAGACTAGGGGCATGTTTGGTATTTGTGATTTGGAGGGGTGATTTCAAAAAATACATGTAGGGGTCGTTTGGTACAGAGGATTGAGAATTAGGGGAAATATGAAAATAGGAGAATGGTGGAAAAGTGTTTGTTAAAAGTTGGAGGATGTTAAATTACATTGTTTGGTATGAATATTTTGTAAAGAAAATAGAAGGGGAAGACCGTGGGTCCCATTATTCTATTTGGGGGAAGTCAGAATTTCTGATAAAAGTTCAGAATACACATTCTGGAGACAATAAGAAACTCTGGGTATGTGAAATATAAAACCCCAGCTCTATTAGACAGTAAACAAACAAGAATATCTCAGAATACAGAGTTTCCAAGAAACACAACTGGATTTCCCCTATACCAAACGACCCCGTATTGTGGTGGTGAATGTCTTGTTTTTTTGTTAATTTCCTATCTAAAATCCATGTATAGTAATTCTCAAAACAAGTTCAAATTCATGGATTTAGAATCTCACCTTTTAAAATGAGATTGTGGAGAATCCCTCATTATTTATCTTTCATCATATGTCCTTATTATGCTTTTTGGGTGAAATTGTTATTCATAAATAATTGGGGCAAAATAGGTAGTATACCTTTCAATTTATGAATTTAAAACACAAATGCCAAACATACTTATTTATGAAAACTACCAATTTAAAAACCTACATTCCATATACACTAATTTTGAAGAATCCATGTATTTTAAATCGCAAATACCAAACATCCCCTAGAAGTGAACCTGCATGGGATTAGGGTACCGAATTCGTTTGAGTCAGAAATAATGGAGTTAGGGTATCTGTAATTTGTTCGGATAATACCTGTACTATCCGAATCATACCAAATTATCCAACCACAAGTTAGTAGTTATGACCTGAATAGTTAGTCCTATCATGCAGAATCAAACATACTAGAGATAACAGAACTCACTCAAGAAAAGAGAAGAAGAAGAAAAAACAGTCAAATGAGTAGAAGAGGAATGAGTGAATGTATTATTATGTATTAAATTTACTTATGTAGTGTGTAACAGTGTATGTCCAAGTTACGATTAACGATATAAGTGCAGACTTCCCTAGATAAATAAACACAACTTGAAAGTAAAAGTAACCATTACACCTACACCATTCCATTTCCATTAATGGAATTCCAACCGATTATTTAACATGTACACTATTATTTTTTTCATATCGTATACGTGCATGCAGAGTCGGAGCCAGAAATTTCTCCAAGGGGTGCTTTATTCGTAACATAAAAATGTCAACCACATAATAAAAAAGTTAATCGTAAACGATTTGAAAAGTCAACAACATAATACTTAGTATATATTCGTACAGTAATCTAATAGTTCAATAATCAAATAATTGTAGTCTTATAAAATACACTCCTGATCCAAACTAGCACACAAATCTTGTTCAATATGTCACCAATGCGTTGTTCAAGTACCTCAATACCCAACATCCACTCCATAGAAGGTTGGGTATGAGAAGGGTATTTTTTTAAGGGGCAAATGGTCTGGCCGTGTATACCATAACGAATGGGTATTATAATCACCTAGACCAATAGGTATACCCGCCTCAAACAAATCAAGTTACGTTAACTTAAATTAATCGGGTTTAAATTACCATTTTTAATAAATCCACATAGTAAACTTAGAACATAGCCTCCGAAATTCACAGGACGACCCTGTTCTCTATTATGAAACTATATAATTTTAAATGTAGGTTTGATCTAAAAACTATACTGCAGTTCTACTACGACTAATAATAGTGTAAACAATTAAACAACATATCATTAATCTCACCAACTCGGCATATAGTAGGATTTCTGGAAACAATACTAATAACCAAGTGGTCACTTAAAAAGCTGAAATACATAAATTAAATAGAAAAACATACAACAATTAGTGTTATTAGCAACCAAACAGTCTATAGTTCATTTAAAGGCTACAATGCATGCACAGATGGCAACCATGCATGCATCAATAGAGTATTATTCTCTTTTGTGCATGCGTGCATTGCATTGCATGTGTCCTATATAAAAACCCTTATTGGCTTGGCTATCACTTTAGCCGCCTTAGTAGTAGGGTGGGTGGGTCATATTAATTAATTAATACACTTTGAGAAGATGATAGGGCTTTTGCATTGGAAAACATGAAGAAACAAAGGAGGGCATGGAGTTCAATTTTCAAAACTCATATCATACTTTCCAAGTTTTTCATTTTTCATTTCATTTCATAATAAAAGGGAGAGATACTTCTTCTTCTTCTTCTTCTTCTTCTACTTCTTATTCACACACACATTCTTCTCTCTCTCAGTACGTAGCCAAAGCTCTAAATGTCTAAGAATACAGATGAAACCACATTCCCTATCTCTGATGCTCCAATCTCAATGAATAAGAAGGAAAAGGCATCTGCTCCTGCTTTTGACAAAGTGGCTACTGATGTTGAAGATGATGTTGTTTCAATGGAGAAGAAGAGGAAGTTTGATGAAGGGTCCTCATCCAATGCTGATGAGAAGACTCATGATACTCTGGTGAAGTCTGAAAGCATGACCTTCATTATTCAGAGGGTTTGGACTGATGATGCCGAAATCACTGTTTTGGAGGCACTGCATGACTTTGCAATAAAGATTGGGGAGTGTAACCCACTCAAGAAAACCCAAGTCCAGGAGTTTTATGACTGTGTTAAGGGTCACTTAACATAGCTGTTGATTGTGTGCATGTCAAATTGAAGATTGAGAAACTGAAGCGTGATTACAACAAGCATCGGGCAGGGGAGCGGTCCAACTTCAGGACGGCTCATAAGAAGGCTTTGTTCGAACTTTGTGACAAGATTTGGGGAGGTACAGAGCTTATTAAGACTCGAGGGGAGGAGGAGCTGACTCAGTACCAGGAGATGAAGCTTCAATTCTTGAAGCGAATTGCAGATGCTATGGATGGAAATTAGTGAGTGTTTTTGTGAGACAGTTAGTTTGTTAAACTTAAAACTACTTATTAAACTCTGTGGTTTAGTTTGTTTATCTTGTTTTCAGTTGATTGGTATCTTTGGGTTTATGAATGTTTTTTGATTAAACAATCTTTGGATTTATATTAGAAGGTTATGGTTGTTTATTTTGTTTTATACTTAGTGTTAGTAAACATTATAAGATTTATTCAGAACTTTCTCCCAACAACAACTTGAGTTTGTGGGATGCAACGGTTCAAGACACCTAGCTTGTGGTAGAAAAAAAGAATGAATGGGTATGTTTTGATTTATTATAGAATTGCTTGCAGGCGGCTTATTATACCATTTTATTATTATTAGACCTTACATTGAACTAAATAAATGACCTATATATTAATCTTGTCACTGAAGATTGAATGTTGGTAAGAGAGAACAAAGTCCGAAATGTTTGAGTGATTAGTTTTTTCTGTTAATGATTAATATGAGCAACTTCAAAACAGTCTATGTGTATAAGTATAATGTTTGCCAAACGTGTGTTATATTACTTATTATTACTCGTTCGTTTAGGGTCCTCTGGCAATCCAATGTTAGTCAATATTTTGAGTTTTGTAAATTTGGATTTCCCTTTTATTCATTCATTATAAGAGCATCACATCAATGGTATCCATTTGCAATTGCAAATGTGGTCCCTACTGCCACCTATCAATTTTTGCAATTACCAAACTTCCTACTTTCATATAACTCTCATCCATTCAATTCAAAAGCAATTACAAATGTGGGACCAACATCATTTTAAATTACAATTACAATACTCTTAACAAAAAATAATGCAAACAAAAAATAAAAAGAAACTAAAAACAAACAAAGAAATGAAAAAGTAAAATAAAGGACCACTTCATTTGCGAAGACAATTGCATAATATGCAAATTTGCATAAAAATTTCTTTTCTCCCATGAATGCAATTTGCATTTCACATGCCACCTCAACTTACAAGTTCCTCATTACCATTGATGGGATGCTCTAAGCTCCTATTTATTTGTTAATTAAGTAGTATTTTTTTTAAAACCCAACATGTTCAAATTTTCAGAAATACTTACACGGGTTTTTCCAATTTCCACCCATATTTCAAAGTCTATTACAAAGTATTAAGCCTATGACAAAGTCACCAATTATTCATAAAATTATTTGTAAGAATGGTTTGTTATGTGATTAGTTCTAGATAAAAAGTTTCTTGAAGAATCAATAGAATAGAATTAAAATCAAGGGAAAACTCTAATTTTATGATAAAGAAATAATGTTACTAAGAAATATATCTTGCAAATATGGAATAATACCTTCAGTATTTTGACATTATATATGTAATTGTGTTATGTGAGATTGTTATCCATGAACATGTTTTATGTTGTAATGTGACATTATACCAATCATGTTTCTATAATGTAATGTTACATTACATTAAAAGCTTATGTCATAACATTAATGAATTTGAAAACATAATTATGTAACAAAGATGATGACATTGATACATAATATAACTACCGTACATGGAGGATCATGTGTGATATGAAAACATTGTCTATATTCGAATATGTTGAAAGTAAACTCATGCATGTGTAGTTTGTGAACGTTCTTTGATCTCAATTTGATGAGACGCCAAATTATTTTTGCATTCTTACACATATGTGTACATGATAATTATAATTCTAATAAATATACAGTGTTGATGATGTATTATTTTTTAAAATTAACTATAGTAATGATATACTTTTTTCCTAAGCTTAGGGTTTTGCGCCGTCCCTAGTATTAGGGTTTCTCGTTTTCTCGGTTCTCGATGTTTTTGCTTCCGTGCAGGCGCGTGCTGTCTTGGGTCTCGTAACTGAGATACTTGGAGACTAGAATCATGGTAGAGGAGGTTCAAGCAATGGAGGACAGGTTGAATAGGCTGGTTATCCTGGAGGAGAAAGGCGAAGTTGCGGTACCGGAAGAGCTTGTTGACGCACCAACGGAGACGTTCGATTTGTGCTTGGTGGGTACTTTCATCACTGATAAGAACAGAAACTTTATTGCGATGAAAACTCATCTCGCAAATCTCTGGAAACCTGGGAGAGGGATCTCCATCGAAGATAGAGGAAACGGGCTATATTTATTTCGATTTATCACAAAATCGACCTACGGCTGGTGATGGACAGAGGGTCATGGACTTTCGATAGCTACTTGTTATCGCTGCATGAGTTGCGACCAGGAGAAGATCTGACGATAGTAGCTCTACATGAAGTGGAGTTTTGGGTACGAGTATATGACTTGACGGCAGAGTTTTACTCGGAGCTGGTGGGGAGAGCTCTTGGTAATTTTCTGGGAACGTTTGTGGCCTACGATGAGTATAATCGGTTCTCCATAGACAGACCTTATATGCGGCTGAGGGTGAAGCTGGATGTTCGAAGGGCCTTGAAGAAGGAAAAAACCTGTTAAGAAACCGAGTAAGGAAATAATGGTGACGTTCAAGTATGAACGTTTACCAACATTCTGCTATATATCTTTGTGGTCGAATCAGTCACATTGACAGGTTTTGTGAGCTGCGATTTCGTATCCTGGAGGACGAAATAGTGTTACTTTGGGATGAAACCATTCAGACACCTAGAAGGAGAGATAAAAAGGAGGTGAGCAGCCCTTGGTTAAGGCCTTCCCCAGCAGAGCGTCGGGAGCTGGAAGGCCGACGTTTCTAGAATCAGGGGCATAGCTGGCGCCAGAGTGAAAGAGTGAGCAGGCCGTCTAATATTCGGGCTTTGTTCTTTATTATGAAACTATATAATTTTAAATGTAGGTTTGATCTAAAAACTATACTGCGGTTCTACTACGACTAATAATAGTGTAAACAATTGAACAACGTATCATTAATCTCACCAACTCGGCATATAGTAGGATTTCTGGAAACAATACTAATAACCAAGTGGTCACTTAAAAAGCTGAAATACATAAATTAAATAGAAAAACATACAACAATTAGTGTTATTAGCAACCAAACAGTCTATAGTTCATTTAAATGCTACAATGCATGCACAGATGGCAACCATGCATGCATCAATAGAGTATTATTCTCTTTTGTGCATGCGTGCATTGCATTGCATGTGTCCTATATAAAAACCCTTATTGGCTTGGCTATCACTTTAGCCGCCTTAGTAGTAGGGTGGGTGGGTCATATTAATTAATTAATACACTTTGAGAAGATGATAGGGCTTTTGCATTGGAAAACATGAAGAAACAAAGGAGGGCATGGAGTTCAATTTTCAAAACTCATATCATACTTTCCAAGTTTTTCATTTTTCATTTCATTTCATAATAAAAGGGAGAGATACTTCTTCTTCTTCTTCTTCTTCTTCTACTTCTTATTCACACACACATTCTTCTCTCTCTCAGTACGTAGCCAAAGCTCTAAATGTCTAAGAATACAGATGAAACCACATTCCCTATCTCTGATGTTGTCGATGATCATCACGTAGAGAAGAAGCACAAGAAAAAGAAGAAGAAGAAGAAGAAGGAAAAGAGGACCAAAACCTCTATTCCTCCATATGATAAGATAGTCACTGATGATGAAGATATGGAAGCTGCTCCTGCTTGTGACAAAGTGGCTACTGATTTTGAAGATGATGTTGTTTCAATGGAGAATAAGAAGAAGAAGAAGAGGAAGTCTGATGAAGGGTCCTCATCCGATGCTGAGAAGACTCCTCCTAATACTCTGGTGGAGTCTGAAAACACGACCACAATTATTCAGAAGTTTTGGACTGATGATGCAGAAATCACTGTTTTGGAGGCACTGCACGACTTTGCAATAAAGATTGGGGAGTGTAACCCACTGAAGAAAACCCAAGTCCAGGAATTTTATGACTGTGTTAAGGGGTCACTGAACATAACCGTAGATTGTGCGCAGGTGAAATCGAAGATTGAGAAACTGAAGGGTGATTACAATAAGCATCGTGCAGGGAAGTGGTCCAACTTCAGGACGGCTCATAAGAAGGCTTTGTTCCAACTTTCTGACAAGATTTGGGGAGGTGCAAAGCTTAAGACTCGAGGGGAGGAGGGACAGCAGCTGACTCAGTACCAGGAGATGAAGCTTCAATTCTTGAAGCGAATTGCAGATGCCATGGATGGAAATTAGTGAGTGTTGTGAGAGAGTTAGTTAGTTAGTTTGTTAAGAGTACTTAAACTCTGTGGTTTAGTTTTTGTTTATCTTGTTTTCAGTTGATTGATTGGTATGTTTGGGTTTATGAATGTTTTGTTAAACAATCTTTGGATTATATTAGAAGGTTGTGGTTCATAATGGTGTTTGTTTATTTTGGGAATTGGGAGAGGGAAAATTGAATTAGCTAGAGAATTGCAGAGAATTATCTGTTTCGAAAGTAGACCGTTTGGAGGAAATGTGAGAGAATGTAGAGTGGAGAATTGATATTAATAAAATATACAAATCAAAACTAAATTGTAAAATACTAAAAATAACAAATTCTCCCAAATTCTCTCCAATTCTCTATGGGTCCCACAGTGGAGAATCTGAAATCTCCACAATTCCCTCTTCAATTCAACATGTCGAACGGGCTATTTCAACGAATTCTCCGACATACCTCAATTCAACCCAATTCTTCCTGACAAACGACCCCTTTGTTTTATACTTAGCTTGTGTAGAAAGAATGAATGAATGGGTATGTTTAGATTTATTATGGGAATCTATATATATTATAAGCAAATGTAGTTGGATTTTCCTTTTATTTTTTTTTGTTTATTCCTTCATTATAAACTCCTATTTTTTTTTTTTAACATAGATAGCTCCGAAGGAGACAGAAGATAGCAAACACACGTAGGAAGAAAAATCAAGTCCCAATCCAAGAAGTCATGTCTATCTCCATGACCCCTGGAAGGTTAATCAGGGCCATGTGTGGCACCTAATGGACGACCCTGTTACCTGAACAGCGAAACGTTTGAAAGCGCCATGAGGGTAAATTAATTAGTAATTTTTTTTCAAAACCCAACATATTAAAAAAAATTTTTTTTTATGAATTAAAGGTTTCATTTCATAAAAAGAAGATTAAGTACAAACTAAAGGTAACTATAAAAAACTATAACTATGTACAATTCATAATTCTATTCTCATCTCTTCTCCCTTTGGTGAAAGAAACAAGATCCCACTCAATTTGTGCAACACATTCCTCAACCGAATTCTTCTTACCACCATAAAGGGTAGCACACCTACTTCTCCAAACACTCTTGACAATCAAAATCCACTTCAGCCTTTTGACACAGTTACTAACTCAAGAACCTCTCCATGACATAGCTTCAGTAAGGAAATTACTCCAACAGGATATACCTTCACAATCTGGCAGCAGACGGGCTTTCAGTTGCTGAATGAACGAACAGCAGCCAAACTTCCACTCATACTTAAAACGGTTTTTCCAATTTCCACCCATATTTTGGTATTTTATTTATATTTGGTTTATTCTAATCAATTTTTTTGTATCAATTGGCAATAGTTAGTGAATTATATTAAGGGTAGTTGAATTATATTAGTTAGTGAATTATGCCCAAGAATTGGTTTGGAGAAAATTCTCTAAGATTTGGGCATTCTAGACTATTTCGAGAATCAATAGTTTGAATGAGTGAATATGTGAGATTCTTGGAATGAGAAAATAAAAATAATTAAAACAAATAAAACAAAAGAATATGACAAATACCAAAATGCCCCAACTTTAATCTCTACATCCCTAATAACGAGGACATTTTTGTCATCTTACTTTGAATTCATCCTAGAAGGTGAATTCTCACCTTATAATTTTTCTCATGCTTGATGATCAAAGTCTTACAGGAAGTTAACCAATCAACGATACTAATTTTTATGTTATGTGTAGTCGGTGGCTCCGTGGGTTTATATTTAACAATCGCCTGAAATGTGAGTTGCTCTCTGCTTATTGTTGGCAATGTTTCCCATCCATGTACAATGGGGGATTGTTGTACCTTGTACCTCTGTTTTACATGTTGATTTTGTTTGGTCTATTGGTAGGAGCTTCGAAAATAAATGTGTCAAATCAAATATTAATTAGTACTAGTTTTGAACTCGACCTTGGTCGAGAATTTTATTTAACAATGGTAATGATATAATAATTTTATTTTTCGCAAGCTATTAGATTTAGATGTGAGTAAGGGTACAAATATGTTTCATTTCAAACATATATGTATACTTATTTAAATTTAATTAGAAAGAAATATATACCTGTTTAAATACAAATTCATATTTTTATCACGAATCCAAAAATCAGCGTTGGATGAGCATCATATATATTAATATATTATATAATATTCCGTACTCAAAATCATATTCTTGTCTTGAATCACATTAGCTTTCTCGTCGCCATGCCATGAAAATCTCCAATATTGTTCGAATCACATTCTTTTTCATTAGTTAGACACCATCGATCGCTTTAGGCAATCAATACACGTGACATAAAAAACATAGGTTGGAGCATCAAGCAAGACCAAATTGATACTATGATTGGTTTCCCAAGTATTACGGGTTACGAAGGCCTTCGACCCAATTAAGTGTCCTCATGCACATTAAATCTAAATTTTTTTAACTTTTAATATTATTTTCTTAAATATTTCTATACATCCGTGTTTTTTACTCAAATCTTACTCGAGGTGAATAAATTTTACTAATATAAATCAAAACACTCCAATGCTATAAATATACTTCATCCATAAATTTAAAAAATAATTCTTAGTAATATGCAACATGATCAAACTTGATTAATGACCAAAATCCTTGAACCTACTAATATAAACAAATGAAATTTTTGTAATGTATATTGATTGAATAATTAGAGATCCATAGATTAATTTAAATAATTTAAAATTGGGTAATTATGCACCACTAATACCTCCAAAATTTTCTATAATTATTTATTATCAATTATATAATCCTTATTTATTCATATTATCGTCATTTAACCATAGTTAATTTTTATTTTATTGAATAATTATTCCTATTTAAATTATTAAGATTTATAAAATATAATTTTTATTATTTTCATATCTAAAATTATAAATATAACTACAATAAAAATAATTATTATTTTAAAAGTGATAAAGAATTTTTTTTAAAAAAATTTATGTATTTAGGAAATAAAATGTGATATTGTTTTATAAAATATTATAATTTAAAATTATTTTTTCATATATCATTTTATGTTATGATAATATATTTTAATATTAAGTATTTATAATTTCATTCATATAGTGTTTGATTTGGGACATTCATCATTTAATAAAAAAAGAGAAATTAATGAATTTTGATTTAAAATTTGAGTGATGATGTGTAAATTTGTGAGAAGGGTTCTAACCTATGTGTCAAAACTAATTATACCATTAAGATTATTAAGATTTTTATCAATATGTTTTTCTTACCTTTTTTTACTCGAGATAAACTAACAAACTGATGGTATCACTGCAGATGGAGTTTGTCGCAAGCTGGGGTTCGAGGATTTTGCCCGAGTCGAAGCGATTGGTTTTTCAGGAGGAATTTGGGTTCTTTGGCATCCTTGCAAGGTGAAACTCAAGGTTATTGAACGTCACTCTCAGTTCTTGCATCTAGCGGGTCAAGAGGGTGGTTTGGGTTGCTTCTCCATTACTGCCATTTACGGTAGACCGATTCGCAGGGAGCGTGAGGATTTGTGGGAGAATAAGAAGAGGATCTCAGGGGTTATTAATGAGCCTTGGATTCTCTGTAGAGATTTCAACGCCATGCTTTCTATGGCAGATAAGCGGGGAGGTGCGCCTTTCAATATTGGTGCTCATCAGTCCTTCATTGACTGTGTGAATATTTGCGGCCTTTTTGATACTAGAGTCTCGGGACCTCCATTCACTTGGCACCGGGGAATGCTGTCCGAACGATTGGATAGAGCGTTAGTTAATGATGCTTGGTTGGTTCGTTTACCTCATACTAATGTGCGACATCTCCCCAGGATTTACTCAGACCATCGTCCTATCTTAGTGTGCTGTGCGGACATCGCTCGGGTTAGGGTTGACCGACCCTTTCGTTTCCTTGCTCCATGGCTTTCCCATGAGAAGTTTCAGGATGTGCTCCAAGAATCTTGGCAAGTGGATTCGGACATACCAGTCAAGCTTCTTCGACTCTCTACTAGTTTAAAAAAATGGAACAAGGAGGTGTTTGGCAATATTTTAAGAGGAAAAGAGAACTCACGGATCGACTTGAACGAGTTGAGCTACGTCGGAGTTTTGATTCCTCTGAATGGCTGCTGGCGGAGGAAAATAGAGTGAGAATTGAGCTGGAGAGGACCCTGGCGGAAGAGGAGGTAATTTGGATCCAAAAAGCACGCTGCAAAAATGTGCTTGAAGGTGACAGAAACACTCCTTATTACCATAAGGCCGCTCTAAGACGTCGTGCTGTTAATAAAATCCAGCGACTTCGGAACTCTGAAGGGGATTGGATTGAGGACGATAAGCAACTCATGGGGCTGGCTGTTGAGTTTTTTAAGGAGCTGTACACAGATCCGGGAACTGGTTCGGATGGGGAGCTTCCTTTTATTATGACCATGTTGACGGACAACCATCTAACGCAGCTTGACTATGGGTTTCGTAGGGAGGAGATTGTGGCGGCAATCAAGGACATGGGGAGCTTGAAAGCACCGGGTAAGGTAAGGATGGGTTCCATCCGCTCTTTTTTCAGAAATGCTGGAACACTGTTGGTAATGATTTGGTTGGGTTTGTTCAACGAGCTTTTATTTCTCCGGAAGCTATTAGGATGGTTAATGAGACAATTATTGTGCTTATACCTAAGGTTGAAAGGCCTTCCTTGATATCTCAATTCCGTCCTATTAGCCTGTGTAATGTGGCCTATAAGACAGTGGCAAAGTGTGTCGCTAATAGGATGAAGAAGCTAATGCCCCACCTTGTACATCCGACTCAGACGAGCTTTGTTCCCGGTAGGCATATCTCTGATAACATCATTGTGGTGCAAGAAGTGGTCCATACTATGCATGCCAAGAATTCTGGGAGGGGTATGATGATTCTTAAAATTGATCTGGCTAAAGCATATGACAAAGTTCGGTGGGGCTTTGTGGTGGAGACCTTGCGTGCTATGCGTTTCCCGGAAAGGCTTATTAATGTTATTTACTACTGTATTTCGACGACTTCTTGTCAGGTACAGTGGAATGGGGGTCTCTCAGACAGCTTCGAGCCTACCCGGGCCCTTAGGCAAGACTGCCCACTTTCTCCATATTTGTTCACGCTCTGCATGGAGAGATTGAGCAGTTTGATTTGTGAGAGCGTCAGCAAGGGTGATTGGCAACCAGTTACTTTGACTAGAGGGGGTACTAAACTTACACACATGTTTTTTGCTGATGACTTGATCCTGTTTGGTTATGCTTGTGACATACAAGCATCCATTATTAATGAAGTTTTGGGGAAGTTTAGCTCGATCTCTGGTCAAGAGGTGAGTAGGGAAAAGTCTCGTATCTACTTCTCGGCAAAAGTTAGGAGATCTGTTCAACATCAGGTTTGCTCTCAGCTCAGCATGCAAGCTACGCAGAATCTCGGACGATATCTTGGCGTCCCAATTATTCATGGAAGGAATTCAAAAGGCCTTTACTCTTATCTTTTGGAGCGTATTGAGAAGAGGCTGGCTGGCTGGAAAATTAAATCTCTCTCCTTTGCGGGACGTGTCTCTCTTGCTTTGTCTACTCTTAATACCATCCCCTCGTATACGATGCAAACTTCGCTGCTTCCCTCTAAAATTTGCAAGAGCATTGATAAGAAAATCCGTCGGTTTATCTGGGGTGCCGTTAATGGGGAGCGGAAACTCCATCTGTTGAAATGGGAGAAGGTGTGCCAACCTAAAAGTTGTGGTGGACTTGGTATCCGAAGTGTAAAGGAGATGAATTTGGCCTTCTTGATGAAGCTGATTTGGGGACTGCTGCACTCACCTGATGCGCTCTGGGTGAAAGTATTAAAGACTAAGTATTTGATGCAATCAGCTAATGGCTTGATCCCTCGCAAGTCGAAATGATGGTCCTCGTGCTGGAGAGGAATGAATGAAGCTTGGCCTATCTTCACAGGTGGATTATATTGGAGTGTCAAGAATGGCAGGAAGGTTAATTTCTGGAATGAACGATGGTTAGATGATGGACGAATTATTGGTGATTCGGTGCAGCCGCCGACGGGTCATGAGGGGAAAGTGATTGCCGAGTATTGTACTACATCAGGTGTTTGGGACATTGCGCAACTCTCGACCCTGCTGCCACTGACTTGTTGAACTCGGTTGTGGGGATGACTCCGCCTTCCAGCGAGCTTGATGATGATACAACAGTGTGGGGGCTGGAGCCAAATGGCGTTTATTCGGTGAAGTCTGGTTATAATTTAGTAACGGGAATTGTGGAGAGGGGAAGGAATGCTATTTGGACGCGTATCTGGAAATGGGAGGGGCCACAACGCGTTCGTCAATTCCTCTGGGTGGCTGTTAATAACCGTCTGTTGATGAATGCTGAACGTCACCGAAGGCACCTCACCAACAACGCCGAGTGTAGGATGTGTGTTGGCATTCCGGAAAAAATTGATCATATTTTGAGGAGATGTCCTCTTGCGAGACAATCTTGGACTCATACTCTCTCAATTACCGAGAATGACTCCTTCTTCTCTCTTGGTTTGGATGAGTGGTGGAAAACCTATATTTGTGATAAGTCAATATCGACAGCTTTTGGAATCACATGTTGGCTTTTATGGAAAGCCCGTAATGAAAGGATCTTTGAGGGGAAGGATACGACAACTCAAGGGATTGTGCAGCGAGGGAAATATTGGAGTGCTGTCACGAGGTCTGCGATCCAGGGGGTTGAAGAGCTGAAGCAAACCCAAGGTAAGCATCGAGTGGATAAATTGATTGCTTGGAAAGCTGCACCTGACCCATTCTTCACCCTCAATACGGATGGGTCGGTGAGACTAGCGGAGCAAAAGGCAGCGGCTGGAGGATGTATTAGAGATGCTAATGGTAAAGTAATTGATGTTTGCGGCCAACCTTGGTAATTGTTCAATTACGAGGGCAGAGTTGTTGGGTGTGATTATTGGCTTGGAAAGGGCTTGGAATATGGGGATCCGGAGGGTGGAGATTCAATCTGATTCTGCTTGCGTCATCAAACTTCTCTCAGAAGAAGGCCCGTGCAACCATCAGCATGCTACTATCGTTGGTAGGTTCAGAAGCATGGCTCGTAGAGACTGGTGTATTTCACTGACACATGTCTACAGGGAAGCTAATTTTCTGGCGGACTGTCTTGCTAACAAAGGCCATGACCTGGCGTTTGGGAGCCACACGATTAGTCACACGGAGAGTAGTATTTTGTATTGGGCTCGGTATGACCTTGTTAGGGGGTCTGAAACCCGTTCTGTCATTGTTGAGTAGTTGATTCATCGTTTTCTACCAAAAAAAAAAAACAAACTGATTAAAATTAATCATTTTATTCTTATAATTATTATTTTTTCTATCTTTTCTCAAATTATATAGCCAATGAAAGAATATTCAATGCATAGTTTGAGTTTCAACCAGCAATCATAATAGATAATTTCAAATATAAGATTTCTGTTATACAAAATACTCGATTGAGCTCGCCCACGGACCATGGTGATCACTTTGAAACAAGAACTTATCATGAATCGATTTTTTCTGGTGCGGATAGGGTAATTTCTCTGCACCACCGGATAGGGTAATCTATCTACACCAGCGGATAGGGTAATCTATCCGCACTAGCGGATAGCCCAATCCCACCTTATATTTCCCCTGCTTGAAATTAGCGGCTGGATTCCAATTTTCTTTCTTCTTCCAAACCTTCTCTTCTCTCACTTGCACCAAACCTTCTCTCTCTTACTTGCAAATCCAATCCCAGAGCTCTGTTTTCATTTTGCCATGAAAATTTCACCAGATGCTCCATGATAAGAAACAAGAAAAGCAGAAGGATTTTTAAAGCAGTCTCTCTTTTCATTTTGCCAACTCCAACACTAAGAAATTTCATTCCTCAAACTTTAACATGAAGTCGTGATTCACTTGAAACCGAAAACAAGGTAAAGAATCAACATCATCAACCATGGAAGCTCTCTACCCTAATTTTTACATGTTTCTGACCCTCAAAATGACTGCTTCAGCACCTAGAGCTCTACAATTTTTCCAGGTGCAGATACCCTATTACTGGAGTGTTACTTGAGGTAAAACCCGAGTGTTACTTGGATGTTACTCGAGTGTTACCTAAATAAAAAAATATGTGACTTGGGTGTTACTTGAGTGTTACCAAAATAAAAAAACATGTTACTTGGGTGTTACTCGAGTTTTACCTATATAACACTCGAGTAACAGTTGAATAACATGTTACTTGGGTTTTACTTGAGTGTTACCTAAATAACAGTCAAATAACACTCAAATAATATGTGAGTGTTACCTAAATAATAGTCAGATAACACTTGAGTAATATTAGAATAACAAGTTGTATGTGTGTCACTTGAATCTTCCTGTCAACAATGCTATCACGGAACTTCTCGGAAGTCCCATTACAGCATGAAACAACAACTTCCTCAACTAAAATCCAAGGATTGAATCAGTAACACTTTCCGGAACCATAGAAAGAGAAAAGATCAGATGAATCAAGAACTTGACTGAAGAGGAGGCTGATGTGGCAACGGCTACTTCCGACGAGTGGATAGTCAAATCTTGATTTTTATGAATGGAACTTTTATAACCATTTATCAATGGAACCCAAAACATAGATTTATAGGATAGGTGGAAAAGAGAAAGATTAATGTATGAAGAATCAGAGAGGAGGGAAGAAAAATGGAAGGAGAAAACAAAGCTCTGGGATTGGATTTGCAAGTGAGAGAGAAGGTTTGGTGTAAGTGAGAGAAGAGAAGGTTTGGAGGAAGAAAGAAAATTGGAAATGGGATTCAATGAAAAAAATCTCAACCGCTAATTTCAAGCAGGAAAAATATAGGGTGGGATTGGGCCATCCGCTGGTGCTGATAGATTACCCTATCCACACCAGAAAAAAATTGATCATGAATAGCTTCAAGACCATAAATGGCAGGGGAACCAATGTTTTTTCTAAGATGATTGAGTGTGGATTTGAACCTGTGACCTCCTTCATGGAGATGTAGTTACTTTACCACAGTAGACTAGCTACAAGGTATTCTACACCAATCATCACGACAAATTATATCGTTAGGACACCCCTTAATGTCCTCATATGAAGACACCTCTTAGGGCCATAGGATTTAATCTTAGAGATCTGAAGGTCAATATTAATTGGATAAAAGGGTAATTTCAATGTTTAATAAATTGGAGATTTTTTAATGTTATTTCCATAATGATAATTATTGTTAATTAAATGCAGATTTTTAGTTAATATCCAGATTCTTTATTATTAATTAAATGCTCCATTTTTTAGTAACTAATTAATTCCCTTTTTTTATGATCACAATTTCCATTTTTTCTTCACTTTCCCTAATATTTATTTAGAAGTATTAATCTTTATTTGGTAATTAATGTCCATAATAGTTAATTTAACAATATCATATGATTGCATGGTAGGATCTAAACCATCTTGGGGATGGAGAAGTATATTGCATGGTCGAGAATTGTTGCGCGTTGGTCTTATTTGGCAAGTAGGATTGGGTTCCTCAATCAATCGTTTTACTGACCCTTGGGTTACAAATCTACAAAATTTAAGACCAACAATTGAGATGAAAAATCCAATTTCTACTATACCGGGATCAGTGGCTAATTTAATCTCTCGGGGGAGTTGGGATATTGAATTTTTGAATTCAATCTTTGATAGAAATTCAGTTTATCAGATTGTGTCAATTCCCCTTCCACTTGAGGATGTGGATGACAAACTCATCTGGCGATTTGCCCCGTCTGGGGCCTACACGGTTCATTCTGGATATGAGTGGCTTGTGGTAAGTACTCAATAAATAAAGTCTTAGGTCCAACATCCTTATGTGATGAACAATTTTGGAATAATGTTTGGGCATTACCCGTACAACCAAAATTGAAAATTTTTCTGTGGAAAATAATTAGAGGTATTTTGCCAACAAGAGCAAACCTTGCTAACAAAATTACTATAGTAAATGAATGCCCAGTCTGTCTAGGAGAAGAAGAATCAGCGGAACATTTATTCATGAAATGTATAATGGCTCATAAGTTAGCTCAATGCCTCCAAATCCAAATCCAAGTTTTCGAACATGAAAGTGTGGTTTATTCTTGGCGGAAAATTTTTAAACTAAATAAAAATTTACAAGTTAAAGTGTTGTTGTTTTGGTGGAGACTTTGGAAATCTAGAAATGATGTTGTGTTCAATAAAAAACAATGGTTTACAGAAATTCTGAAAGAGCAATTTCAGGCACAAGTGAAAGAGCACGAGGAGTTTGTTGAACGAGCGAGAATTCAAACAAACTCTCAACGCCCAATCGTTCCTCTACAAAATAGGGAGGTCACTCCCCATCTCCCATTCAATTTGAAAATCAAAGTAGATGGAGCTATAAGAAAAGGAACAGGAGGGGCTACTGGACTTATCGTATTTGACTCCGTTGGGGCCATTAAATTCGCTGCAGGTAAAAGCTTTCAAGGAATTTGTGATCCTTTCACAATTGAATGTTTAGCTGTTAGAGAGGCGGTTTACTGGTGTCTACACAATGGAATCCTTGAGTTCCAATTAGAAGGAGATGCAGAATCTGTTCATAAAAAAATAATGGACAAACGAATGCTACATCCAGTTGCAGGAGCAATTATTAAAGAAATTAGAAACACACTTCCAAAATTCACAAGGGTGAATTACATCACAATACCAAGAATCCAAAATAATTCAGCTCATAATATAGCAAAATTTGCTCTAAATTTCTTGCCAAAATCATCCTCTCTGATGAACCTTACTTTATTTGCCTCAATACATGCTCGTTGAGAAAATTTTATATTTAGGTTCTGTGATTACTCGTAATTCGTATTGGTCTTTTCTTTCCCTCTCCCTCTTCTTTTTTTCTGTTTTGTATCTCCTAGGTTGGCTCGCTATCTATAGGTTCTCCCCATGGGGAGTTGCCTCGGCAAAAAAAAAAAAAAAAACAATATCCTATGATTTCTTCCCAAACTTTACTCCCTCTTTCTTTTTTTGAAAATTGTTTACTAGTAATCAATTTACCGCTGTGATTTTATGGAGATTACAACGACACTTTTTGTGGACATTGTTTCGAAACAGTTCATCTTTTATCATTTTGGAACAATTTCTCTTTTATTGTTTCGAAACAGTGATCCATTTTAAAAGTAATGGAAATTGTTGAAAATCAATTTTGTTCCTTATTACCAAATCGGAACACAACAAATCATAAAACCTTGAATCAAATTGAAAATGGAACAATAATATCAATTTTTTGTTCCATAAGTAGCTATATGGAACAATGTTCCAATTTACCAAATTTGAAACAAGAATTAGGAAGGTGCATAAACAGTTTTTGGTAAATAAAAACATAGAACCATGATCAAAAGACAAGACCCTAATGTAATCTACAAAGTTTCAAATCAAAACTAGACCGGTAAACTACCAAATACTACTCTCATCCGCAATAACCAAATTGGAACAAATGATCGAAGAGTCAGATCTACATCTACATCCACCTCCTCTTCTGCATCTCATTGATTAATGGTCGCCGTAATAGCTTTCATCATTGTCGCCTTCGAGGAGTAGAGTCTAATGATCATCAGAAACCAGAGGAGGAGGCACGAACAAACCTGCTTTCGTGGTCGTTCAGTCCCATCAGCCTCACGAACAAACCAGAGGAGAAACGCGGCGACGGTTGGGGTGGAGAAACACGACTAGTGGCGGTTGGGATGAAGAAAAAGTGGCGGCGACGGTTGGGGTGGAGCAACGCGGCGACGGTTGGGGTGGAGCAACGCGGCTGCGAACCGGCTGGGGTGGAGCAACGCGGCTGCGAACCGGTTGGGGTGGAGCAACGCGGCTGCCGCGGTTGGAGGTGGAGCAATGTGGCAACAGCAGTTGGGCTGAGCAACACGACAACGACTTGGAAAAATAGGGTTGAGAGGGAGAGAGGTTTTTTGGCTGATTGTAAAGAGAATTAGGGTTTGTGGTAAAACCCTAATATGATTTACTATATATATGAGTTACAAATGACTATTTTGTCCATTTTAATTTAGACCATTAGATCTACTCTCTAATCATATGGCTCTAAGAGGTGTAACGGTAGTAGATGTTGGGGATTTGATGTGTGAATGAAGGAATGAGCTAAGTGGTGTTGAATACCACATTGCTAATTGATGGGAAAGTGGAGCTAGATATAAGAAATCAAGCCCACTAAGGTTGGTAAAAGACTTGAGATGGTGATGGGCCCTCGCGCCGTCGTCGCCTCGCCTCGGCCTCGATTCGGATTTGGATTCGGATTTGATTCAATTCTTTTGCTTCCCGGCAGACTTGGTCTGACCGAAAAGTCATCCAAAGTTGTGGTTTGAACTCAAACCGGCCAACTGCCCAACTGCCAGAAGGCACCCCTTCATTTACTATAAATAGCAAATCAGTCACTGCACTTTCTCCTACAGATTTTCCCTCTCTAAACTTATTCTCTGCACAAAATCTCTCTGCATTCATTGTTTTCAAAGGAATCGAGTCGTGTGATTGTGCCGTTCGTTGAGTTCACCGAGCACTTGCGTTTGCATCACCACTACGCATGTGAGTATCCATTTTATCCTGAGAGAATTGATTATGTTTACCTTGGGTGACGTAAAGTCGATCGACTCGGATTGTCCTTCTGTTTGCATGCTTGTTGTTGATCTTGTTTTGCCGTTTACGGTACCAATAATCTTAAGAATTGTTACATTCTGCCGTATGCTGTTTACTGCTTTGCATGCTATTTCTTTTGCCTTCTTCTGTACTGTTTCTGTTGCATGTTAAATGGTTCTGTACGTTTTGCATGATTGCATGATGGACGTCAGTTTGTTTGTCCAGAAGACTGAGTTGCATGTTTTCTATGATGTTGATTATTTACCGTGCAGTAGCAGTAGCAATTTGGTTTGTTTTTTATCAGGTTGCTTGTTTCATTTTTTTTTTATACTTTTTGATCACTTATCTTATAATTTGTGATCATTTCAGTTTTATTCTTTGGCTTGCACTGTTCCTAATAGTTGGATTGCTTGCTCTGTTTCTTGCTGAATCTTTCTTTATTGCCGTGTGAAGTTGTTATTCAGTAAAGTTTGTCTTATCTGTTTTATTTTACTACTGATGTTTCTGTTTCTTTAGTTAGTAGTTTTAGTTTACAGGTTGTTTGGTCCTTCGGGATCGTTTTCGTTTTCTTTTTACGCGGATTAACTTTCTTACGATTTACAAAGTTTCTGCGTATTACTTCTTTTTGTGATACATAATTGTTGGAGACTAAATCTTCAGATTTCTACTCCTACCCGAGATTAGAGTCTTCGTACTCTCTACTCACCGAGATTAGAGTCTTCGTGACTCTCTACTCACCCCGAGATTAGAGTCTTTGTGACTCTCTACTCACTGAGATTAGAGTCTTTGTGACTCTCTACTCAACCCGTGGAGACTAAAGTCTTTGATTTTTTACTCCGTTGAGATTACAGCTTTTGTAGTTGTCTACTCGAACCTATTGGTATTTGTTACTAATAGTTGATTGTTGTTTTGTTTTTCAGTATTGAACTGAAAGATGAGTGGAATTGAGAATCCTTCTGGATCGATGATCCACCAAGGCGGGACCAACCAAGTTCCGCACGCCCCGGCGCCGGCAGAGAAGCCCGACAAGTTTGGGGGAGCCGACTTCAAGCGTTGGCAGCAGAAAATGTACTTCTACCTTACCACATTGGGTCTACAGAAATACATCAAGGAGTCTGTACCGACTCCTGATGAACAAGTCCCAGAGAAGGACAGGTTTCTTACTATAGAAGCTTGGAAGCATTCTGACTTCTTATGCAAGAATTATATACTCAATGGGTTGGCGGATACACTATATACAGTGTATGCCCCTTCTCCACTTCTAGAGAGTTGTGGGAGGCATTGGACACGAAGTACAGGGCTAAGGATGTCGGCCTAAAGAAATTTGTTGCTGCTAAGTTTCTTGACTACAAGATGGTTGATTCAAAACCAGTTGTAGAACAAGTTGATGAACTTCAAGTCATCATCCATGAACTTCACAATGAGGGAATGGCAATCAATGAGACTTTTCAGGTTGCCGCCTTCATTGAGAAGTTGCCTCCTGGATGGCTAGTGTTCAAAAACTACTTGAAGCTCAAACGCAAAGAGATGACGCTTGAGGATCTGATTGTCCGCTTGAGAATCGAAGAGGACAATCGGCTTGCGGCAAAGGGTCATAATGTTCAAGGGGCGAACATTGTGGAGTCTTCTTCCAAGAAGAGGAAGAGGAATTCAGGTGGAGCGAGTGGTTCTGGGACGAAGCCCCAGCCTCAGAAGAACATGAAGAAGCAAAAGTTTCTTGGAAATTGCTACAACTGTGGCAAGACAGGACACAGAGCTTCTACATGTAAGGCCCCTAAGAAGCAGAACAAGGGCAAGGGTCAAGCGAACGTAGTAGAAGACGACGTTGATGACTTTATTGCTGTGTTCTCTGAGTGCAACTTGGTGGGTAATCCAAGGGAGTGGTGGATTGACTCCGGAGCTACACGCCATGTATGTGCTGTGAAAGAGATGTTCTCATCATATGCCTCTTCTGAATCCGGTGAGAAGTTGTACATGGGGAACTCTTCAACCGCTCCGATTGAAGGTTCCTGGAAGATTTGTCTGAAGATGACTTCGGACAAGACTGTCACGCTCACCAGTGTGCTTCATGTACCTGAGATCCGCAAGAACTTGGTCTCGACATCGCTCTTGGTCAAGCATGGATTCAAGGTCGTCTTTGTTTCTGATAAAGTTGTAATTACTAAGAACGACATGTTTGTCGGGAAAGGTTATCTAAGTGATGGCCTTTTTAAACTCAATGTAATGACCATCAATAAAAATGATGCATCATCTTCGTCTTACTTACTTGAGTCGCCCACTTTGTGGCATGCCCGTTTGGGTCACGTGAATTACAAATCTTTACGGAAAATGATGAACATGGAGATACTTCCCAAATCTGAGTACATTAAGTCCAAATGTCAAGTATGTGTAGAATCGAAGTTCACGAAGCATCCTTATAGTTCCGTTGAAAGGAATTTGGAGCCATTAGACTTAATTCACACGGACATTTGTGACATGAAATCTACACCTTCTCTCGGTGGGAAAAAGTATTTCATAACTTTTATCGATGATAGTACTCGATATTGTTATGTGTACTTGCTTAATAGCAAAGATGAGGCGATTGATGCTTTTATGAAGTATAAATCGGAAGTTGAGAATCAACTTAACAAAAAGATCAAAATGATCCGAAGTGATCGAGGTGGTGAATATGAATTCCCATTTCGAGAATTATGTCAAGAGAGTGGCATAATTCACCAGATGACGGCTCCTTATACTCCATAACAAAATGGAGTTGCCGAAAGGAAAAATCGTACATTGAAAGAAATGATGAATGCGTTGCTCATAAATTCTAGTGTTCCACAGAATTTGTGGGGGGAGACTATCTTGACAGCCACCCAAATACTCAATAGAGTGCCTTATAGCACGACACAAACCATTCCTTACGAGAAATGGAAAGGGCGTAAACCTAGCTTGAAATATTTCAAAGTGTGGGGGTGTCTAGCTAAAGTGCAAGTTCCTAAACCAAAGCAGGTTAGGATAGGACCCAAAACTATTGATTGTATCTTTATTGGGTATGCTAACACGAGTAAAGCATATCGATTTATGGTCCACAAGTCGGATGTCCTCGACATCAATTCTAATATGATATTAGAATCAGATAATGCAGAGTTCTTTGAGAACATCTTTCCTTACAAGACTGTAAGCGAAAGTGTTGGTGAGAGCTCCAAGAGACCTCGAGATACGACTATGGATGTTGTACCTGCGGTGGAGGACACTATGAATGTTGTACCTCATGTAGACGATCCTCGACGGAGTAAACGTCAAAGGATCCCTACATCTTTTGGTCCTGATTTTCTGACATTCTTGTTAGAAAATGAGCCTCAAACATATAAGGACGCGATGAGCTCTTCTGAATCTCATTATTGGAAAGAGGCGGTCAATAGTGAAATTGAGTCCATTTTGCATAGCCATACGTGGGAGTTGGTAGATCTTCCTCCAGGAAACAAACCCCTTGGTTGAAAATGGATATTCAAACGAAAATTAAAAGATAATGGTACTATTGACAAGTATAAAGCGAGACTAGTGGTCAAATGTTTTAGACAAAAAGAAGGTCTTGACTTTTTTGACACTTATTCACCAGTCACAAGAATTACATCGATTCGATTGTTAATTGCTTTGGCTGCTGTGTATGGTCTTCAAATCCATCAAATGGATGTCAAAACCGCCTTTCTTAGCGGTGACCTGGAGGAAGAGATATACATGGAACAACCCGAAGGGTTTGTTGTTCCAGGACAAGAACACAAGGTGTGTCGCTTGGTCAAGTCTTTGTATGGACTTAAACAAGCTCCTAAGCAATGGTACGCGAACTTTGACGCAGTAATGTTGTCAAATGGATTCAAGATTAATGAGTGCGATAAATGTGTTTACATTAAGGACACTCCTAATCATGAAGTCATTGTTTGTTTGTATGTAGGTGACATGTTGATAATGAGTAAAGACATTATTGACATTAAGTCTACAAACCGTATGCTTTCAAAGGCATTTGATATGAAAGACTTGGGGGTGGTTGATTTTATTCTAGGAATTAAAATCTATAACACTCCTCAAGGTCTAGCTCTATCTCAGTCTCACTATATTGACAAGGTGCTTTATAAGTTCAAGTATTTGGATTTCAAGACAGTGAAGAAGCCGATAGACATGAACCTTGCTCTTGCTAAGAACAAAGGTGCAAGTGAAGCGCAAACGGATTATGCTCAAGTGTTAGGCTGTCTGATGTACATCATGAATTGTACTTGACCAGATATTGCATTGGCAATAAGTAAGTTGAGTCGCTACACGAGCAATCCGAATGAAACTCATTGGATGGCAATGAGACGTGTTTTGGGGTACTTGAAGCACACCCAGTTCTTTGCTTTACATTACACTAGGTATCCTGCTATGCTTAAAGGATATTGTGATGCGAACTGGATCACCGGTTCAACCGAAAGCAAGTCCACGAGTGGATATGTGTTTACGGTTGGTGTGGGAGTAGTATCTTGGAAATCCTCCAAGCAAACCTGCATAGCCCGTTCAACAATGGAATCTGAATTCATTCACTACAAGAAAATTACGTCCTAGCATCGAAACTCTAACAGCGGTCAGGAATCCGCTGTTAGATACTACTGCCTAACAGCGGATTTTTAAAAATCCGCTGTTAGCTAACAACGGTCATAAATCCGCTGTTAGGTATTCGATGTTAAAATGAAAAGTCAGCAGGCGCCACAAAATCCCGCCACCGTGGGAATGTGAAATTTTGGAGGGAAAGCTAACAGCGGATAATTTTCGCTGTTAGAATGAAAATTCAGTACGCGCCAAAATATCCCGCTTCCGCGAGAATTCAAAATTTTGGGTGGGATCCTAACAGCGGATAATATCCGCTGTTAGGGAATCCGCCATTACAGATTGCTGATGTGGCAATCCGTGTGCCCACCTCTAGCCAATTCATGTGTTTTGTTATTTTATTTATTTATTTAACTTTCTGCAATTTTGCACATTTGCATACTTGGAAGGTTTGATTGGTAGAAGAAGAAGAAGAAGAAGAAAAGGAAGGAGGGGAATAAGGAGAAGGGAGAAGGAAGAAGAATGCTAGAAGCTGAAGAGGGAGAAGGAAGAAGAAGAAGAAGAAGAATATAAGATGAAAAAGAAAAAGAAGAAGAAACAGAAGAAGAAGAAGAATAGAAGCTGAAGAAGAAAAACAAAAGATGAAGAAGGAGAAGGGCAGAAGAAGAAGAAAAAAGAAGAACAACTGAAGATGAAGAAGGAGAAGAAAGAAGAAGAAGGAGAAGGAAGGAGAAGAAAGAAGAATGAAGAAGAAGAAGAGGAAAAATTGCAGAAATCTGCTCCGGCGAGCAGGTTTCTGCAATTTTTTTTATTCTGATCGGAACTCTAACAACGGATTTTATCCGCTGTTATATATTTAATCCGCTGTCAGGTTTAACGGCGGATATAAAGCTATCCGCTGTTAGGTTTAACGGCGGACGCATATCCGCTGTTAGCTAAGCTTACGTTAGTCAACCTAACAGCGGACACGCGTCCGCCGTTAGGATAGCTAACAGCGGCCTATCCGCTGTTAGACTACATAAAAATCCGCTTGCTAAGAACAAAGGTGCAAGTGAAGCGCAAACGGATTATGCTCAAGTGTTAGGCTGTCTGATGTACATCATGAATTGTACTAGACCAGATATTGCATTGGCAATAAGTAAGTTGAGTCGCTACACGAGCAATCCGAATGAAACTCATTGGATGGCAATGAGACGTGTTTTGGGGTACTTGAAGCACACCCAGTCCTTTGCTTTACATTACACTAGGTATCCTGCTGTGCTTGAAGGATATTGTGATGCGAACTGGATCACCGGTTCAACCGAAAGCAAGTCCACAAGTGGATATGTGTTTACGGTTGGTGTGGGAGCAGTATCTTGGAAATCCTCCAAGCAAACCTGCATAGCCCGTTCAACAATGGAATCTGAATTCATTGCATTGGACAAAGCTGGTGAGGAAGCTGAATGGCTTCGGAATTTTTTGGAAGATATTCCATTTTGGCCCAAGCCGTTATCACCAATAAGTATACATTGTGATAGTCAAGCGGCGATTGGAAGGGCGGAAAGTGTTATGTACAATGGTAAATCTCGTCACATTCGTCAACGACATAACACGGTTAGACAACTAATCTCTAGTGGTGTTATCTCAATTGATTATGTGAAATCAAAGGATACCGTGTCAGATCTACTTACAAAAGGCCTAACTAGAGATGTAGTTGAGAAATCATCGAGGGGAATGGGATTATGGCCAAGGACATAATCAACATAACAGAAACTCTACCTAGTTGACTGGAGATCCCAAGATCTAGGTTCAAGGAGAAAACAAAGTTGTGTTTGATGGTTCGACATTGTCAAACTTTCTTAAACCTATTCTCATGATGAGACAATGTTTAACAATAAGGGTAAGCAAGGTAGTCAAAATCGCGATTTTGATCGTAAAATCGTACGATTTTACGACTCTACTCATGGAGTGCGATCTTGATTCCACGTAAAATCGAAATCAAGTGGAATCGGGTGAAATTGGTAGTAAAATCGGTAAAATCGTAGAATCGGTCGATTTCACCGATTTTACCAATTCAATTTTTTGGCTCAACCAAATTGGGTTGAGTTTTTGTCAACTCACAACCAAATTATGGTATAAGAAATAACATATTAATAATTTTTTAATTTATTTTTATGTCATAGAACCCTATACCGCTAAAGTTTTTCATCCTCTTTAATCATCTTCACACGTAAACATAAAAATTATGATATTGTATGCTTACACTAATTTTTTTTTTTGTGATTTCATTAGTGTCTTGACGCTTAAATGAGTATAACATGTAAGTTCTAAGTAATTAATTTTTTTCATAAAGTAAACTACAAATATATACCCAATTTATATGACATGTAGTTGATATCCAAGTTATAACATGCCAACTATATTTCTTATTCATGCTAGTGTAGTTTGTTATGGTAATTTATAAAGCCAAATGCGATTTTTTGTTTAAATCAAGTTACTCTTCATAATTTGCATACTTATACTTGTCTATGAGTTACGATTATATGTAAAATTGGATTTTTATCGATGCTTGAATGTGATGATGTTCCTTGGACAAATAATATATATTAGAGGTAATCGTAATTTGATAAACAATGTATATATATGTTAGTTGTTTCTATAAAAAGTACTCTCTTGATTTTATTTAGACTTTGGATAAGCAATTGGTTTATGTATTAATGGTCAATTTGTTGATTCTTTTGAATATATTTTTATTTTAGAGAGTACTTCGTAGAATCTTACGATTTTACGTTTCGATTCTACGATTACGATTTCACCTCACTTTTCGATTCCACGTGGAATCCCGATTTTGACTACATTGAGGGTAAGCCTATAATCGCAAGGCTTTTAATGGTTTCTAAGTTTGACCTCAAGTTGGTCAAATGATGTATTTATGAATACACGTTTAGAAATCACCTATGTGAGTGTGAAGTAGAGCCACTTCAAGGAGAACGAGCGTAGGCCAAGTTCTCTACGCACTCATGAGACCAGGCGGTGTTCAGGGCTAAAATGAACACAACAGTGAGAACCAATGAATGGTTAAGGATTAGCTGTGTGACATACGTTGTCTTAGTATACACGAAAAGTCTATGGTTCAACGATATCAAATCTACCGATGGACGAGTATACTCGATGTATGTTCACTAAGTAAAGTTCAAATGGAAACCTACTTATTCAGATGCAGCTAATTCTTGCGAGAAAATCACACAGATTTTGCATAGTTTTCAAAACTTAGCATTCTCCATTCATGTGGGGGATTGTTGGGGATTTGATGTGTGAATGAAGGAATGAGCTAAGTGGTGTTGAATACCACATTGCTAATTGATGGGAAAGTGGAGCTAGATATAAGAAATCAAGCCCACTAAGGTTGGTAAAAGGCTTGAGATGGTGATGGGCCCTCGCGCCGTCGTCGTCGCCTCGCCTCGGCCTCGGATTCGGATTTGATTCAATTCTTTTGCTACCCGGCCGACTTGGTCTGACCGAAAAGTCATCCAGAGTTGTGGTTTGAACTCAAACCGGCCAACTGCCCAACTTCCAGAAGGCACCCCTTCATTTACTATAAATAGCAAATCAGTCCCTGCACTTTCTCCTACAGATTTTCCCCTCTCTAAACTTATTCTCTGCACAAAATCTCTCTGCATTCATTGTTTTCAAAGGAATCGAGTTGTGTGATTGTGCCGTTCGTTGAGTTCGCCGAGCACTTGCATTTGCATCACCACTACGCATGTGAGTATCCATTTTATCCTAGGAGAATTTATTTTGTTTACCTTGGGTGACGTAGAGGGGAATAACAATTCTTAAGGACAGATCGTGAAGTCGATCGACTCGGATTGTCCTTCTATTTGCATGCTTGTTGTTGATCTTGTTTTGCAGTTTACGGTACCAATAGTAGACCCGACAATTCCTAATGTGAGGACCCCCTTAAGTGTCCTCATATAAGGACACTAATATATACCCTTCATCTGTTGAGTAGAGATCTAATGGTTAATATGAAGTGGGTATTTGAGTAATTTGCTTAATTGGTAAATGTGTTTATTTAATTTTAGTTTTTTATTTAATATTAAAATTAACAAAACGGTTATTTTGTGATTTGGAGCCTCCTCTAGCATCTTCTGATTTTCATTGGAGTATGACATCGGTTTTTTGCCAAGGAGTCTATTTGATGCTCCTTTTATTTTTTGGAATCTTTTATTTTATATATTTTACAGGTCCATTTTATATTTCTGGTATCACCTTATTCCATTTTATATCTGATAAAGATTTAATTACCAAGGTCGTATTCCACAAGGTCCTCTCATAAGCTAATACTCACAAAATTCAAGAACGGTCTAAACATTTGAATTGAGGTTTGGTTTTGAATGAGAACAAATCAAAAGCATAAAAAAAACAAGGCAAAACTAACAAGTAAAATTGAGGAACAAACAAGAGAGAAAGGAGTTTAGCCTAGCAAGGGGTTTCTTCAAGCTCAAGGTTCATGAAAGCTGGATTGAATCTCAAGCAACGATGTGTAAACTAATGACCATGCATTTCACTCAAGTAGAATCAACGAACTCTCGCACGATTGACTCTCTACTCCTAGACCAAATGAACCATGCTTTCGCTATGTGAACAAAGGAAATGAAGTGCTTTAACTAGTCCAGTGAAATGCTTGAAACTTGAATTCTATGCTAACATTCATCTAACACAAGGTAAATGATGCAAGACACTCTCATGTCATTCATATAGCACTAGTCTAGCAATCAAAAGGGTATTTCAACCTTCAAATGAAAGAAAACTAAATGCACACCAAGTGTTTGATAAAATGACAACAAGGAAAAACAAGCTCAAAATGGTTGCAATTGTATAATCCAATCTCTCAAATCATCCAATTACAATCCAAGCACCTTAGATCAACATCAATCAATCATTCTCATGTATTGAAAGACATAAACAATACCAAAAGAACAAATCAAGCTCTAATGGCTACAAAGAACAAGGTCTAGGATCACCACCTTACACAAATGGCTAAGAGAAACATCAATCCATACAATCAATCACCTATCCTAGCTTGATCCATCCCCCACTAAACTAAACCTAAGCTTAGCCTAGCATAACCATGGAAGAAACCTGAAATTGAGTAGAGGAGACCATCCTTGCTTCCATGGAGGATCTTCCTACTTGGCTCTTCAAGCTCCAATCCAAGCTATGGAGGACTTCACTTAGATCCTTGATCTTAAAGTTGATCAACAAGGGAGGAAGGATGGTGTTTGGTTGAGAGAGAGGAGGTGATCGGCGATTGCAAAATTGAGAGAGAAAAGAGTGACGGGCGTGTTGTAATTATTAGAATGCCAAATTATATCTTCAATTTTCGCCTTCTTCTTCTTTATATAGTACGCCGAAAATAGCTGGAATTTTCGGCGAAAACTGAAGAAGTTTTCGCCAAAAATCTCTTTGCAAAACACCGAGCAGCTGGCATTCCTTCATAGGTTTTCAGTGAAAACTCAGATAGTTTTCGCCGAAAATTTCTTCAAAAATCGGATGTCCGCCTTCTGTATTTCTTCTGCTTGAAAATGTTAAGGGTTTTCGGCGAGAACTTAGAGTTCTCGCCGAAAACTTCTTCAGTTGAAGGGTGCATTTTTCTCGATTTTGCAACGTCCATATCTCCTCCGTCCTAGCTCCGATTGACCTCCTGTTTGATCCTACGTGCTCCTTGTCACCAGTACTTCAATGCCAAAACCTAAAAATGCAAAGAAAACAACTCCAATAGACATATAATTGGCCTCAAAGTGGCAACCGGGCAACAAAAGGGCACTTTGCATAAAACATCCATAAAAGCATATAAATCATAGCAAAATGAGATCAAACATGGGAGATCCCTAGGCTAATCGAGGACTTAAAATGCACTAAATATAGTCACATCAAATTCCCCTACGACTAAGCTTTGCTTGTCCTCAAGCAAATGAATTAGAAAACATCCAAGTTCACAAATGACAAGATCGGTCCATTGATATTCAAGCAATAACAATTCGGCTTAAACTGTCCACGAACAAACTCAAACTACACATGCAAGAACATCAACCAAACAAGTCTAGACCTCACTAATTTCTGCACACTTCAAGTAGTGGTAAATTGGGATACAGAAAAACTGACCACGACAACACCAACTCTAATTAAAAGGACTTGAACTCGGGAAATGGAACGGATAAGGCGGGGGTAGGATAATTTTTTTTAGAGTGATGAGTGATCATGATGTGGCTATCGACTCGACTTCATCCGCTTCTAGATCCGCACTTTACAAACTCTGGCTAGGATCAAGGGCTACATTTGAGAACTCCTTTTTTTTTCTTTTCTTTCTAGCTTCATTTTTTTTCTTCTCTTTTTTTCTACTGCATACTAGTGCTCGATCCAACACTTCACTTAGGTGTTGAACCTGCCTAGCTCACAGCTTTTCCCTTTGCTAGTGCTCAACCCGACACTTCACTTAGGTGCCGAGCTTGCCTAGCTTCTCTTTTCTTTTGAGCATTTTCTTTTGAACATTCCCTTCGCAAACTAGCCACTTGATCCTTAGCCCCTTACAACTTCAACACAATATTTCGAATTGGATTCCGTCTAATCTCAAGCCACAATCACGAGGGATCAAAAAGTTCTAAAAGTTGAAGAAAAACATGGAAAATGGGTGAAAATTCTGATTGCCTTCATCATCTTAGACCGGTGTTATCGAGTGGTATAAAAACACGTATCAAACCAATCAACCAACATACAAGAGTGATAAAATCTCTGTTCTGGCCTAGACTCATTTGATATCAGTGTTAACATGCTGGTTATAGGTTCTAAGTGGAACAGTCTAAACGTCATTGTGAAAGCTTGAAGTCAATTAAACACCAAAAGTCAAGAACTGAACGGTTCTACAATAGAGGAATTCGACATTCAATCAAGATCATGCAACTCATCAAAGCATAGCCTTAGATCTCTACCACCAATAATCACACCAAACCTCAAAATCCCCCCTACGACTAACATGAGCATTGCCCTCAATGATCAAGAGAGAGAGTAAGGTGGAACGAAGTTACCGCATTGGAAGAGAGGAGCATAGGACGTAAAAGCAGTAGAAGGGTTCCATGATGCTCATTGTGAAGAGTGATCCTCCTAAGTGCTTGCCAACATCTTATTCAACGAACTAAAACAACACAAAAACATAAAAGCGAAAAGGTAAGGATAACATGGGTTGCCTCCCATGAAGCGCTTCTTTAACGTCTCTAGCTAGACGAAACCAAGAGCACTCAAGGCATAACCAAGGATAAAACCTCTACCGCACCAATAGTATCATTAATCACATAATGTTTAAGTCGATGGCCATTCACCTTAAAAGGTTCGGCTTGAGAGGGAGAAATTACCTCGACGGTGCCATAAGGAAATACTTGAGTTACCGTGAATGGTCCGGACCAACGAGATCTCAACTTCCCAGGAAAAAGTTTGAGCCGAGAGTTGTATAGGAGGACTTGGTCACCAACTCTGAAATCCTTGCCTGGCTTCAATCGGGAGTCATGAATGAGCTTCGTCCTCTCCTTGTATAGCTTGGCACTCTCATATGCATGATGGCGATACTCTTCGAGCTCATGTACCTGAAACATACGCTCTTCTCCTGCGAGACTCATATCAAGGTTTAGAAATTTCAATGCCCAAAGAGATCGGTGCTCAAGCTCTACCGGCAAATGGCAAGCTTTACCATAAACCATCCTATAAGGGGTAGTGCCTATAGGGGTCTTGTAAGCCGCGCGGTAGGCCCATAGAGCATCATCAAGCTTCGTCGACCAATCTTTTCGTGATCGGTCGACTGTTTTCTCCAAAATTCTCTTAAGTTCCCTATTAGTTACCTCGGCTTGGCCACTAGTTTGAGGGTGATACGAGGTAGACATCCGATGAGTGACACCGAACTGTTGGCACACCCTATCGAATTGTCCTTGAAAATGAGTACCTCGATCACTAATAATAGCACGAGGGGCACCCAAACGGGTGAACAACTTAACAAGAAACTTCCCTACAACTCGGGCATCATTGGTAGGCAAAGCTTGTGCCTCCACCCATTTAGACACATAATCAACCGCAACTAATATATACTTGTTACCATGCGAAGGAGGGAACGGTCCCATGAAATCAATACCCCAAATATCGAATATCTCTACTACTAACGAAACATTTTGAGGCATTTCATCACGGGAAGAAATGTTACCTGAACGTTGACAAGCATCGCAAGACTTGACATAGTCTTGACAATCTCGAAAGATCGAGGGCCAAAAGAATTCGGACTCAAGTACCTTGCGAGCCGTGCTATTTGCCCCATGATGTCCACCCGTAGGACCGGAGTGGCAATGAAGTATGATGTCCTTCGCTTCTCCATGGTTAACACATCTTCTAATCATCCCATCGGAGCCAACTCGAAACACAAAAGGATCGTCCCAATAGTAATGCTTCAAATCCGCAAAGAACTTCCTTTTGTCTTGAGTGGAGAGGCCCTCCTTCAAGTATCCACTAGCAAGATAGTTAGCTAAATCCGCGAACCAAGGTTCCTTGAACTCCAAAGTTGCTAACGCGAATAATAGCTCATCGGGGAAGTTGTCATTGATTTCTTCATTACCGTTGTGTACCATTTCAGCTTCTTTCAAATGAGACAAGTGATCGGCGGCTACATTCTCGGATCCCTTCTTATCCCGAATTTCAATGTCAAACTCTTGCAAGAAAAGAACCCACCGAATCAATCTTGGTTTAGCATCGGACTTAGATAGAAGGTACCTCAAAGCTTGGTGGTCCGTCAAGACAATAGTGTGAGAAAGCACCAAGTAGGACCTAAACTTATCAAAAGCAAACACTATGGCCAAGAGCTCCTTTTCCGTAGTTGTATAGTTCCTTTGAGCTTCATTGAGAGTCTTACTTGCATAGTATATTGGATGGAATCTCTTGTCAATTCGTTGGCCTACAACCGCTCCAATAGCGTAATCACTAGCATCGCACATCAACTCAAACGACTTTGACCAATCCAGAGCAATGAGTATAGGAGCATTTATGAGTTTACCCTTTAGGAGTTCAAAGGCTCGCATGTATTCATCATCAAATTGAAATTCCACATCCTTCTCAAGAAGCCGAGTCATAGGAGTAGTTATCTTGGAGAAGTCTTTAATGAAGCGCCTATAGAAACCGACATGCCCCAAGAAACTTCTCACGGCCTTCATGGAAGAAGGTGGAGGAAGTTGAGAGATGGTCTCTAGCTTTGCCTTATCAACCTCAATGCCTTTTCGAGAGATCTTGTGACCAAGAACAATCCCCTCATTGACCATGAAATGGCACTTCTCCCAACTTAACGCGAGATTGGTCTCTTCACAACGATGCAACACCTTATCAAGGTTCCTCAAACAAAGATCAAATGAGTCCCCAAAGACCGAGAAATCATCCATGAACACTTCCATGATATCTTCCACAAAATCATCAAAGATGGCAAGCATACATTGTTGGAAGGTAGCGGGAGCATTGCACAATCCAAATGGAATTCGGCAATAAGCAAACGTACCAAAAGGGCATGTGAATGTGGTCTTCTCAATGTCCTCCGGAGCAATCAGTATTTGGAAGTATCTGGACATGCCATCCAAGAAGCAATAGTACTCGTGACCGGAGAGACGCTCGAGCATTTGATCCTTGAAAGGTAGAGGAAAATGATCCTTCCTTGTGGCCTCATTGAGTCGACGATAATCTATGCAAACACGCCACCCGGTGATCGTCCTTGTCGGGATGAGCTCATTCTTGTCATTAGCTACCACCATGATTCCTCCTTTCTTGAGAACAACTTGCACGGGGCTAACCCAAGGACTATCCGAGATAGGGAAGATAATCCCCGCATCCATAAGCTTAATGACCTCTTTCTTCACGACCTCTTTCATGTTCGGATTTAACCTTCTTTGTGGTTGCACAATCGGCTTAAAATCTTCTTCCATAAGGATCCGATGTGAGCAAAATGTGGGACTTATACCTCGAATATCCGAGATGCTCCACGCGATAGCTCTCATATACTTCTTGAGGAGCTCCACTAGACGGTCCTTTTGCTCGGGTAGGAGCTTAGAATTGATGATGACCGGTAGCTTAGAATTTGGCATTAGAAAAGCATACTCCAAATGTGTGGGAAGAGGCTAGAGCTCAAGAGTAGGTGGTTCTTCATAAGAGGTCTTCACCCTTTCCACCTTCGGAAGAGCAACAAAAACTGTTTCACTCTCCAACTTGTCTCTCCCTTCATCAAGATAAGCCACCTGAGCTTTTAACTCTGGGGTGTCTAAATGTTCCTGCATATTCATTCTAAGGTAAACATCCAAAGAATCTCGACACACGAAGTTAGAAATACTACACACACTAGCCGAAGCAATAGTATCACACGAGTACTCTAAATCATCTTGTGCGTGAGCAAATTTCATGCCATCGGCTATGCAAAATGTGACAATCTCTTGTCCTACTCTCAATGTCAATTTTCCATTATGCACATCAATTAACGCTCGAGAAGTAGCAAAAAATGGTCTACCAAATATCAATGATACATCCACATCATCGGTATCAATGACCGCAAAGTCAACTAGGAAAACAAAAGGACCAACTTTAACTAGCACATCATCAACAATCCCCCTAGGACTCTTGGTCGACTTGTCCGCAAGTTGAATGTACATACGAGTAGGACGAAGATTAGATAACCCTAGTTTCTCAAATATGCAATAAGGCATGACATTGATACTAGCACCTAGATCCGCAAGACCATTAGCCAAAGAGGTATTACCTATAACACAAGGGATAGTAAAAGTACCTGGATCCTTAAGCTTTTCCGGTGGACTCTTGAAGAGAACGGCGGAGCATTCCTCATTGAGGTGAACTAGAGATGTCTCCGGTAGCTTCCTCTTGTTGGTGTAGAGTTCCTTCATGAACTTAGCATATTGAGGCATCATAGTCATAGCTTCGGGAAACGGAAGAGAGAATTGCATTTGACTAAGCCACTCCACAAACTTCTTAAAAACCTTCTAAAGGCCATCCTTCTTCACTCGAGAGGGGTATGGAAGCTTAGGCTTGTATGGAGGTACAACCGGTGCGGGAGGAGAGACCGGTGGTGTACTCGATGTAGCCTTACTAGGTTCCTTGGCAACCTTAGTACTCATATTACCCATAGGAGGTTCGACTTCAACCTCAACTTCATCCGAAGGATCCTTGATATCATCATCATCAACCATTATATTAGGAGCTTGTACCTTTTGGGAGTCCATTGGAGAAGAGGTTGCATCTTGCAAAGGTTTTCCACTTCTCAAGGTCACTACCTTGCAATGCTCCGAACCTTTGGGGTTGACCTCGGTATTGGAAGGCAAAGTGTCCGAGGGTCGCTCCGAGAGCGTCTTAGCAATATGACCCATTTGATTCTCCAAATTTGCAATTGAAGCCTGTTGATTCTTGATAAGTTGAATCATTGCCGCGTTGGTATCCTCTTGCGATATTGAAGAACCGCCCTCTTTGTTGTGAGGTGGTTTGTTGAATCCGGGTGGTCCATCACCTCTATGATTGTACATTCCCGGTGGGGTAGGACCTTGGGGACCTTGATTTGGATGTCCACTTTGATTCCATTGATTTCCCCCTTGGTTCCCTTGACCTTGGTGACCTCCTTGAGTCCATTGACTACCTTGGTTTTGGTTACTTCCTTGAGTCCATTGGTTGCCTTGATACCCTCTATAACCTTGGAACCCTCCTTCATTTCCTTGGTTGTAACCTTTGTTATAACCACTACCTTGATTCCCTTGGCCTTGGTACCCTTGGTTAGACTTGTTGTACCCACCACCTTAGTTCCAAGGTCGGTTGTAGTTACCCCCTTGATAGTTACCTTGGGGGTTGAAATTACCATGGAATCTTTGACCTTATGTGGAGCTTACCTCCTCATTGTGGTCGCCTTGGCCAAGCTCAGGAGTGGCGGAAGGGCAAGCACTGACATCGTGGCCTTGACCCCCACAACATTCACAACAATATATTGAAGCCACCGGGGGATTACCCACATGAGATGATGGAACCTTAGAGGGGTGCTTAGGCATACTTAGGTTACTTACCTGAGATGCCATGGCATCGATCTTCGACATGAGGAGCGCAAACATGGGGTCATCTTCATCTCGGTGCCTGGTATCTTAGGCTTCTTCCCATAGCTAGATGAATCCTTTGGTGCATCAACACTTATAGCTCTAGAGTCGTAGTGAGTGTCGCTCCCATACTTGGACATTGGAGGTTGTTGTCGAGACCAACTCCTTGTCTTGTTGGCCATCTCCGCAAAGAGTTCTAGAGCATCTTCGAGAGTGAGGATCCTTAAATCACCTCCGGCGGCTTGGTTGATCATCCTTGTATTCTCAAAATCAAGGGACCTAGCAAAGATATCCGCCAAGATCCATTCGGCGAAGTTGTGATGAGGACAAGACCGAAGAAGGGCTTGGAATCTATTCCAAGTCTCATGGAAGAGCTCTCCCTTGTGTTGTGTGAAGTGGTTGATACGATCTCGGATTGCATCCGTCATATAAGGGGGAAAGAACTCCTCGAGGAAGGCTTCGGCTAGTCCCTCCCATGTAGTGAATGTTCTACTAGGTTGGTTCTCCAACCAAGACTTGGCTCTACCTTTGAGGGAGAAGGGGAAGAGTCGAAGTCGCACACAATCCGGGTGAACTTGATCGTTCTTCACCGTATCGCATATCTCTAGGAAGTCCTTCAAATGTCTAGATGGGCACTCTCCGTCTATACCGTTGAACACCACTCCGTTTTGCACCATCTGAATCATATTAGGCTTCAGCTCGAAGTTTCTTGCATTTACCGGTCTTCGCACGATGCTCGAGGCTGCCCCTTCAAGGGTTGGGCGAGCATAATCAGCTAGTGTACGCCTCGCACCTCTTTGCGATTGATCATCTTCATTAGTGTGATGTGAATGTTCCGAATGGTTATCCTCGTCCTCGTGATGAGACATAGTATGGTGTGAGATGCGGTCAACTTCTTGTTCTTCAACTGTAGGAGGTGGGGAAGTAGTTCGTGGCTCGAGCACTTGTTCTAGTCCTTGGATTCGTGCTTGAAGACGAGCTGAACGCCTCATGCACTAACACCAATCTCCTACAAACAAGCACAACGAACACACCCGAGTAATATAACGATGCGGGATAACAAAGTAAACAAAAAGAAACAAGGAAGCAAAAAGGAAAATGGAAGGAAGTGTAAAGAGCGGTTCACTAATAATTGATTTCTTAGGAATGAGAGGTCCCCGGCAACGGCGCCAAAAACTTGATAAAGATTTAATTACCAAGGTCGTATTCCACAAGGTCCTCTCATAAGCTAATACTCACAAAATTCATGAACGGTTGATGCGCAAAATAATGCACACTAGTTTTACTCGAAGGATTGCTCCTAAGAGATCGTTATTTCCTAAGGGGTCTTTCTGTTTCTATTACTCAACTAATGTGGAATAAGCTATTCGGGTTTAAACGTTGGGTTTGGAAATGGTGGTGAATGAACTAAGTAAACTAAGAATGCAAATTAAACCAATCAAGCAGGCAAACAAGTTGGAGCTTCAAGAATTGACTAAGGCGCTTGTCCAGACTCGAATCCGCTCTAGCTCGACTAAGGCGGATGATGCAATGCAACTAAGGTTTTAATAGACTCAATGCCTCAACGCTTCCTTTGGCAATCTCTACTCCATGGTCAGGACGCAGAGAAACTATCCTAGCAAACCTACGAGTTCCTATGGTCAAGATAACTCATAAATCTCCAAGAATGCACGAAGAACAATGAAGCGCCGCACAGAAATGCAAAGAGATTAATTTCACCGGCCCTATGGTCAAGACACCGGGTAATCTTAATGACCTTCTAAACCCTAGAATGACTCACGTCCATGGTCAGAACCGTAAGACAAAGATGAAGCAAATTCTACGATATGGTCAATCTGCGAATTCAAGAGCTTCAAATTAGGGTTTTAGAAAAATCTCAATTAAGTCTGAATAAACCTCAATTAACATTAACGGGTTAGAAACCCGACATCATCCATACAAAGTTTCGCTAAAACTTCATCTAATCTGAACAAACTAAGGGTTTAGCTAGACATCGCCAGAGAAGGAATCACAGAAACAGAGAAAAAGAAAACTGGAGAAGAAGACATCTTAATCCGAGTAAACCTAATCCTGACGAATCTTAGAAACTCCTGAACTAATCCTCGCTTTTCCTCGCTTAATCGTCACTTCAAAGCTTCAATATCCTCTTCTGAGAGTGTCTGGTTTGTCGAAATCAGAATCAAGTCTGAAGAGTTGTCGTGCTGTATGTTTCTCAGGCTTAAAAACCCTATTTTTCCTCTCCAATCCAGATTTTTGCCAAAAAGTGCGCCCGGCGGCACTTAAAAAGTGCACCGGCGCACTTTTTCTTGTAAAGGGCGCACTTTTGAAAGTCGGCAAAAAATTTCCAGAACGTCGATTAAAAAGTGCGCCTGGAGGCACCCAAAAAGTGCTCCGGCGCACTTTTTTGTCCAAACAGCGCACTTTTGGAGCTGGGAAAAATAATTTTAGCTCCATACTTCTTTTGATGATTCCCGCTTCATCTGAACTCCGAATTGGTCCCCGTTTGAAGCGTCGAGCTTGTAGAAAGGTCCTCCACAAAAGACAACTCGAAACAACATCAAATTTCCCAAAAGAGGGCCAGAGGACAATAACACGCAATTTTCATGAAAGTTCCTAAAAACTATCACAAAAAGGTGTACAGAGAGGGGAATTTGGCTCAAATGTGGTGAGATAAACGTGGTAAATCAAACGTCATCAAATCACCCCACACTTAAACTTTTGTTTGTCCTCAAACAAGAATTTTATTACAACCATGCACCAACTTGAATGAGCGAACCGAAAACCTCTTGGCTCTTGGAAAGATGTATATAGTGCTTCTATCAAACAAGAGGATTACCCAACTAACCACACAATTAAGAACCAAACTTTTGCCAGAGTAAAAGAGGAACAAGACTTTAACGAGCTAGTGAACAACCTGACTTGATAAAGGCAAGACAAAACTTACTTCCGCTACACTTACTCTAGGATGCAGCCCGACACTTGCTAGATAAGGGAACACGACTTGAACAAAATTAAAGAGCATTTCTTTCTTTCTTTCTTTTTTCTTTTTTTCTGATTTTTTTTCTTTTTTCTGATTTTTTTTTCATTTACTTTTGGATGGTCGGTACAGTGTGGATACCACCGGGTATGGAGCAGCCGGAAACCTTTGGAATTCCGCGTTATCCTAGACCCCAGCCACGATCGGGAGTAGGTTAGAAGAAGAATGCCACATTGAGACTTCCCTTTGGGACAACAGCAATGGGCAGGCACGTATGCCAGCTCGTGAATCGACCCACAACTTCAATACCGAACCACTCATTTATCAGATTTTCTCTGATTGGGAACATTAACAACAATTAAAAACATGAAATTAAAAGATCCCTTATCTAGACTCGATCATGGCATTGAACTAGAGAATTCGAGCATCAGACAAACCAAGTCGTACACATTAACAAGTCAATTGTTCACTAACACGATAAGGGCAAGTTCCTAGAATACTTCAAGCAAGAAGAGTGGGAGATGGTCATAATTCAGGTTCTCACACACACATTTGGTTAAAGCCAAAGCACCATATCAATCTCACCATATGGAAGACAGTAGGCAATCCAAGAAGTTATTAAGCAATGTGAAAAATTTCTTGCTACCGAGAATGGGAAGGTGTGAAAGAGCGATAAAACAAAGCACAGCCACCGCCCATCAAAACATGCAAATAGACACCCCACCCCACACTTAGAATTTGGACATTGTCCTCAATGGACCACACAAAAAGGTGAAGAAAGGTGTAAGGGGTACCGAGAAGTAGATCATGAGGATGCCAGTGGAGGCAAGAGTGAAGTACCGGCGGACAGTCATGGCGGGAGCTGAGGATAGCCTGAAACAGGAGAGAACCTCACAACAAGATTAGAGTAATTAGGAACCAACTGGATGTCTGACTCAAAACAAGATAGACTGACTCAATTAAAATTAAAATAAAATAAAAGCGTGTGTGACTAGCCAAGAGCGCGTACTTTTTCAAATTTCCAAATTTTGCTGTTTTTTTTTTTTTTTTTGCCTGAGTGCCCAAAAGTGCGCCCGGGAGACACTAAAAAGTGCGCTGGAGCACTTTTGGGTCAAAAAGTAGCACTTTTTGACGAATTTTCAAAATTTCCAGGAGGCTTTTGAAAAAGTGCGCCTGACAACACCCAAAAAGTGCGCGTTCATTTGCGCACCAAGTTTTTGGCGCCGTTGCTGGAGAATTTTCTTTTTCTAGGAAAGACATTGTGCGTTTAAGCTTTTCATTCATTCTTTTTATCATCTCTTTTCTCCCCATCTTTTTCATGATTTACCTGGGTAGTGCTCTTGTGTTTTGAGATGCAGGACTACAGGTTCAATAGCAACCAAGGGTGGTACAACAATGGAATGCCACTTAATGATTACAACCAAGAGTGGAGTACATCATGGCAACCATGTATGCCAAACTGGAATGAGGAACCACCACCCTTGCCTTCTTGGCCAGAGCCACAAGCTACACACTACTACCGAGATTACGAAGAGGAATATCTACATTCGCACCAGTACCAACAACAGGAGTCTTATACAGATTTTATGTTGAATAAGATCCTCTCGACTCTACGAGCTCCTAATGTTGTGAACGTCGAGATTGAGCAACAATATCAACTGATGGAAGAAGATTCTCGAGAGCTGGTCGAAGAAGGAAAAGATACCCTAGCCCATGACTTTTGTGAGCTAGAGGTATCTAATGCAGAATCCTTGACGATGGTGGTAGATGAAGATGTAGAGCTTGTCCATCTTTCGATTGAAGTTGAAGATGAGCATCTGGAGATTGAGGAGTTATCCTCATTGGTAATTCAGACAACCGAAACTGAGGTGGGCAATGATTCTGAGGCGTATGTGCTCAACTGCCAGAGCAACTTGGATGACATTGGTGTGGAGCAGACTGCAATCGTTCTGTCTGTTTCTCAGGCTTAAAAACCCTATTTTTCCTCTCTAATCCAGATTTTTGACAAAAAGTGCGCCCGGCGGCACTTAAAAAGTGCGCCGGCGCACTTTTTCTTGTAAAAGGCGCACTTTTGAAAGTCGGAAAAAAAATTCCAGAACGTCGATTAAAAAGTGTGCCTGGAGGCACCCAAAAAGTGCTCTGACGCACTTTTTTGTCCAAACAGCGCACTTTTGGAGCTGGGAAAAATAATTTCAGCTTCATACTTCTTTTGATGATTCCCGCTTCATCTGAACTCCGAATTGGTCTCCGTTTGAAGCGTCGAGCTCGTAGAAAGGTCCTCTAAAATGTGGTAACCTGAAATCTCAAGAAAAACAACTCGAAACAACATCAAATTGCCCAAAAGAGGGCCAGAGGACAATAACACGCAATTTTCATGAAAGTTCCTAAAAACTATCACAAAAAGGTGTACAAATAGGGGAATTTGGCTCAATTGTGGTGAGATAAACATGGTAAATCTAACGTTATCAAATCGGTCTAAACATTTGAATTGAGGTTTGGTTTTGAATGAGAACAAATCAAAAGCATAAACAAACAAGGCAAAACTAACAAGTAAAATTGAGGAACAAACAAGAGAGAAAGGAGAAGACGTGCGCCAATCCACTTATTTTCGAACGGTGAAGAAGGATAATCGAATAAGTCAAGGTGGTTCGCTTCCTCGGCTCTGGCAGCTCCTTCAGCTAGCAAGCTATGTTGGTTTGGGCATTTCCATCGCGAAGGATTCAAAACGAGTCCCATTTACATTTTTAACCTTCTCAAGTAGGCAGACGAAGATTCCACACCAAGTGTCGCAAATGAACGCCAAGAAGTTAGGCGCGGAAGTAGACACCAAAAGGAAATTCCAAGGGCACGGATCGGGGGCTACGACTTTCTTTCTAGTGGGGCTCCTACCTTGGAAGGTCAGCGGAAAGAGCTAGAACAACGGGAAAAGAGCTGGGAGTTCGGCTAAGGGAATGAGGAAGGATAAGACGAGAAGCCGGCCAAGCAGTTGCTTTAGCCTAGCAAGGTGTTTCTTCAAGCTCAAGGTTCATGAAAGCTGGATTGAATCTCAAGCAACGATGTGTAAACTAATGACCATGCATTTCACTCAAGTAGAATCAACAAACTCTCGCACGATTGACTCTTTACTCCTAGATCAAATGAACCATACTTTCGCTATGTGAACAAAGGAAATGAAGTGCTTTAACTAGTCCAGTGAAATGCTTGAAACTTGAATTCTATGCTAACATTCATCTAACACAAGGTAAATGATGCAAGACACTCTCATGTCAATCATATAGCACTAGTCTAGCAATCAAAAGGGTCTTTCAACCTTCAAATGAAAGAAAACTAAATGCACACCAACTGTTTGATAAAATGACAACAAGGAAAAACAAGCTCAAAATGGTTGCAATTGTATAATCCAATCTCTTAAATCATCCAATTACAATCCAAACACCTTAGATCAACATCAATCAATCATTCTCATGTATTGAAAAACATAAACAATACCAAAAGAACAAATCAAGCTCTAATGGCTACAAAGCACAAGGTCTAGAATCATCATCTTACACAAATGGCTAAGAGAAACATCAATCAATACAATCAATCACCTATCCTAGCTTGATCCATCCCCCACTAAACTAAACCTAAGCTTAGCCTAGCATAACCATGGAAGAAACCTAAAATTGAGTAGAGGAGACCATCCTTGCTTCCATGGAGGATCTTCCTACTTGGCTCTTCAAGCTCCAATCCAAGCTATGGAGGACTTCACTGAGATCCTTGATCTTTAAGTTGATCAACAAGGGAGGAAGGATGGTGTTTGGTTGAGAGAGAGGAGGTGATCGGCGATTGCAAAATTGAGAGAGAAAAGAGTGACAGACGTGTTGTAATTTTTAGAATGCCAAATTATATCTTCAATTTTCGCCTCCTTCTTCTTTATATAGTACGCCGGAAATAGCTGGAATTTTCGGCGAAAACTGAAGAAGTTTTCACCAAAAATCTCTTTGCAAAACACCGAGCGGCTGGCATTCCTTCACAGGTTTTCGGCGAAAACTAAGATAGTTTTCGCCGAAAATTTCTTGAAAAATCGGATGTCCGCCTTCTGTATTTCTTCTGCTTGAAAATGTTAAGGGTTTTTGGCGAGAACTTAGAGTTCTCGCCGAAAACTTCTTCAGTTGAAGGGTGCATTTTTTCTGATTTTGCAACGGCCATATCTCCTCCGTCCTAGTTCCGATTGACCTCCCGTTTGATCCTACGTGCTCCTTGTCACCAGTACTTCAATGCCAAAACCTGAAAATGCAAAGAAAACAACTCCAATAGACATAGAATTGGGCTCAAAGTGGCAACCGGGCAATAAAAGGGCACTTTGCATAAAACATCCATAAAAGCATATAAATCGTAGGAAAATGAGATCAAACATGGGAGATCCATAGGCTAATCGAGGACTTAAAATGCACTAAATATAGTCACATCAATATCACTACAACAAAACCTGGCTACGGAGGCACACCGTATTTGCCTCTAAAAGTCATTTTTCTGCCTTTATAGAGTTTTAGAGGCAGATAGCTTAAGTGCCACCAACGCTCCTGTCGCTAAAGGTCTTTAGAGGCAAATATGGTGGCACATGTTATCTGTCACTAATGGAAGAAATAGTGGCAGATATAATTGTTAGTAATTGCTACTTTAGTGAGTAATCAACGTAGAGCCCTAGAGAAGTCAAAAGAGGAGGTTTATAATAACCCTACTCCCTCAAACATGGCTGTTATGAAGGGATTTGAGACTGTGTTAGCTGATCTTGTTAAGGCAGAAGAGAATATAATGCGGTTAAAGGCTAGAACTTTGTGGGTAAAGGAAGGTGACTGTAATAGTAGATTCTTTGCAAACTATGTTAAAGAGAGGAATGCTAAGAATACTATTAGACAACTTCAAGATACTGCTGGAGTTCTTACAGATAATATGGATAGAATGGCGAGTATTGCAGTGGAGTTTTACAAAAATTTGTTGGGGACATCTTCCAGTAGAAATATGGATATTTCAGGTCTTGTAACTAGGAAGCTATCAATTGATCAGTATGAAGAGTTGGAGGCTGATGTTAGCAGAAAGGAAATGAAGGAAGCCTTGTTTAGTCTTGCACTAGAAAAAACACCGGGGCCTGATGGTTATAGTGCAGGTTTTTATAAAAGCTGTTGGAATACTGTGAAGGATGATGTATATGCAGCCATGGAAGATTTTTTCAATACTGGGAAACTGCATCTAGCAGTGAACTCAACAATCATCACATTGATCCCCAAAAAAGCAAATGCAACAAGCATGAAGGATTATCGGCCGATCTCTTGCTGCAACACCATATACAAAGCTCTCTCTAAGGTACTTGCTAACAGACTATGTGGGGTGCTTTCTTCTTTAGTAAGTCATTCACAGTCTGCTTTCATAAGAGGGAGGATGATATCAGATAATGTCATTTTAGCACATGAGCTCCTAGCTAAGTATAATAGGAAAATGGTTTCCCCTAGGTGTGCTCTTAAAGTTGATTTAATGAAGGCATTTGACTCGGTTGATTGGATCTTTATTAAGAATCTTCTTCAGGAAATGAACTTCCCGCCTCGTTATATACATTGGATTATGGCCTGTTTTGATTCTACTAGATTTTCAGTGAATTTAAATGGCTCATTGTTTGGCTATTTCAAAGGAGGGAAAGGCTTAAGGCAGGGGGACCCTATATCCCCATACTTGTTTGTTCTGGTTATGCAGATGTTGGATTATCTGTTTAAGGATGCAGCTTCAAAAGGATTATTTCAGTATCATCCTCAGTGTAAACAAGTCCAGTTAACTAATCTGTGTTTTGCTGACGATCTGTTGGTATTCACAAAAGGTTCAGAAGAAGCTGTGGTTCAGGTTAGGGTCATAATGGATAAGTTCTACAATATGACTGGTCTTAAATTGAACCCAGAGAAAAGTGACCTCTACACAGCAGGAGTAAGTGATGAGGTTAAGGAAAAAATGGTAGTGGTTGCAGGTTTTAGAGGTGGGGGAGCTCCCTATGAGGTATCTAGGAATGCCAATATCAGCTGGGAAATTATCAAAAGCAGACTGTAGAAAGCTGGTGGATAAAATTACTGGAAGAATCAAAGATTGGAAAGCTAAGCTCCTAACGTATGTAGGGAAATTACAGCTGATCAAATCTGTGGTCAATGGTATACTACAATACTGGCTTTCAATGTTTATTATACCCAAAGCAATTCTGAAGGAGGTGGAAATGATTTGTGCTAGATTCATGTGGGGAAAAAATGAAAGCCAACGAGTGAAAGTGGCATGGTATCATATGGTTGTACCTTATGAAGAGGGCGATTTGGGTCTAAAGGACCTTAGCAGCTGGAATTCAGCAAGTATAATGAGGCATCTTTGGAATATATTAATCAAGAGTGGCTCTTTGTAGGTAGCGTGGATCATGAAGTATAGGTTGAAAGGTAAAGACATATGGACTTTCCAGAGTGCTGCTGGTTCATGGCATTGGAAGAAAGTTTTGAAGCTGAGAAGTCTAGCCCGAGGTCATGTTTCTTGGTCAGATGAGGGGGATACACTCTGGAAGTATGCCTCAGTTTAAGAGCAGAAGAATATGGGAGGCCCTCAGACCCAAACAAGATAAGATCCCCTGGTATATTGTGTCTTGGACTGGGTACAGAATTCCAAAGAACAGTATGTTGACCTGGTTGATTATGAAAAATAGGATAGCAACAATGGATAAAGTTGTTCACTGGAATGCAGGGGCTAACACTAAATGCTATATGTGTGAACAAGGTAATGAATCTAGAGATCATCTGTTTGGGGATTGCAGATACTTTCGGGGCTGTATGCAGAGATTCTATCCGGGTTGTAGAGACTTTGATAGCTGGGACAAGATGGTGAGCTTTGTAGTGAGTGTTTGGAGTGGTGATTCTATTAGACAGAAGCTCAAGAGGTTATGTTGGTGTGCAATTGTTAGTGAGGTGTGGCGAGAGCGTTGTCGAAGAGTATTCAATGGTGGCCGACTGACGATGCTTGAAGTTTGTGAAAGGATTGTGGAAATGTTGGTTGCTTATGCTGCAGATAAGCAAAAGATAGAAGCCGTATTAAATAGTGTCAATATATAGAGATTGATCTTGTATAGGTTTGGGTGGTTTCTTTACATTTACTGTAAAAGGGGGGTGTTTGTTTGGCTTAGTTTAGCCTTGTATGGACTTCAAGTTTTTGATGATATAAAATCCTAATTATTCATAAAAAAAAAACTACTATTATTTTGCCATCTTAGCCGCCTTTTAGAGGCACTATTTTTGTTGTTGATAATTTTTTTAGAGACAAATATATATGCTTTTAAAAAGAATTTATTCTTATGAGGATATTTTCCCTTACTGGTCTATCTCAATATTTACATACATCATTTTCTACTTTTTTGCTATCTACGGGGTTTGAACCCGAGTGGTTGAAGAAAATGTGTTAAGTTCTTAGTTCTTAACACTTGGTCCAGAAGTACTTACTAATATTTTTTACACTGTTTTTAAATATGAATCACAAAACTCAGCGATATGCATAAAATATGCCAAGAAAAGAAATCAAAATTGAAAAACGTAAATTTCTCCTTAATCATTATTAGAAAATAAAATCATCAATGTTTATTATCATACATACTATATTATATATATATATATATATATATATACTTTTTAAAAATAAATTATATTTTATCTATTATACGAAAAACATATAGTTTACAAGTTATCTACCACTGCAAATTTTAATCGTACAATATATAGAGACAATTGTAATTATCTAGCTCTAAATATTTTAATTGTACAACCTATAAAGCCGGTTCTAAATTATCTACCTCTAAATTAAAGGAATTTTTCGTAGAACAATTAATATAGAGGCAGTTATAAATTATCTGCCTCTAAATGAATTTTCTGTATACTTATAGAGGCAGTTATAAATTATCTTCCTCTAAAGAAATTTTCTGTGTAACGTATAGAGGCAGTTATAAATTATCTGCCTCTAAAGGAATTTTTCGTATAACTTATAGAGGCAGTTATAAATTATCTGCCTCTAAATGAATTTTCCGTATAACTTATAGAGGCAGTTATAAATTATCTGCCTCTAAAAATATAAAATAATATTTATTAAACCTAAAATAAATAAATAAAATACAATTAGAGGCAGATATTTACATCTATAGAGGCACATATAGTATTTGTTTTTTCAAAAGTATATTTAGAGGCAAATATTCGAATCTGCTTCCGTAGCCAGGTTATGTTGTAGTGTATATTTGGAACTGAATCATATTATCAATCCTAAAATTCGGAGAAATTAGAACACACAACTTGTTACCAAATCACATATTCGAAACACAAATATAAGAACAACATTTTTAAAAGGATGAAGATTAAGATCCAATTTAGTCAAATCACATACCTAAATATTATTTTGATTAACAAACATACATAATCTGGATCCAAATCAATGGTTGCAAAAATAGAAAAAATTAGAGAAAGGGAAAAAAGAAATAAACAATACAAAAGTAAAAGAAAATAATAAAAAGAAAGAACAAAATTGGCCACAGACGGTTTATCCATCATACAATATCTGCCGATTCGACCTAGATGACACTTGCTCTGTGGTGGCGGTGATTTTTTTGTGAAGCGGCAGCGGGGTGAGGAGCAGAGAGAGCGGCGACGGTGTGTCTGTGCGGCGGCAGCGATTGAGGAGCAGGTAGAGTGGGGGCGGGGACGGTTTGTCTGTGCGGTGGCAGCAGGGTGAGGAGCAGAGAGAGCGGGGGGGGGGGGGGGGGGGGGAGTCTGTCTGTGCGGCGCCAGTGGGGTGGGGAGTAGAGAGAGCGGAGGCGGCGACGATTTGTCTGTGCGGCGACAGTGGGGTGAGGAGCAGAGAGAGTAGGGGCGGCGACTGGAAGAATGACGTTGGTGCGAGGAGAATGACGAGATCTAGAAGAAGGGAGGTTGAGAGAAAATCCGCCGGCGGTGGCTATTAGGGTTTTGAGAATTTTTTTGGTTTGGTGGCTAATGATTATGTTGGCGTCTGACCACCTGTCATAGTAGCTTCTGTGGGATTCATCTTTCTCTTGCTTTATAGTTTCCAGAACACGGAAATGTTGTTCCTGATTGTCGTAATTAATGATCCACAGACCCTAATCACTTAAGTAGGTATCCAAATTACTGATTTACCTTAACCTTATTCCCTAGCATTAGATTCGTATCATCATCCAACGGCTGAAAGTAATATCCTCATAGAAGAACACTTATTGGGTCCTTACAATAGGAGATCCCGTTCGTTCTTTGTCAACCGCAATCAGAACAAGTTGTATTGGGCCGACCCAATTTTGCAGCACTTCAGACGAGCATAAGCACGCGAAACTCGAAACACGAAAACCCCGTAATCCGTCGCCTTCCCACTTCCTTTTTCATTCAGTCGACGGCTCGACCGCCGGCCGACGCCTCTGCCTTTCACCCTTCGATCGCCGGCCTCCTTTGGTATCTCTCTCTCTCTCTCTTATTCTAATTTGGTTAAATGGAAGTTTCCAGTGTCTATGGCTGAGTTTTCTTGTGAAGTTTCCAGTGTTGGTAGCAAAGTCGATGTTTTAATCTCTCTCTGTTATTCTAATTTGAGGAAGTCATGTTTTACAAGGCTGAGCCTGCAGATATTTTGGGAATGAGAGTAGTTTACAGCTTTTGAATGTGAAGAGTGGGTTAGGTGGTAGTAAAGTAGTCTAGTCTATATGAATATGAACTGAACAAACAAGACTCTGAACTTGTGCTGGTGTTTGTTTGCTACTGCAATTTCTGAATCCAACTTTTGTCTTGCTTTTCTCATTTAAGAGATAAACAAGTGCGTTAGGTACTCTGTGCCTGGCATTGTCTGGCAACCATTTGACTTGAGAATAGCTTATGTTCAGAGTCTTGCTTTTCATTTCTGATCATGTTTACTCAGTTTAGAATATGAATATGAACTGAACAAACAAGACTCTGAATGTTTCATGTATTTTGAATGTACTCTTATGTTTGTGATTTTGAGATATTACTATTTTGAATGTTCTATGAATGACTATGTTGAATTTTAATTTTTTCTCCCCGCTGTTACTTTCTACCTTCTCCTGCACTTCTTCATCTTCCATAAAGTTTCTGACCCCACATAATTGACTAGTTAGAAATTTGCTTATTTGCTATTACTATCTCTCCTTCATAAACGATTTGGCCGTTATTTATTTGAAAATACTGTGTGTACTATTTTACGTTCGCTCAGCCTAAAAATGTTGGACGAAAGTAATTTTGATGTGCATTTGAAACTATGGGCCCTTAGAATTCCCCGTGAGCTCTGCAAGGCGGCCACTCGCATTCTCAATGGGTAAGCCAAGCAATAATAGCTGCTCTCCTCCTTCTTGTTTGGATGTTGATAACTGTATTTTATCAGGGTTTTTGTTTATTTGGAAATGTTGTTTCATCTTGAGGTAGATACTTGTTTGAGAAGCCTCGAGTGAAGCCCATTACTGAAGACCCAACATGTGAGAAGAATCGGTATATGATACTGTCCGAAAATATTCAAAATCCTGGTAAGTGTTTGTGAATTGTTTTGTTCATAGGAATCGCTTTTTTAATGGAAGGAAGTTATATATCAGTCTTCTGAATGTGTGGTTTTGGCCTTGTGTGTAAACAGAGCTATCTGAGATCCCAGTTGAGAAACGTGATGAACTGAAAAAGATATGCGAAATTGAAGTAGTTCCTTATTCGTTAACTCTTGGATATTCTTACTGGAGTGCAGGTTGGTAACTCATTTTGTTTCTTTCTCGGTCAAACACTTGAAAGATTCGTGCGAATATTGGGTTTGATCTTGCTATGTATTTGTATCTTTAAGATGAGGATTGAAAGGACTTTCTTTTGTTCCGTTGCATTATGGACGTTAGTTTGCTTAATTAAAGCGGCAGCTTGTTTGTTGAAATTAATGAATGTTGTAGTCTTGCTTTTTGTATCAAATGGGTCAACCTTGTGATTATTGGATAATAACACTAGGTTATCCCAGTAGCACGAAGAGGGAATAACTGACGAGTGAACATCCGGAAGGAACTTTAACCTCAGCTTGAATGTGAAAATAACTCTTACAGCAATATAGATTTTTCACTCACACATGAAAACACCACATTCCAATTATCTTTGTCACATTTCTCAACACAACTTCACCAGTTTCCTCTTGCTATCAATTCGCTTCTCTTCTTGACTGCGTGATTGTGTAGAAGTGACACAAAGATTGTTTTAGTATGCAAATTACAAGAACCTTTATGGCTATATTAGGCTAATTGCAACATAACATCTAACCATGCACCATCCACTTGATTTTGGTTTGTAAGGAAATTGCTGCAAGTTGATCCAAATCTATGAACGATATTGCCCTTGATATAATTAAGCATATGCTCGTGTTCGCTTTAAAAATGATATAAAAGTTGGTGTCTTTTACTTTAATTTGTATACAATGGGTATATATAATGTCTTGTTTGGTTGGTTTCTTTTAATCTCAGATTATATACTAAAGAAGATTCTTCCCCATGGAGTTGATGTTCCGTCATCCTTTGAGACAATAGTTGAGTATTCATCAACTCCCTTGTTGTTCTTATATTTTCATTTGGCTGTGGCATCATTTCTATCTTCCTAGGTTTTAGTTTCTAGGGAGAAATCTTGATCTTTCTCATATTCTTATGGAGGCATTTGAGGATGCAATGCAGTCTTCATCCATCAGCATGCAGTTTGTCATTCGGTGCAAACTCGGCACTGACGAGTCTCGTCTCTGTCCCTAACTGCAGGTCACGTTGCTCATTTAAATATACACGATGAACTACTTCCATATAAAGATGTCATTGCCAAGGTTATTTACGATGTAAGTTTCTAGTCAACCTGTCTTTCCCATATTTCTAAATAGACAACTGTAATTCATCATTGTTGTAATTCCTGCAAGTACATACAACACAAAATCTGTAAGCTATTGTGATTTTGTCAGGTAGAACTTGTCTTCAATCTTATTCCTGTTGAAGGAAAATTTACTGCCTCTATCAGCGATGAATGAATATATGGCCACAACATTCAGTTTGATAATTATGTTTGGTCATGTTGGTTGACAAATTTTTATTGCTTATTTTTCTTACATTCATTATTTGAATAGTCACTTTTCATGTTTGTTGATTGTATTGATATAAAGTTGGTTCTTAAATCATTATAAGTTCACGTTGACAGAAAAATCATCCGAGGATAAGAACTGTTGTCAACAAAGTTGGAAGTATATCAAATGAGTTTCGAGTGCCGAAGTTTGAAATCTTGGCTGGGGACAATGATATGGTCACTGAAGTTAAGCAATATGGAGCGACATTTAAGCTTGATTACAGCTTGGTTTATTGGAATTCAAGATTGGAGCATGAACACATAAGGCTGGTTTCTCAATTTCGACCTGGAGATATCATATGTGACATGTTTGCTGGCATTGGTCCTTTTGCTATTCCAGCAGCACAGAGAGGATGTGTTGTTTATGCTAATGATCTGAATCCTAACAGTGTTCATTATTTGAAGATAAATGCAAAAATTAACAAGGTAGATGATTTTGTTCTCGCATATAACATGGATGCTAGGAAATTCATCTCACAAGTTATGACCATGCCAGTTCGTAAAAATAATTTAGTAGAGCCTGATAATGGATGTGCAAATGAAAATGTTGAGGCCGTTGAAGAAGCGAAAAAGAGCCAGGAACTGGCTGCAGGTAAGTGGATTCATTTGGAGTTTTTTTTTTTTCATTTCATCGTGTTATTTTTCCTCTGACTTCTGTTATTTTGTAGTGGTTAGCAAGGGTTTGCCTGTTGGTATTCCAAGAGATCAGGCTGATCAAGAAGATGCACTGGAAAATCTAGATGGATCTTTAACTTCCGCCAAAAGGTCCTCAGATTGTTGCAGCGAAGGTAAGTAAAGATCAGAATCTGGTGGTGGTTCAATATTTTCAACATCTTAAATGTTAATTCATAGTGTTCTTGCAGAAGATGGGAAAAATCCTGGCTCTGCAGTACAAAATCTAGAAAAGGATGAAACTGGAATGACTGGAAAGGTGAGGGCTAACAAAAGGATGAAACAGTCCAAATTGCCCAAACCAAATACTTGGGAGCATATTGATCATGTGATAATGAACCTTCCTGCGTCTGCGCTAGAGTTTCTCGGTACAAGCAGTCTCTATCATCATCCTATGTTTTCCATGCCGGTTCTCTTTTGGTGTATGGTTGCTGATAGTTTAGTCTTAAAAAAAATAACTAATCAAATTTGGTTGTTGTTCCAGATGCATTTAGGAGGCTAATCCCGAGGCAATGCTGGAAGGGTGATCTTCCCTTGGTGCACTGCTATTGCTTTATTCGTGCAAATGAGACCAAAGAAACAATTGTTACAGTAAGCTTTAGTACAAAGATATTTGAGTTACTTTTCAGTTTTATAAGTTTTCTCATGTAAACTGACGCAATAGGTCTTCTAGCTTCACACATAAAAGTGTCAGGTTATCATTTTACTACTCAGACACGTCTGAGATAGCGAGAGAGTCAGGGAGACAAATGATTTTTGCTTATCGGCCAGTTATAGCTAGAAACTGTTTCTTTCAGATATCCCATATACGAGACAACAACATGATTATCTTTGATATCATTATTTAACATAAACTTATTGCCGATTCCTTTGCAGAAGGCAGAATCCGCCTTGGGTGCACAGATACAAGATCCTATGCTGCACAGAGTCAGGGATGTTGCTCCGAACAAGGTATGTTAGGAATAAAGCAGAACTTTTTGTCCTTGAAAGAGTTCCATGTCCTGATAAATATCAGGTGGTCGTGTCTACTTCTTTTTCTTGATGATGGTTTTCTTTTGTTGTGCAGGCCATGTTTTGCTTAACCTTCCGGCTTCCAGAAGCATGTTTCGGAGACAATACCACTAGCCTTTCTGTAGCTGCAGCCTCATAATCAAGCAAACGAGCAGAAGCAGAATCGTACCAGAAACGAGCTTGTAATTGCAGAGTTATTCAGTTTGTGATCTGAAGATGTTTCCCCTCTCTTGGATTTTTATAAAGGTTCAAGGTGGTTTTCTTTAGTTTAGCTGCTGATTTCCATGTTAAGGACCCTTGAGATGGGTAGGAGAACTGAGAAACCGAAGGCGAAGATTGAATATCTTATAAAATGAACTATTGAGATGTGCAAAAGATAAGTTGTAATGTGTTAATTGTATGAATAATATTATATGTAGTTAATTGTGATAGCTTATGTTAACTTTAATGGCAGTTCCATCAACCATTTCTTTACAATGTTAAATATTTATTAGTCAAATAAATTTATTAATTAAAATTATTAAAGCTATTAAATTATTATGGCTGATTTCATTATACATGAAATTTAGACTTTTTTGATAAAGATAAAAGACTAACTTTGTTACAATTCTAAATATTGAACTAGAAAAATATATTAGGCCACCAAGAAATAGCTTTTAAGCTAAGTAAGTGAAAATTAATGAAGCAATGACCATGACCAACTTTAGTTTTGGCAATGGGTATCCACGGGTCTGAATACCACATCCATTGTCCGCCCATTTATTGAACAAGTATTACTCATACTCGCTCGACGAGATTAAACCGGTAAAAAATCCAAACCATCCTCGCCTAAGATTTTTTTTTTTTGACTGAAATGTATTAATTTTATTCATCCACCAAGGGGAAACACCTTATAACATATTACAAATAAAAGCGTTAGAAGTCCAGTTATAAGGGAGGTTGTCTGTTCGGGTTTCTTTTGCCACCCAATCAGCCGCCCGGTTGAGTCGTCGCGGAATGAAGGCCAAGGAAATACGGTCCTGGTTTCGAAGTATATCTTCCATGATCAGAAGCCAGGCGTAGCATTCCCAGGGCCATTGTGACCGCTCCTTCCGTAGGGCATCGACCAGGACGAGACAATCAGATTTAACTTTGGTACGAACATTTGAACTTTCTGCGAACCTCAAGGCCTCGAGGAGGGCCTTTGCTTCAGCCACCAATGCATATGAACACTCTAGCTTTCCCGATCTTCCGTCAATCACCTGTCTATGGGCGTTAGAAATGATAACCCCATAACCCGCCAAAGACCGAGACTGGTCGAAGGAGCCATCACAGACAATCTCGTGATAGTCTTGCTCCGAAGGTGTGGTATAGGTATCGTGGTAGAAGTGGAAAGGGGGGTGGGGTTCTGTTGATGTTGATGACTCCGATTAATTAGATTCCACTCCTCCATAGTCCTATATGCCCATATCGTAATCGTATCCACTCTAGGGTTAACATCTCTAAATATCTTCTCATTTATAGATCTCCAGATGCTCCAGAGGATAGCGACACATTTTTTTTGTAACGGTTTCCGGGAAGTATTTGAAATTAGTGAATATCCAGGTGAGGAGATTCTCATTGGCCGTTGGTTTGATTATATTCGGGAACTCCCTACTCCAAATCTCTAACGCTACCTCGCAATGGAAGAGGCAGTGGACTACGTATTCCTCTTCCCTCGAGCATAAAGGGCATTGTGAAGACGAAGTACACCTCCGAGAGGCAAGGTTGGCCTTTGTCGCCAGTGTATTCCGAGCTATCCTCCACACGAAGAAGGAGAAATTTGGTGGAACCTTGATACGCCATAACCATCTCCACATCTCACCTTCGGTATTATTAAGCTGACCGCTTGCTTGCTGGGAGTTAGAAGACCTCAGCGCATGATATGCCGATTTGACTGAAAACTTGCCTCTTTTATCGAAATGCCAAACCCATTGGTCGTTCTCTTGGGTCGGGCCAATCGGTATCTTGAGAATCTCTGCCATCTCATTTGGGTTAACTGAGGCCGAGAGGGTATTGTGGTCCCACTTGCTTTTATCTTCCGTAAGCCAATCACTAGCTAGGGTTCCATTCGAGATTGGAGATGAAATCTTGAAGTTTGTAATTGTTGCGATCCACGGATCCTCAGTGACCCTGATCGAGTTCCCACTCACCAAATTCTTTCTAGCACCTTTCCACAAAACTTTGCGCAAATCACATAAGCTTGACCAAATCCATGATGGGCACTTTCCTTTCCTCGCCGTTAGGAAGTTTGAATCGTTGAAGTACATGCCTTTCAGGAGTCTAGCCCAAAGCTGGTTCTTATCCTCCACCAATCTCCAACCTTGTTTCGCCAAGAGGGCTAAATTGAAAAGGTGGAAGTTTTTGAAACCCATACCTCCTTCACATTTGGGCTTAGTAAGGATCGAACCTTTCGTCCAATGGATCATTTTTTTGTCATTGAGCCTCCCAGAAGAAAGATCTGAGGCGAGAATCCATCTTATTTGTTAGGGTCTTCGGTAGAAGGAAGCAAGACATGACGTACACATGAATGCTTTGGTAAACGACTTTAAGAAGGACTTCCTTACCGGCATGTGAGAGGCAGTGGCTCTTCCAAGATTGTCCTAGGGATTCCATTTTGGTTATCAGGTAACTGAAAACCTCCTTTTTTGAACCTCCCCACTCTGAGGGAACTCCTAAATACTTCCCAAACCCCTGATTCACTTGAATTTCGAGTCCATTTGCGATGATGTTTTGGAGTGGTTGAGGGGTGTGTCTACTGAAGATGATTGCCGACTTTTGATTGTTGATCATTTGGCCCGTGATGTTAGCGTAAGCTTCCATGGTTTTTTGAATATGAATAGCTTCCTTCACTGAAGCATCTCCGAACAAGATAGTGTCATCAGCGAAGAGCACATGTGTCATAGTGGGACATCTTCTATTAAGTTTAAGGCCTTTGAGATTCCCTTGGGCTACACCTCTATCAATGAGGAAAGATAAAGTGTTGGTGAGTAAAATGAAGAGGAAAGGAGAGATCGGGTCCCCCTGGCGGATGCCTCGTGTGGGGGCGAAGGTATCCGTGGGGGTTCCATTGATCACTACCGAAAACCGGACTGTTGATATGCATTGCTTGATCCATAAACGCCATATGTCGTTGAAGCCTATAGCATGGAGAATCTTGTCCAATCTACCATATCGTAGGCTTTTTTCATGTCAAGCTTCATCATCATATCCCATTGGAATTTCCCTGCTCTTTTCTTGAAGTGGTGGATGACCTCATGCACTATCATAATGTTATCTTGTATAGCTCTACCACTTGAGAAGGCAGCCTGCATGTCCGAGACAGTGTCAGGGATCCATTTCTTTAATTTTGATGCTAGGATCTTGGAAATGATTTTATAGATAAAGTTACAGTAGCTGATGGGTCGAAACTATCTGATTTCTTTGGGGTTTGGAATCTTCGGGATGATGATAATATTGGTATCGTTCCATCCTTGTGGCAATAATACTTGTTCTAAAAAATCCTTGACTTCACCACATACTTTCCCACCTAGCACACTCCAATACTTCCTATAGAAGTGGCCTGAGAATCCGTCCGGCCCTGGCGCCTTGTTGGCCCCCATGCTGAACACTGCCTACTTTATTTCCTGATCTAAGATTGGCCTTGTTAACTCTGTATTCATCTTCGTTGTGACCACCTTGGGAATCTCATGGGCTAAGTCATAATTAATCGTTCCTTCGGGGGTTGTGAAAATGTTCTTAAAATAACCAATAATGTGATCTCTTAGTTCAATCTCATTTTCCAGCCACTTGTCTTCTCCAACTTTCAGCTTCGTTATATGATTGATGTTTTGTCTGTGGATCGTAGAAGCATGGTAAAAGTGGGTATTTCGGTCCCCATGGACCATCCAATTTACTCTCGCTCTTTCGTCCCAAAAGGACTCCTCGCTACGCCAAGCCATATGCAATTTGTGCAAAAGATTCTTCTCTTCTCTAATGACCTCTTCATCCCGATCTCTGTCAATTAAGTTTCTAATCTGTTTCTGCAATCTTTGAATCTCTGTCTACACGTTATACATGTTCTCCCGACTCCATTGTTTGAGGCCCTTCTGTAGGCTAATTAAGTTTGTATAGCACGGGGAATCTGTTGTCCAGTATTTGATGATGAGGTCGTCACACTGGGGGTATTCATACCATCTCCTATCAAACCTAAAGGGGATGTTATTTCCTTTGGATCTAACACTCAAGTCAAGCCGAAGTGGGCAATGGTCTGACCCTATAATTGGTTCATGAAAAAGCTTCGCATTTGCAAACTGTAGCCTCCACGCATGTGTGCAAAGGGCCCTGTCAAGGCGCTCCTTTATGTTACTATTACCTTTATGAAGGTCAGTCCACGTATATATTTGTCCTTTGCAGCCGATGTCCATAAGGCCGTTAGTAAAAATAAACTCCTTGAAAGGTTCTGTACTTTCATTCCTGATTGGTAGACCGCCTTCCTTCTCGGAGCTATCGATTACCGCGTTAAAGTCTCCCATAACTAGCTAAGCGTCATCCGGATTGCTCCTTAGGGAACCAAGAGTATCCCAGAAATGTGCTCTATCGTGGGGGTCGTTCGGTGCATGCACAAACGACAAAAAGAAAGGCAAATTTGCATTAATATAAAGATTGACGTAGAAATCTTTACATCCGATTACATCTAAGTTAAGATTTCCAACCCACCATAGAGCCAGCCCCCCACTACGACCTATAGGGTCACGATACCAAAACTTTGGGTATTTTGCATGTCACCTTTTCTTTTCTACTACTTCCCTAGAATTTCTAGTTTCTGAAATAAACACAATAGATGGGCTAAACTTCCTAATAAGATTATCTAGGTAATCTCCTGTAAGAGGAGGCCCAATCCCTCTACAGTTACAACAAAGAATCTTCATGGTCCTCCTGGTGGCTTTCGGGTATCCACCATCCCTTCATTATCCTCGGGAGCTCCCCTCGAAGATTGGCCTCCATATAGCCCATAGTGGTTTAGCCACCCACTATGGTTAATTGATTCCATGGGTATGTATGGCGAGACCGCCTCTTGAAATTGCTCTATCCCATTTTCGCCCATTCCTTCTCCCCGATCAGTCTCCAAGCTTGACGAAATTTGGCGGACCTCTCTAATCACCAAGCCCACATTTTGTTTTCTTTTCTTTGTGGCTTGCATAGGCCCAAAGTCATTTGGCTTCCATTGGTTCCTATTGAGGCTGCAAAAAAGAAGGGAATTATTTTGTTGGGCCAAAATCTATTTCCCTCTTCCTTCGTGGGCCCCAGGTTGAAATCCTGAAATAGATTTCTCGAAAATCTTGGCTGCTCTCTCCACATCGCCGCCCGCCGCCCTAACTGTTCTCTTTCTTCTTGCGTTTGTTCACCCACCGCCGGCGCCCCATCTCCCCAACTAACCTGAGCCCCAAATCTTCCCTAACCTCTAATCCTTGTGACAGAGCCTTGAAGATTTCCCCAGAATGGATGAATCTCTTCTATTTGGGTTTGATTAATCTCCCCTTCAGCAAACCCCGATGGCGTTTCGTACCTCCTACCTCCTTCCTCTGCTTGAGTCGTCTGCTTCCTAGGCGCGGGGGCTGCCGAATTGACTCCAGCTCTCGAGTGTTCACTGTAGCGGCCTTCAACGTGTTCCTCTTTGAAGTCACAAAGAGACGAGCTATGGCCGATGCGGCCACAAGTGTAGCAGAAGTTGGAAGGAAGCTTTTCAATTTTATAATTTACCCATTCCATCTCTTCACCCTCTCCTGCCCAGAAACCATATGGAATTGGGGTTTTCAAATTAATTGTTACCAAAGATCAGATGAACCTTACCTAGATCGTCGGATCGACTCCGTTCATGTCAAGCTCCACCAGACCGACGAACTGAGCATTAATGATGGAGGTGAGGTCCTCCTGGGTTCTCCACGATAATGGCAAATCATGAATCTGCACCCAATAATCGCACTTCATGAAATCGAGTTTGGCTGGCTTCCCTTTAGAATCCCATTTCTTCAATGACAGCAAGGTGTCTGAGAGCTTCCGTGGCCGAATTTTCCAAACTCTTTCGAGCGACTTCTTTGACGGGAACTGGAAAACGAAGGTGTTTTCCCCTGCGTCGCTGCTCTTCACCAGATGTCCCTCCGTCCAAGAGGTTATGACGATTTCTCTCATGGCTTGAGCTGAGAATCTTCGGCTTGAGATCATCTTGCCCGCCATCAGTTGCAACTCTCCCGTACCAGAGCTTCTTGGTTGACGAAGGACCACTGGTTCTTCACAGCTCCACTCTTGGGTTTTCTTAACTAACTCAGTTAGATCCAGTGGGGTTGAAGGTAGGAAAGATGAGCAGAGAACAAGGCTTATAGAGAAAAGGATTCTTCCAAGGTGTAGAAGCCAAAGCAGAGATAGAAAGTGCAGGGGGGTTTCGACTTTACTAAATAGTATTTCATCCATCTCCCATCCCTTCCTTACAGCATAGATCTAACTCCTCTTCCACCTACTTTGAGATGTGATTTATCTTGAGCCTTTGTGGCTTTTGTAGTTCTTTTCCTACATCGGAACAGCACTGGAAGCACCATATCGGAATCAATAGCAAAGGAAGTTGAAGATCCATAACAAATCTGTGTTGATTCAAGATGAACTTGGAAGAAGCATTGCACTTCAGAAAGTTGGGAGAGCCGCAGAGCTCCCCAACGGCTATTTTCCTCAGCCATCCTTGACTGGTTGTTAACCCTCGCCTCGGATTGTAGAAAGATTTCCGAGATGAAGCTACGATTTACAAAGCATTAGGGTTTCGAGAGAAAATGAAAGACTACTCAATCGATGAGTTGAAGTGAAAAACTGATTGACTGAATGAGACATTGAGCTTGGTCTAGTTAACATAGATGATATATTGGGGCTAATACGAGTCATTTCATATTGGGTATCCATCGGGTTGGGTATGGACCAGATACCTTCAAACCTGTCTCCCGCTTGAACTAGGTACCATATTCACCAGTACCCATCAACTTTACTCGGTCAAGGGGTAATCACCGCCCATATTGATCGGCTTTCAGGTGGGTACCCGATTTCTGGATACCAATTGCCAAGCCTAACCAAGCCTTCCACTAGAGAGCTTTTTTCCGTGACAGTAAATATGTGTGTTTCTCTTATTTTGATTCTTGGATTAGGGACTAGAATCGATGAATTAGAATAAATTGGACAAAATTATCATTTTGGAACTGGTATATATATGAATGCACCGCAAAATCTAATTTATTTTTACAAGTAGAAACAAAAAAAAATCTCTCCTTCTCAACCCTACTTACTCCAGCCGATGCCGGGTTTCACCGTCACCCCCTTGCTCCAGCCCTGTTGTCGTCTCTGGTATCGTCTGTAGCCCCGCCTTGCTCTAGCGCCACCATATCTATAACACCTTTCTTTTAAAGCAAAGGAAATTACCAAATTACCCTTTAGAACAGCAAAAAACATAAAACAACACGAGGGTGCTACGCTTAAACCTCAACATACTTTACAAAAATGCCCCAGTCGAGGAGTTTGAAAACTAAAGTAAATGAAACTGATAAAACTTTTAATAAAGTTATAATCATAAAATGATAACTTGATAATTGAGCCCTAAACACTTGGGAAAAATCGATGTGAAATTAAGTCTCGACAAACTCTTAATACACCTTAAAAATGTTTATCTCAAGTCCAGGGTCATACATCACCGTAGACACCACTCCACACACTGAATCAGCTCCTCAAGGCTCAAGCTCGAAAATAACTTCTAACAACCTGGTGGGTGACTCCCTCCCTAGATCAGTTTCAGGGAAATGATATTGGTCTTGAGGCTGGCGTACCGCGCCGCTAGATCTTGAAGCCAACTGTTAGTCTGTTCAACTCACGACGACCACATGACCAAGGTGGGGAACTTGATGTCCATGGAAATCAACAAATAGCCCTCAAAGGACGAAATAGATCAAGGTGACAGATCAAGGAAAAATTGGATTGGATATTATCTGCCCACACCGAACGGGTAACCACCAACCATTTAGACGAAGCCATTACCAACGACTTTGGCGATGGAGAGGAGGGGGATTCGTTAGATCGGCGGATGCGAGGAGAGGGTAAGGATAATGGAGGATGCGATGATGGTGATTGTTCAAATCGCCGAGTGCGAGGAGAGTGGGGCATAGTTTGTGCGGGTGTCCAAAATTAGTGTATTGGTGAATCTAAGGAGGTACTAGCTCCTGTCTTTCAGATCCTTCACCGATGATTCAAATCCAACTAACAATTTCAGATTTGGAATTGACTTGTAATAGTTCAATTGGAATAATAGTATATTGTACTTATGAAATGAAAATCAATATTACATCTATGATTTGGATGTATTTGTACATATATTATCTCTAGAATAATGGTGATTTGGTTGTTTCCTACTTCTTCATCTTGATCTTGCCTTTTAAACTCTTTTAATTTGTTAAGAAGATGTTATAATGAAATATGAAATACATATCTGTTTATGGTGCACAAGTACAAGTTCAAATGTGCAGTATGATAAGTAGTGCAAGCAACAATAATGAATTAGACCCGAAATGACTGCACTAGGACATGTCATACATGCATAAAAATGCAGACTCTAGGACATGCTATACATGCATAAAAATTACCTCCACCAGGACAAAAAATGCAGGTTCAAAATGAAGTTTGTTTGATTGGCCGATATAGAAGAACGACAACCACAACTAAGAAAAATAGCGAACAAATATGAAGAAGAAAAACGACAAAGAGGTAGGATTCAGATGGGAATTGACGATTATGGTATGATTAAAACACATTTTTAATAATTATCCATCAATTATTTATGTAATTAAACATTAAAAATTTATTAGATGATTAAAATATTAACTATGAAGGGCGCAGTGCCAGCCATTAGCATGTTCCATTCAGCCCCACCGCACAGGGCCTCTGATTTGCAGGGCCTCTAGCCCGCATATAGCATATTAATATGTATAAATAATTAAATATTCAATAGATAGGTCATAGATGTCTCCGGAAAGAATATTTGTCTTCTTGCCGTCCGTCTTGCCGCTATTCCAGGGAGTGAGGCGAAGAAGAAGGGATCAATTAGGATTTAAGATCCCTGATTATCTTCTCTAAATATTATTCTCCCTCTAATAGACCAAAATATTCACCCAGCGTAAGCCAATATTATAGGAACTGATTTATTCTTGTTTGGCATCACCGCATCGGCAACGGTATTCTATAAGAATAAAGATTAAACTTATAAATACCTTCAATTTTTTGCTTCTTCTTAACTCTTTAATTCTGCTTCTTCCGACTCAGTCAAAGCATCCAACCCACCGATTATTATATCTGATGACACTTGATTTGACGTGATTATCAGCCTCATTTAAGCGACATTTCCTTGCTTAAGACATGGTTTTTAGGGTAGAATAACGAATATTCACTCATCTACTCTATCTCGTGCCATTTGTGTTACTTTGGCCCATTTCGGGTCTATTTGATGGTTTTCTAGTGTTTTCATGTTAGCACAGGTTTTTGCCGTCAAATAAAGTAGCCAATATTATAGGAACTGATTTATTCTTGTTTGGCATCACCGCATCGGCAACGGTATTCTATAAGAATAAAGATTAAACTTTATAAATACCTTCAATTTTCTGCTTCTTCTTAACTCTTTAATTCTGCTTCTTCCGACTCAGTCAAAGCATCCAACCCACTGATTATTATATCTGATGACACTCGATTTGACGTGATTATCAGCCTCATTTAAGCGACATTTCCTTGCTTAAGACATGGTCTTTAGGGTAGAATAACGAATATTCACTCATCTACTCTATCTCGTGCCATTTGTGTTACTTTGGCCCGTTTCGGGCCTATTTGATGGGTTTCTAGTGTTTTCATGTTAGCACAGGTTTTTGCCGTCAAATAAAGTAGCCAAGGACGTGTCTAAGGCGTTGGAACCTTGAGGAATCGCACCGGAATCAATCCAAGGAGTCAATCAAGTCGAACCAAATTCTGCTCCCATTTACAAAGAAGTTTTCGGCGAAAATCCCTTGGAGTTTTCGGCGAAAACTCATGAACAAATCGGCAGTGCTTTCAAGAAGAAGTTTTCGGCGAAAATGTCAACTTTTCGCCGAGAACCCGGCGTCCGAAAATCACAGGAGAACTCAGCCGGCGATCACCCCATACAAAGGAATTTTCGGCGAAAATTCCATCAGATTTTCGCGAAAATTCTAGGCAAAACCGGCGGTATTAGGGTTAAGTATAAATACTTAACCGGCGGCCCTAAATCAGAACATAGACAAAATATACAACACATACCAACTAATACCAAATACTTCGAGGATTCTCAAGAGTTCAGGAGTAGAGTTTAGAGTTCGAAGAGCCAGGAAGAGATCGTGACGCCATCCCTTTCATCTCGAAGACTCGGAGCTAGGATTGTAAATTACCGGAGATCGAAGTTCTGACGGAGTCGTCTTAATTAGGTTTTTCAGATCCATTTTTGTTCTTCCTCTGTTCAAGATGAACTCTATCTTTGTCTTTGATTCTTTTGTGAAAAACATGAGTAGCTAAACTCGTAGAGCTTAGACTAGATGAACCCTAAGTGACCCAGGGCTTTAAAGCGGTCACGGATCGGCGGTGATTAGATTCAAAGTTCAATCAGTTTCTCTTTCATGTTTGATTTGTTTTTCATTGTTCATGTTTCTTGTCTGGATTGATCACCTAGATTAGATTCTTGTTAAGCTAAGGATAGAAGCGAACGCTCGCCTTACTTTAAAACATCAAATCGAACAATTAACCTAATCATTGGAGTGTGCCTTTCGCAGGAACCAGTTAGGGTTAATCCACTGCAAGAGTAACTCATAAATCATTAGTAATAGCACCAGTTAGTTAAGTCGTTGCGAGAGGCGACCGTACCCGGGCGGCTAATTAATCTTGGTAGCTAGATCGGATAGAGCGAACGTTCGCTAGTCTTAAACCTAAGGGTAAGGAGTTATGGTGGTGTCTTAGAATTGATTGAACGAGAATTGAAATCCGCTGATCTGTTGATTGCCAATGCTCTGGTGAACGAAGGGGGATTCAAAGTCTAAACTTGTCTGTCATCTTTGTTTCAATCAATCTTTCAATCTGTTTTCAGTTTTAATTTTTAATTTCCGTGCATTTCTTAGAATTAGAAGTCGTGGAACTCACACCACGCACAAAGTGTTAACCTGAGTGATTTGCCTTTACATTTGAGTAATCAATCATTAGAAGACCCGTGGAATAGGATCTACCCTAGCTTCTAGCTTGGTAGTTATTTGATACCGCTATACGATTATGGTTCATCAATATCTTTCAATATTAACTCTTCTTCTGTCTCCGCAATTTGCAGAGCCACAAGTAAACTCCTGTTCTTCATTGGGTTGTTGTTAACAGAAGTACATAAGTCTAAAAGCCAATTTGGCTTTTGAGTTTTTATTGTTAATTGAAATTATTTTGTCATTTTGTGCAGAAGTAGTGTTGGTTGGCGGTGTGGGAAGTGGTAAGATATTTGTTTTTCATTTTTCAGTTTTGTTCAATTAACAATTTGGTTTATTTAATTTGATGATTTCTAACTCTCTTCTTCATGATGTATTTTAGGTGCACAAATCATCATCAAATTTGAACACTTGGTCAATTTGTTATCATCATTCGGCAATCATCAACATCATCCGTCTAGTCGTCCTCCATTAATCGTGAAGTTTTCTCTTCTCTTAATTTTTTATTTTTATTAATTATGTCAAGTAGAAAATTTGAATCTGGAAGTTCCAAACGTAAAAAGTAACAAAAAATTGAAGAATTAATTAAATCTCAAAGAGGAGCACTTGATAAGTTTTTTTTGAAAGAAACTCATTCTGAAAATGATGGTGCTAATGTTGCTCACGATGATATTTTTATTTCTCATGTTGATGATTCTGATCATATTAATGTTATTAGTGTTGAAAATTTTGATGCTAATGTTGTCAATGAAACTAGTGTTGATGATGCTTTTAACAAAATTGACATATTTGATCCTAGAATTTGGGAGTCACTTGATTCTAAAATGATCGATATTTTGATTGCAAATGGTCCAAAAAGAGATTTATCTATTGGAAAAGGCCCCAAAGATAAGTTTTCGAAGAGATTTTGTGCAAGTCGGTATACTAGAGTTTTATCAAATGGTGAAAATGTGATAGAGATTGGCTTGTGTATTCGAAAGAGCTTGATAAGGTATTCTGTTTTTGTTGTACAATTTTCAAAAAAAAAAAAAAGATGGAAGAGGTCAATTGTCAAATGAAGGTTTTAGTGATTGGTCACATAGTATTGCGAGGTTCAAAGAGCATAAAACCAGTCTAGAACATGTTAAAAATATGGCAACTTGGTATGATTTGCGTTTGAGACTCCAAAAGAACCAAACTATAGATAAAGTAGCTAAAAAACAACTTGATAAAGAAAAATGATCATTGGAAGAAAGTCTTGTTAAGAATATGTCAAAAAAAAAAGTCTTGTTAAGAATAATTTCAATTGTGAAGTTTCTTGCTAAACATAATCTTGCATTTCGTGGTGGTAATGAAAAATTGTATCAAAGTAGTAATGGAAATTTTTTAGGCTTGGTTGAAATGTTAGCTGAGTTTGATCCAATTATTCAAGAGCAATGATGAGATTCACTTTCATTATCTCGGTCATAGAATTCAAAATGAAATCATACTTTTGCTTGCTTCTACAATTAAATCTGAAATTATTAGAAAAATAAAGCAAGCAAAGTATTTTTCTGTGATTCTTGATTGTACTCCTGATGACCCTCGAATTAACGTGATTATCAGCCTCATTTAAGCGACATTTCCTTGCTTAAGACATGGTTTTTAGGATAGAATAGCGAATATTCACTCAACTACTCTATCTCGTGCCATTTGCGTTACTTTGGCCCGTTTCGGGTCTATTTGATGGTTTTCTAGTGTTTTCATGATAACATAGGTTTCTGCCGTCAAATAGTGTAACCAAGAACGTGTCTAAGGCATTGGAACCTCAAGGAACCGCACCAGAATCAACTAAGGAGTCATTCAAGTCAACACATTTCCTGCCCCATTTTACAAAGAAGTTTTCGGAAGTTTTCGCCGAAAACTCCAGGCAAATCCGGCAGAAATCAGTTTAGGTTTAAATACTAAAACCGGCGGCTGAGGAGAAAACACACTGGGGGGACGAAATTTCCAAGACTTGGACGGGAGAAAGAAAGAGTGAAAAGAGTTCGAGGAGCCAGTAAAGGATCGTGACGCCATCCTTCCATCTCGGAGAACCAGTGGTAGGAGTTGAAGATCCAGCAGATTGAAGCTTCAAGAATCCGTCGAAATTAGGTTTTACAGTTCTTCTCTGTCTTTCCTACCTGAGATGTATTCTTTGTTCGTCTTTGATTCTCCTGTATTGAATATGAGTAGCTAAACTCGTAGAGCTTAGATTAGATGAACCCTAAGTGACCCAGGGCTTTAAAGCGGTCACGGATCTGCGGTGATTAGATTCGAAATTCATTCAGTTTATCCTTCATGTTTGATTTGTTCTTTGTTCTCTGTGTTTCTTGTCTGGTTTGGCCACCTAGATTAGATTCTTGTTAAGCTAAGGATAGAAGCGAACACTCGCCTTACTTTAAAACATCAAATCGAACAATTAACCTATTCATTGGAGTGTGCTTTTCGTAGGAACCAGTTAGGGTTAATCCACTGCAAGGGTAACTCATAAATCATTAGTAATTCCACCAGTTAGTTTAGTCGTTGCAAGAGACGACCGTACCCGGGCGACTAATTAATCTTGGTAGCTAGATCAGATAGAGCGAACGTTCGCCAGTCTTAAACCTAAGGGTAAGTTGTTACGGTGGTGTCTGTGAACTGAATGAAATAGAATCAAAAATCGCTGGTCTGTCGACTGCCAATGCCCTGGTGATCTAAGGGGGATTCGAAGTCTAAGCTTTCCTGTTGTCTGTCTAAGTCAAACAACCAATCATTCTGCATTTAAATTTCATTTCAATTCACCTTGCATTTTAGTATAGAAGTCGTGGAACTCACACCACGCACTACGTGTTCAACTTTGAGTAACACTGCCAACATATTTGAGTAAGCAGGTAGAGGAGGCCCATTGAATACGATCTGTCCTGCTCTGTGCTTGACAGTTATTTGATTGACCGCATTACAACGTTCATCAAATTGGCGCCATTGCCGGGGAACCTTTCTTCTATTTCGTTGAAAGAAGAGCTGGCATTTTTATTCTTCTATCTCTCCATCTTTAATTTTCATCACACTTCGATTTTACACCGGTTGTGTTTGTTTTTGTCTCTTGCAGATCATAGCAGATACAGAATCAAACTACTTCCTTTCCGCAATGGCTGCTCCAAAGAGTCTTGCGGACTACAGTAAGCCAAGCGCATCTAACATTCGGTCCCCCATCATCGTGCCTTATAATGATGACGATCCTGACTATGAGATCAAGTCCCCTTCCTGGGACTAATCTCTAGGGACATGTAATTTGAAGGAAAGCCAGATGATAATCCTTGCACACATCTATCTGACTTCCTGGCTGTCTGTGAAACTTTCAAGTCTGGGAACCTCAACAAGAGCGCTCTATGTCTTCGAGCCTTTCCATTCTCTCTCAGAGGTGCAGCTAAAAGATGGCTTGGAAGCAAACCACCCGGTCATTACACCGATTGGGAAACTTTAGCAAAAGATTTCGTTGAGGAATATTTCCCTCCATCAAGGACAACTGCCTACAAGGACAACATATCCATGTTTACTCAGAGAGAAGATTCAAGCTTGTATGACACTTGGAATGAATTCCAAACCCTTCTCTTCAACTGCCCTCATCATGGGTTTGAAGAAAGGCAGCTGGCTGATTTCTTTGCTCGTGGTATGCGTGAGGAATCTGCAAAGTGGGTCATCTCCCTAGCTGGCGAAGATTGCACCGCTCTTACCCCTCAAGATGCTCTTCTTCATTTTGCTAGCTGTGCTTTAAAGTCAAGAAACTGGGAGAGAAAAAGAGAAAGCACCAAGAGTCAGATGAGCGTTGCAGAACAGGTCAAAGCAGAAGTTCAAAATCATCTACAGACAATTGGCATCTCCCTCGATCCCCTGTCAGCTACCATCTTTTCGCCTGACTGTGAATGGTGCGGAACCTGTGCTCATAATGGTGGAAGCTGCCTTAACTTCAGTAAAACAGATGACTGGTCTATAGAAGAGGTGAACTTCATTAGTCAAGGCTTCGCCAACAACCAAAAAGGCTACACCAATTACAGGAACTACCAACCGCAGAATTAGAACAACCGACTCTCAGACACATACCAAAGACCTCCTGGATTCATTGGAGGACAGCAACAACCTCGAGCAAAGCCGCACTACAATAGAGACGAGGACTATGAGAAAAAGTTCGATCGAATCATGAGCAGACTCGATGAACATGACAACCAATTCAAAGCTCAAGCTACACTCAATCAAGGACAAAGGGCTCAAAGCCAAAGGATAGAAGATGATAAGCAATATAACTAAATTTCTTACTAGCAATCCTTTCCTTTATCAAGCAACATTTGAAGGAGACCTTGGTGTGAAGAGTGAACAAGCTCAAGCTATCACCACCAGGAGCGGCAAGCAGACAACCGATCCAAAGGCTCTAGAACCTGACATGATACCAGATATTGCTGCCATGGATATGCCAGAGATTGAAGATATCACAGAAGAGGAAGAAGAAACACCGACTCCTCCTCCCAAGATGGCCCCTGAGCCCGTCTTAGCGCCATATATACCTCGGATCCCTTTCCAAAAAGTTGCGATGAGCAAAGCCAAGGATCACGACACCCAGTATAAGAAGTGGTACAATGTTCTCAAGACTGCAGAAATCAAGATACCAGTGACTGAAGCTGTAGAAATCATACCACCACTTGGGAAATTCTTTAAGGATCCCGTGAAGAAGGTGAAGAACGGAGAGGCGTACTCTGTCACGCTTACTAACGAATGCGCTTCTCTCTTTGGTGCCCCGTCTCCCATGCGCCAGCCACCACCACCGCCAGTTAAGTGTTCTGATCCCGGTCCTTTTACATTACCATGCATCATTAATGGTACTAAAATTGACCGTAGTCTGGCTGGTTCTGGTGCTTCTATTAATGTTATGCCTGTTTATCTATATGAAAAGTTGAACCTAGTGAAGTTAAAACCGCTTACTTTGCATCTCGTGCTAGCCGATAAGTCTGTCAAACTGCCTAGGGGTATAATAGAAGATGTAGTTGTTTGCTGTGGTCCTTTTACCATAATTGCAGATTTCGTTGTTATGGATACCCGAGAGTTAGATGGAACACTTATCTTAGGACGACGTTTCTTAACAACTGTTGGTGCGAATATCAACTGCAAACAAGGCCTATTGACTTTAAGTGTAGGACAGGACAGCGTTACCTTCCACATTAAGGATAGCATGAGATATTATGTTGCTCAAGATGATAATTGTTATACTATTGATTCTATGGAGTTGGCCTCGGCCAGTTTCATCACTAACGCCTTATCTAGTGATCCACTAGAGTTGTGCTTAATTTCAAGAATTGACAGTGCACTAGAAGATCCAAAGCAGCGCCTGTGGCAGGACAAGTTAGACGATCGGAAAGCGACTTCTACAGCCACTTTTGCGCCTGCACACATTGAACCAGCATCAAGTCGGATCACTACTTCATATGAGAACCCGCCAGAACTCGCCTTAAAGGAGCTGCCTGACCATCTGGAATATGCATTGGTGGGGAAGGAATGCCAGTTGCCAGTCATCATCAATTCGAGTTTATCTCCCGAGCAGAAAGAACAACTGATCAGGCTACTCAAGAAGCATGTCCGAGCCATTGCCTGGCAGTTGGCCGACATCAGAGGCATCTCTGAAACCTTCTGCAAGCATCAGATAGTTGTAGATGAAGAGTTCAAACCAGTCAGGCAACCACAACGCCGATTAAACCCTCTAATGCAGGAAGTTGTGAAGAAAGAAGTCCTTAAGCTCTTGGATGCAGGTATCATTTACCCTATTGCCGACAGTCCCTGGGTCAATCCAACGCAGGTTGTCCCGAAGAAAGGAGGAATCACAGTCATCCCTAATCCGAAGGGTGAGCTCATTCCCACTCGCACGGTTATCGGATGGCGAGTTTGTATCGATTATCGACGACTTAATGACGCCACAAAGAAGGACCACTTCCCACCGCCGTTCATTGATCAGATGCTAGAACGGTTGGCTGGTCATGACTACTACTGCTTCTTAGATGGGATGTCCGGTTACTTTCAGATTCCCATCGAGCTCGATGATCAAGAGAAGATGACTTTCACATGTTCGTTTGGTACGTTTGCTTATCGTCGTATTCCCTTTGGTTTATGCAATGCTCCCGCTACTTTTCAGAGATGCGTGCTTGCTATATTCAGAGATCTAGTAGAGAATGTGGTGGAGGTAATCATGGACGACTTCTCTGTCTATGGAGACTCATTTTCCAAGTGCCTGGCTAACCTGGACAAGGTGCTAGCTCGTTGTGAGGAAACCAACTTGGCTCTTAGTTGGGAGAAATGTCACTTTATGGTTACCGAAGGCATTATTCTTGGCCATAGGATCTCTAAGCTCGGTATAGAAGTAGACCGTGCCAAGCTCGAAACCATCGCCAGTCTGCCACCGCCTACTTCGGTCAACACAGTTCGAAGCTTCCTCGGTCATGCTGGATTCTACCGGAGATTTATCAAAGACTTCTCCAAGATCACTCTCCTTATGACCAAGCTTCTAGAGAAATATGTTCCTTTCATTTTTGATAAAGCTTGTCTTGCAGCCTTTGAGACCCTGAAAACTAGACTCACTACCGCACCAATTCTTACAGCACCAGATTGGAATCTTCCATTCGAGATTATGTTTGATGCTAGCGACTTCACCGTCGGCGCTGTTCTTGGACAGAGAAAAGAAAAGAGGTTCCATCCCATCTACTTTGCTAGCAAGACGCTGAACGACGCTCAAAGGAACTACACTACTACGGAGAAGGAACTCCTAGCTATCGTCTTCGACAAGTTCAGACAGTACATGGTTCTTTCACACACCATCATCTATACAGATCATGCTGCTCTGTGCCATCTCTTAGCCAAGCAGGATTCAAAGCCACGTCTCATCCGGTGTATCCTCCTTCTCTAAGAGTTCGACATAGAGATTAAAGACAAGAAGGGAGCTGAGAACCTAGCAGCCGACCACCTTTATCGACTCGAGGAATCACAGACAGGTAAGTCTTCTACTACCCCTATCAATGACTTCCCTGACGAATTATTGCGTGTTGAAATCTATGAACAGGTCAACAGTATAGCCATCGAGCCCTGGGCAATCACTCACGCTCAAGAGCTAAGTGACGCAACCGATTCAAATGAACCCTGGTATGCCACCCTAGCTAATTATCTCTCTCAAGGCATAATACCTCCTGAGCTGGACTATAATGCACACAAGAAGCTCTTTAAAGAGGCTAAGTCATACTTCTGGGATGAGCCCTTCTTATACCGTATTAGTACTGACGGAATGATCCGAAGATGTGTCTCTTACATCGAAGCAGCTGATATCATGCGTAAGTGCCATGAAGGCCAGTTTGGAGGACACTTTGGCGGCAACCGCACTGCAAGAAAGGTACTTGAAACTAGATTTTACTGGCCTTCAATCTTTAGTGATTGCGACGCTTTTGCTCGTCATTCTGATGCATGCTAATGATCAGGTAACATCTCTAACCGTAATGAGATGCCCCAAATTGTTTCGTTAACTGTTGAAATCTTTGATGTCTGGGGAATTGATTTTATGGGCCCGTTCACACCCTGCAACGGAAACAAGTACATTCTTGTGGCCGTTGATTATGTTTCTAAGTGGGCTGAAGCTAAAGCTCTACTCACTAACGATTCAAGAGTGGTGGGTCGGTTCCTTACACGTCTCTTCACGCGTTTTGGTTCACCTCGCTTTATCATAAGCGATAGGGGTACCCACTTCCATGGACAGTTCGACCGGGTGTGCAAATGCTTTGGCGTCACCCACCGAATGTCCACAACTTACCATCCTCAAGCTAATGGTCAAGCAGAAGTGACGAACCGTGAGCTCAAGCGGATTCTTGATAGGACAGTTGGCCGGTCCCGCAAGGACTGGTCATCTAAGCTCAATGATGCCTTATGGGCTTATCGAACTGCCTACAAGACTCCCATCGGTACCTCACCGTATCAGCTTTTCTATGGCAAGGCATGCCATTTGCCAGTTGAGCTTGAGCACAAGGCGTTTTGGGCTAATAAAGAGTTGAATATGAGTTATGCAGTAGCAGGTAATAAGCGCCATGACCAGATCGCTGAGCTTGAAGAACACCGTCTCCACGCGTACGAGAGCACGAAGCTTTACAAGGAACGCACCAAGAGAATTCACGACTCCCAATTGAAAACAGTCAAGCAGTTCTACCCAGGTGATGAAGTTCTCTTATATAACTCTCAGTTGAAGCTCTTCCCGGGTAAACTGAAATCCTGATGGTCCGGCCCCTATACCGTGGTGCGACAATCGTCCCTGGGCAGCGTTCTAATTAAAGGCCACGGTCAAGAACCATTTATGGTCACCGGTCACAGGCTCAAGAAATACCTACAGGGATTAGCTGTTTCCCTCATGGACGTGCACTACTTTACGTCACCCCCATAACGCCGATCCAGGTATCGTCCAGCTCACGGACGTTAAGCAAGAGCGCTTCGTGGGAGGCAACCCACGGCTGGAGTCAGTTTGCTTTTATTCTGAGTTGTCTGTGTTGAAAAAAAAATTTTTTTGCCGTTTTTCAAACGAGTTTTCGCCGAAAACTCCACAAGTTTTCACCGAAAACTCTAGCTTTTAAATCCCCTGATCCTCCTGTTTCTCGCTACCAAAGTGTTCTCGCCGAGAAAACAATCTTTTCGCCGAAAACTCCTAACTTTTTTGCCAAAAATTTGTGTTTGCAAAAGGAATTTTCGCCAAAAAATCCCACAGTTTTCGCTGAAAATTTTGAGCTTTTTCGCCTGATTTAAATCCCGCGTCAGCTTTGTTTCTTTTCGCGACCCCCCCAGAAAACAGATTATCGGTCACTCTCTCTCTCTCTCCCTGTTCACCGCCACCGCTCCTGTCTCCCTCGCCGCCGCCCAGGTCGCTGATCAAGCCAGCACCGCCGACCCGACCCCCCTCCTCTTCCTTGGTTGTTTTTCAGCCTAGAGCTCTAGAATTGGAGCTCTATAACTCCGGTTCCGCCCGAAACGAGTTTTCAAGCTTTTTGTCGATTTCCCGGAGCTCCAATCATTTTCTCGAGTGATGTCTTCCCGGTCAGTTGTTCAACCCCTGATTTTGAGTCTTTTGGCGTATTGACTTTCGGTTTTCGACATGTTTGACTCTCGTTGACTTTTCAATTTTCCTCGAATTGCGTGTTTGCTGTTTCAGTGTAATCTCGCTGAACTTTTGGAATTCCTTTGATCTTTAATGGCCTCGTGAACGATTTTCTGCGCTATTGTGCCGATGAGTTGTCTTGTGCATTGCGTTTGTCAAACTGCATCATTTCTTATACTTGGTGATTCAATGTCGCTCTCCCCTGCATGCTGGCCGTTTCTTCGCTGCTGTGTTTTGATATTATGATCTCCCAGTTTATTTGCTTACCCCATTGTCCCCTTGGTCTCAGAAACATGGTTTCAAACTAAGTGTGGGGTAGGATTCTTGTCATCTAACTATGGTCTGCCCTGAGTTGTGTATTACAGGAATTCGAAGCGTTTCAAGACGACCAGTGCAGATCGAGAGCAGCGATCCAAAGCTCGCCAGACCAAGGCTCCATCCTCCAGTCTTCCCACATCGTCTGCTATAGTACCAGTAGCTGTGTCCTTAGTTCCACAAGCAGTAACGGCCCCAGAGATCCCTGCCCCTAGTGCTCCTGTCACCGCCACTTCAACCCTACACCCATTCATCGCCGCTCTTGAGCCGCAGCAGTTGGAGGTCTACATGAAGATAAAGGACATTCCTCCGGTCAAGATGGCAACCCTCTCCTTGGATAGTCTCAAGAACCACAATCCGGGTTGGCACTCCACCATCGTCGAAGTCCTCGACAACGCCGGCTTGCGAACTTTAACCACCCTTGGTTCCCCGTACCCTCGGGTCGCCCTTCAAGAGTTTTTGAGCTCATTTGTGCGTCACGCACCACAACCCGGCAGCAACAAGGCGTCTGTCTCTTTCCGCCTTGGTGGTGTTAAACATGTGAAGACTGTCACCGAGTTCACCCACCTTCTCGACCCCCACAACATCATCCAGGGCGCCAGCCTTTGGTTCCCAGACGTCTAATCCCTCACTCATGCACCCTACCCGAGGTATGGAAGTATGTCTCCAGCCAACGCGAGATTCGACCCATCGTCAACCCCACGGTCGCTGACATTGGCCACCCTATCCTTCAATTCCTACATTACGTTTGGATGCAATCATTGTGTTATTGCGGCAAGGCAGCCCGCCACCATGTCTCCTTGGAGGAGCTCGTACTGTTCCGTGCTGTCGAGAAGGAGGCCCGTTTCCTCCCTGAATGGTGGCTTGCACGGTTCTTCCACAAACGCACTACCACCAAGAAACTTCCATCTGAGCTCCCTGGCGGGACTTTCATTTCTTGTCTAATCGCCAACCTCCAGATTGATGACAAATGGGGCCCTGATATTCCTCTCATCCCGATTGAGCGACTCGGTGCTGAGCTCGTCCTAGCCAGAGGCCTCAACCTCTCGTGCAGTCTTGATAGCTGCAGTTTTAGCGATATCTAATAACTAATCTACCAAGGTAGACTAGATCGTATTCTACTCGAGGTCTCCTCTTCTTGTCTACTCAAATATGTTGGCAAATTACTCAGGTTTAAACAGGTTGTGCGTGGTGTGAGTTCCACGACTTCTAATCTAACGATGCGGGAAAATAAAAAACAGAAAGATTAAAAAGGTTGACTAACAGGAAGATAGACGAGCTAGATTTCGAATCCCCCTTAGATCACTAGAGCATTGACAATCACAAGACCAGCGGTTTTCAATTCTCATTCAATCGGTTTCTATACACCACCATAACTCCTTACCCTTAGGTTTAAGACCGGCGAACGTTCGTTCTATCCGTTCTAACTACCAAGATTAATTAGTCGCCCAAGTACGGTCACTTCTTGCGATGAGAAAACTAACTGGTGTAATTACTAGTGATTCATGAGTTACTCTTGAAGCGGATTAACCCTAACTAGTTCCTACGAGAGGCACACTCCAATGAATAGGTTAATTGGTTGAATTGATGTTTTAAAGAGAGGCGAGCGTTCGCTTCTATCCTCAGCTTAACAAGAATCTAAACTAGGTGATTAAGGAAGACAAATTTATGCGCCAAAGCAGGGAATCTGCCTGGCGACTAACCCTAGCTTGCAAAAACCTAATCTAGGCGACCAACCAGAAGAGAAACATAAACAATGAAGAACAAAACAACCATGCAAAGAGAAACTGATTGAACTTTGAATCTAATTACCGCCAATCTGTGACCGCTTTAAAGCCCTGGGTCACTTAGGGTTCATCTAATCTAAGCTCTACAAGTTCAGCTACTCATAACGATAACAGAAGAATCAAAGGCAACAAAGGAAATCATCATACAGAGGAAGAACAGATAAGAACTGAAAAACCTAATTCTGACGACTCCGGCTAAGCTTCGATCTCCTGGATCTTCAACTTTAAGCTCCGAGCTCTTCGAGGTGGAAGGATGGCGTCACGATCTCTCCACGGATCTTTGAACTCTCTAAACTCTATCTATCGACCCTAGAGTCGGCTGACTCTCAAAAGTCTGATTTGATTGTGTGAAAATATGAATAATGAATAATGTCTTCCTTCCTTGTAGCAGCTGCTTTGTTTAAATAGGGTTGATTGGGGTTTGCCAATTCTGTCGCGGAAAAGGAAGGAGTTTTCGGTGAAAACTTAAGAAGTTTTCGCCAAAAACTTCAGTTGAATCTTTCTGTGTCTATTTCTTTAATAGTTTTCGGTGAAGACTTTGACTTTTCGCCAAAAACTTCTTCACGATCAACTGTTGGTTTCTGAAGGTATTTTCGCCGAAAACTATGTAGTATTTTCGGTGAAAACATTGTGCTGGGCAGTTGGAATTTCGGTTCTGACTCCGTTTTGATTTTTGGTTCGATTCCGTTTCACTTCTTGAGGTCTTGAACACGTCCGTGGTTACGTATTTGACAGTAAAAACCTGCGCTCTTACAAAAATACTAGAAAACCATCAAATACACCCAAAAAGGGCCAAAGTAACCAAATCGGTAGGAAATAGGGCAGTTGAGTGAATGGGGCTGAAAATCACGTCAAATCGAGTGTCATCAAAATATCCCACACTTAGGCTTTTGCTTGTCCTCAAGCAAACTGAACTATAACACACTCAAATTCACAAGTGACACGAGATTAAACTGAGATTCAATTCTAACGATTTGGTTTAGACTGTTCCACGTAGAAAAAGTGACCTACACATGCAAGAACATCAACCAAAAAAGTTTTCGATCTCACTAATTTCTGCACACTTCAAGTAGTAGTTTTAACAAAGCACATTTCTTGGCAAAACAATTAATCATAATTAACCGACTACGATAACACCAATTCTAATCAAAAATACTTTAAGCTCTAGCCATGATGTGGATGTGGAGGTAGGAAAAGTGACGTGGCTATCGACTCGACTTCATCCGCCTCTAGATCTGTACGTTACATGTTCTAGCTAGGACCGCTTTAAACAACAATTTATTTCAAGATTCAAACTTTCTCCATTGATTTACTGCATATTAGTGCTCGATACCAAATACTTCACTTAGGTGTTGGACCTGCCTAGCTCACAGTATTTGTGCCTATGCTAGTGCTCAACCCGAACACTTCAATTAGGTGTCGGGCTTGCCTAGCTTTATTTTCAGCACTTTAAAGAACTTAACATTGATTTGCACAACTTAATTACTTGATTTAACCATTTAGTCACTTAATCCTAGCTAGTTATAACTTTTTACACAAGATTTCGAATTGGATTTCCGCTTAATCTCAAGCCACAATCACAGGTGATCAAATATGGAGTGAAAAAACATGGGAGAAGCTAGCATTTATCATCTTAGAACGGTGTTATCGAGCTTTGTGATTAACAAGCAAAACAATTTAATTGATTCAAGTTTCAACTACAAGAGTGATTTATGATCTGTTCTGACCTAGACTCATTTAATATCAGTTCCGACACGTTGGTTACAGGTTTTAAGTGGAACAGTCTAGACGTCATTGTTCAAAATTGAAGTCAATTTAACATCAAAAGTCAAGAATTGAGCAATTCTATGCTAGAGAAATTTAAAAAATGAACCATAGAATCACAGAAAATCAAGCAAGATTGTGCATAATCCTAGAATCCTACCCCACACTTAAATGGTTATGTGTCCTCATAGGACTAAACTAGAGTAGAGAGATACGAAGAACCTGGAAGGTGATGGTCGGTGTAGTGGATGAGCACGGAGAGTCCGGAGTAGAGCGGAGTAGCTACTCAAGTTCCTACAAAACAAAACAACAAAAAGATCAAAAGGATACCAGGACAAGTGTCCCGGATCCACACAGAATAAAAGTCGAACAAAGAAGGTTTCTGACTCTGACTCTTTTTTTTTACGGCACAAATTCACGGCACGACACTCCTAGAGCAATCTAGATCGTCCAAGCTCAATTAGATCAGCAAAAATCACACCGAAAAAGTAGGCACGCAAAATGAGGTAGACCGGAATTAAACTCGTTGAAATTCAACAATCAACATGTCAAAAGATTCGAAATTGAAAACCCAACAACTAACCTTTAAGACATGACTCAAGAAAATGGACGGAAAGCGACAAAGTTGGCCAAAAACGTGAAAAGCTTGTTTCGGGATAACCGGAGCTCCGATTTGGGCGATCAAGTATGCGTTAGAATCGGACCGAAAAAAGGAAACTGATTTTAGAAACAGACACAAGTTTTCGGCGAAAAATTCTTTGAAAATAGGCAAAAATAATACAGACGCCACTGTTTGTAAAATGAGAAAAGTTTTCGGCGAGAACTTTTAGTTCTCGCCGAATATTTATTTTAAAACCCTTTTTTTTCAAAAACCTAACAGAAAACAAATCAAAACGAAAGGAAATTAAACTGACAATTTGGCTCCCCCGAACCTAATTCGAATGATGAAAAGACTGACTCAAAACTTCAAAACGGACTCTAGTCGTGGGTTGCCTCCCACTAAGCGCTCTCTTTTAACGTCTTTGAGCCGGACGGTACCTGTTAGGGACCCCAACTCAGAAGCTCCTTGAAGTCAATCGTCTTATTCAAGGCCAGCGGTTGAGTGCCATATAGCACTCTAGAAGAGTGATGCAGCCAGTAGTGCTCCAGTAGATCGCGGTTCTGTTTAGATGACCAGTTCTTCTCGAATTCTCCAACCAGAGGAGGAAAGAGGTAGTACGGGGTAGCATGATCAATGAGCTCCATCTTCTCCACCTGATGCTCATCAAGAGGTCTCTCGGGATCGAGTGTGTATACTTCCAAAACCTTGACGTCTTTGATTCCCACGTGCTCATCTCTGGCTTGATCTATAGGTTGGCTCGGCGGAAGCTCAATAAAGGATATCTCCTCGATTTCTTCGTGCTCCTCTTCAACTTCAACTTCAACATAGGTGAATTCCATGCTTTCAAGATAGACGATCTTAACGCCTTCATCAGCCACCACCGCCAACAATTCTTCATCGGATTCCTCTAGCTCATAATAGTCATGGACGGGCTCATCTTCTTCTTCGAACATCTCCTGAGCGTGTTCTTCCATTAATTGATTTGGTTGCTCGAGCTTGATGTCCGTCGTGAGATGAGCTTGTAGTATTGCAGAGATATTATCCAAGGCGGATAGGGTTCTCGACGAGCATTGTTGATGTTCATGAGCTTGTAGAATGATCACTTCGTTATCTCTAGCGCCACTTTGATGTTCTTGTTGGTGTATCTCTTGGTAACCTTGTAGCATTGAGGAGATATTATGAAAGAGGGAGTCAAATCTCGCCGTTTGTTGTTGTTGTTGATGTAGCATCTTTTGGTAATCCTCAATATACGGTGCTTCATTGACGTACCACTCTTGGTACTGGTCATCCCACATGTAATCCTGCATAATCAAAGCTCAAAAGCACTACCCAGGTAAATCATGGAAATATGGAGGGTAAAATAAATGGTAAGGCGGAAAGGTAGAAGAATAAAATGCCAACTCTTCTTTCAAACAATTAGAAGAGTCCCTGGCAACGGCGCCAATTTGATAGCTGCAGTTTTAGCGGTATCAAATAACTAATCTACCAAGGTAGACTAGATCGTATTCTACTCGAGGTCTCTTCTTCTTGTCTACTCAAATATGTTGGCAAATTACTCAGGTTTAAACAGGTTGTGCGTGGTGTGAGTTCCACGACTTCTAATCTAACGAACCAGGAAAATAAAAGATAGAAAGATTAAAAAGGTTGACTAACAGAAAGATAAACGAGCTAGATTTTGAATCCCCCTTAGATCACTAAAGCATTGGCAATCACAAGACCAGCGGTTTTCAATTCTCATTCAATCGGTTTCTATACACCACCATAACTCCTTACCCTTAGGTTTAAGACCGGCGAACGTTCGTTCTATCCGTTCTAACTACCAAGATTAATTAGCCGCCCGAGTACGGTCGCTTCTTGCGACGAGAAAACTAACTGGTGTAATTACTAGTGATTCATGAGTTACTCTTGAAGCGGATTAACCCTAACTGGTTCCTACGAGAGGCAAACTCCAATGAATAGGTTAATTGGTTGAATCGATGTTTTAAAGAGAGGCGAGCGTTCGCTTTTAACCTTAGCTTAACGAGAATCTAAACTAGGTGATCAAGGAAGACAAATTTATGCGCCAAAGCAGGGAAGCTGTCTGGCGACTAACCCTAGCTTGCAAAAGCCTAATCTAGGCAACCAACCAGAAGAGAAACATAAACAATGAAGAACAAAACAACCATGCAAAGAGAAACTGATTGAACTTTGAATCTAATTACTGCCAATTTGTGACCGCTTTAAAGCCCTGGGTCACTTAGGGTTCATCTAATCTAAGCTCTACAAGTTCAGCTACTCATAACGATAACAAAAGAATCAAAGGCAACAAAGGAAATCATCATACAGAGGAAGAACAGATAAGAACTGAAAAACCTAATTCTGACGACTTCGACGAAGATTCGATCTCCTGGATCTTCAACTTTAAGCTCAGAGCTCTCCGAGGTGGAAGGATGGCATCACGATCTCTCCACGGATCTTCGAACTCTCTAAACTCTATCTATCGACCCTAGAGTCGGCTGACTCTCAAAAGTCTGATTTGATTGTGTGAAAATATGAATAATGAATGATGTCTTCCTTCTTTGTAGCAGCTGCTTTGTTTAAATAGGGTTGATTAGGGTTTGCCAATTCTGCCGCGGAAAAGGAAGGAGTTTTCGGCGAAAACTTCAGTTGAATCCTCCTGTGTCTATTTCTTCAATAGTTTTTGGCGAAGACTTTGACTTTTCGCCGAAAACTTCTTCACGATCAACTGTGGGTTTCTGAAGGTATTTTCGCTGAAAACTGTATAGTATTTTTGGTGAAAACATTGTGCTGGGCAGTTGGAATTTTGGTTCTGACTCCGGTTTGATTTTTGGTTCGATTCCAATTCACTCCTTGAGGTCTTGAACACGTTCGTGGTTACGTATTTGATAGTAAAAACCTACGCTTTTACAAAAATACTAGAAAACCATCAAATAGACCCAAAAGGGCCAAAGTAACCAAATCGGTAGGAAATAGGGCAGTTGAGTGAATATTCGCTATTCTACCCCTAAAACCACGTTTCAAGCAAGGAAATGTCGCTTAAATGAGGCTGAAAATCACGTCAAATCGAGTGTCATCAAGTCTCGACGAGTACACTCTGCTATCTCGCCGGCCAAGAAGGGAGCCTCCACAGCCAATTGCAACCCCGGTGCCTCACGCTCCTCTCCTAGAGTTGCCACCTCCGCCGCAACCACAGATGCCCAACAAGATTAATGAGCGGCTGTCGCGTATTGAGCAATGGCAGCTCGACTACTCTGCCGGTTCACTTCAATAGTAGAAGGACCGGGTGGCGCATGAGGAGACGCAGAATGTGCGATGGGCCGTCCTACAACAGTTCATGACCAACCAGGAGGCTCGATAGAGAGATGAGCTTGCATGGCGACAACAGCTTCAGCAGCGACTTGGCGTTTCCCTTACCCCGACTTCAGCTCCACCCCCACCTGCGAAACAGTGATCAGGTTGTTTCTATCCTTTCCCTTTATTTTTCTTTTCTTTCTTCTTTTCGGATTTCAATCCAACTTTTTTATGTGTGGTTCTGGGACAGTTGTCCCGGTTTCCTTTTGATCTTTTGGTTGTTTTTGTTTTGTAGGTGTCTTTTGGTAGCTCCTCCACTCCGCTCCGCGGCACGCTCTCCGAATCCATCCACTACACTCCCCCTTTTCCAGGTTCCCCGTTCCTCTCCTTCTCTTTTTAGTCCTGTGAGGACACAGAACAGTCTAAGTGTGGGGGTAGGATGTTAGAGAACCATGCATGATCTTGATTGCCCTTTCATTGTGTTTCGTGGTGCCCTGACCGATTCCTCTAGCAGTAGAACTGCTCGGTTCTTGATTTTATATGTTAAGTTGTTGTTCAATTTGTCATAATGATGCTTAGACTGCTTAACCTAGAACCTGGAAACCAACGTGTATACTTTGATGCTAAATTGCCGGGTCAGAACAGATTTTCAAAAATCACACTTGTAGTTTGTCGCCTTGATTGCATGAAAACGACCGGATCCGACTAGCAAACCAAATGTGAGCTTTTGATCCATTGCACGTAACTTGCAATTTCAATTCTTTTTGAGTGATTTTCTGTTTGCTTGAATGAGTTAGAATTTGCATGAGACCTACTCGAGACTACACGATGACACGAGTTCTAGGATGATAGGGGCACCTAGATTCAGCTACTAAGCCAGATAGCCTACCCAACGTTAAATCCATTAGGTGTAAACCCTTGAGCTTGACCTGTTTTTTCGGTTCAATATACATTACAACCAATTCCCATTCTTTCATCCCCCGTTGATCCCCTGTGGTTGTAGTTGTAGATTAGCCTACCGGAAGTCGGTTTGTGGTAACCTGCATATAGCCATTAAACAGGTGGTCTTAGCTATTATGTCCAGACGTGTAAACCCCTCTAGCAACTAAAAGAAAGAATCAGCACAAAAGAAAAAAATAGAGAAGAAGAAAAGAAGCGAAATTCGAAAATTTGTAGAGAAAAAGAGTTCAGAAAAATTTAGAAGTTTCAAAACGTTCTTCTCCCTACATATGGAAGAACGAAGTCAAAAAAAATAAAAAAAATGTAATTAAGAAAATAAAGTGCTAGGTTGCTTGAGGGTATCATAGGACGAGCGTACACTATTCCACCCGTGTCTGGTTAGACGGTAGGAAGCCATAGGCTAGATTCGAGGGAAGTTAGTCGAAAGCTACACCGCACAAAGCCATCATCATACATCCCCTTCATCCATCTCATTATAAACCCTTGTAGTGTAGAATTCGTTACAGTCCTAGCAGGGAAGTCCTTCTTGACTAGTTCCTCGTGTTGTCACAGTGGTGGAGATGTGGTCGAATTGCAAACTTATGACAGAATTCAGTAATGGAAAATGATTGAGAGCAGAAACACGTCCTTAAACACAGAGAGTGAGAGTTTCCCTTGTACTAAATATTTCCTGTGTGAGGAGTCTGGCCGGTCAGGTCAAATTCGTGCATGATTGGTTACTACTTCTTGTCGTGTGCAGTTTGTAGTGAGACCAGGTTGTTTAGCTGATCAGTATGCATGTTAGGTTCCTTGTTCTAGGTATTATAATCTGTCTAATAATTCATTGTGTATGCTTGAATTCCAATTTAATTGATCTCATCATCTGTGAACGTGAGCGGATTCTATTCAGTTTGCTTGAGGACAAGCAAAAGCTTAAGTGTGGGGTTTTTTTATGATACTCGAATTAACGTGATTATCAGCCTCATTTAAGCGACATTTCCTTGCTTAAGACATGGTTTTTAGGATAGAATAGCGAATATTCACTCAACTACTCTATCTCGTGCCATTTGCGTTACTTTGGCCCGTTTCGGGTCTGTTTGATGGTTTTCTAGTGTTTTCATGATAGCACAGGTTTCTGCCGTCAAATAGTGTAACCAAGGACGTGTCTAAGGCATTGGAACCTCAAGGAACCGCACCAGAATCAACTAAGGAGTCATTCAAGTCAACACATTTCCTGCCCCATTTTACAAAGAAGTTTTCGGCGAAAACTCAAAAGTTCTCGCCGAAAACTCCTAGTCCGAAAATCACAGGAGACCATCTTCAAAAGCCAACCATTTTACAAGGAAGTTTTCGCCGAAAACTCTAGGCAAATCCGGCAGAAATCAGTTTAGGTTTAAATACTAAAACCAGCGGCTGAAGAGAAAACACACTAGGGGACGAAATTTCCAAGACTTGGACGGGAGAAAGAAAGAGTGAAAAGAGTTCGAGGAGCCAGGAAAGGATCGTGATGCCATCCTTCAATCTCGGAGAACCAGTGCTAGGAGTTGAAGATCCAGCAGATTGAAGCTTCAAGAATCCGTCAAAATTAGGTTTTACAGTTCTTCTCTATTTTTCCTACCTGTGATGTATTCTTTGTTCGTCTTTGATTCTCCTGTATTGAATATGAGTAGATAAACTCGTAGAGCTTAGATTAGATGAACCCTAAGTGACCTAGGGCTTTAAAGCGGTCACGGATCGGCGGTGATTAGATTCGAAATTCATTCAGTTTATCCTTCATGTGTTTGATTTGTTCTTTGTTCTCTGTGTTTCTTGTCTGGTTTGGCCACCTAGATTAGATTCTTGTTAAGCTAAGGATAGAAGCTAACGCTCGCCTTACTTTAAAACATCAAATCGAACAATTAACCTATTCATTAGAGTGTGCCTTTCGTAGGAACCAGTTAGGGTTAATCCATTGCAAGGGTAACTCATAAATCATTAGTAATTCCACCAGTTAGTTTAGTCGTTGCAAGAGGCGATCGTACCCGGGCGACTAATTAATCTTGGTAGGTAGATCGGATAGAGCGAACGTTCGCCAGTCTTAAACCTAAGGGTAAGGAGTTACGGTGGTGTCTGTGAACTGAATGAACTAGAATCAAAAATCGCTGGTCTGTCGATTTCCAATGCCCTGGTGATCTAAGGGGGATTCAAAGTCTAAGCTTGCCTGTCGTCTGTCTAAGTCAAACAACCAATCATTCTGCATTTAAATTTCATTTCAATTCACCTTGCATTTTAGTATAGAAGTTGTGGAACTCACACCACGCACTACGTGTTCAACTTTGAGTAACACTGCCAACATATTTGAGTAAGCAAGTAGAAGAGGCCCGTGGAATACGATCTGTCCTGCTCTGTGCTTGACAGTTATTTGATTGACCGCATTACAACGTTCATCAATAATATATAGAATCTTGTTAACCATTCCTGTGACTATTGCTACAGCAGAGAGAAGTTTTTCGAAGCTAAAGTTATTGAAGTCCTATTTGCGTTCTACACTGACGAAAGAAAGGCTTAATGGATTAGCTATGGTGGCGATTGAGAATAATCTCTTAGAGAATACGAACATTGAAGAGCTTATAGATATTTTTATTTCAAACAATGCTAGAAGAATATTACTTTTTAAGTAGCGATGAGTTGTATAAGATATTTTTGTAATCGTTCTATGAATTTATGTGTTGCTTTGTTTAATAATTTTTAGTAAAAAATAGATTATAAAAATTAGGCCACAATCTATCTTTTAGAACTGGGCCTCCAAAAATGATTGGACGGCCCTGGAAGGGCGGAAATTGATTTAGTATAGTAAACCATGGTTAACGATTCGGTGACACGCGCAACCGATTACGCCGACACGTGACACTGGCAGCGTGTGATTGGTCTGAAAAAATAATGCACAAAAGCTCTATTCATAGTCCCTAATTTAAACAAATTTAATCATATGAGCATCCATTAAGCAAAAAACAATATATTCCTATTTTGTTAACATTGGTAACCAAATCAAAATTATATTCAGTTATCAATTAAAAATCCGTCTCCTTAGGTGCAAATGAGCTGAATCGAGTCGAACTTCCCCTGGCTCGAGTTCGGCTCGTTTATTTTATGCTCGGCTCGTGTTCAGCCCGGATTCGAATTGAGCTTAGATAATCGAGCTTGAGCTCGGTTCGTTTACAATTTGTCAGATTTGGGCTCGGCTCGAGCTCGATTCAAGCTCGTTCGTTTAGATCAGTAAACGAACCAACTCGTTTACAAAAATTCGGCTCGTGCACATGAGCTCGACTCGTTTCACATAAAAATTAAATTAACATCCAAAAATTATTCTCAACCATCCAAAATTAAGCGTTTACAGAGACATAAAATCAATGATTCCAAGTTTAAGAAATGCACAACAATCAACAATAAAACAATTCATGATCCAAAAAAATTATATTTCAAATTGTAACTTAGATCTAAATTCTAATTAATAAACTCATTAAATTTGATATTTTAAATCTAAATTATAATTAATAAACTCATAAACTCACTTAACTTTTTATTTTAAATCTAAGATTATAATCTAAATTATAATTAATAAACACATAAACTCACTAAACTCTATAACGTGTATCACAAAACTCATAAACTCGCTAAACTCATTAGACTTGTAGATAAACTAAGTTATAAACTCTACTAATGTACCCTAAATAGATATTTACTTTCTAACAATCAACATTAAACTAAACGTCAATTCATATCAACATAACCCTAAATCCTAAACCGTAACCCTTAACGTCAATTCCTATCAACATAATCCTAAACCTTAAACCATGAACTTTATCGTCAATTCATATCAACATAATCCTAAGTTCACACACACTAACAATATAATGTGTTATCCTCAAGCCCAAATTCACTAAACTGTATAACTTGTTATCGTGAGACCCTAATTCACTATAATCCATAACACGTCAAACATGTGATAGATAAACTAAAGTTATGAACTCTATTAATGTACCCTAAATCGATATTTACATTCTAACAATCAACCCTAAGTTATAATGTCAATTCATATCAACAGAATCCTAAGTTCATATACACTAAGTCTATAATGTGTTATTGTCAAACCCGTTGGAAGGAAAAGTTCAAACCCTTCAACTAAGATCTCTCCATCAGAGAATGATCTCTGATTGAGCTCAATCAAAGATATTCGACTTTCCTTGTTTGTGCTTGTATGCTAGTCTGTTTGCAGGATTGATGGAAGCAGGAAAAGGAAAGAATCAATCACCATTCAAAATCCTGATTGTCCTCCAACGGCTACTTCAACACCTATTTAAAGAAGACATCCTCAGGTCTCTATGCAACTATGGGAATTACAGTCAAGTGGAGGTTTTCTCTGATTTATCGGTGAAGTGAAAAATAGAGTTTGTATTACTCAAGCTGTGTACTTGAGGGCTGAGTGTCTTACATAATAAAAGTGACTCTCCCAAGCTTTCTTGGGTGTGGAGTAGGGTTTAACCCGAACCACGTAAAAATCTCGTGTCTTGCTTTCCATCCTTACCATCGTCATTTTTCTCTTCGGCTCTACTTCGCCGACAACGCTCTTGTTCATCCATACCCCGCTACAATCGTCTAAATCAAAGACCACAGGCCTGACAGTTGATAAAACCTGACTTAACGGATCATGGGCTTAGCAGACTGAAGCTTACTAAAGCCCAACCAGCAAAAGCCCATTTTAAATCTAAAAGGAGAAGTGATCAAGAATCATCGTGAAGATCAAATCAACGATCTTACTCTTCTACTCGCATCTCCCCTTCTCCATTTCATGTTTACTTTAATTCCCTAATCAATTCTGCATTAAATTACTAATCTAACGTTTCAATTGGTATCAGAGCAGGTTCGTGATCAAGGAACGAGACTCATCGTCTGCCACGAAAAGATCCACCCTGGAAAATGAACATAGGAGCAGAAAGCAGCAAACCACCGAGTGTGGAAGGGCATTCAAGCACAAGACCACCATGGTTTGATGGAGTTGGATATCAATTCTGGAAAAGTAAAAATGGAGGTATTCTTCGTGAGTCTTGACATTGCAATCTGGCAAATGGTAAGATCTAAAACTTTTGGACCTCCTACCAGTCTTGATAGTATAACGGAAGAAGTTAAGAATAAAGTTCAGTTAAATGAAAAAGCTATGAATGTGCTTTACTGTGCTCTGTGTGATGAAGAGTATAATAGAATCCGTGCTTGTAAGACTGCTCATGAAATATGGAGTATTTTAGAGGCTACACATGAAGGAAACTCTTCAGTTAAGGATACAAAAATTGATCTATTCGTGCATGAATATGAAATGTTCAAAATGAATCCTGGAGAATCAATCTCTAAAATGTACGGAAGATTTAATCTTATTGTTAATCGTTTGTCCACCTTAGGCAGGAATATTGAAAGATCTGATCTTGTTAGAAAAGTTCTTAGATCCCTACCTAGAGAATGGATGGCCAAAAGAACGGCAATTGAAGAGGCTAAAAATATTAATACTCTTGAAGATCTCATGGGATCTTTGTTTATTTATGAACTTGTTTTAAAGCAAAATGAGCTATCAGATAAGAAGGTTGAAACAGAAGAAAAAGATAAAACTAAGAAGAATATTGCTTTCAAGGCTAAACTAAAAAATGAAGAAAGTTCAGGAGAAGAAGATGAACCTGAAAACATTGAAAAAGAAAATGCCTTAATGAGCAGTAGACTTTGAAGATTAATCAAGTATAAAAAGGAGAATGGAAGGGAAAGAAATCAACATAGATCGTCTGATAGGGTATCTGATAAGTTCAAAACCCTTAGAAACAATCGCGAATCCTCAAGGTCTAGACGAGATGATGATAAAACTGTTGATGATAACAATATTACATGTTATAAGTGTGGAAAAACAGGTCACATCAGGTCCGAATGTCCTCTGAATAGAAGCTCAAGAGGAAAAGCAATGAAGGCTACATAGAGCGACTTTGATACTGACAGTGAGGATGATAAGAGCACAAAAAACCAAGCATACATGGCAATCACCGATGAAGACTCATATGATGGTCAGGTTAGTACATGTACACTTGATGACATTGAGTCAATCTCTAAAACTGATTTGATTAATGCCTTTCTTGATCTTGAAACACTACAAGAAAAACCCTTATTTGTCACGGTTTTCTAGTCACGGTTTTGTGAACCGTGACTAATTAGTCACGGTTTTTAAAAACCGTGACTAAATTGTCACGGTTTTAGAGGAACCGTGACTAAGTTAGTCACGGGTTTTAAGGAACCGTGACTAAATTAATCATGGTTTTTAAAACCGTGACTAACTTAGTCACGGTTTTAAAGGAACCGTGACTAACTTAGTCACGGTTTTTAAGGAACCGTGACTAAATTAGTCACGGTTTGACCAAAACCGTGACGAAGTGCCCTTCTTGCAACTCAAGCGGATCGATCCTCTTCTCATCCTCAAGCTTCTTCCTCTTCTCATCCTCAATCTTCTTCCTCTTCTCTCCTGAACCTTCTCTCCCCAAACAACCCCATCACCATTCTTCCTCCTCTTCCTCTTCCCTCTCCAGATCTATTATTCCTCCTCTTCCTCTTCCCTCTCCAGATCCATTATTCCTCCTCTTCCTCTTCCCTCTCCGGCGGGGAGTTGTGGAATTTGGGTCGACGGGAACTGTGGCGGCGGGGAGCTGTAGCGGCGCTGCTCACGGCTGTGGGAATCGAGGCCGCGGCGACCGGCGATGGAATCGAAGGTGGCTGCGGAATCGAAGGCGGCAGCGGAATCCCTCTATCTTCTTCTCCGTCAATCACTTTCGTCACTCCAGATCTGAAACTCCATCGCCGGCGTTCAGATGCAAAGCCGTAGAAGCGACGACGATGCGGTGGTCGAGAGGCGTTTGACGACGACGGCGGCGACAGCGAGGCGTTTAACGACGGCGACGAGGAAGCGACGGTGAAGCGACGGAATTTTATATTTGTTATGTAATTTTTGTTAATTATTGTATTGACACAATAAATAAATTAAATGGAGTGACTAGTTCGTAATTTTCAAATCTTACCTTTGCAGTCACTAACTGTGAGTTTGCTACAAATGAAGCACATGGTGTTATCTGGGACCTTTTGTTAACATTTTAAATTTATGGACCAGTTTGCATAATGGAAGGAGTTGAGGATCAGTTTGTACAACGAAAATGACATTTTGGGTCACTGGAAAATTCGTAAAAACAATTTGGTCACTGGATTAGTCACGGTTTCTATAAAAACCGTGACTAAATTGATCATTTTTTGTCACGGTTTTTATATAAACCGTGACTAATATTTGTCACGGTTTCTTAATAAACTGTGACTAATATTGGTCACGGTTTATATAAAAACCGTGACTAATATTAGTCACGGTTCCTTTAGAAACCGTGACAAAAAAAATTAGTCACGGTTTATATAAAAACCGTGACAAAAAATGATCTATTTAGTCACGGTTTATAAAACCGTGACTAATTTTTTTTGTCACGGTAAAAATCGTGACTAAAGGCAAAAAAAAACCGTGACTAATGTGCTGTTTTCTTGTAGTGAAAGTCTTGTTGAAAATTTGAAATCTAGAATTTCTTGTTTAAAAGATAAAAACCAAATCTTAAAACAAGAAAAGGAGCAACTTCTTCAAAATCAAGTTGGAATTTCAAAATCTCACGAATCCTCATTCAAACCTGTTATCATCATCAAAGGAAAGTCTCCGTCATCTTTCATTCCTCCAATCTCTTTTCAACCAGGAATCCTAGGAGCTCCTCCAAAACAACTTCACTCTAATTCTTCGAAAAAATCTGAGTTTGAAATTTGCAAACTAAAAAGAAAAATTGCTAGCATCGAAAATTGGAATTTTATGTTGCATCTCAAACTTAATGAGTTCAAATGTTCTCAATGTGGGAAACAAAAATCTTCCTCACACTCAACTAAGTTCAAAAAAACATTCCCCTCTAATCAAAATTACAAGGTACCCAAGAAGATCTTGGTGCGAAAACATCTAACCTCTACTAATGTTTCAGACAACTCAGGATCATCAGAAGAAGACAACTCAAAAGGACAATGAGTGGCACATGGATAGTGGATGCTCTCACTACATGACTGGAAATCCAGAACTCTTCAATTCACTCACTATGAAAAAAGGAGGTAAAGTTATTTTTGTTGATAATAGCTTTGGAAGAATTCTTGGTCATGGATCTGTAGGCCACCAAATCCTGTTTTCAAAAATGTTTTGCTTGTTGATTCTCTGAAACATAATTTTCTTTCTATCAATCAACTCTGTGACTCTGGCAACAGAGTTTCCTTTGAATCAAATCTCTACTTTGTTGAAAATTCTGACACCAACAAGCTAATGTTTGTTGGAAGCAGAAAGGAAAACATTTACTCTGTAAATCTTCTCAATACAAAAGCCTTTAGAGAAAAATGTTTTTCTGCAATAGAAAAGAATGTATAATTTCTAAGGCATAGACGACTGGGTCATGCAAGTCTTGGTAGAATCTCTAAGCTCTTTAAACTTGATTTAGTTAGAGGACTTCCTAAGCTTAAAGAAACCAAATAATTTTTCTGTCACGCATGCTCTTTAGGAAAACAAACCCGATCCTCCTTCAAAACCAAAAAATTTCCCTCAACTTCTCGTCCCTTAGAACTTCTCCATATTGATCTGTTTGGACCAAGTAATATCATGAGTATTGGCGGAAAATACTATACTCTGGTTATTGTTGATGACTTCAGCAGATTCACTAGGGTCAAATTTCTTACTCTTAAAAATGAAGCTTTATCTTCTCTTCAAAAACTCTTATCCGAAGAAGAGAATCAGCTTGATGCTAAAACCAAGGTCATCAGAAGTGATCATGGTGGAGAATTTGAGTCCAACTCCTTCAATCAATTATGTACCTCCATGGGAATCAGACACGAATTGTCAGCTCAAACTCCTCAGCAAAATGGAATCACTGAGAGAAAGAATCGTGCTCTCTTGGATCTTGTCAGAACAATGCTTGCTGATCACAATACACCAAAACAGTTCTGGGCTGAAGCTGTGGCAACATCATGCTATGTTCTAAACAGAAGCTTGATTAGGAAAGATGTGTCTAAAACTCCCTACAAAATCATCATATTTCAAAAGGCTAAACTGTCTTATTTTCATCCTTTTGGATGTAATAGTTTTGTGATTAACACTAAAGACATCTTAGGAAAATTCGACCCAAGGTCAACTCCAACCATTTTCTAGGTTACTCAACTCACAGTGAAGCATTTTGAATCTTCAAGCGAAAAATTTACAGAGTTGAAGAATCCATCAATGTCATTTTTTATGAACATACTCCCTCCAACTCATAACCTCGTTCTGACGAGGAAGAAAATCCCTCACCTTTCACTCTTTTATCTTCAGAAATCATTACTTCAAAAGAAACCTTACCACCCTCTATTTCATCATCACCTCCTCTCAGCTCTCCAGTACCTTCCAGTGATGCACAAGCTCCACCACACATTCTTAAAGACATCCACCTAGTCAGATAATTGGGAGTCCAAATGATCGATTAGTTACAAGATCAAAGAAGCATCTAGACTTTGTAAACCAGGCATTTCTTTCAACTTTTGAACCTAAGAACATTAAAGATGCTCTTAAGGATGAATTCTGGATCAAAGCTATGCAAGAAGAGCTTCTCCAATTCGAGCGGTCTGATGTTTGGGAACTTGTTCCTTATCAGAGATTAAGGATCAGCAGCAGCAACAATGCCATGGAAAGCTAAATGCAAAGAAGAATGTTGATGCTGACAAAATAGAAGCGGAGATGGGAATCGAACCTGGAGCCAAGAATGGGAAAACACGCGAGCTATGAAACGCTTGCGTTTCATTTAGTTGTACAACCTTTGATTGTTTTACACGTGTAGATATTTAATAGGGTTTGTTAGGAATTCTGTTACACTGTTTTGATTCCTTTTGTGCTGTACAGACTATATATGTAGATGTAATGATTCAATGAAAAGCTGAACAATTCAGCTGGAAATTCCCAAATTCTCTCTGTCCTAAAACCTCAAAACCTTTCTTATGGTATCAGAGCCGCAGCTCATCATCATCTCTTAGGGATTCACCATGGCAGACCAAGGTGTTGTCACCAAATTTGCTGCAGACTCAAGCAGCCCTTACTATGTCAATCCTAACGAAAACCTCTCTCAAGGCCTCATCACTCTCAATATGGATGGTACCAACTACCATCTATGGAGCAGATCTATGCGGATTGCTCTCAAAACCAAGAAGAAGCTCGGTTTCATCGATGGAACCTTACCAATGCCAACAGAAGCTGATGCAAACTTTGAAGCATGGGACCAGAGCAACACTAGTGTGATAGGCTGGATCATCAACTCTCTAACCAGCGAGATCTCTGAGCTAGTCATAGACAATGACTCAGCTTATGACCTGTGGAAGGAGCTACAAGAGAAGTTTGGAGAAGCAGACTCAGTTCGAATCGCTCATCTGAGATCTGCAATTGCAAGCTGCACTCAAGGTACTTCCACGGTCACTGAATACTTCAATCGACTGAAAAACCTATGGACTGAGTATATTTCATTTAGACCTATTCCGCCATTTGAATGTGGAGGAACTGATCATACAGGAGCATGTAATACTGTTGTAGCTGTTAAGAAACTGCAGGAGAATGACCATGTAATTGATTTCATCATTGGCCTAAATTCTGAGCATGAGAATACCAAAAACCAACTGTTATTGATGGATCCTCCACCAGATCTGAAAGTGGCTTCTAAGTTTGCTCTTAAGATGGAAAGACAGCTCAAAGGAAGTAACAAAGAGACTAAGAATGTGGAAACAGTTGCCTTAGCTGCACCAACTGGTGCTGGCAAGGACAACAGGTTCATAAATGGCTACCCTAATCAGAACCAGACCTATGGAATGGAGCAGAAGAAGGAGCTCTTTTGCAGATATTGCAAGAAGGACAACCATGTCATTGAAGATTACCTTCGGCTAAAGTATAAAAGGAAGAATGAGAGGAACAACTATAACCCTAGTTCAAGAGGTCACACTTTTGCAGGTTCTTCAATGACAAGGCAAACAGGGAATGAAGGTGCTCAAGGAGAAGCAAAGGCAGTTGATGGTGCTCCTAATGTGAGGTTGTCACCTAAAGAATGCACAAGGCTGATGGCACTACTACAACAATCTAATTTCACAGCTTCTTCAGCAAGTCCTAGCCAACACCAGCCAATTCAGTAATCACTCATCAACCCTCATACTTTGCAGGTAAAACTGACCTATTATCCCATAACTATTTAGATAATATGCCTGTTTTAAATGCCTGGATTGTGGACACTGGTGTATCAGATCACATGTGCTGCTCTTTAAGCTCATTCATTGCGTTTAGGAAAGTTAATAACATCATGGTCACTCTTCCCAATGGATCCCAAGTTTCTGCTCACCATATAGGAAAAGCCAGAACCCCTTCAGGACTTGTCCTTCATGATGCCCTGCACATACCATCATTCACCTTCAACCTTATATCAGTTAGCAAATTGACTAAACCTTGCCCATTTCCTTACACTTTGAGTCAAATTGTTGTCATATTCAGGACCTTCAAACTCTGAAGACGATTGGTTCTGCAAAAGAAGCTAGAGGACTCTACCAACTTGATCACATCAAACACCACACATCCCTTGCAGCCTCCATCTTCAACTTCCAACCTCAAGACATCAACCTATGGCACCTCAGACTAGGCCATCTATCAAATGCTAGAGTTTCCCTTTTCAATAAATGTAATTTTGAATTAAACCTTGAGAAAGTTACTCATTGTGAAAACTGTCATTTTTTCAGACAGAAAAAACTCCCTTTTCCTTTAAGTGAAAGTAAAAGCTCGGCTCCTTTTGATCTTATTCATACTGATATATGGGGGCCTGTTAGTCAGTGCACTCATGATGGTTACACGTACTTCCTTACCATTGTTGATGATCATTCGAGAGTTGTTTGGTCATACCTAATGAAACATAAGAGTGAAGTTAGGCCACTGCTACAAAGTTTCTGTATAATGATCCAAAAACAGTTTGGTAAAGGGATCAAGGTCATTAGGAGCGACTTCATATGAAGGATTTCTATGCTGAACATGGAATCTTTCATCAAATGTCGTGTGTTGAAAGACAACAGCAAAATGGAAGAGTGGAGAGAAAGCACCAAGACATCCTAAATACTGCTAGAGCACTTAAATTTCAATCCGGTCTATCCCTGTCATTCTGGGGGGGGAATGTGTCCTTCATGCTGTCCATATCTTAAACAGACTTCCTACTCCCATCCTAGACAACAAAACCCCATTTGAAGTCCTATATGGCAACAAACCAGATTACAGTAGCCTTAAGGTCTTTGGTTGTCTAGTTTATGCTTCTTGCCTTGATAGAGGAAGGACCAAGTTTCATTCCAGGTGTAAACAAGGTGTTCACATTGGTGTGGCACCTGCCATTAAAGGATACAAGATTTATGATATCCATTCGAAAACCATATTCGTTTCCAGAGATGTTATGTTTCATGAAATCATTTTCCCTTTCAAAAATGTAGATGATTCCAAACATGAGAACTTAAATGAGCATATGCATTTCATTCCATGTGATCTGTCTGCACTTATTCCTATTGTTCACAGTCCAGGTACCAATGGCATTTCCTTACACCAGGGTACTCCTGCCCCTGAAACACAATCACCCACTACAAAAAAAGAGACGTTTGGCGTCGGTCGGTAGGAAAGAGTTTAGCGTCGGTCGACAGATAACCGACGCTAAACCCTTGACTCGCGTTTGACCGAGGGTTTAGCGTCGGTCATACATCGACCGACGCTAAAATCTATCCAAAAAGCGACGCTAAAATTGATTCCGGGTCAAACCAGCGGTGCAAACCGATCATTTTTTGGCGTCGGTTGTGATAATGGGTTTAGCGTCGGTTGCAACCGACGCTAAACACACGGGAATTTCGCGTCGGTTCCGTTTCCAATTTAGCGTCGGTCAGCGACCGACGCTAAATTCCCAAGCTATAAAAACCCTGGACGGACAGCCAGAATCATTTGTGCAGTTTGCAACTCCTCTCAATTCTCTCAACTCTCTCCACTCTCTCAACTCTTCTAAGGTATGTAGTTTGTTTTTTCATATTGTTGTATTAAGTTAGTGAATTAGTTAGTTATTGGATTTTAGGGTTAGTAGTTAGTAGTTAGTTTGTTAGGTTGTGAACTAATGAATTAGGATTTTGATATTATTATCTAGTTAGTGAAATAATCTATTTCAAAATAAGTGTGCATTATTAGTTAGTGAGTTAAATTGTGTTTATTTTGGTAGGCGTAATTTCGTTTGAGCTAGGAGCAGCGGTGACGCCGTCTCTTCGTTGTTTTCTCTTCTTCGGTAGTAGGTATGTATATATTAATTTTGCAATTGTGTCGTCTCATTTTTTTTTTTAGGATTATTATGCTTACTGATTACTAATTGTGTCGTACATTTATCAGTGACCGTCTTTCTTCTATCCTCATTTCTCCTTGTTTTGCGTCTCATCCCAGGTGTACGGTATGCATTCTTTTAACTATGTTATTAGCTTCTTGCTATGTTCATTTGTTATTTGGAATTGCTATGTTCAATTGTATGTTAAATTGCTATGTTAATTTGTAATTTGAAATTGCTATGTTCAATTGGTATGTGAAATTGCTATTAAATTGCTATGGTATTAATCTTGCAATGAAATTGTTATGTTATTAATCTTGCAATTAAAATGATATGTTATTACATTGCTATGTTATTAATCTTGCAATTAAAGTGTTATTGTATGAGTTAGTTTTCTCAGTAATTTGCCATGTCATTAACTAATTGGTACTTTATTATGAGTCAACATAATTATAATTATATTGCATATCCCATTGTTACCTAATATAATCTTTGCTATAGATATCTAATAGCTATTCCAATATAGCTATATATTTAACTGATAGATATTACGATTTAACTTTCTAATTAATTCCATCACCTACACTAAATCAGGCATCTTCCAAATGGATAAGTCTTGGATAACCAAGCATCGGTTGTCACAGGAGTATAGGGATGGTTTAGAAATCTTTTTGAATTTCGCTTTCGCGCATAATCATGAAGGAGAGCAAATAATTTGTCCGTGTCCAAAATGTGGATTCAAGAAATGGTTGTATAGGGATGATGTATACGAACACTTGCTTCGCAAGCCATTTCCCACAACATACACTGTTTGGTATCGACATGGAGAGCGCCTTATTGCTGAATCTTCTCAGAGTGCAAATGCAGTAGTGCAAAACTATGAGCATACTAGAGCATTTCGAGATCTGGTTAATGATGCTTTTGGTGTTATTCCAGAGGAGGTCAGTAGTACAATACAAGCCTCTGAAGATATTGTTATTGGTAATGAAGTAGAAAATGTTCTAGAAGATGATATGAACACTGTATTTGAAGATCACCCCATTGGAGAGGATGACATGAGCTACCCGAATGACACAGAGGAGCCGGATGAGACCAATGTCAACTTTAGTGATTTAATGAAGGATGGAGAAACACCCTTATATGAAGGATGTACAAAGTTCTCAAAATTATCTTTCATCTTGAGGCTTTATCATATCAAGGGAATGCACAACATCAGCGATAAAGCAATGTCGTTGATCATTGAGTTGTTGCATGACGCTTTTGAGTTTGCCAACATACCGAAATCGGGATATGGTGCAAAGAAAATGATCTCAAAATTTGGAATGGGGTACACGAACATTGATGCATGTGAGAATGACTGTATGCTGTTCTGGGGGAATGATATAGAAGAGAGTGTTTGTAAGATTTGCAAGCAGTCCAGATACAAAGATGATGGGCATGAGGGTGTAAGTCAAGAACATAGAAAAAACGAAAAGCGATGAAAACATATCGCTACTTTCCCTTGATTCCGAGGTTGAGAAGGTTATTTATGTGTCCTACAACAGCTAAGAGTATGGTGTGGCATTCTACAGAAAAAGTTAGTGACGGAATGGCAAGGCATCCACGAGATGGAGAAGCGTGGATGGACTTTGACAATAGATACCCTGATTTTGCATCTGATCCTAGAAATATACGCCTTGGTCTTGCTACTGATGGCTTCAATCCATTTGGGAATATGAGTCTTAGTCATAGTACGTGGCCTATTATTCTTATGCCATATAACACGCCTCCATGGGAATGCATGAAATCAACAGGTATGATTTTGTCAAGTATCATCCCTGGAAAGAAAGCCCCTGGCAATGATATTGATATCTACCTACAACCTTTAATCAATGAGCTCAAAATTTTGTGGGAAGGTGTAGAAGCATACGATGCAGCCAAAAAGGAGGTATTTCAATTGAGAGCTTCCCTAATGTGGACTATTAGTGATTTTCCCGGACTGTCCGTATTATCTGGTTGGAACACTTACACAGGGCAAGCTTGTCCAACTTGTAATTTCGACCAAGAACCGTTACGGTTGGGAGGCAGTTTGAAAAACTGTTTCATAGGAAGTCGACGGTTTTTGCCTGCAAATCATCCTTTCCGACAACAAAAGTCTAAATTCAATGGTGATGTCGATTTTAGAGAGCCAACCAAACTATTATCTGGCTCTGAAATACTGAAACAGGTGGAGAATGTCACTGTCACTTTTGGGAAGACGAGTGATAGTGAGAAGGGTGCACCGCCAAAGAAGAGGTCTAGAAGTGATGGAGGGAACAAAAGGCAGACAGAACAATGGAAGAAGAAAAGTTGCTTCTTTCAATTGCCTTATTGGGAGTTCAATAAATTGCGACACAATCTCGATGTTATGCACATAGAGAAGAATGTGTGTGACAATATTCTTTACACTTTGATAAATGACAAAGATCGAAGTAAGGATCATGTGAAAGCAAGGATGGATTTGAAAATCATGAAAATTAGAAGAGAGTTATGGCCAAGACCAGATGGAAGAACTTGTCCAGCAGCTATATACACAATGGGTAAACGAGAAATTCAAACAATGCTAGAGACCTTGAAAGATATTTCCGTACCAGACGGATACTCTAGCAACATATCCCGGTGCGTTGATGTGGAACACCGGAAGATATTGGGTTTGAAAACTCATGACTGTCATATCTTAATGCATGAGTTATTACCTTTGTCCATTCGGAATGTATTGCCATTACAAGTCTCTTCGGTGTTGGTCGAATTTTGTTCTTGCATGAAGCAATTATGCTCAAAAGTGGTCCATGTTGAGGGTTTGGATACGCTACAACAACGAATTGCTGTAGCTCTGTGTCGTTTGGAAATGATATTTCCACCATCATTCTTGAGTAAGAAGAAGGGTGCAACTAGCCAGAGTTCCACGCCATCAGCTACTGCCATGCATGACTTCGGACATTGCCCTGTACAAGGAGAAGTAGCAGAGTTACGGGATGAGGTTCGATTTCTAAAGGAGCAAATTGCACAGTTGGCATCAGGAGCTTCAGGATCCTCCGCTCCGACTATAGGGAAGGGGAAAGACACCTTGCAGGCGGTGGAGGAGGAGGACGAAAGTGAGGATGAGGATGAGGAGGAGGAGAGTGAGGGTGAGGATGATGAGTGATGAGGGAGAGTGAATATTTATGCTGATATATTACACGTAGACATATGTAGTTATTAATATTATTAGAATTATACAGTACGTTATGCATATTAGTTATCTATGTCATTGGTTAGTAATGTGTGGTATAATTAGTATTGTATTCCATGAATGAAATTGCGGTTTGCAGGTTGGCACTAGAAGAGTATGAGAAAAGGAGCTGAAATGGCCAGAAAATTTTTGACCTGTACAACATATTTAGCGTCGGTCATACTTATTTGGCGTCGGTCAGAACCGACGCTAAAATGACCCGTAAATAGCGTCGGTCATAGGCCATTTAGCGTCGGTTGATAACCGACGCTAACAAGAACGCAGTCAACGCGTGTTTGGTCTTCGGTTGACCAATTTAGCGTCGGTTCTTACTTTTAGCGTCGCCTGATGACCGACGCTAAAAATTGGTTTGGTTCTCGGCCGGACTGGTCGGACCGTAATTTAGCGTCGCTTATGAAAAGAATTTGGCGTCGGTCACTAAACAACCGACGCTAAAATTTAGCGTCGGTAAAATTGGCGTCGCTTTTCTGACCGACGCGAAAACCTTTAGCGTCGGTCATCAACCGACGCTATACTCCGGTTTTGACCGACGCTAAAGTGCCGGATTTTTGTAGTGACCAACCTTAGATGAACCTCCTTTTGTGAACTTTGATCACATGAATGACCTAGATACAGATTCAAACTCCACTGATCATGATTCAGAAATGAATGAAGAAGAACCAGAACCATAAAGCCAACCAAGCCCTCCCCAAAATCCAATTAGAAGATCCACCAGGCCATCACACCCTCCTAAACACCTAAATGACTACATTGTGGGGCAAACTTGTTTCACAAAATACCCTATAACCTCTTTCACTAGCTATGACCAATTAAATTCAAATCACAAACGTTATGCCATGACCCTAACCCAAATCCAAGAACCTAAAACCTATGAAGAGGTTGTGAAAGAGGAGAACTGGAGGAATGCTATGAAAGCTGAACTGCAGGCTTTAGAGGATAACCAAACTTGGGACATCATTGACTGCCCAAAGGGGAAGAAGCCAGTAGGCTGTAAATGGGTTTACAAAGTGAAACTTCATGCTGATGGAAGAATTGAGAGTTATAAGGCAAGACTAATAGCTAAGGGTTTCACTTAGATCTATGGAATTGATTTCATAGATACTTTCTCCCCAGTTGTTAAGATGAACACAGTCAAGCTCTTACTTGCACTTGTTGCAGTTAAACAATGGCATCTGGAACAGTTGGACATAAGCAATGCCTTTCTACATGGAGATTTAGATGAGGAAGTGTTCATGGAATTACCTCCTAGAGTGAATGTTCAAGGTCCAATTACAGGTAAGGTTTGTAAATTGAAGAAATCCTTATATGGCCTAAAACAGGCCAGTAGGCAATGGTTTGCCAAACTGACAGATGCACTCGTTATATATGGTTTTAAGTAGTCAGTCTCAGACTATTCTCTCTTCACTAAGGCAACCAATAAAGGAATCATAGTTATGCTGATATATGTTGATGACTTAATTTTAGCTGGTGATGATGAGCACCAAATCAGAGAGGTAAATGAGTTTCTATCTACAGAATTCAAAGTAAGAGATCTTGGAAAGTTGAAATATTTCCTGGGATTAGAGATTGCCAGAAGTGCTTCAGGAATTTCAGTGTGTCAACGAAAATACAGTCTAGAGCTTTTGAATGATACTGGGTACATTGAATCAAAACCGGTTGACACTCCAACAGATATGAAGACAAGACTATCTCAGTTTGAACGTGATACTCTTGAAGATATCACTAGCTATAGAAGGTTGCTTGGGAGGCTAAATTACCTAGTAACCACCAGACCTGACATAGCATACTCTGTTCAGCAGCTATGTCAGTTCCAGCAGGCTCCTAGAAGCACGCATGTGAAGGGTACAAATAGGATTCTACGTTACATAAAGAAGAATCCTGGTCAAAGACTCTTCTTCTCAGCCTCAAATGATCTTGTGTTGCAGGGATATTGTAACGCTGACTGGGGAGCATGCCTTGACACAAGATGCTCAATCACTGGTTACTGTACATTCCTTGGAGATTCATTAGTAACCTGGAAAGCAAAGAAGCAGCCAACTGTGTCTAAATCGTCATCTTAAGCAAAATACAGGTCCATGGCGCAGCTGGCTTGTGAACTGCAGTGGTTGAAACATATTTTAGCAGACTTCCAAGTGGTTCACACAGAAACGATGAAGATGTTCTGTGATAACAAATCAGCGATTCACATGGCAGAGAATCCTGTGTTCCATGAGAGAACAAAACACATTGAGATCGACTGCCATGTAATCAGAGAAAGGGTGAAGTCAAGATTGGTGAGTTTGCACTATGTTCCATCTGATATTAATCTGGCAGATATCTTCACAAAAGGGCTCAGCACACACAGGTTTGAATCTCTGATATTCAAGCGGGGAGTTTACGACATATACTCGCTAGCTTGTGGGGAGATATCAGAGATTAAGGATCAGTAGCAGCAACAATGCCATGGAAAGCTAAATGGAAAGAAGAAGGTTGATGCTGACAAAATAGAAGCGGAGATGGGAATCGAACTTGGAGCCAAGAATGGGAAGACACGCGAGCTATGAAACGCTTGCGTTTCATTTAGTTGTACAGCCTTTGATTGTTTTACACGTGTAGATATTTAATAGGGTTTGTTAGGAATTCTGTTACACTGTTTTGATTCCTTTTGTGCTGTATAGACTATATATGTAGATGTAATGATTCAATGAAAAGCTGAACAATTCAGCTGGAAATTCCCAAATTCTCTCTGTCCTAAAACCTCAAAACCTTTCTTATTCCTCTTCCTTCAAACAAAAGTGTCATTGGAACAAAGTGGGTCTTTCGGAACAAAATAAATGAGGACGGGACTGTTACTAGGAATAAGGCACGACTGGTAGCTCAAGGGAATAATCAGGAGGAAGGAATTGACTTTGACAAAACTTTTGCTCCGGTTGCTCGAATTGAGGCAATTCGAATTCTTTGCGCCTTTGCTTGTTTAAAAGGATTTACTCTTCATCAGATGGATGTTAAGAGTGTCTTCCTTAATGGCCTTCTTAAAGAAGAAGTTTATGTCAAGCAACCTCCCAGTTTCGAAGACCACTCATTTCCCTCTCACGTCTTCCGATTAAAGAAAGCTTTATATGGGCTTAAACAAGCTCCTAGGGCATGGTATGAGCGACTCACTGACTTTCTTCTCTCTGAAAAATTCATTCGAGGAAAAGCTGACACAACTCTCTTCCTTAAGTATGTTGGTTCAGACATTCTTATTGTTCAAATCAATGTGGACGATATTGTGTTTGGATCAACCAACTTCTCTCTCTGCTCTAAGTTCTGCTTTCTCATGACTAAAAATTTTTGAAATGAGCATGATGGGAGAACTTACCTACTTCCTTGGGCTCCAAGTTAGCCAAAAACCCTACATAATCTTTATTCACCAAAGCAAATATGTTCATTCTATACTTGAAAATTTTGGTCTAGCTAACTCAAACTCCTATCACACTCCCATGGCAACTTCTCTCAAGCTTGACAAGGATGAGCAAGGTATCTTAGTTGATCCAAAACTATACAGAGGAATGATTGGATCACTACTCTACCTAACGGCTAGTAGACTAGATATTAACAATTGTCTTTGTGCCCGGTTTCAATCTTCACCTAAGGAAAGTCATTTGAGTGCTGTTAAACGAATCTTCAGATATCTGAAAGGCACAGTCTCCATGGGATTATGGTATCCCAAAAATGATTCATTTGATCTGCTGGCCTACAGTGACTCCGACTATGCAGGGAGCATTTTTTATCGAAAGAGTACTACTAGTACTTGCCAGTTTCTGGGAGACAAATTAATCTCTTGGGAAAGTAAGAAACAAAGCTTTGTGGCACTATCAACAGCTGAAGCTGAATATATTGCTGCAGGGCAGTGATGTACTCAGAACCTTTGGATTAAGTCACAATTAATGATTATCTTCTTAATCTTCCCACCGTTCCAGTTCTTTGTGACAATACTAGTGCTATCTCAATCTAAAAAAAAATGTCCAGCATTCTCGAACTAAACACATAGAAGTCAGGTTCCACTTCATTCGTGAGTTAGTTCAAGATCAAATTATATCTCTCGCATTTATTTTGACAAATGATCAGCTGGCCGATCTCTTAACAAAACCACTGAAAGAAGATAAGTTTTGTGAAATTCGAACCAACTTGGGTATGGTAAGTGAATCGGATTTACCAAATCTTTGACTCACCGCCCTCCAACACTCAATCCCGAAGTTAATGCTGTTAAAAATCCTTCCCGCATGCACGTCCCTTCAATTTGGGATAATTACTTCTTCCCTTTCCTTTTTGACGATCAACCTGCCTCTTCTCCATATTCAACCTTGCATTTAAACTCACTCTTTCCTCTAGGGTTTCTGCACACTCTTCCTGCTCTCCTTTCTCTCTCAAACCTCATGGCCTCTGAAATTCCTCAAGCACGCTACATTGATATTCAACCATGCCTTCTTTTTCTGCTGCCTATGATCCTCTTTTCACTCCAAGGAGATTCTGGATTTCTTCCAGGTCGATACTAATGATTTTGTCAAGTATGAAGTTAGTCCTGCACCTCTCATCTTCAACCTCAGCTGACACACTCTGGAGTTCCAAGGACCCGACACGTACTGTGAGGAGGCAGTGAAGCATTTCTTCTGCAATCTTCGAGTACATACGTTTGACCCTCTCACAACGTCTTCTGTGGTGTTCGGGAAGCGCATACCGATCACTCCTTTTGTGCTCTCTACTTTCCTTGCCTGTGGCGGGATCCACTATGAACAGTATTGCGAGGTTGCGACGCGTTGGATGGAACATCGCTCTTCAGAACCAGCTTCTCTGTTTGGTTCCGCCAGAAAACACTCATCGCATTGAAGTGTTCCCTCGAGACTCTTCGTGTCCTCCACTGGTATGTTACCCAGATCTTTCTGCCTCGATCCTTTGATCTCGATCTCATCACTCCTCTTGATGGTTGGATTCTGTTTGGAGCTCTTCGCTCAAACCGTCTCAGCCTCCCCCATCTTGTCCTATCCTCCATCATTCAAGCAGCCTCTCCTCAGTTCCAAGGCAAACTTCAGTTTGCTTCTGTCATCACCTCTCTGCTCCACGCAGTTGGCGTCGATCTTTCTGATCTTGTGTTTCAGTACAACGGTCGTGTTCTCCGTCCTCAGCACATCCTTTGTCGGATTGGTTCTTTCTGTGCTCCATTCCAGTCTGCAACAGGGGGAGAAGCTTTAAGCTGGAAGACAGGTATCTCCACCCAAATTGTCTTTGCTTCTTTTCCACCTAACGAGTACTGCTGTGAAGCTCATGTAGTAGCAAACAAGATGAAAGTCTTTAAGGCTCTCATCAAGCGGAAAGCAGGGAACAATCAGCTTGCAGACCTTGCCGATTTGGATGTAGCCGCATTTCGTTTGGTCGCAAGAGACAAAATGGCCAAGAAGCTGAACAAGGAGATTGAAGGACTGGTGGAGCTACTACAGGGAAGGGTGGACTGGTTCATGGCTGACCTCGAAAAGGTGGACTTTGGAGATTCCCCTCTTGCACAGGAAGTGAAGAGGAATTTGATTGCAAAACTGGATAAACCACCCAGCATGAGCGACATGTCCAGCTCATTTACAAACGAATATGTTCGCGAACCAGCTCATTTCGAACCGAGTTGATTCAAGAACGCATTTGTTCCGAGTCGAACGCCGAGCGAATCTCGAGCGGCTTTGTTCGTTAACAGTCCTATGTACAACTGTACTGAACCTATTTTGTTTACATTGCCTGTGCTGAACCTCCGGAGCCGGTTTCACCACCGCAAGCTACCGAATTTGCTCTCTTTATGAACCTTGGCTAGAACTCCTTGTAGATCTTTGGTGAAGATGAGCTCCCTCATTTGTATTGTCAGGGTTCAATACTCGATACAACATTAATCGCTTCTTTACCCACGAAGGGAACGACATCACAAACTTCACACCATCTCTCTTCCTCCGATCACAAATGCTCTGACTCCGGAGCTCTCAAGCGGCACCTTCGGCAAATTTGAATCCCGTCGAGATATTGCATCACTTACCTCATACTCGGTCAAAACGCCTGTATATTATGAGAACACAGAAGCCCCAACTTCATCACTATCTCCATCTTTTCCTTTGCATAATCCCCTCCCAATTTCGGATCACTCGCTTCCAAGATATCCCCTCTCTTCCGGCAATCAATCACCCAATACACCAATATCATCTCCTCTGGGATCGCCCTCGTGTCGATCATCCTCTTACCATATGCTACTTCCAGCATAAACACTCCGAACGCGTATTCCTACTCCAATTTTTCTCTAGTCACGACGTTTGACGAACTGACGCCGGTCCATTTGCTCACCCCCGGCGACGCCAACCTTAGCCCCACTCCTACTCCGACGCCTACTCCCAACGTTGACAATAGAAACTGCTTCTGCTCTATGACGATTACGAACTCGTTGACGGTTCTTACTTCCCAACTGAAGGTTCACTTCGGATTTCCGACTTCATGATTAGAGGATTTCAATGGATATAGGAAAAGATAGGACGGATTTCACTCACTCTAATACACGCGAAAATTAAGAAAACTAATAATTAGTGAGTTGAATTGAGTTGAGAAGATAGATCTATGAAACTGCCGCGTGAGTTGGAAGGAGTATCGTCGGGGGAGAAAGGAGTATCGCTGGACACCAGTGTTGGTGTTATTGACATAAGGGAGGGAAAGAGTGTCACTGTGTTAGTAACAAAGTAATCTACAAAAGAAATAGTTTAACTTTAATGAAAAAATTTGGTGTTGATTTCAATAATATTGGTGACATTTTCATAGACTTAAAAAATAGCAATACTAACTGAAAATTTTAATTATTATTCTTATTAAAGTAACAACACGCTACCACGTCCTATGGTGACAAGACCTTTTTTGTGGGTCATCATGACAACATAATCATAACCCTTAATTATTTTGAATTAAATCTAACGGTGTATATTAAAAGGACAATACTATAATTTACTTTATTTCATATTTTGAAATAATAATTCTAAATCCTACAAACAACTACATCCATATTTATTCAATTAAATATTCTTGTTTTTAAGAACCACTTCTTCTCATCGTCTTCTTCATCTCATCTTTTCCCTGACTGTAATATGCAGGTTTGAATCTGTACCAATAAACACAAAAATGATACTTAGTATCAAAAAATACCCAAGATGAAACAAAGACATAGTCACAAAAAGAAAACATGAGAGAGAAATTAGGAGAGAGAGGGAAAGGGGTAGCGAGAGTTGTAGAGTCCGGTGAGAGTCGAGGGTATGGGGCTATGGGGGTTTTCGGGTTGGGGGGTTTCGGTTTTCTGGGATTAGATCTAGGGTTGAGGATCAATTGTTGCGTGTTCTTGAAATCAGGGGAAGGGAAATCAAGATTTGCTCCTCTAGACGCTTTGCAGATGCGGACTACAGAATATCAGTTTCTTATTTGGGCTCTGAACATTTCATTTTCCTAAATCTAGCCTTATTGCGCTGGATTAAGAAGGTGCTTCAAGTGGATTTAGAAAAAGGTTGGAAGATAGGAAAGGGTTTAACTATGAGAAGTGGATCGCGGTCGATTCAGGTGGGGAGCTTCTGCTTGAAGGAAGTCGCCTTCCTAAGATTAATGGAGGTTTGTGGGAATGGCCGGAAGTATTTTGTTTTGATTCCCATAGATGAAGAACTGGTGGGCTGGAGTGCGTGGTTCAAATCAGTATGCAGTGTGGTGGCAGAAAGGGAAGCAGAGGTACAGGGAGGGAAGTCAGTTGGACGCTTCTTCGCTTCGGTGGTGGGAGAAGGGGCAGGGACAGGGAATTTTCAACTTTGGGAAGGTCATGTCACTAAATTGGTCCCGGAAATTCTGGTGGAGGAAAGGTTTAGAGGAAATAATCAAGCGCTTGAGAAGCTGGCTGGTAATTAGATTCAGGTTGGGGGATAAAGGGTTTGTCGATTGGAGGAACTTCAGGCTATGGATGAACCGTTGGTGGGAGGTTCCCAAATCGGCGGAGGTTATTTTGCTCGGTGACGACTCTTGGCTTATAGAAGGCAAGTCGGAGGAGTCGGTGGTGAGGATCGTCAACAGCGGAGGATGGTGTTATAAAGGGGCGGAGATCGAGGTCTGACGCTGGTCGGCATCAGCCGGGAGGGGGAGGGATTGCAAAGTTTTGGGGGATTTATGGATTCTAGTATTTGGAGTTCCCGTTCACTTATGCTCGTTGGGGTTATTTAGAGATATCGGGAAGTTTTGCGGTGGTTACTTGGATAGTCAGGAGATAGGCTTTTCGGCGATTAAAATTAAGGTTCGGGGAGGTGGGTCGATTCCACCAAAGGTGGTTTTACGATCGTGTAAAGAAAGCTTTGAGGTGGTGGTTATGGTTGAACCGATGTCCTTTCCATTAGAAGATTTGGCCAGAGTTATTAGCACGGTGCCGGATTTAGGAGGCTGTAAGCCGTTTCTACTCTCCCCTGACCTAGAGAAGACGAGTTCCAAGACGGCGGCTAGGGTTCAAAAACATGATTCCGAAGCTGGGCCAAGTTGGAGGCCCACAGTGGATGATCTTACCTTGGCAATTGTTGGAAAAACCCTTGGAGGTGTCTTTGGGTCGGGTGGGCCTAGGGGGGAGGAATTTAAAAGTCTAGGCTGGTTCCAAGTTATGGAGAAAGCTAATGAGGTGGAGATGGGCCATGGGCCAGTTGAGATGAGTTTGTCTCAATCCTCTTTCAGGCCTGATTTATTTTCGGCTTTGGGAGAGAAAAATAGGCCCTTGGATTTTCAGCCTTTTTCTTTGGGAACTGATACTGAAAATGTTTTAGGAGATGAGGCAGATTTGGAGCATTCGAGTCCCGCTAATCAAGAAATTGAGTTTTTGCCAGACTTCTTGTCAGAAGTTTCTGAGTTTGCAGGAAAGGAGTTGGTTAAGGATTTATCTGATTTTTCTCAGTCTGAATGTCGCAAGGAGGCGGTGAAAGAGAGCAGTGTTTTGGCGGGCGACGCAGATAGTGATCAAATTAAATCAAATAGCAGGAAGCTGGTAAGAATCCTTGATCTGCAACTGAATGGGTCGACTGAAGCAGCGAGTTTGAAGATTGATGAAATTGCGTCAGCAGTCTTGCTTCGTCGATCGCGATCCGTACCGAGAACAAAGGAAGATATGGAGCGTAGACGTTTAGATTGGAACTTGGCCGACAAGGTAAGCAATAGTAGAGCGGAGCGCAGTAAACGGTATGCTTCTTCTAGCCCTAAGCTTAATGAATCTTAGAATTGTGTCTTGGAATGTTAGGGGTTTAGGGGATATTTCCAAATTGTTTAGACTTAAAAGTAGATTAGTGGAGATGCGCGCGAATATTTGGTGTTTTCAGGAAACAAAATTGATGGAGGTGAATAGATTGGTGGTTTTTAGGCTTTTGGGTAGAAGGAGTCTAGGATGGGAGGCTGTTAAGGCTATTGGTTCTCGGGGAGGTTTGTTGACGATTTGGGATGAAGGGGTTGTGACTCTTGAAAATCATTGGGAAGGTAGATTTATACTGGTGACGATTTTAAAGGTAAATTCGAGTGGCTTTGTGTGGACTCTGATTAATCTCTATGGCCTTGTTTATGCGGATGAAAAGGATGATTTTATCTTAGAGTTGCGAGATGCTCTAGGTTGGTGGAACTTCTCGGTCTGCATAATAGGGGACTTTAATATGGTAAGGAGTGTCCAGGAGGTCGTGAGTGGCATTCGCTCCCCGATGGAAATGCGACTTTTCAATGATTTCATCCAGGATTTCGGTTTGATTGATGTACCTTTGGGAGGAGCGCCATTTACTTTCTCGAATCTTCAGGAGTCTATGTCATTGTCTAGGATTGATAGAGCCCTGGTGGATTCAGAGTGGGAGGAAGTCTTTCATAACTCCAGCCTGAGGGCCTTTGCTAGAACTTGCTCCGACCATTGTCCGCTGGTGTTGGATTGTGCCTAGGAAAAAGTTGTTAGACGACCCTGGAGGTTTGACCTCATGTGGCTTGAAGCTCCCTCTTTTGCAGACTTGGTTCGGGAGGTTTGGGAAGTGTCGGGTAGAGGCTCCAATGAGTTGTTCAGAGTTGAAATATCTCAAGGAGGAAATTGTAAAGTGGAATATCTCTACCTTCAAGAGGACCGATGTCTTAATTAAAGAGACTCTGGAGAAAATTGCTATTTTGGATAGCTTGGAAGAGGTTCATCAGCTTTCCAATGATGATAAAATTGAGAGATGCTTCTTGAAGTGTGATTTGGACAAGTTGTGGAAGAGAGAGGACTTCTCTTGGCGTCAAAAGGCGAGAAATAAATGGACTAAGGAGGGTGATAGAAATACAAAATATTTTCATAGATTGGCCAATCATAATAGACGCCGAAATCTTGTTACCTCCCTTAGCATTAATGGTGTGTTGTTTGAAGAGGATTCGGCCATGGCATACTAATCTCTACACGGAGCTAGAAGGGTCTCAATTTTATACTAATCTCTACACGGAGCTAGAAGGGTCTCGGCCTTTTCCTCACAAGGTGGATTTTAAGACTATTGCTCCGGGGGAGACTGAGGGCCTCATCCGGCCGTTCACGGAGCAGGAAGTTTGGGAGGTTGTCAGAAAGAGTGCTGGTGATAAGTCCCCAGGTCCGGACGGTTTTTCCATGGGTTTCTTCAAAACCCATTGGCAGGTTGTGAAGAAGGATATTTTGTCAGCTTTGGACGATTTTGTGCATTTTGAGGCTCTGCCAAGATCAATCAATAGCACGTTCTTTTGCCTGATTCCAAAGACGAAGACTGTGGAGGATATAAAGCAGCTGAGACCAATAAGTTTGGTCAATTCAATTTATAAAATTCTTTCAAAGACTCTGGCTGCTCGGCTAATACTGGTCATAGGTCAGTGCATCTCGGTGAATCAATGTGCTTTTATGGAAGGTAGGCAGATTATGGATGCCTCTTTGGTGGCTAATGAAGTTATCGACTCGAGAAGGCACTCGGGAAGACCAGGTTTGGTGATCAAATTGGACATCGAGAAGGCTTATGATCATGTTAATTGGAGTTGTCTGGTTAATGTGATGAAGGTTACGGGCTTCCCTGATAGATGGATTTGTTGGATGGAGGTTTGTGTTTCGCCGGCGTGTTTTTCGGTGTTGGTAAATGGGGAGGCGAAAGGTTACTTTTCTAGCTCCCGAGGGCTAAGATAAGGGGATTCGCTCTGTCCTTTTCTGTAACACCCGTTCCGAATCAACCCGAGTAAACCCGTGGTTGAGCCGGTCCTAGGTACTACCGAGTAAAAACAAGGGTAAAACAGGGAAATTGGCGGTGATCAAAAGACGGTAAAAACATGGAAGGCCTCCAAAGAAACGCGAAACTGAAATCCGAGTACAATCCAAACCATCATAAGTCCTCCAATCCAACATAAATCAGAAAGTACATAAAAACCCCAAAATCCCATAGTCAACTGAAATGAACAGAAAAGTCAACTCCGCGTAATCCCAGTCTTCACCTCATGGCTTCCGTCCAGAACTTCACGAAATCAACCTCGAACTCAAACTCCTCAGCCACCTCCACTAGCCACGAGATCCTGAAAGGGGAGAAGGGATCAATTTCCTATTGAAATTGAGTGAACCCACTGGGCCTACCTACACGTTGTCCTACTCTATGGAGCGGTCCCAACTCCGCACAAGACATCCAACAATGGAACCAAACCCAACCCCCTTTCCATATTTTAATTCCCTAATACAGTCTAGGTGATCACGTTGGTCAGTTCTTGTTCTCAAGCACAATTCATAACAATAGAATCACACAGAATTAATACATCAATCCACGGCACACACAGCATCATCACATCACATCCATCAACCAAGTCACTACCACAACCACAAGCACACAAACATTCACATTCATATTATCTAGGTGAGTTATTAGGCGCCAAGGAGTTATCCACACCACCACCGCCGGCCATCACATCAACCAGACGCATCCACTAGGGATCCTTCCACGAAGGAGAATACATTCCGACGCATCCATATAGGATCCTTCCACGAAGGAGAAATCAACCAACCTTGGCAACCCAGCCAAGGGATTCACCCCAGTGAATCGGACTCAATCACAACCAGTATTTCGGGTGGGGTAGTGTGGGCTCCTTCCAGTTCTATATTCATATTCGTATCACAACTCATACAATTCAGATTACTAATCAATCCATCCACATTATCTCATCATTACATAATTCCAACACAATCCAAATCATTCAACGCCTCCCACGGCACAAACAGTTCAAGGGTAAACGGCTAGCTCACCGGCCACCCCCACCTGCAAGTACAGGGGAAGCCATGTCATGAGTCGTAGGGTTACCCTCCTGTACATCCTTCATTGGACAGCCCCCTATTGGCGGAACCGTCCACCTATCCATCGTGTAAGGGCGATCCCACATTGGCAGGACCACCCTCCTGCAATCCACAACTATCAACTCGGGCAGAACACAGTTACAACATCATATCCCAACCCTCCTACACTCGTTACTACCTCCAATCCATTAAGCATCAAGGTTAATATCTCCCCCATTCATGGCACATAACAAACAGCCCGCTATCATCACGCAATCCATCATATCGACAAGCATACAACAACGACCAACTTTCACAAATGTACAACAATTAATCACATAACAAAATCCCCTTTTACTCTCTTCCAATTCATGCAATAACCTAATCCCATCTAAGTCAAAATTGAAACTCCTCACATCATCCAAACTACCTACACAACGCTAAGCCCTCACCTGGAGAAGATGACGAGACTCTAAAATGACTCCCGAAACCCGAACGGCCAAGTTCTACAACTCCAAAGTCGTAGCTCCTCTCCTCCTTACTGACAGCAGCCTACTCCGACCCAGCCAGAACTACGACCAGCGATCTCTTCCTCTCATCGACACGAACGCGTAGCAAGAAACGGATCGTCAATCGGAGCTCTACAACTCCCGGAATCAAGGATTGACCCAAATGGGTTTTTGGTTTCCTTCAAGTACGGGTTTTGGGGAAAGTTGGAGAAAATGGCAAAGTGAAGAGGTTTGGGGAAAGATGGAAAAAGTGGAAGAGTGAAGAACTCCTCAAATCTGAGTTTTTAATACTCAAGCATGACACATGCACTCAAAGCATGACACATGCACTCAAAACATGACACATGGCTCACGTGTCATCAATAGCACCCCCAAAGTGTTTTAACTCGACCCAACTCAAATTCGGACGTCCCGAACTTCGATGGGACCTCAAGAACACTGTTTCCAATGCCTCAATCACCCGAACTCGAGTTCCAAACCGTTTGGTTGGGCGGGGATGTTACAAGTCTCCACAACTTCAAGGATTTCGTCCCCGAAATCATCCCCAACTCCTCCTAGCGACACGATTCGGAAAGTACAGCAAGAATTGCAGCAATCCAAGCATCCCTTTAACCCCCAAAATCCCTAACGACGATCTATCAGCCCTCCTTCAACCACCCAACATTCCTACACCAACTCCCCACACTAGGCCATCACCAAACACACCCTAGACCCCCTCGAGACTCTCACCACAACGAGCAAACACAAGAACACACATCAAAGGACGTAAAAACCTGAAGCATAAGCTTCCACTAATTCCGGATACCGCCGCCTCATATCCTCCTCGGTCTCCCAAGTAGCCGACTCACTCTCGTGGTTCCTCCATACCACCTTGAGCTGCGGAATCTGCTTATTCCTCAAAACCCGAACTTGCCTATCCACTATAGCAACCGGCTTCTCCTCATAAGTCAAATCTCGCTCGATCTCCACTTCCTCCGGCTGAATCACATGTGCAGGGTCTCCATGATACTGCTTAAGCATACTCACATGAAACACGTTGTGCATCTTTTCTAACTCCTTCGGCAGTGCCAGCACATACGCCACCGGACCCGACTTAGCTAGAATCTCATAAGGACCAATGTATCGAGGTGCCAACTTTCCTTTCCTACCAAAACGCATCAGCCCCTTCCATGGTGACACCTTCAAAAATACCTTTTCCCCAACATCAAAACTCAGCTCTCTTGTACGACCATCCGCATACGCCTTTTGCCTATCCTGGGCCGCTCTCAACCTATCCTTAATCACCTTAATACGATCAGCCGTCTCTTGTACAACTTGAGGACCCGACAACACTCTCGCACCTTCTTCATCCCAACACAAAGGCGTCCTACACTTCCTCCCATACAAAGCCTCAAAAGGAGCGGACTTCAAACTACTATGATATGAGTTATTGTAGGCGAACTCCACCAAAGGTAACAATTCCGTCCATGGAGTTTGGAATTCCATCGCACAACTCCTCAATAATTCCTCCAAAGTCAGAATCGTCCTCTCCGATTGCCCATCCGTCTGGGGATGATATGCCGTTGAGAATTTCAGCTTAGTTCCCAACGCCGTATGCAGCCCCTCCCAAAAGTGAGATGTGAAACTCGGATCACGATCAGAGACGATGGACTGAGGAACCCCATGCAACCTTACTACTTCTTTTATATACAGCTTGGCCAACTCCTCCACATTTGGCTTAAACCGAATGGGTATGAAATGAGCAACTTTTGTCAAACGATCGACTATTATCCACACGGCATCCTTCCCCTCTTTGGTTGGCGGAAAACCCGACACGAAGTCCATGGTGATGTCCACGAATTTCCACTCCGGAATTGGTAGAGACTGGAGTAACCCACCCGGAGCTCTATGCTCCGCCTTCGCCTTCTGACAAACCAGACAAGTCGCCACAAAACGTGCCACGTCCTTTTTCATTCCCGGCCACCAAAAACTCAACTTCAGGTCGTGGTACATTTTAGTCATTCCGGGGTGCATAGCATACATCGAAGAGTGAGCCTCCTCTAAAATCCCCTGCCTCAACTCCTCCACCTCCGGCACACACACTCGTCCCTTGCACCTCAATAACCCGCCAACTACCTCAAACCCATTATCCAAACCCTTTTCAACTTCCCCTCGAATAGCCACTAAAGTAGCATCCTTGAGTTGCTCCTCACCAATCCTATCATTTAGCATGGGTTGGATACTAAGCTTAGCAAGCAAACTTCCCACATCATTCATCTGCATTTCCACTCTCAACGCCCTAAGGTCAACTAACTCTTTCCGACTCAATGCATCTGCAACCACATTAGCCTTACCGGGATGGTAGTCAATGGTGCAGTCATAGTCCTTCAAGAGCTCCATCCAACGCCGTTGCCTACCATTCAGCTCCTTCTGATCCATAAGGTGCTTAAGGCTCTTATGGTCGGTCATGATCTTAAACGTCTCACCATACAGATAGTGCCTCCACAACTTCAAGGCGAACACCACTGCGGCTAACTCCAAGTCGTGGGTCGGGTAGTTCACCTCATGCACTCTAAGCTGACGTGAGGCATAAGCAACAACCTTCCCATTCTGCATCAGCACACACCCCAACCCTTGCAGTGAAGCATCACTAAATACCACATATTCGCCACCTTCCACCGGCAGGGTCAACACCGGAGCTGAAGTCAACCGCTTCTTCAACTCCTCGAAGCTTTTCTGGCACGCCTCACTCCACTCATACTTTGACTCCTTCCTCAACAACTTATGTAAAGGGGAGGCTATAGTGGAGAATCCCTCGACAAACCTTCGATAATAACCAGCCAAACCCAAGAAGCTCCTTAGTTGCGACACATCCTTAGGTGGGGACCAGTTAACCACCGCTTCAATCTTCTTCGGGTCAACCTCCACACCTCTCTTAGAGACCACATGTCCAAGAAACAACACCTCTTCCAACCAAAAGGCACACTTCGAGAACTTGGCAAAAAGTTGCTGCTCCCTCAACTTGTGGAAAACAATCCTCAAATGCTCCGCATGCTCCTTCTCATTCTTGGAATAGATGAGAATATCATCGATGAACACTATCACGAACTTATCCAAATATTCGTGGAAGACCTTGTTCATGAGAGCCATGAACGCGGCGGGAGCATTGGTGAGACCAAACGGCATCACCAGAAACTCATAGTGTCCATAGCGGGTCCTAAAGGCTGTCATTGGCACCGATCTTTCCTCCACCTTCAACTGGTGATAACCCGACCTCAAGTCTATCTTCGAGAACACTTCAGCCCCTTGCAATTGATCGAAGAGATCGTCTATCCTTGGAAGTGGGTAACGATTCTTGATCGTCGCCTTGTTCAACCGCCTATAGTCAATACACATCCGCATCGACCCATCCTTCTTCTTCACAAACAACACCGGTGCCCCCCACGGTGATACACTTGGGCGGATGAACCCCTTATCCAAGAGTTCCTGCAATTGCTCCTTCAACTCCTTTAACTCCGCCGGTGCCATGCGATAAGGTGGAATAGAGATTGGAGCAGTCCCAGGGATCAACTCTATATTGAACTCCACCTCACGCTCGATCGGTGCCCCAGGTAATTCCTCAAACACATCAGCAAACTCCCGAGCTACCGGCACCTTTCCCAACTCCTCCTTCTGCTCAACCGATACCTGAACCAACAGAGCCTCACACCCCTCTCGGACCAAAGAGAAAGCTTGCATTGCTGAAATTAATCCCATAGGTGCTGTCTCCCTCTTTCTAACACCCTTGAACACCACCTGGCCAACACCTTCCACCTGAAGCAACACTTCCTTCTTCCGACAATCAAGCAACGCCCCATGTCTAGCCAACCAATCCATTCCTAGGATAACGTCGAATTCGTTGAAAGGGAGCACCACCAACTCCGCCAAAAACTCTACACCTCCACTAACACCTTACAACCCCTACACACACGATCTACTCGGACCGACATCCCCAAAGGAGTTCTGACACCCCAACTACCGCCTAGACTACCAGCTACGACACCCAAGCTACTCAAACATTTCTCAGACACAAAGGAATGGGTAGAACCCGAATCAAACAAAGCGTAAGCGGAAAGATCTGAGATAGAGATCATACCGGTTACCACGTCATTAGCATTCTCTGCCGCACCCCTGGTGAGAGCATACAGCCGCCCTTGGTCTCCCCCAGTTCCCACAGGCATGGCATTAGCACCCGTTCCTCGGCCAGCACTCGCAGCCCCTCGTCCCATACTGCCGCCACCTCCGCCTCCATAGCTCCTAGACGGAGCTCTAGGCCCCTGCACCGATCCCACAGACTGAGTTGGTGCAGTACCCCTCCTCGGGCAGACGTTACTCTTATGGCCCGGCTGTCCACAAGTGTAGCAGGTCACCGGAGCTGACCTTAGCATAAGACACTCCCCGACATGTGGCTTCTTACAGATACCACACATCGGCAACCCTCCCGATGCTCCGCTCCTACTCACCAGTCCCGACCTACGGCAGGTAGCACTCACGTGACCCGGGAGCCCACAGGTATAGCAAACTTTCACACCCCTCGGTGGGGCAGACTGCGCACCTCGGAATCCAGAATAAGATGTCTGGGCCCTCTTAGCCGGATGACTATTAGTGACTGAAGGAGAAGGCTGAGCCGACGCCTTTCTCTTCTTCTCTTCCTTCTTCTTGTTCTCCAACCTCTCCCTCTGGAGTGCCGCCGCCTTAACGGCCACCAAACTCCCCATATCAGCGGTGGTGACTCCCTCCTGAATCTCCGCTCTCAACCCATTCATGAACTTACTGATGAGCTTCTTTTCTCGGTTAGTCCACTCGTCATACCACTTAGAGAGAGAGGTAAACTCTATGTAGTATGCGAGAACAGACTTCTCACCTTGCTCCAAGCTCATGAATTCCTTGGCCTTCTCCTCGCGCCAAAGGTCAGGACAGAACTGATCGCGAAATACCTCAACAAACTCCTCCAGCTCCATCTCTGGCGGAACTACCCGACTCTGCGGCATCGACTTCCACCAATTCAGAGCATGACCTTTGAACAGAAAGGTCATTGCCTGCACCTTCAGCCCCTCCCCAAGTCCCATCTGTAGGAACTTGTACTCACATTCCTGAAGCCACTGCTCGGCCACCTCAGGATCAGCCACTTCCCCATTAAACTCCCCAAAGTTCCACCCCTTCAACAGACTCGGTTGGAATCTGAGGGCTCCTTCTCTAAACCCTGAGTTCCCGGTGGACCTACTTCCCCTTGCTTGACTGGATTCACTACAGGAGGACATTAAACATTTCAGTTGACTGCTCATAATCAAATTTTTCCAAACAGTTTTCTTTCAAAACCATTCCCCAACCCGATTAAAACGATTGCAAAAACCCCTAGAAAGTTGGTCCCGTGCCGATGCTCATCTCTTCTCCCTATGAGGTTAATTACTCCTCTAGAAGAAGAGACAATTCACCCACACAGCAGCAACTAACCAGGCTCTGATACCATTTGTAACACCCGTTCCGAATCAACCCGAGTAAACCCGTGGTTGAGCCGGTCCTAGGTACTACCGAGTAAAAACAAGGGTAAAACAGGGAAATTGGCGGTGATCAAAAGACGGTAAAAACATGGAAGGCCTCCAAAGAAACGCGAAACTGAAATCCGAGTACAATCCAAACCATCATAAGTCCTCCAATCCAACATAAATCAGAAAGTACATAAAAACCCCCAAAATCCCATAGTCAACTGAAATGAACAGAAAAGTCAACTCCGCGTAATCCCAGTCTTCACCTCATGGCTTCCGTCCAGAACTTCACGAAATCAACCTCGAACTCAAACTCCTCAGCCACCTCCACTAGCCACGAGATCCTGAAAGGGGAGAAGGGATCAATTTCCTATTGAAATTGAGTGAACCCACTGGGCCTACCTACACGTTGTCCTACTCTATGGAGCGGTCCCAACTCCGCACAAGACATCCAACAATGGAACCAAACCCAACCCCCCTTTCCATATTTTAATTCCCTAATACAGTCTAGGTGATCACGTTGGTCAGTTCTTGTTCTCAAGCACAATTCATAACAATAGAATCACACAGAATTAATACATCAATCCACGGCACACACAGCATCATCACATCACATCCATCAACCAAGTCACTACCACAACCACAAGCACACAAACATTCACATTCATATTATCTAGGTGAGTTATTAGGCGCCAAGGAGTTATCCACACCACCACCGCCGGCCATCACATCAACCAGACGCATCCACTAGGGATCCTTCCACGAAGGAGAATACATTCCGACGCATCCATATAGGATCCTTCCACGAAGGAGAAATCAACCAACCTTGGCAACCCAGCCAAGGGATTCACCCCAGTGAATCGGACTCAATCACAACCAGTATTTCGGGTGGGGTAGTGTGGGCTCCTTCCAGTTCTATATTCATATTCGTATCACAACTCATACAATTCAGATTACTAATCAATCCATCCACATTATCTCATCATTACATAATTCCAACACAATCCAAATCATTCAACGCCTCCCACGGCACAAACAGTTCAAGGGTAAACGGCTAGCTCACCGGCCACCCCCACCTGCAAGTACAGGGGAAGCCATGTCATGAGTCGTAGGGTTACCCTCCTGTACATCCTTCATTGGACAGCCCCCTATTGGCGGAACCGTCCACCTATCCATCGTGTAAGGGCGATCCCACATTGGCAGGATCACCCTCCTGCAATCCACAACTATCAACTCGGGCAGAACACAGTTACAACATCATATCCCAACCCTCCTACACTCGTTACTACCTCCAATCCATTAAGCATCAAGGTTAATATCTCCCCATTCATGGCACATAACAAACAGCCCGCTATCATCACGCAATCCATCATATCGACAAGCATACAACAACGACCAACTTTCACAAATGTACAACAATTAATCACATAACAAAATCCCCTTTTACTCTTCCAATTCATGCAATAACCTAATCCCATCTAAGTCAAAATTGAAACTCCTCACATCATCCAAACTACCTACACAACGCTAAGCCCTCACCTGGAGAAGATGACGAGACTCTAAAATGACTCCCGAAACCGAACGGCCAAGTTCTACAACTCCAAAGTCGTAGCTCCTCTCCTCCTTACTGACAGCAGCCTACTCCGACCCAGCCAGAACTACAACCAGCGATCTCTTCCTCTCATCGACACGAACGCGTAGCAAGAAACGGATCGTCAATCGGAGCTCTACAACTCCCCGGAATCAAGGATTGACCCAAATGGGTTTTTGGTTTCCTTCAAGTACGGGTTTTGGGGAAAGTTGGAGAAAATGGCAAAGTGAAGAGGTTTGGGGAAAGATGGAAAAAGTGGAAGAGTGAAGAACTCCTCAAATCTGAGTTTTTAATACTCAAGCATGACACATGCACTCAAAGCATGACACATGCACTCAAAACATGGCACATGGCTCACGTGTCATCAATAGCACCCCCAAAGTGTTTTAACTCGACCCAACTCAAATTCGGACGTCCCGAACTTCGATGGGACCTCAAGAACACTGTTTCCAATGCCTCAATCACCCGAACTCGAGTTCCAAACCGTTTGGTTGGGCGGGGATGTTACATTTTCTTTTCACTATGATCATGGAGGTCTTATCTCAGTTTCTGGATAAGGCTAGAGAAGCGGATCGTTTTGAAGGTTTTTTCATGAATGAGGAAGTTATGACTGTGAAATCCACCATATCCTCTTCGCAGATGATGCAGTGGTGTTTTGCGATGCAAAGAGGGAACATGTTCAACAGATTTTGGATGTCCTTGTTTGCTTTGAAGCAGTTTCAGGGCTCAAAGTCAATGTGCAAAAGTCTATTATGTGTACAATTAGGGAGGTGGCTGACGGACAAGGCTTTGCGGACATCCTTGGTTGTTCTTTAGAGTCTTTCCCTACAAGCTATTTGGGTTTACCTCTTGGTACCAGAACGCCTTCCAAGCAGTTGTGGGAGCCGGTGGTGAATTCAGTTAGGCTTCGTTTGGAATCTTGGAAGGCGAGACTTCTTTCTTTTGGAGGTAGGTTGACCCTTCTCAAGAGTGTCCTGGCTCAATTGCCAATTTACTATATGTCTCTTTTTCAGGCGCCAATGTCTATTATTAAGGAGTTAGAAAGGATTCAGAACAGGTTTCTTTGGGAGGGTTGTAGTGAGAACAGAAAACCCCACTTGGTTCGGTGGGAGGTGGTCAAAAAGTCAAGAGATATGGGTGGCCTTGGAGTTCTAGATCTTAAAAGAATGAACATCGCTTTACTTGGGAAGTGGAGTTGGAGGTTTGCAACGGAGAGGAATGCATGGTGGCGTGGCAAGATTGTGGATAAGTGTGATGTTGGGGTCTCAAATTAGAAACCAGTCTGGAATCTGCAGAATGCAGGGTGGTCAATTTGGAGAGATATTGTGAATACCAACCCTACTTTTTGGGAACACGCTCTGATTGATCCTGGGGGTGGGGGGTTTTTTTTGGTTTGATTCTTGGCTTCCGGGTGAGTGTTTAGCTGTTAGGTTCCCTAGGATTGTTGCGGCTGCACAATCTAGGGAGGCTGTTGTTTATGACTATTTTGTTGTGGATAACAGGTGTAGATGGATAGTGCCCCTGACCACGGTGTTACGAGGTGGGGCAGAAGCTGAGAGACGGAGGCTGTTAGCACTTTTAGAAGAGGTGGAGCCTGGTTGGATTTCACAGGGACCGGCGTCACCTTGATGGGATCACAACAAGGGTGGAGTATTCTCGGTGAGCTCGTTCTACAAGGTGTTGCGCCAGCAAAGAGCTTTGGGGGTTGCAGAGTTTCCTACTGATTTGATCTGGCTTGCAGATGTTCCGACCAAAATCTCAGGTTTTGTGTGGCAAGTTTTCTATAGGAGCATTTCAACCTATGAAAACCTTCAAAAAAGAGGTTTTATCGGGCCGAATATGTGTGTTATGTGCAGAGCGGACCTTGAGTCGGTGTCGCACTTGTTTCTTTCGTGCCCTTTTTCTTCGTAGGTGTGGTCTACTTTTAGTTCCAACCTTGCCATTTGGGGACCGCACCATTATGATATTCGAGGGTTTATTCAGGAATGGCAGACTAGGAACTCTATCAGTGGCTACCGTGTTTTTAGGATTAGATTGTTTCATGCTATTTGTTGGTTTATTTGGTTAGAGAGAAACAATAGGATCTTTCGGGAGGAAGAGCTGCCGATTTCTAGGGTCGTGTGGAAAATGGCGGTATCTATTGGACGTTGGTTGATTGTTGCAGGAATCATGACCAAGGAGTTGCTTCGGGGTTGGCTCTCGTTGTGGGGTGGAGTTCATGATCCAGGCTGAAGATCTGATGAGTTTTTTTTTTGGGGGGGGGGGGGGGGTTGGATTCTTCGGTTTTTTGGTGTCAGATTAAGTTTTGGGTGATTTTTGCTGCTATATTTTCTTATTTTGTTTGTGCAGTTTCAGCTTTTCTGGGCAGCTGGGTTTTTTTGTCCTGGCATTTTTTTTTGTTGAGGAGTTGCTCTCTGCTTGTTTCCTCTAGGCCCTTTGTTTTTTTTTTTTTTGGCTCTTGGGGGAAGGCTTAAAGCTCCCCTGTGTAAGTAACGTTTCTTTTTGTCAGCTTTGCTGAGTTTTTGGTTATATAATTCATCACTTCATAAAAAAAAAATTACCCAAGATGAAAGAATAAGTGCTTAAGATAAACAAAATTAGTACATATGATATATATGGTATCTCGGATGAAAAAAAAATCAGTACCCTACCTTATATGGCAAAATCAGTACCTAGGTTATAAAAACAGTACCTCACATGGAAGAAATATGTACCTCAAATATTAAACAAGTACCTCATACCAAAAAATTGGTAACAGTAACTCACATGGAAAAAATCGGTACCTATAATATTAATCAGTACTTAATAGGAAAAAATCGGTACCAAGTTACAAAAATAGTACCTCATACTACTTGTTGTGTCGTTGTGGTTCACATATCGGCGACTGTGAATCTAGATCTGTATGTCAGGTTCTCCGGGTCGACCCAAGGAAGCACCGAGATTTACATTGTCGATTGGTGGAGCTTCATCTCTCTGTTCCATTCAACGACGCCAACTGATGGTTACGACAATCTCGAGCAGTGTCCGCTGCAATTCCGTCGCCACCTGGGATTACTCTCTGACGGCGGATAAGCTACATCTCCGTCGTTGCCTCCAACCGCTGCTACCAGTAGCAATCAACCGAAGAGCAGTAAGGGGAGACTGTGTAGGGGGGTCTGGGGAGAAGGAGGAGAGGTTTCGGGCGGCGGAGATGGTGTTGGATGTTTGACGGCGGAAGGATTAATAGTGTAGAGGATATATGAAGCAGTTATATATTAGGAATTATAATGGCATTGTTTGTTTGGGGGCGGAAAGGTTGATAGGGTAGATGATGAAACAATTATATATTAGGGTGATAGACTCCTCAGGAATATTTCTGGGGAATTAAAATATTCAGTCGCCAGATCCCGTTGTCTGGTAACCGCCTTCTTCCTCCGTTCGGCTGTTTGTTGCCGGAGTTGTGCCCTGGTAATGTTCTCCTCTCTCGCGCTTTCTCGGTTTCCTCCGTTTCTGGGCTTGGGACCCTCTTCTTGGGTGATGTCCGTTCCTTGTCTTCTTCTCCTTCTTCTGTCCCTTCCGCAACGTTGGCCTTTAGGGTTAAGCGGAAGGTCCTCCACGCCAGTCACAGTTTATCCGTGGACTGTAATACAGGTTCTCTTGAGACTTGACGCCACCCTTGGGGTGTATTTCACACTTGTGTTCTTTGGATTCTCGACTGTTTTGCAACAAAAAATTCACAGGCCCGGCGTTGCATTCAGTTTCCAATTTTGGGGCTCTGATTTGAGGTCATGTGGGGCTCCTTGCCTTCGGATTTCCAAGGGTTCCTGGTCTTCGGCTGTCGACGGGATCAGTCCGATTTGGATTCTTCGGATGGATTGCATCATCGGCAAGAAACCGCCGCCTCATCCTCGAGTCGGCTTGAGAGCGGGGATCTGCTGCTCGGGGCAGACTTTGGGTTGGCCCGGTTTTTCTGGGTTTTCGATCGGCTCGCCCACGGTCAGTTCGGTTGGATTTTTCGGTTGTTGGGATTTATGTTGTGGGTGCCGAGTTTGTTGGGAATTAGTGATTTTGATTGATCACGTTTGTTTTTCTGTTGAGTTTGTATCTAAACGTTGGACTTTAGTGTATTTAATGAGCTGAATCACTCTTCTCTTTTTTCACAATTTCAAACTTCATTCTTTCTCTCCTCTGGATTTTACATGTACGCCTTTCTGCTATTCAATCTAATTTACATTATGGCTGAACTGGATGATGATGGGGCACCAACAGTTCGGTTGGATGTCGTTTGTATATCGTACTACAGTTCTGGGCAGGAAACTACTGGCACCGATGGGTCAAGTCGAGATAATAACAATCTACATTCTTTCGTTACACTGGTTGTGGGTCGACCAGTCCGGTTTTGGAGTTGTTGTAATGGTTTTCTGTTGCGTTTTTTGAGGTCCAACTGCATTTTCAAACCCCCACCCCCACCCCTCCCCCTACCCTTTCTCCCTCCCTCTTTTTCTTTTAGTCTAGGCGTTCTTGGCCCTCTCTTCCGTGGGAGTGCTCGACCAAAAAAAAAATTATATATTAGGGTTTATAAAATTTGGCATTATAAAGAGGTACCAAAATTACGTATTTGCCAATTTTATTATTAGCCACCAGATCAATGTTATTAGATCTAATGGTACCAGTTAGTGTTGTCATATGAGAGTCCGGGTGTGACTGGTAACGCCCGTCACCGGAGCACCGGTAAACCGTATATTCAGTCGATCACATGCCCTACAATTGTGTGATGATTATTAAGATTTCAGACAAATAACAGATTAACAGTAACACACTAACCACGTTCACTAACCACTCCCCCTCTTCAGTCTTCGCTCTTCTTCTGCGCTTTCTTCCCGCCAACCATTTCCTCCTACGCGACAGAAAACCAGAAAAAAAACCCTAGAATCAAACGATGCAAGGATCGAGAATTAGGTACGTACTACATCTCTTCTTCTTCTTCATCTTCGTCCCGTTTCTTCTTCTCCCTCTCAACGGAACACCGACGGCGGATGCTAGTTATGACGGAGCCAGAGGAAGTAACGTTGGAGTGAACTGGGGGACTATGTCCACCCACCAGCTCCCTCCTCAGAGAGTGGTGGAAATGCTCAAGGAAAACAAGTTCGCCAAGCTGAAGCTCTTCGAGTTTGACGACCAGATCATGACTGCGCTGCTCGGGACAGACATCCAAGTTATGTTGGCCATCCCCAATTACATGCTTCGTACCATGGCTGAGGATTCCAGTGCTGCCTCTTCCTGGGTTGATCACAACGTTACGGACTGGTGCTTTCATGGCGGAGTCAATGTCAAGTTGAGTTTCAATCTCACCTTCCTACCTACAATATCATAGTTTCTTCTTCTTATTCGCTCTACGTTTGATGCTACTGCGGAACTTGTGCCTCGGTTGAGTTGTTCGTAACTTGGAATTGAAACGTTTATGTTCTCGCATCTTCTCTCTTAGGGTTTGTAGCCTACAAAATTGTCCTGAATCTGCCTGATTTTCCTCCGAGGTTCAGACTGTCCTGAACCTGCTTGATAAAATTCCTCTTCAGACTTTTCTGATTCTTCTTTTTTCCTATTGCAGGTATGTTGCTGTGGGGAATGAGCCATTTCTACAGACATACAATGGAACTTTTGACAAATACACTTTGCCAGCTCTAATGAACATCCAGAATGCACTCAACAAAGCAGGACTCGGGCACGAGGTGAAAGCCACAGTTCCATTCAATGCCGATGTGTACAATTCCCCTGAGACTAACCAAGTTCCGTCAGCAGGGGATTTCAGGCCGGAAGTCAAGGACCTGACACTTGAAATCGTCCAATTCCTGCATGAAAATGATGCCCCGTTCACTGTAAACATCTACCCCTTTCTCAGCCTATATGGTAACATTTACTTCCCTATGGACTTTGCCTTTTTCGATGGCACAAACAAGCCAATCAAGGATGGTGACCTGGTCTACACTAATGTGTTCGATGCTAATTTGGACACATTGGTTTGGTCTCTAGTAAAATCTGGGTACCCTGACATGAGAATCATGGTTGGAGAAGTAGGCTGGCCAACTGACGGAGATCTCCATGCTACGATGGAGAATGCCAAGAGATTCAACCAAGGGCTTCTCAAACATGTTGTGGATGGCAACGGGACACCAGCAAGGCAAGGTAGCAGTGATAAGATCGAGGTGTACCTCTTCAGCCTAATTGATGAGAATGCCAAGAGTGTTGCTCCGGGTAACTTTGAGAGGCACTGGGGCATATTTGAGTACGATGGGAAACCCAAGTATGCCCTTGACTTAAATGGGTATGGAGCAGATGTAGGGCTGATTGCAGTTGATGAAGTTTTGTACATGGAGAGGAAATGGTGTGTTCTGAAACCAGATGCTGTTACTGATATAAGTGAGCTGTCAAAGATAATCGATTACGCTTGCGGATTGGCTGATTGTACTGCTCTTGAATATGGATGTTCCTGCAACAAACTGAGTGTTGCTGGGAATGCTTCTTATGCGTTCAATATGTACTATCAGGTGCAGGGTCAGAAAGAATGGAGCTGTGATTTCTCAGGGTTGGGTGTGGTTACTTATGATAATCCTTCTGATGACAACTGTTTGTTCCCTGTCATGATTGCTAATGCTACTTCAATGGGACTTCTTCAGGGAGGCATCAACGTTCTGTTGCTCAGAATTTGGTTCGTATTGTTGATGATAATGATTCTGAGTAAAATTGATTGGTGAAAAGGGAATAAATAGGAGTTCATTTGGGCTAATCAGGTTAATATGTTTACGTTCTTTTTTGTTTCGGTTCACTTTTACTTTCCTCGACTTTAGAGATTAATGATGTTAAAAGTAGAAACTCCAATTGTTTTTGGGTTTTGTTGTATTGAGGAACCAATAAAGTTTTGTGTTTGAACAAATTAGTACTCGTTGTTAAAAACGGATTGTTTTGGATGGGTGATTTGGGAGGAGGAGATTTCAAATGTCTAGAGACTTGAAATAGCATGAGAATTGATGTTCCCTTGCTATTTGAAAAATAGATTGTTTGGTTAAGTGATTTGAGAGATTATTAGTGAAGAAATTCAGAAAATTAAAAACTAAAATTTACATTTATATTGCAAATGACAAAAATATCCTTCATTAAAATTGCAAATAGGGGGAAAATCTACCATTAGGACACCCCAAAGTGTCCTCATATGAGGACACCTCTGAGAGCCGTAGGATTTAATCCTACAGATCTGAAGGCAAATATTAATTGGATATAATGGTCATTTCAATGTTTTATTTATTGCAGATTTTTATGCCTTTTTATTATGAAACATATTTTTTTTATAATTATGGTTTATTATTTTTCTGATTTGCAATTATAGGTGCCGATTTTTTATTCTTTTTTTGCTCCATTTAATTTATGATTAAATTGAATATCTTTGTTGTGTATCTCCGGTGATTGTTATTTGAGATTAGTTTCTAATACTTTTTTGTGGAAATTGTTTCGAAATAGTTCATCTTTTATCATTTCGGAACAGTTCCTCTTTTATTGTTTCGGGACAGTGATCCATTTTAAAAGTAATGGAACGTGTTGAAAATCAATTTTGTTCCTTATTACCAAATCGGAACACAAAAAATCATAAAACCTTGAATCAAATTGAAAATGGAACAATAATATCAAATATCTGTTCCATAATTAACTATATGGAACACTACAAACATGTTTCTAAATCGTCAAAATGGAACAACGTAGTCCTAATGACCACTGGTCATTGGTCATTGGTCATTAGGACTACGTTGTTCCATTTTGACGATTTAGAAACATGTTTGTAGTGTTCCATATAGTTAATTATGTTCCTAAATCATAAAGCAAAGAGTGAATTTCAGGCTTTTTCTCTGATAATAACCTTAAAATAGAAGGGTTTGAATTGATAATCCATATATTTCTTTCATTCCAATTGGTTGATACCAAGGACATGCAGTTACAAAGTATTTCTGGAAATACGATAACCCTACCCAAACCCCCAAATTCCATCTCTACCTATCATATTGGCGATTGCAATTTCATAAAAGAAAATGGTGATTGCAATCCACCAATTTTGTGGTATATTAATATTACGAAGCAGTCTAAATTAAATTACGATAAAAATAATAATATTATGAAGCATTGGTAGACGATTGAGGAAATCAATAGAAGGAGATACAAACAAAGAAAATAGAAAGAAACCCTAAATTAGCCGCCGAATCCATACAGCTCTGCTTCCCTCCTCGACTTCTCTAAGAAGTAGAGTATGTTCAGCCGTCCCCGTCGTGGTCAAGAAGTCTCTTACCTGGACGACGGTAATGACGAACGTCTTCTACCTGGACGACGGTAGTACTGGTATCGTCAGACCAACGATTGTAGCCGTCGATCAGGCCTATGACGCGGCCGATGAAGGCGTGCGGAGATTGGCCGGCAAGAGCGTTTGGTGGCGGTTGACGATGGCTTGTGGAAAACAGCTGAGGAGGGCGTACGAAGAGCGACAGATGAGAGTGTTTTGTGGCGGCCGACGAGGGCGTGTATCGTGCTTCTTCTGCGAGGTGGGAGGAGCGCAGAGGTTTTTTTTGGGCTGATTGTTTAGGGTTTGTGCTAAAACCCTAATACTATCTACTATTTATACAAATTCCAAATGACTCTTTTGTCCATTTTAATTTAGTCCATTAGATCTACTCTCTACTCCCAAATCTCTACTTTTTAATCGGATTTACTACGGTGACAACACCTATTTTGTTGTCACCATGACAACACTATTAAAATACCAATTTTTTAATTTTGGGTACTGAATTTTTCGTAGTGGGTACATGATTTGAATTTGCAAGCACCATTTTTCATAATAAGAACTCGATTTGTTAAATTTAGGTACCAATTTTTCATAGTAGGTTCCTAATTTGAAATTACAAGTACCAATTTTCATATTAAGTACTTAATTTATTAATTTTAGGTACCAATTTTAGTGTTGCTATGATGACAACAAAAAAATGTTGTCACCATAGGAACTGCCCTTTTTTATGGTAATTTTAAAATCACTCTCAAATCTCTATGGGCCCACCAAAGAGATTTAAAATCTCTCCCAATCTCCCTACAATTTTGTAGCCCAACCAAACAAGCGATTTTATTGAAATCTCTAGGGAAGAGATTTTGGCCCCAAATCACCCAAAATCCCCACCCCAAATCTCTAATACAAACAACCCCTAATTTTCGTCTACATTTTGTATTAAATGTAATGAGATGATTTTATCGTTACTTTTCATTTATTCTTTTACGTCACCAATGTGTAAGGGAAGTGATTTGCGTCCACTCTTCCGGGTTGGAACCGATCCAACTCAATTAACCGGAAGATATTTTCATAATTTAACAAATATCTAATAACCCTATTTTTTCCGTAAAGTAGCCACTTCGTCGCCCATCACCATCTTCAACACCAACTCCCTCTACGATGTCTCCTCCTCTCTAGTCTCCACCTCCACCTTCTCCATCACCACGACAGCTGCCACCGCGACCACTTACTCTGAATCCGACTCCGACGATGCCGACCACTCCTGATGAGCCACTTGTACCGTGGACACGGTCCGAGATGCCATTCACAAGGAGCCAAGTGAGAACCTTCAAAGGAAGCATCAATGCATACCTAGAAGCCCGGAGCAAAGGAAGGCATGAGGAGGATGCGGAGAGGTTCGGGAGAGAAGGTTGTACATTGCTGGAAATGAAGGAACCAGGGCCTAAGCCCTAGACCATGATGCTAATGTCGGACCGAGCCAAGATGCTAATGCAGGACCGAGCCGAGATGCTGATGCCAGATCGAGCCAAAATGCTGAGAATCGAAGATGCAGCCCCGAACGCCGGCCTGGACACGAAGTCAGCACCAAGAACTGACACGGACAAGCAGCCGGACCACGACGCGACACACCAAAACCGCGCTAGGGCCGGATCACCAGAAATCCGACCGCGGCACGAATTACCCTCAAAATCTATCCGCGTGAAGGAATCCATCCTGGATAAGGATGAATTGATGCCACGTGAAGAACCTCTGGTTTCCAAGTCCTTCTAGGAGTAGGAAAATCGGAGGACACACAATCCTAAGCGGATTAGGACACGGCTCGACTTAGGGTTTTGCCGGTTTAGGGTTTTGTCTATTTTTCGTTGTTTTACCTTTTAGTTCGGATTTCTTCCACTTATTTCAGAATATTTTAAGTTCTTAGAAGTAGAATAGAACAAGGATTCAGAGAGCCTATTCCCGAACCCTTGCCCTATAAATAAAGGCCTTTGGCCACAATGTAGAGATAGACTTAGATTAATACAATTGAAATCAGAACTTATGTTCTTTGTTTCCTTCAAGCTTTTGCTCGTTGTTGCTTAGCTTAAGGTTTAGCATATCGTGACTCAAGGTATTCACCCTTGACTGCGTGACACCGTTCAACCTGGACACTTAGGGTTCTTAGCTCTCTATAGCTAGTGGGTCCAAATGCTCTCCATCCCGGTTTCAGGTTTTGACTCGATTGTTTTGCTATCTGGCTTATTGGTATAGGGTCGCCGCCCACGGTTGCGGATCGGTTCATATCAACTCCCCTCCTCGAGATTTCACCATCATCCTCGCCATACAACGCTTCTTCTTCTCCTCTCCTAGCCTCTCCTCGAAATATTTACTCCCTTTGCTTCGATCTTGGCGGATTCTTCATCAAGGTACCTTCGACAGATTTGATTTCAGGAAGTTATCAACATAAACCTTATTAACTAGTTATTAGTTAAAAAATACTGGTAACTATTTGTTAGTTAAAAAAATACTGGTAACTAGTTATCAGCAAAAAAAGGTTTTAACTGGGTAACATGTCTTCGCCGGAAAGTCACCGGAGTCTCGTCGGAGATGGTGTTCGGTCGCCGGAAAATTCATCGGAGAGTCGTCGACCGGTCACCAGAGAATATTAAGTATTTAATTTAAATATAATCATTAAATTATGTGTGTAAAGTTCTAAATACCCCTAACAAATTTAGACCATTAGAGTGGTCAAATAGTCAAACTAGATCTAATTCAGCTCAACAAAGTTGCAACATTCATTTCTAACTCATCTCAACAACATTCCAACCCAACTCCCTTCTTCAACGATCCAAGCAACAACGCAACACCCAACTTAGTCTTCATAACTCACTTCACAACCCCAAACACTTGCAAGGCACAAACAAGCTAAACAACTTAGTCTTCCAAGCAAAAGAGAACAAAAGTAAGCTTCACTAAACTAGTTACCTGCAACAAAGACCTCAACCAATAACTTGTAACTACTCGCTCTCAAACATCATTTCACCTAATATCCCTTTCCTTACTTCCCAAGTCCCAACACAAGATCGCCTCTCTCCCCCAAAAAAGAAACCCTTTTACAACACCCAAACGAACAAGTCACCCACACTTAGATGCACCTCACAAACCACACAAGCATTACAACCACCCAAACATGCTCGTCGAACCAAAACCAGTCGTTGCAGCAAAAACACAACAACTCTTAACACCCCGATTCCGATCACCAACTCAAACCCCAAAACTCAGCTCCAACTCCTTAAGCAACTTCACAATCCAAAACCACTTCCCCAACTTCGAGACCAATTATCCCAACACATCAAACACACATCTAGCATCTCAACACACCAACACCGCAATTAAACCAACAAGGCATGATATCAAAACACGCCCTACCAGCAACCAGGATCAACATACACAACCAAACCTTTAGCATCCCACACTCCACCTTACCATACTCCCAAGTGTACCACGAGCAAGTTTCACAGTCCAACATTTCATTTTGACCCCGTCAAGACCTAAGATTTTGTGACCCGTTTTGATCCTTAATCCCCTCTATGCATAATTGGTGTCTCCACAACTTCAAGGTGAACACCTCTCCTCCATTTCACACAAGAATAACCCAAACTTGCAAAGAAATATCACTAAGCAGAGCCTAACACTTCCATCCATTTGGAAAAACATCACTGAAACTCAACCCTTGTGACTTAACTAGCACTCATCAATTCATTGAGGCGTTGATTATTTCATCCCTCTACCACTTTACTCATCCTTTCCCACGTACTCCGACCCCGTCGCAACTGTAACCTCTTTAACCACCTGCTTTCGAAACCCCAAGTAAGTATTTTTCAAAAGTCAAAATATTTGCAAATTCTCTTGAAATCGACCAAGAGGTCAAAACTTTAGTTTCTCTTTTAAAACCAAAATCGATAGAATCAAATCTTTTATTTTCAACTTAGATCCATATAATCAAACATTTATTAATTCGTTAAATCATTTTACAATTCTTTAACACATTTTTAATCATAGCTAACTAACATGAAGCTCCAAACCCAAACAACAACCATTTAAATATGAAATTCTAAAGTTATCATTTCATCCAAAGGTATTAAATCCCCAAAATGTGTCTTCTCCTTTTCAAAACTGTTAAAGTCTCAAGTGTGAAAACCAAAAAATTCAGAACTTTCAATATATTAAAATCCACTTCACCCTCATTTGAAGTCCAAAACTTGTTAAAGATAATCAAAACTTCTTTCAATCCACTAACGCAAAGAATCTTAGAAACTTTAAGATCAAACATTTTTCCTAAAACTTTTTCAAATTATCGACACTCTTCCAAAACTTTAAACTCCTTAAAACAACAACCATTTAAATCCTCTTTTAAAATCCAATTACCCCGACCCCGGTTTAATTCATGTACTCATTCTCAATATCACTTACTTCAACTCCATTTCCACCCTTTTATGCCACCTTCAAAACTTTGCCTCCACTAATCAGATGTTACAACTCCTTCTCACTGTTTACTTTAATTCTTCCACTTAAGAAAGAAAAATTGATGGCCTCCTCATATCTGTAAACCATTCATGATCCAAATTATATTTCTAAGATCATGCCTACATGCAAAGACTGTTGTTCACACTTTGACAACCTCTAATGTGTTCTCATACCGTCCCTTCAGCTTCCTTTAACAATCTCAACTTCACCCCTCATTCGTCCCTAGTTAATCATCCAAACTTGATCATTATAGAAACCTTTCCTAACCTAGTTTTTGTCAAGATCTCAAGTACACATTTCCCCAATAGGCGAAATTTTTATAAATTCCCTTCAAATCAACCCAAAAATTGAAACTCTAAGAAGTCGTTTGTTGCCTAGAATTGGATCAGAGAGAATTAAATAGCTAAAGATTTGTGATTCTTGTCTATTCCGAGAATAGACCGTTTGGATGAGAGAATGTGGGGAATTCTTGGATTCTGAAAAAAAAAATCAAAACAAATATTTTCAGATGACAAAGACAAAAACGGCCCCAATTCCCCTTATCCTCTGTTACCTTCTTCCTCATCCAGAAAAAACCCACAAAACTCTTTTTTTTTTTACAGAAAATGCACAATACTCTCTCATTCTCTTCTTCTTCTTTGAACAACAACTGAATGTGGGATCTTGAACGGTTCAATAAATCATGTATGGGTATCAATTTTGAGTTTTTGGTTTGTGATTCATATGTTTTTTAAGCTTTGAGATTTTGAATGTTGGTTGCTAATCGGTGTAGAGACTGAAACAATTATGCTGAAATTCGATGAGTTTTGATATGAGGATGAAGATGTTTTATGTCGTTGTGGATTGCGAGCATCTCGTAGGATTTCTCGAACTGAAAAGAACCCAGGCCGTAGATTCTTCGGTTGTCGGGCGTATAAATCATTGGTATTGTTCTACACCTATTGGTACCATGTTTGGTATCTACTCGGTTAAATTTCTCGTTAAGTACTGACATCTATGTTTTCCATTTGATCTCGTGGTGCAATCATAACAAGGTTGTGGTTATTTTCTCTAGTATGATACAAAGATTGCAGCTGGAAAAGATAGAAAAGAACTCATCGACATGGTGGACATGCTAAGATTGCAGGTTGCAGATTTACAGCTTGAGAATGCGGTGTATTAGATGGATTTCGACAGTATCAGGTGCGTGACGAATCAGGAAGCTCTAATGGTGGACGATATGTAAGCTCGAACAAAGAGATCGAGTTCACTGACATGCAAGTTGAGCTACAGTCAATCAACCAAAGGCTGTCAAAGTTAGAGCTGGGAGATGCATAACATGTTCATGAAAGAAGTTGCCTTTGTTGGCTTATGTACTGAAAAATTTGGTTATCGAATCAAACACCGATTAGTTGAAATTTTGATTACTTGTTTTGAAGTTTTTGGCCAGATTTCATATGAAGTTGTTCAACCATTTTCATGGTTAATTATATGCAAATTCATGGTTATTACAACTTGACAAATGAACCAGAATATTAAAAGGAAAACATGGATCTTTTGTAGAGTTTGTCACATGTATTCAGCTACTGGTTCTGAATGTGCAAACGCCAGAATCATGCTAATGGTGCAACCACCTTATTCTGATTCCGAGTTGTTGTTCGGATGCTAGTGGAAGAAATGAAAGAACGGATATAACAATCTGGGGAACCATTTTCATGGCGTTGTGCTAGATCGAATACTACATCATAATATAACATTCATCCATTAGCAATAAACTGATAATAAATTGATTAAAATAAATTGATATACCATTGAAATAAATTGATATAACATTCATCCAATAGCAAAAAAACACACATGAGTACCCATTATTGACCAAACAACAACATTCCAAACCAACGAAAACAGCATAATCAACCAGATAACAAAATAATCCAAAATTAGTCTACCTACTAGCTGACAGGTACATTAAAAAACAGTAGAGAATCCAAAATTCACTCTCAATCAAGATTCCAAAATCAGTCTAATGAGATGCATAGTCTGTCTACGTCAAAATAATTCCCAAAGTCGTGCAACCACCTTACTAAACCTTCAGAATGTTGTGCAGAATGAAGTACAACCTGTCCTCAACAGTGTGTATCCTGTAGAAGAACTATAGATCATGACGATTTTCATCTCGAGGGAGTGTCGATGCAGCATCGATGACCTGGTAGCGGGTGAGTCCAAGCATATCTTCCAAATCAGCAATGATGTTCTAGCACATCATGGTCGAATCGTCGTCTTCCTCAAGGAGTCTGTTCACCATACCATCGATAGCCTGTTGAATTGCTGGCCTTATCTCTGAAATCTCGTTGGTCAGAACGGACTCCAAAATATCAAGCTCCATGCGCCTAGCAGCAGGCGTCCTCTGGCGAGCCCCAACAGAGTTGTCTCCACCAACAGCAGCATTATTTCTCGAATTGGATGGTTGTTCTTTGCTATCCCCAGTTGGTGTTATCATGTCGACGACCTTGTTAATGACCTTGTCCATGAAACTTGCCATTGCCTCTTCATCAAGAGGGGTTTGCTGTCCACCCTAGTTACAATTGCTCCACATTCACTTTCAGGCGCAGGAGGGGCTTCTTTATTCGCTGCCCTAGCTCCTTCTCCTGTTGCACATCCCTTACTGAACACTCGGAGCAGCATATCCCACTGTGGAAAGGGTTTTCCATTCACTCCGTTACAGTTGGAGTGTATCTGTCAAATAATACAAACCACAAATCAACAAACATAAAACATGAAATGGAGTTATATCAGAAAATGCATACAAATTAGTAAGTATGCGGACCTTGACAAATTTATTGAAAACTTCCTCATCGACAACAGGGCATTTCTAAACATCATTCCAGCCCCATCCACTCTGACTCTTGCATAAATGGTAGGCTTGGAATCTCGATTTCACCACCTTCAATCTTGATTTGATATGAGGGTAAGCCTTGATACCAATGCTTGGGGCCTTGACAATCATCATATCCTTGAGCTTCTTGTACGCTCCAACCTTGGAAGCACCATTCTAAATTCCATTGTTGGCAGCCAAGTCAACCAAGGAGTCGATCAGTTGTTCTTCCAGTTGATCAGTCCAAGCAAAGTAGCTCCGTCCAGATTGACCAGAGGCCGTCTTCTTCACCATTTTCCTGCAAAATATGGCATGCAACAGTTGGGAAGTGGCAGCAGTATACACAAAACACAGAATTCATGATATTAATTTAGATACAGTGGCAACAGTAAAATAACGTGGCAGCAACTGACATATGACAATACTGAAATAATTCAACAGCAGATACGCCATTTGACAGTAGAAAAATGCATAGATAAAACCCAATATACAAACGGAAGAAGTGAACACAAATATTTAAACCAAGCTCAATTAGTACATGATATCCATTAGAATTACAAATATAGATACAACTCCAAGTGCATGATTGTGAATATAGAAGTACAATTACATAATTGAAAAGGTAAACACAAATACAAGTACGAGCTCGACAGCTAACGTCGGCATCGACTCGCCCACATCTCTTGGGCCTTATTGTGTCTAAATTGTGCCCATTCATTTCATGGTTGGACAAAAGCGATTGTCTCCTCAACTTTATCTGCGTCAAACGTTTGATCAGTCTCGACTACACATCTGCGGTTGTAAGCTAGTTCAAATACATCTGCTCCTCGTTCCTGTTTAATAAAGTTATGAAGTAACACAAATGCATTAACAATGCATGTCATTACATCAGCTGAGAACCAAGAAGTATTGTGTAGGATACCCCATCTCATTTTGATTACTCCAAATGCCCTCTCAATCACATTTCGTGCACCAACGTGCTTCTTGTTAAAATACTCCTCAACCGTTCTAGGTTGGTTTGGTCCCCATTCTTTAAGGTGGTACCTTTGTCCCCGAAAAGGAGTCAAAAATCCCTCACAATTCATATATCGAACATCACAGAAGTAGTACATTCCTAAAATTGATCATCTATGTGTTAAATCATGGCTGTTCAAAATTTTACAAACAAACAAGTAGAAGGTTCGAATTGATGTGAAACAAGTTACCTTTAGGAACTTGTAGACCATTTGGTCTTGAAAAATCATCTCGCAAGACTCTACCGTCATGAGCGGACCCTTCCCACCCGACCAAACAGTATATAAATTCCAAGTTGGGATTGAAAACTCCTAACACATTCATCGAAAGGTCCCCCTTTCGATCTCGGTACCTAGTTTGGTCCTCATTCCTAACTCGGACTTTGACATGGGTACCATCTAAAGCTCCTAAGCAATTCTACAAACCAAAATAGTGTTTGATGAGCAAGTTAGATATTACACATGTTCATTGCACTAAGCATCTACAACATTGGTTTGAGAGAGAGGGGTAACCTTGAAATATTTTCATTTTGGGTCATTTGAGTTCTCCGGAATTGGTTTAGGTTGCTGCAGAAGGCTATGGTCCAGATTAAGAAAAGCTTGGAGAACCTTATGCAGCTGTCTGTGGATGGTTTCTCCTGACCTACATAATACTAGTTGTAGTATCCTATTTTTGTGGTTATGAGCTATAGTGCAGAGGAACATGACAACCATTCCTCTACATAAATGTTAGGAGAAGCCTCCAACCCCCCTTCTGATACTAGAACAGTGCATAACCTCCTAAATCACCTTCGTCGATTTTCTCGTTGGGTATCTAATGCTAGAGCTTCAAACACGGGCTCTGATTCTAAGATAGCCATCATTAATATATGATATAATCGCATTAAGATTGACAGGTACATGCTCATCACTTTCACATAAATCGCTACTATAGCAGCCACTCTACGTCGACGCATGACACTAACCCGAACTATCCTGACCATCCTTTAAAAGCAAGACACCTAACATAAGCCATATGCATAAGACAAATCAAAACACAAAGGCACAATACATGTAACTAATAGCTAAATAACACTTCAAATTGATTAAGTAGGAGGCACCAAGCTAAACATATGAATTTGATAACAAGCAATTTCACAGTAGAAACAATCAAGTAATCAACCAAATCATTAACCAATGAGCAAAAGTATAACAGCAAACCTAGCTATTTCAAGTCATTAACCAATCAAGTAAATAGAGTTTCAACAAACAGATAACAAATGTGAGTGAACGAGAAGGCAAAGGACTTACCAGCTTCGAGATAGCTACGACAGCCTGCAAAAGTTAACACCGACAGCTACAGATACCCACAAAATCAGTGTAAGGCCGAAATGTTGGTTAACTTCAGTACGTATGAACGCAATCACATTATCCAAATCACAGAAACCAACCCTCCATATGAGATAAGTGGCAAAGAAAGAACAGAGAAGGAGATAGGTTTTTGGTTTCAGTTTGTTTGCTTGAGAAATAAAAAAGGAGATAAGTTTTTGGTTTCAGTTCGCCTCCAGACACTCTCGATTAGGAGAAATCAAGGAGATAGGTGATTAGGGTTCATACCTGCTCTTGGTCGAAAAACGAGAGAGCCTCCAGATTAGGGTTACTACATCGAGTGGTAAGTGGGAAACTATTTCATATGGCATATATATTTGGCATGAACGAAAATAGAAACATTTAACAAGGACATATTTGTCAAAGAAAATCAAATCACCGTAGAATCTCAGATTCTCTGATGTTAATTGGCAATTTGGGAAGGGGGTCGAAATCTCGGATGAGCCCCCCCCCCCCCCCCCCCCGAGAATTGAATTTTATGCAATTTTCTCCTCTTTTTTACGAAACAAGCAGTGCATTTATCCCAATTCTCAGCCCCCTAGAATTGGGGGCCAATTCTCACCCCCAAATTCTATGGTACAAACGACCTTTAACTTCTCGTTTAAAATCTAACTGATAAAATCGAATCTCATTTTGGTTTAAAATACCAAAACGCTTGTAAATTCCTAAACACTAGTTATCCACAACCACCAACATTCAAAAGAAGATCACACAAACAAATTGAAATCATAAAATCCCAAGACTCATTTTCTTTAAAAAAGGTGATATCGTCTGCAAATTTGTTTCAAATTGACCAAGGATTCAAGCCACTAACTGTTGGAACCTATGATTCGATTTACCGAGTATGGATGATACTCTAGTTGAATAGTAGAGGGCTTTAGGGCACAACCAACTCGAACCAAGTTGTGACTTGGATATTTTATTGAGTCTTGAACAAAATCACTTTCCGTGAAGAATATTTCTACCCTTTTTTATGAATTGAGCTGGTTTGTATTCATCAAAATCGTGAAATAACAGTACATCAAACCAAGAAGAAGAGGAAACAAACTATACTACCCCCACTATCACTACAAAAAAAACACTGTTTGGCGTCGGTCAGACACGCGCTTTAGCGTCGGTCAATATATAGCGTCGGTCGGCATGACCGACGCCAGATTCGGTGACGCTAAACCTTAGCATCGGTCGTTTGGTCAACCGACGCTAAAACGCGTGCCAACCGACGCTAATTTGCTCCGGTCGAACCACCAACCGGTTGAGTGGTCAGCATTTAGCGTCGGTCGATTTATGTGACCGACGCTAAAATAGCAGACCGACGCTAAAGCACTTTTCCTGGTCAACAACGCGTTGACCTGTAGTAGCATTTAGCGTCGGTTGTGACCGACGCTATTATAGGTCATGACCGACGCTATTTTGTGTTCCAGTGGGCAGAATTCTGCCTCTTTTATTCCTATTCTCATACTCTTCTAGTGCCAATACCTGCATAAATTTCCCTGCATACATCAATTTCACTTTTCACAATTCAACTTTCCAATCAATAAACATACTGAATAGGACTACATAATATATAAATATCGAGAACATCCTCCTAAAACAGTCTCCTAAAACATTCTCCTAACATTCTCCTAACAAGTCCAGTCTCCTAAAACATGCACCTACAAGTCCAACTACCTACTCATCCTCCTCTTCATCGTTCGAGTCCAGGTCCTCGGCATCCATATCCGGGGGCATCCTCCCTTTTCCCTTAGAAGATGACCCCCCACCAACTGGATGAGCCGCTGAACCTCCTTCTCCAGATGGCTCAGGCGCTGAACCTCTGCCTCTAACGCCCTCACTCGATCCTTGGCGGGACAATGGCCGAAGACGTGAGTGGTAGTAGCTGAACTACTACCCTGACTGGATCCACCGACTGCTCCACCACGCCTTCTACTCATATTAACCTGAATAGACAAAGACAACCAATAATTAGAATTTGGCTATTTCAAATTTACATATATCATATACTACATTACATTACCTGGGAGGGGGTCACGCCAGATCCCATACCGCGAACTCTACCACTGTGCTCCTTTGGATAGACAAGTCCGAGTGCATCATTCGCAGAAGGAAATGTCGGGACTGTGGGATCACGTGTCAGCTCCAGAATCCGAGGCTGCACATTGATGACAAAAATGGGTTTCACAAACCAAAGTTAATTAAATAGGCACTATTGGAGATTGTTTTGTTAGATTGGAATAGGTGATCAAGTACTTACCACATTAGGATCAGTGTAAGTCTGATCCTTCTTTGTGTGAGTGATAGCATACAACTCACCTCTACTGGGCGCATCTCCTCCCCTTTCAGCTGCCTACAGGTGTACGAACTAAACAATATCAATACACTTTCTAAAAGGTACTAATACAAAAAAAATTATGTAATATGAACTGAATTATTACCAACTCCAGTCCTCTAACTCGCAACTTCTTTGACCCTCCAGTGTGGAGTGAGGTGTAACTCCTCCGGGCGGCTGAATTCTTGCGAGATCTCACCTATAAAATGTTATTCATTTAAATGATTTAAGTTGATATAATATATTCATATAATGCCTAATTTGTAATCGACTTACCACCATATCGGGTCTCAGTCTGATATCCACAAACTGTGCCCACATAGGCGCAGAGATCCTGCCCGGCTTGTGTTCTATTGCCCACGCCCTAGGGGGCTCCACAAACTCCTCCCAGTCGAAGTCCTGGCCCGCTTCTTCAGCTTCCTTCTTCAATTTCTCCTTGTATGTGTTAACCACATAATTTCTCCAAAAGTGGGTTTTGCAGTCCTTCCACTTCCTGCCAATATCCTCCATGATGTACTTAGTCGCACGGTCTGTCATCTCTGGTGGCTCAATCACGATACAACGCTGCATCAAATTCAATGATTATAAATTATTACTTATTATTAAATTTACATACACAGGAATGAATTTCATATTTGAATACTTACAAACACATTAGCCTTCAAATCATTCTTCTCTCCCTCCGTCACGTTGGGCCACTCCTCATACTTTAGTGGGAGGAGGTTCTGGTCATTACCCAGCAAACCGGTGAACTGACCCAACAGAGCGGCGGGGCACGCAGCCGTAGGCCCTAGAGGTCCCCAAGGCATGATGACCTTCTTGCCATCGCGAAGGCTCAAAATCTGGCTACTGGCCACAGGCTCCTAAGTCCTAACTCCTGCTGGATCGATGAGCTCTACCATCCAAGGACCTGAACGAGGAGCCATATCTGCAAATCCAAATTCAAATATTTATGTCAAACATTCGAGTATTGAATATAGAACAATAACACTTAGCTCAAACTGATTTTACCAAACACTAGTTAATCATCGAACTCTGCAATTCCAGGCTTGGATAGGGGTAGATCAGTGGAATTATCAAAATCAGACAACTCTGGATTCATAATCATCTCACTCTCATGCACTAAGTTGCCTTCCTCATCACCCATGTCGTAGACATCTCTGGGTTTGATATGTACAGGAATACACCATCCCTTATCCACCTTATCTTCCACATAGTAGACCATTCGGGCCACCTTTGCTTCAATAAATGGCTCGTCATCTAAGCGACTTCCCGTGTATAGCAAATGTGAGAAATTAAGTTGTGTGAACCCCAACCTATCTTTCTTCACATACCTTGGATTGCGAGTGTTAGCCCATTTACACTTAAATAATACCACACGGAAATCTCCATAATAATTTAGCTCAATTATGTCTTCTAACTTTCCATAGTACGAAAGTTCGCTTGTGTGAGGTCGATCGTCCACTGAGCTAGAATAACTATGAGTTTCATAGCTGTCGTACACACCACTATTCTGAGTACTGAGACCCTTATCACGACCAACTGTACGAAAACGATAACCATTCACGTCGTAACCAGTAAACTGATAAGCTTGTCGAGAAGGTCCTCGTGCCAACAATCTTAGATTATTCGAATGTACTACTTGGGTATCATCTAGTATCTGTGAAATGATAGTAAAAATAATACGGTATCACAAACTAAATGATGGAAAGTTGTCATCATGCAAAGGTTAATGAAACTCATAGTATACTTACACGACTCCTAAACCATTGCACAAAGTCTCTATGTACAGCTTTTTCAACTTCAGCTGCTGATCTTCCTCGTAATCGATGTTTTGTGATTGTTTGGAACTCCCTAGTAACATACAATAGAAGAATTAAAATAGAATAATAGTCACACCTTAAGTGCAGTTTAGTAATGTACTTACTGTAGGAAAGGACTGACTTCGTTAGCCCCTATAAGGACATGACGGTGTGCTTGTAACCACTTCATATCATTTAACTTATAGGGGTGTTCGCCACCAACATGACGTCCAATTGAAGGGAACCTGGATATGCCAAGGGATTCATCTCTCACTTCATCATGGAGTCGAGACCCACGGTTGAAACGAGTTTCAACTCCATCTTCGTAGTATAAGGAGGCGAATGTAATAATCTCCTCAGAAATCCAAACTTCTGCAATTGAACCTTCTGGCTGTGATCGATTTCTGACAAAAGATTTCAGCTTTCCAAGAAATCTAGTTTCGTCAAGGAATTTATTATTAGTAAAATAATAAGTAAACGCATAACAAATGCAACCATTTATTATATTGTACCTTTCTATAGGGTACATCCAATGGTAATAGACTGGTCCCCCAAGTCTAACTTCTTCAACTAGATGGACCACTAGATGAACCATTACTGTGAAAAAAGACGGGGGGAATATCATCTCCAAACGACATAGAGCTACCACAATTCATTCTTGTAACGTATCCAACCCATCAACATGAACCACTTTCGAGCATAATTGCTTCAGGCATGAACAGAATTCCACTAATCATTGGTCATCATCATCATCAACCGGCTCTTGTATTGGCTCAAGGATGCTGGTGTCATTATCTTCGCTCATAGAAATTTCTTCATTCATTTGACCTTCCTCATTAACATCTTCATTAGCAAGTACTTCAGTAGTAGTCTCGCAGACCTCCTCGGTAACGACACCAAAAGCATCATTAACCATTGAACGAAGTGATCTAATATGATCACTTCCATGCACTATTGTATGTGCAGTCCTAGAAGAAGATCCATAGAGACGCTCTCCATGTCGATCCCAAACAGTATATCCTGGTGGAAATGGCTTGCAGAGTAAATGCTTGTAGACATCATCTCTACACAGCCACTTCCTGAATTCACATTTTGGACATGGACAGACTATTTGCTCTCCATCGTTGTTGTTGGAGAAAGCAAAATTCAGAAAGCTTTCTAAGCCAGTCATGTACTCCGGTGATAATCTTGGGGTGTTAATCCAAGATTTATCCATTAGGAGATACCTGATTTAGTGCAGGGAATAGATTCTCAGTAGTGGAGATCATAATCTATATAAGTTAACTTAGGTAAAATGCTAAGATGTTATAACATTAATTTGGAATCATGTAATAACAAATAATATACTAGTAACTACTGTTTGTACAAAATTACCATGAAGTAACTACTGTTTGTACAAAATTGTCATTCTAACAATTAATTACAAATAACAAACAATTCTACTAATTACTCTCATTTTAAAAATAAATTTTAACTACCACATAATTCGTACTGAAAATACTTAACACACAAATCAAATACTTTTATTCGCATTAAACCATAAAAACAAATTATAACTGATCATAGTGAAAACATACATATTACTAGGAATTAGATTAAGCTTGGCAACATACATATTATTATACTAGTTTAATCATGCATATTACAATCAATTAATTTACGTGTAAAAAAAGGCTAAGAAATGCATACCTTACACCAATGTGAGTGATAAAAAGACAGAAGACAGAATAACTACTCGATACGGGCACTGAGAAAATAACCACAACATATACAATTAGAACTAATCAGAATAACTATTTCAATTCAGTACAATGCTAATGACACATACAATCTAAAAACTAAACAAAATTTAAATTACAATCTACAATTCAAAACTATTCTAGGAGTCACAGCAATTTCAATTCATTACAATTCTAATAATCACAACATATATAATTCTAATTCTCTACAATCCTAATAATCAGAACAGGGAGCCCGGTCAGTGACAAAGGGGGGACTTTGTCCCCCATACAAAATTAACTCATAGCCATTAGATTAGCACTCTTCACATCTAACGGCTCTTATTACTAGTATTTAAGGGTTGATTTGTTACTGATTTTTTTTAATATTTCCCAGCAGCCCACTTACCTAGGTATTTTTTAACCGACCCCCTCCCTCTCCATCGTGAAATCCCTAATCTTCTCCAGTTGTTGTGACGGCATCGACGATAATCAGCGGCGGCTACTCCGGTTCGACGTTCTTCCTCCTCAGCCTACCAGGTGCCGTCGTCATCCCCTTCGTTCCACCCTTGCCGCCGAATCCGGTTCCCTCCTCCGCCTTCGATCATCCAGGGAAAGTGGACCTCTGCCTCATTTTTCCTCCGCCGAAGTTCGGCTCACTAAAACGCCGATTAAACTCGGTCGGGTCCTCCTTTTCCTCTGCACGTCGACTCTGTCGTCGTGCACTTTTTTCGTTGCCAATTAAACTCTGTCGGTTCATCCTTTTGCATTCTTGGAAATTCTCCTCCGTTGATGCTAGGATTTGTAGATCGATACTAGTATACCATTTGTATGTAGATCTAATGCAACTGTTATTTAGTTTATATTTCTTGCTCTCTTGGTATTAATCTATTGCAGTGTTGTTCATTGATCATATGTTGTAGAGAACAATAAGTGTTGTTCTGTTACCCTGATTTAATACTAGTATATGAGAAATGCAAGTATTGTTTGTATACTAGTGTATGAAAAATACAAGTTTGTTTGTAATATTAGTATTTGGCAAAATACTAGGATGATGTATTGAAATTCATGTTTCTAGAACTCTTGACATAGTATTGGTTTTAATATCAATAAAAATGGTGTTATTGATGTTATTTTCTTATAGAGCTTTTAATCTGAGCAAAGCATTTTTTGTTAAGCTTTTTAATCTTGGACGCAATTTTTTAATCATGGAGAAGAATGTGATTGTGGAAGAAAGAATAAAGGGGAAAGAGAATATTTATGTTACATATTTTTAGGAAGTGAGATAATTAAATACTATTAAAATATTAAAGGATCATTTTTAATTAAATCCACTTAAATAATTAATTAATAAGTTGATAAGAGATTAAGGGTCCAGAATAGGGGTGGCATTCGGCCGGGTCGGCCCGGTTATCTGGCGGACCAATAACTGCCCTAATATTTGGCCGGTTTTTTTTAATCGCCCGACCCGGACCCGTCGGTTCTGTTTTCCTTACCGTGACCGTGGCCGACGGGCGGGCGGGCACCAACGGTTATACCCGGCCTAGCGTGAAGCCCAACATTTGCAGCCCAAATTCGAATCCAAATGTAGCCCAACTGCTTTCAAACCCAATTGGGTTGCATAATTATGGGTTTTAGTAGCCCAAATAATTTGTTATTTCAATTGTAGCACTTAATTTGGGATATGTTAATTTCATAATTTAGTTCGTACTTCGTACTAACTTATTAAGTGACACAATTAATAAAAATTAATTCTGAAATACTAAACACCTAACCAAATAATTAATTCCGAAAACTAAAAATCTGAAATCCCAAAATAATAACACAAATACTTCTATTTAATAATAACTAATTAACAGCCGAAATTGTGAATACTAAGAGTTCGAAGAAAATAAATTTAAAACATAACGATGTGATGATCCCAACTCTCGTCAAGTCATCCATATAGGGGTGGCATTCGGCCGGGTCGGCCCGGTTATCTGGCGGACCAATAACCGCCCTAATATTTGGCCGGTTTTTTTTAACCGCCCGACCCGGACATGTTATTTGGTCAGTCCGGTTATAAAACCGCGTTGACCGGGTCAATTACGGGTAGGTTTTCAGGTTTCAGGTTGGGACTTCCACCCCTAGTCCAGATTAAACTTTGTATAGGTGACAAAGTTTTGACTTTGTCACCTAAAAAAATCCCATCAGAACATATACAATTCTAATTCTCTACCAAATAAATGAAATTTAAATTACAATCTAGAAATTAAAAAATTAAATAACTTACACCGATACAAAGGAGGAGATGTGAAGGAAGCAGGGGTGATCAAAACAGCGTCACAGCAGCTCCTAGCTCGAATGCCGGCAATTTCAGAGGATTTCAGAGGATTTGGGAAGTTGAGAGGATTTGAAGCTGTGGGGAGAAGTGCATAATGACTGCTGACGCTGGGCTGGGAGTATTTATACTTTCGGCATTTAGCGTCGGTCGATGACCGACGCTAAAATGCGTGCCAACCGACGCTATATTCTCGCATTTTAGCGTCGATCATGACTGACGCTATTCTATTTCTGCTGACCGACGTCAATTTAACCGTCCAGTCAACTAAAAATCTAACCAAAACCGGATAATAGCGTCGGCTCGTTGTCCCATTTTAGCGTCGGTCATCAATCAACCGACGCTAAAACGCGAAGTCAACTGCTTAGCGTCATTTGTTGACCGACCGACGCTAAATTCCTATGTTTCAACCGACGCTAAAAGGAGTTTTTTTTTGTAGTGTATACTATTTTCGTCCTTGTGACCAAGGGCAAAGCTATTAATCTCACCCTTGATCACCTCTATAATATGATGAAAGGTCATATGCTCTCCCCCCCCCCCCCCCAAAAAAAATTCCTATTACATCTCTCTTTCCACACATTACAAATCAATATTCGCACTTTCTCTTATACTGCCTCCCAATGCACTAATATGTTGAACCATCCCCTCAAAAGAATCCATCATGTAGCTCTGGAAGAAGTGTCTGAGCAATACCTTTGTGAATTCACATTCAACAAAGATGTGTTCCCTGCTCGCTTCCTCTTCATTACACAGAACACATATATAATCGACCTAAGGATCCCATGCCATAATGTTATCTCTTGTCATAAGATAGTCAGTCACTATCAACCAAACCACCACCCCCTTCTAGGGATATTAAACCCAGTCCAAACACTACTGAACCAGTCCACTACCATCCCTTTTGGCCTGATGGTATCCCACACATTACTTACCCTAAGCTTCTTCTGATAGATACCATTCTAATATAACTCCCATCTGCATCGACAGTTATAAAGGGCTTAACTTGGTCTCGAAGCTTTAAGAGGCGTTTCCAGTGCCATGATCATGTGTAATAGGTAATTGACCAGAAACATCGCCTCTTAATTTTGTAATAATAAAGTCAGGCTACCCATAGGGATCCTACCTACAATGAGACATGCCAGATATGCCTGATTGTATTGGCAACATTCCAGCTTCGCAGATCACGGATCCCTACTCCCCCCTCAAGTTTAGGGATAACAACAATCCTCCAGGCCACCTTAGGGCGCCCCCATCAAGCTTGCCCCATAGGAACCTGTTACAAACATCTTCTACCTCTTTGATTAAGCTTCCAGGTAAGATAAAAGAAGCCATCCAATACTGCATCACTCCATGAACAACTGAGTTTATCAATTGGATTTTACATACGATAACTTCCTAGCTCACTAGTCAGTGATTCTTTAGTAATCTTATCGAGCAAAGCTCTACAATCATTACGCCTCAACTTACCAGAGGTTAAGGGAACACCCAAATACCTGAAAGGTAGCTCACCTTTACTGAACCCAGAAGCTCTAGAAATAACCTCAACATAAGCTTCAACACCAGTAATATAAATCTGGCTTTTTATCCGGGTTAAAATGCAACCCCGAGACTTGTTTAAACTCCACCAACACTGACGTAACCACACCAATAGCAGTATTGTTTGCTTTTGTAAACACTAATAAATCGTCAGCAAAACTTAATTGTGTGAGCTGTATACCCTTACACTGAGGATGCAGATGGAAGTCACCTATAACAACAGCTCTATCAAACATACCACTTAAAACCTCCATAGACAAAACAAAAAGGATTGGCGAGATTGGATCTCCTTGTCGGAATCCCCTCTTTGCCGGAAAATATCCACTCAAACTACCATTGACCATTACCGATAATTTGGAAGAATCAAAGCATGCATTAATCCATTTAACAGAGATCTCAAGAAAGTTCATCGCTCTTAGAGCATCCAAGATGAAAGACCATTCGACTGAGTCGAAGGCTTTCATTAAATCAATTTGGATTGCACAGCGAGGGGACACACATTTAGCTTTGTAAGTACTCAATAGCTCATGTGCCATTAGGATGCCATCCCCAATATTCCTTCCTCTCACAAAGGCAGTTTGATTCATACTAACTAAAGAGGGCAGAACATCAGCTAATCTATTCGCCAACACCTTCGAAACTACTTTATAAATCACGTTGCAGTAAGAAATATGTCTAAATTTTCTAATATCATTATCATTCTAAATTTTCTAATTTCTACCCTTTCAATAAGCCTAGGGTTACAATAAATTTCTCCTTGGAATAAAACTACAAACCTTGAAATTCAAGGCTTAGATGAATATGAAGAAACCTTTGAGAATTTGTGAGTGAGAGATGTGAGATTTGATGTGTTTGACAAATGAGGAGGAGGCCTCTTTATATAGGTCATGAAAGGGTGTGAAAAATGGATCAACACACCCTTTCATTCAAATCCAAATCAAAATTAAAAAAAAACTTTTGATTTTCCCTCCCCTCTCATGCACCACAACATTTTTTGTCTGATTTTTTATTAAAAAATTAGCCCAAAGCAATACCAAAATTAGCAAATTTGGATTTCGAATCTAACCAAATTTTCAAATCGCATAAATTGTATCTGAAAATTCAAAATTCAAAATTTCAAAAGTTTAGTTTATTAATATAATTTATCATTCAAGCATTCACTAAATAAATTAATGTTACTGTGAATTTATATTAATAACCTAAGTCTTCTTAATCAAACAAGTCACCCATGTGACGTTTTTCATGGAATCAAATAATTCCAACACTAACTTCCCATTTTAAACCCAAAACTAGTAAAAAATTCAATTTCATCTTGGTTAAAATGTCAAAATGCTATAATCTTTCCAAATCCTCAACACCATAATACGTGGAGAGTTCGAAATCATAAAATTTTCATTCTTCAAAAGTTTAAATCCCCAAAATACAGTATCCCTTCCAACATCTTAAAATCTCAAACACCGAAAACAATGATTCAAAATTTCGACAGTATATTGGAAAGCTCCACTCAAATCCCCGATTGAAACTCCAACTTATTAAAATCAACACTATTCTTTCAAACAAGCCGACTTACAATTTTTTTTTATGAATTGAGCTTTTTATACTCACCAAAAAAGAGATGAGGTTCAATACAAAGAAAGAAACCTTTCAAAACAAGAAAAAAAGTTTTGAAAGAAACCTTTCAAAACAAAGAGGAACTATATACAATCTACAAAATCTCTCTCATAAGGTCTACCACTGTGCAAAGCACAAAAGCTCTTGCTTTATAGTTGCCTTTACCAATTCAGGATTACTCTCCATACCTTCAAAGACTCGCTTGCACCTCTCTTTCCAAATGGAACACAAGCTTAACACCCAAGTCAATTTTTCACCTTGTCTCTAACGGAGTCAGCTGACCAAGAAATAACACATTCCAGAGCTTCACTCCAACACTTATCTTTAGTTCAAGTAATATCCGTCGTATAACAGTAACAGAAAACACATAGTCAAAGAAAAGATCTTCTTTGCATTCAACTTCTGATTACAGAGCATACAGGTCTCATCTATTACTGGCTTCCACTTCTTCACTCTGTCCTTAGTGCTTATCCTCCCCCTAACAATGAGCCAAGCAACTAAGTTTCTTCGCGGGATTATAAATCTTGTCCACAGCAGTTGGAACCACAACACTTCAGGCTGTTTCAGACGCAAATCCTGCCAGACATAACTTAGTTTGAATTTCTGCAGGCACTTTCCATTCCAAAGGATGCTTCCATTATGATAACTGATACTTAGAATTTCTATAAACATAACTTACTTACATAATTTTAACACAATTCAAAAATCAAAATTTTCACCAATGTTTCAAATTATCAAACCTTTTCCCCAGACAGTTTAATCCCTCAAAAATTTCACCCAAATGCGAAGGTAGGTTCCTGTAACTCTTCTCAACTTATTGTCTTAACCGAATTCCCAACTCACCACTTAAGCGTCCATTCAAGACTCAACCATGGGATAGCATCATAGCTTCCGCTTCCAATTTTACAGTCTCTTCACTTATCCATACCCGATGCTCCATTCCAGCCTAGACCAATGCCTAGTACTACACCCTCTCGCCATGACTTAGGAGGACTGAGGACAAACCAACTTTAGTTGACAATTTTTAAAAGACTTTCTTTCCTTAAAACTCACTTTCACATTCAAAATCACAACCTAGTTTAAAAATAGTTTGAAAATCCCCATAAATGTCAGTATTGCATAGTTGTGTCATCTTCCCCCCCCCCCCCCACCACCCCCTTAAGAGGGTGACCAGTCCTCGAGAAGGGAAGACTACACATCCACACAATAGAGACCAACCAGACTCTGATACCACTTGTAGCACCCTTCCCAAATCATCATGGTTGAACCCATGGGTAGACCAGGAACCAGTGTCACGGTTTGACTTAAAACGTAAATCGAGTACTAATCATCTTAAAATTATTATAAAATAACATAAACCAAAGATAAATTGGAAGCGCTTCCATTAATTTAAATTCCACAATTCCAACAACAACCTCAAATTCAAATCCAAACCATAATACAACCTGAAATCCAACATTAAATCTCAAATGAAATATCCCAACCCAAAATAGTCAACTGAAGTAAAGAAAAGTCAACTCCTGGTCCAAGCTTCCAAATGTCACTTCATGATTCCTACTACCATTTCAACTCGCACCAACTGCAACTCTAGTACTTCAACACCTAGCCTCAACACTAGCAATGGGACTCAACTTACGTCTAATCAGTTATTAATACCTATTAGTAGTACTAGGTGATCAAACCCAAGTCGCTACTCTAACATGCTCATCAATTCATCAACAACAACGTTCATGAATTCACCGATTCACACGATCATCCCTAGGCAGTCTAGGTTATCACCCAAGTGTAGTTCATTATACTAACATGCATAATTCATAACGTCATCATAATCATAAACCAACCAGCATCAATCTCATAGTCCAGCACAACAATACATGGGTATTTTGAAATACCCAAATTAATTAACTCGGGTCTTTTGAAATGAGTTTGACTTTGGGGTTCTTTTAAGCGATTTTGACGAAGGAATGGTCTCTCCACCTCTATTGAAGCTCCTCCCAAGGGCTCAACACTACCATCCGTCCACTCCAAGTCCATAGGAAGTTAAGGATGTCTGTCTTGTTCACTCTTTTGCGTAGATTTGTAATTATTCTTGCTTTCTCCATGGCACACTAAGTTTCTAGGGTTTGGGTCGGGGAAAGTCTTGGGTTCTTGTGTGTTCCTTTGGGGGCTATGGGTAATTTGTAGAGTGGAAGAAAACCTTGTAACTTCCTTTCTCTATTTATGAATTGTTCATCATGAGGCACATCTTTTGTAATTGTGTTGATTGTGAGATATACACAAGTGTTTACTCATGTTTGAATGGTTCCTTTGATCCTCAATTGCATAGTTGATTGCTAGGGTCGCGGGTTTAACTTCATGATTGCCTATTTCTTATGTTTCTCATGAAATAGGGGCATGAATTAGTTCCTCTTTGAGTGGTTTGTCACTTGAGACTTTTTTCAAACACTTGGCATGTGAGTGTAATTTGGCTAGGATTAGTCGAAAGGTTGGTTGCCTCTTTACCTGTGCATTAGTAGGTAACCTTCTAGGGAGTCTAGGCCATGTTTGATGAATTGTATGAGGGAGTGGGAGTTGCTTTGCTTGTTTTCGACTATGTACAAACCTAATTTCCATGTTTAGGGACAATTTAAGCCTAAAGGTGGTATACCCCAACCCACCCTACCTTCTCTCAGAGTTTCCTCCTTGTTGTTTTCGTCTTTGTGACAAATGTTCAATTTTCTTGTAGTGGAACCCTGTTTAAACCTTTCCATCTCCATATTGTATTCTAGTTATCATCTTTTGAAGCTTTTATTTCCTCAACTAGAAGCTCGTAGGTTGAATTAGATTCTAAATTTTCCATCATACTCAAGTCCCAAGTCCAAGTATCTTCACCTCTCCCCTTTAGGTGGTGGGGATATGTCAGCAACTTATTGTATAACATTATCTGGCAGGTAGCTAAGAAGTCTCCCACGTCCCATCGACCATCAATAGTTATAAACATATCGACTGTATCATGAATGTTGATACCTGGTTCATCTAGAAGAATATGGTCGATGAGTCTTAACCCCAAAGTCTACCAATCTTGCTGACCAGAATGTAGTGGTCTTCCCATCTCGAAGTCTGGCTCTCGAGCCCCGTGGAGTCTCTGGCCACATTCGTGAGATACCTCCCCACAAGTCTGAAGACGTTAGATTTCTTTGGGCCAATCCATCATCTGGCTCCTAAAAATATTTTCTTGAAGCTCACTGACCCATAAAAGGTCTTGATGTTGGAAGAAAAGGAAAGCAAGCCTGATAAAGAAAAGTGTTATTCAATTGTCTCGTGCCTCGCAATCCCAGATCTCCTTGATCTTTCAGATGACAGATATTTTCCCATTTTATAAGATGAGTTTTCCACTCCTCAGTCAATGACCCCATATGAAATTCCTGATCTGCTTATCTATCACTTCATAGGTCATGGTCGGGAGGAAGAATGTTTGCATTGCATATGGCGAGATTGCTGCCAGGACCGATTGAGCTAACAATGACAGTGATTTAGCTTTCCATCCAACTAACTTCGTGTCCATCTTGTCGAGAATCCTTGATAGGTTTTGAGCGTCGTTCTTTTGTGTAATGCAGGCATCCCTAGGTACTTGTCTAGGTCTTGTGTGTTTGGGGAATTCCAAGCACCATGGCAAGACCTGCAAAGATTATTAGATCATCTGCAAAAAAAAGAGGTGTGAGAGTGGTGGGGCTCTCAGGCTAAGAGGAAGTGGTTTCCACCTGCCAGCCAACACTGATTTGTCAATGATGTAGCTCAAAGTGTGAACTCCTTGGCGAGTACCTCTCTGGGGTCGGAACTCGTCAAGTAACTCTCCATTCCAAAGGACCTAAATTCTTGACGAGTAGGTACATTCCATGATAATCCTAACGGTTGTGTGAGCTAAGCCAGAATCCTGAAGAGTGATTTTCGAGAAAGACCATCGAATTCGATCGCAAGCCTTCATCAAGTCCATCTTAAGGACCATTCTTTTCTTCTGGCCCCTCTAGTGCTCCATGGTATGAATAGTTTCTCACATAATTATTATATGTTGTCATTAATTTGTTTACCATGAACAAAACTCGATTAATTAGAACATATAAGCGTGTTCATGACAGGTGAAATACTAATAACCAGACATATGGTGATTGCTTTGTAGACCACATCGCAAAACCTAAATGCACGAAATTGAGCCATGATTTCAGAACGAGCACGTTTGAGGATGAACACTAAGATCGTCTTGTAATATCTAACACTGATAGAACCAATCTTGAATCTTAGCCTTATTAGTTTAACCTACAGAGTATAGGCTAGTTTTGATGTATCTAAGAACGAGTGTCAAACCTGGGCTCCACATTTGAAGAACAGCAACACGCCGAAGAAACGGTGCGTTTAGCGTGAGCTGGCAAGCAAACTGCAAGACAGACGAATAATAACGATATAATTTTCATTTTCAGGTTGTAAGATAAGTAGATCTAAGATCTGGATCTCTTTTTCATTTTCCAAATCCCAATCCCCTTCTTCTTCCCTCTTTTCTTTCTCAAATCCCCCAAATCCTCCAGCTCTGCAATTCTCTTTACAATTCGGACCACATTTTCTTCCTTCCTTTGATTACCTCTCCGAAGCAGCATCGCTGTCGATGGTGCCTCGTCTGGAAGCCAGACGCTGATTCGATTTTAGGGTTTTCCAGATTTCCCTGTCCTCTCCCGCGTCTTTACGGCTTCCTTCGCCAATTGGTGATTTCTGTCGGTGACGCTACTTGTATCTTTTATAGAATTTGAGAGTTGTGATTTCATCTAATTTGAACCAACAGTTGTGAGAAAATGTCGGCGGCGTTAGGTAAAACGTCCTATCGTGATCGGACGCAGGAGTTCTTGGGCATCGCGGACAGGCTGAAGAAGTCAGTCTCGTCAGTGAACAATGCGGGTGTTAGTAGCAGCAGCAGCAGCGCGAGACCCGACTCCACGCGATCTGCGGTTTCCATTCAATCTGAATTTAACAAACGAGCTTCAAAGATTGGGTTTGGAATTCACCAGACCTCTCAGAAGCTATCCAAGCTTGCGAAATGTGAGTTTTTTTCTCAATTCTTATGGCCTCTTTGTTATTACTGTTATTGATATCGCTGGATTCGTGGTATTGTTGATGCAAATTTTATTGGTCGTTAAACCTATGAAAATTAAGTTGTTTTGAGGATAACGATTCTTTAGGAGTTGAATATTTTTCTTGTTGTACAAAAACTTGTGTGCCCTCTGCATTTGATGATATAATGAGAGTTAAGAGTATGATACTGATTGTGGGTTTTTTTAATGGCTTAGTTGGTGGTGGTCTTGGTTGCAATTGTCGGAATGGAAATTTAATGGCCAGATTGTAGGCTGTATGTGTCTATGTGTGTTTGTGATTTCCTGATTAGTTAGTCGAATAAGGCATATAATAACCTAATTGCCGAACAGTTATATGGTACGCTGGTCGTCAGTTACCATGGTGGACAATATGCAGTGTTTTTGTTGTTGAAATATCAAGTAGAGAGCTAATTATGAGTCACAGCCTCAGAGGTAGGAGCAGAAAATAAAATAATAGCTGACACGACCCTTTCTGAACTTAACCATTTCTCTTGTGTCTAACTTATGGAAGGAAGGGTCGAGGTCTCTAACCTTTTTTAAGAGTTTTCTCTGCTTTTAGTTCTTTTTGTAATGGTCCTTTGGATTGCTTATGAACTATTCTCAAACTGGTCATAATTGGTGGTCTTCCATATCTTCCAGAACTTGATACAGGTGGGATAGGTGATATCGTCTTGTCGCTGGTTTGTGAAACTTCTATTACTTAAAATGATAATTAATATAATTTCAGGATTTCAAGATCTTGTATTATCTAGCTGTTCTCACTATTACAAAAAAAAGGAAAAGACGAAAAGTTAAAGTAATGGCAAAAGATGACAACATAATTGTTTGTTATAAGGGTTCAATTGAAAGGATTTGGTGTCACCCATCTTAGCACACAGTTATGTTCGATAATTGTTTGGTTAATACAATCATTTCCGTATCCGTTTCATTATGTGTATTTCTGTTTTGTTCATCAAAGCTCTCTGTAGTTTTATAAAACACAGTTCTCCAAATACATATGCTATGGTAACTATAGAGGTTAATCCCTAAAGTAACTATATATGATATATCTGCCAGAGACTGCCCAGATGTTGCTGATGCGTCATTGAAGGTTTGACAAAGAACCAATGTATATAGAATAATGGAAAATATTTGATAAGCCCTAGAGAACTTATCTAAACTAACGGAGAATCTCCCAGGAATGGTTTAGAGCAGGCCACACAAATTATGTTCCTTTCTTTAAGCTTCCAATTGTAGTCATCGTAAAGTTTAATTTTGTACCGGATGATTTGTTGCATATTCGTCTGGTATTCCTCCCTTCCTCGATTTTTGAACAGTATGCAACTTGACTTGTAGTTGATTGCAATCATGTCTGTGCCATTTCTATTATATGATGTAGATTGAGCATTGTTTTATTGATTTCCTTTTATCAGTGGCCAAGCGAACATCAGTATTTGATGACCCAACCATGGAGATCCAGGAGCTGACTGCTCTTATAAAGCAAGATATCACTGCGCTCAACTCAGCTGTTGTAGATCTCCAGCTTCTATGCAACTCTCAGAACGAGAGTGGAAACATCTCTACTGACACCACAACACATTCGACTACAGTTGTAGATAACCTAAAAAATCGTTTGATGAGTGCAACAAAGGAGTTTAAAGAAGTCTTAACTATGCGAACAGAGGTAATGTTGGGAAAGTCCTTCCAAAACCAGAATGGTACTCAGGTGGCCATTATTGACCTCTTTAGATATCTGTTGTTAGTTGTATCTTAACGTATATATGTCCTTGTACGCAGAATTTGAAAGTTCATGAGAACCGGAGGCAATTGTTTTCCGCAACTTCGTCGAAAGATGCTGTGAATCCTTTTGTCCGTCAACGTCCACTAGCTTCTAGATCTACAGGCAGTGCATCATCAGCTCCTCCAGCTCCTTGGGCTAATGGTTCTGCAACCTCATCCCAGTTATTTCCTAGGTGCAAATTGAATCTTCTTTAGAAGTAATGCAAGTTTTGTATGGAAGTTTCCTTTTTCTGTTATTTTGTAAAATGATGTGAGGGAAGTCTCCTGGACAAGTAAATGGTCTTAGCTTTCTGAAACAGTATTTTATATTTTTCGGTGAACTCAGATTGTTTTTCTCCTCCCTTGTGCAGTAGGCAGTCAGATGTGGAGTCTCAGCCACTCATACAGCAACAGCAGCAGCAAAGCCAACAGCAACAACAGATGGTTCCACTTCAAGATAGTTACATGCAGAGTAGAGCTGAGGCTCTACATAATGTGGAATCAACCATTCATGAACTCGGAAACATCTTTACGCAACTAGCAACAATGGTATCGCAGCAGGGAGAGCTTGCTATAAGGTTTGTCATCAGCTTTCTTTACAAAAAAACAGAGATTATGACTGACCAGTTGTTGCAGTTATATTTTGAACTCATGTTCTGAATGGAAAAGATACAACTTTTGAGAGAAATGGTTATGTGTTTGGCAGGATTGACGAGAACATGGACGAGACACTGTCGAATGTAGAAGGTGCGCAGGGGCAGCTGGTTAGGTATCTAAACAGTATTTCGTCCAACAGGTGGCTTATGATAAAGATATTCTTTGTCCTAGTTGTATTCCTCATGATTTTCCTCTTCTTCGTGGCATAAGAAATGAATGTATGTATGAATATAGCAGAAAACTGAGAGGGAATCGGGAAGGAATAAAAACATAAAGTACAGAGAAATTTGATAGGGAAAAGAAATTGGACGACCACTGCTCTCCCTTTTGTCTTGTTCAAACGTTTGATGATCCCTATTATTCATTTACTAGAATTCAGAATGCAAAAGGATATCATGTCCTTCAAAAACAGGATTGAGATTGGAATTACTTCATCAACATTTTTTTTACTGTTTCTGAGTTTCTATTGCTTACTTCTGTTTCCCTTCTGCAGCACTAGTGCTGAACTGAAGAGGCATATAATTTGTTCATACTTTATTCGACAATCATCTACATGTTACTTTGGGTGCATACATGAATTAGTAAGATTGCATTTATCTTAGCTGCAGATAGAATTCTGACTCCCTCAGAGCCATACCCTAGTGCTTCTGTTGTTGGTATTGCAACTATTGACCTGCCAAGACCTTCGGAGGCTGCTGCGACTCTTATTATTCCAACTGTGTACGACATTGATATGTCCTTGGACTCCGTTCCAAGGAAGTGAGCTCGTGATGATATCCCCATGCCATCGTATTACTTATAGGATCTCGATAGGAACTAGGGTCGGACGACTTCGCCTCTTGGTCCTCCCCGAGCTTACCATTGTCCAACTCTGCGCTCTTATAGCTCCCCTGCAAGCAGTGCTAACTGGATCACGGAAGATGATGAGAGTATTTTTTTGAAGAAAATACTGATATGGTCGAGGACGAGGTCCGAAACCCTCGGTGCCCTAAGATTTGATTATCGGAAGAAGAGATTACGAGCTTTTACAGACCTTGGTCTAAGGCAATTATTGTTAAGGTTCTAGAGAAGTCTTTTCTATCGACCGTGTGTCGCTGCCTCGGGAGCTTGTGGGGAAAGGATGGTCATATCTAGATCACTGATATCGCCAATTCTTTCTTCATAGTTCATTTCTCAGATGCGAGGGATTATGATCGTCCAACCTTTGGTGGCCCTGGAAGATCTACGATTATTACATTATGGCTGCTCGCTGGTCCCCAGATTTCAATGAAGAAGAAGTTGACAAAATTATTCTTACTTTGGTCTGTCTTTCGAGGCAACCAAATCACTATTTCAACCACGTCGACGTTTCCGAAATTGGGAATTATATTGGAAGAACAGTCCGTCTTGATCTTATGACAATGGAGGGGGCGTGAGGTCGGTATGCTAGGGTTTCTATCAAAGTCGAGCTCTCCAATCCTCTTTTTGGTCGGTTCTCGCTTGATAACCGCATGTTTAACGTGAAATACGAAAGTTTGGAAGAGATTTGCTTTTCGTGTGGTTTTTACGGTCATCGAGAAGGTAGTTGTCCCATGCATATAGTTGACCCTCGGGAGCAATCTACTTCGCCTGCTTGAACGATTCCCAAAGAGTCGGATGTAACTAATGAAGTGGAGGCGAGAAGTTGTGTGTACACGTGTACATAAAAAATGTAAAGATAGTGTGTACACATGTACAATGAGTATGTGCACACGTGTACAAATATGTGTACATGTGCACAAAAAATGTAAAGGAACTTGTGCACGTCGACAAATAGGTGTACATGTGTACAAGATAAATGTACTCGTGTACAAAAATGTATGTACATAAACGTGTACGTGTATAGAAACATGTACACTTTTATACTGCGTGGGACTAATACACTAATCTATCCAAACCTTTCAAGAATATATCAATTCTAGCCACTTCTATTGGAAAACCCAAATTAGCAAAAAAATGTGACTTCCGTTAAGTTTTTCGTTAAAGTTAATGAAAATCTGAATCACAATATGATGTGTCAATTGATATGGAAAACATTTCCGTTAAGTTTTTCGTTAAAGTTAATGAAAATCTGAATCACAATATGATGTGTCAATTGATATGGAAAACATTGCCACGTCGCACACTACCATGTCATATTTTACAATATAAACAATAAAATTAACATAGTAATTAAAAAAACATAAAAAAGTAAGCTGTCTGTTAGCAAATATCAATACACCAAAGACAGATAGAGGGACTCCGATTCTGGTGACAGCGGTTCAACCGTTGCATCCGATGCAATGCATCCTGACCGCAGGATTTCAATCTTTTGATCTGATGGTCCAAAAAAACACGGGGTAGAAACGTCATTTAACATCATGTACAAATTTTAAAAAAGGAAATATATACCGCGTAAATCTCATCGGCTTCCCTTTTTACAAATTTTAAATCCCTTCTTCCCTGATTCCTCTCCCGAAAACATAACCACCTAATTCAGAATCGGCGATCATCAACAACGCCGACGATGATCGATTGCAATGAATCCGCAGCTGATTTTCATCAACAAGAAACGATTCCGACCTTAAACACCAATGATACGACAGCTGATTCAACAGAAAACGTAAGATTCAGTACTCTGCTCTGCTTCTGCTTCCTCTGTTTTCCGAGTTTCATTCTACGTTCTCTGATTTTTTTAGATTCAATTCTAGGTTTAGATTAAGTAAACGAATTCACTACAGTTTGTACTTTAGATACATACTGAACCTAGCTGTTTCATTCATATCTATTTGAATGATTGGATTCTGAGTTTTTCAATTTGGATTGTTAGATTATGAATATCAATGCTGCTGAAGAACCTATTTCTGGATCTGGATCTGGATCATTATCATCAGTAAGCAGAGCTGAAATTGCATTAGGTAAGTTTTTAATCTGATTAGTTTTCAATTCTGCAAAACTTAGTAATATGTACGTACAAAGTCTATTTGCTTGCATGCTCTTACAATTTGTCTCAAGGCTAGTACTATGTGTAACCTAATATCTGTACAACTTGTATTCAATTCAATACACTCCTGTACAGACTCAATGTTATACGATATAGTCTGAACAGGCATCTTGTAAAAAAATCATATACAAATTATAAACCAAGTTAGTACAAACCATAAAAACAATTTAGTACAAGTTAGCTGGTTCTATGTGTAAAGTAGGATCTGTAAAAGTTATTAGGTAGTATAAACAAAATGTGTTCAAATTGGTACATACTTTTTACAAACTCTGTACAACTTATATTCTTTTTTATGTAGTCTGTACAGCTTGTATACAAACATTTACAGTGTGCATTTATTTTGTCAAACCTTGAATACTACAATCCGTTGGTATATGATATGGTGCAGATAAAATAAATCCAAAAGATTCATCAACATGGGAGGATTTGCGATTCCCGACAAAAATTGATGCTCAAGGTTTTTACAAGAGATATGCACGCCTCAATGGGTTTAAAGTGAAAAACAGGCTTTCACAAAAAAGTGGAAAGGAAGGTGGTAGATATCGATACTTGTACTTCACTTGCAACAAGGAGGGGTACAGGAAAGATAGTGAATTAGATCCCAAAAACAAAGGTAAAACTAACACGAAGAAAGTTGTTAGAAAAAACCCTAAAACAAGAATTGGTTGCAAGGCAAACATAAAGTTGAGGCCAACAAGAGGTAAATACTTTATTGTACTGATTGTACATGAAATTCTGTTTTTATTTACAATCTTTACAGACTGACACGGTTTTTACTTACAATCTGTACAGGTGCTAACAACTGGTTTGCAATATTTGAGTTCAATAATGATCACAATCACTCATGCGCACAAGACAAACACAAGTATCTGATTGACCGACATATCCCTGTTGTATACAAGCTTATGGCAGATTTGAACGAAGATTGTGGAATACCAGCTAGAGCAAGTTATGACACAATGAAAAAAGCTGTAGGAGGGGCTAAAACTTGGGGTTCACACATATAGATTTGAAGAATCACATACGAACTAGAAGGACACGTGCAATTGAAAACGGTGATGTTTCTGTATTGCTGAATCACTTCTCCAGTGAGTCAAACAGCAAACCTGGCTACTTCAATGAAATGCAAGTTGATTGTGAAGATCAAATTGCAAGTATATTTTGGGCTGATGGACAAATGCGCATGGATTACCAATACTTTGGCGACTGCATCAACTTTGACACTACATACAGAACCAACCGAACATGGCGTCCACTAGGTAATTCAATTTTCTTAATTTTATTCATACGTTATACTGTACATATTGTGTACCTCTACATATTGTATAACTGTGCATACAAATGTGTATTTTGTATGCACAGTTATACATTATGTACAGGTGATTAGTACAAATTATATTTTGTCCTGTACAAAAGTAGATACAGTATGTACCATGAACCGTACAGACTGTACAGTCTGTATAACTTTTCATACAAAATACAGTTTATGTATAGTCTGGATAAACCCAAAACCCTATACCCTAAAACCTAAACCCAAAACCCTATACCCTAAACCCTAAAACCCTATATACCCTGATAAACCCTAAACCCAGATAACCCCGGTAATATATCTTGTACAAAAGTAGATACACTCTATACCATGAACCGTACAGACTGTACAGTCTATATAACTTTTCATACAAAATATAGTTTATGTATAGTCTGCATAAACCCTAAACCCTAAAACCCTATACCCTAAACCCTAAAACCCTATACCCTAAAACCCTGAACCCTAAACCCTAAAACCTTAATAAACCCTATACCCTAATAAACCATGATAAACCCTAAACCCTAATATTTTAATATTCATAGTTTCTGCGAATGTCTTGTACAAATAGTTGATACAGTCTGTAACATGAACCGTAAAGACTGTACAGATTGTACATAAAACAGCAGAGCACTAATTTTTGCACTATATAACTTGCAGCTATATTCGTTGGAAAGAATCAACACCATCATCTTGTTATTTTTGGAGCAGCACTGCTATATGATGAAACATTAGCAACATTTGAATGGTTGTTCAGTACATTCAAAAAGTGTATGAATGACAATGAACCAACAACCATTTTCACGGATCAATGTGCTGCAATAAAAGCAGGTATTACATTAGTGTTCCCAGATACTTTTCACGGTCTTTGCACCTTTCATATACTGCAGAATGCTCGCCCCAATCTTGGTACATTGTGTACTCCAAAGTTCAAATCTATGTTACGATACATAATGTACAACATAGAAACTGAGGAAGAGTTTGAGGAAGGTTGGAAAGAAATAATTACTACATGCTTTGCAAATAGAGGGCCTGGAGGACACAAATGGTTGGAGAAATTATACAACATCAGAAAACTATGGTGTTGTGTATGGTTACGAAAACAGTTTTGTTTGGGAATGAAGAGCTCACAGCTTAGTGAAGTTTGCAACAGCAATCTCAGGCATTATGTCAAACCAACAATGAGTCTCACAAGTTTCTTCACCCAGTTTAACAGAATGATAGAGAACAAGAGGGAGCTTGATAGAGAGAAGGTATATGCAATGGAAAAGCAAGTGGTGGACAAACGTTTTCGTTATAGCACACTAGCAAAACAGGCTGAAGATGAATATACACCTGATACATTCAACTTCTTTACAGAGGAGTTTGGGCAGTCAATTGGGTATGTGATGGAGGAACTTGAAACAGAAGTCAGTACACAGTGTACTGGAGCTTATACAGACAGTACTTCAGGTGTACAGTCTGTACATTCACAGAATGTGAAGAGGTATACAATATTCAAGCTTGAGAACAATGGATCTAGACTGGATGAGAGACAGATCACTGTTTACCATAATGATACAAAAGTATTGTGTTCTTGTCAAACATTCGAGTATTGTGGATGGATGTGCAGACACATGATAAGAGCATTTGACATTCTCTTCAATGACACAAAAGACATCAAGTTTAGACAGATTCCAGAACACTATATGGTCAAAAGGTGGACAAGGAAAGCAAAATGCGGGTTTAAATTCCCTTTCCCAAACCCAGATTTGACCACTACATCAACTCCACATGCTGTAGGCATCAAAGAATTATCAGCAATGACAATGAAGCTACTGACAACTGCAGCTGGGGATGAAAAATTTCTTTCCAACGCAAAAGCCATAGTGGAAAATTTAATCGTGGAATATGAGAAACAGAGACAAACAACAAAAATTTCAACTTCAGAATCAGGTAAATACTTTATGATACTGATTTTACATGAAAAATTTTCTTTTTAGGTACAAAAACCCACTGCAAAAACGAAATTCTGTTTTTATTTACAATCTGTACAGACTGACATGGTTGTTATTTACAATCTGTACAAGTGAAGTACAGAACGTAAAATGAAATTTGTTCAGATTGCTGTGTTATGAATATTAACAAATAACGATGGAGAATTTAACTGGTTTTTTTTTATGTTTTCAGGAACAGTGGAAGCACCTAATACGACAAATCTGAAAGGATTAAAGCAAAAGGAAAAACAAAAAGGATGGAACTCAAACAAGAGATGGAAAAGGCCATATGAACTTCTCAGCAAAAGGAGAGAGCATAAAAGATGAGGAAAACTAAGGAGAACAAAAAGTTAGAGCTTAAACTTGGATTAATATAGTTAAGACATGGAGGGAGGGGGGGAAACATAGTAAACATACAACTGTTTTTGCATGATTTTGTTTCTGATTGAGGAAAAACTTTGTTCCATATACTATAATAAAGTCCTTCTTTACAGACTATAACTTGATGATATTGCTTGTATTTTGTTTACAGCCACCATGTACAGACTGTAACCATGAATTTACATACTATAAATAAGATTTCACACAGTCTGTACAAAACCCCACGCCATCCCTGCCATATTGTAACACATCCAGATACAAAAAGTCATCAACGTATATCATTGTTTGTCCATATAACCTAAACAATCATATTAAAAACATAAAACCCACAATATTATCCAAACATCTACTGTCTTAAGAAGGAAGATTAAAAACTACAATATTATCCAAACAAGTACCATAAAACCCACAGTACTTTCCTAAGAAGGAAGATTAGCCTTGTTTTTTGTTCACTTATGCCTGAATCGGAGTCGCTTCTGCCTTCTCAATCATTTTATGCATCAGATAATTACTTGGATCCAAAATCATATCAAGAAGAATGCTCTCCCTACGCTTGTTAATGTGCTTCTCAGTTTTCCAAGTTGTACTTACGGATGGCTGATACAACCATTCCCAGTGCTGACAGATGTGAGCATGAAAATACCAGAAGAACTATTATCGTCCTTTCGTTGTCGAATCTTCTTGATTTCCTTGAATTTGTAATTGACATAACTACGTGCTGCAACTTTTTTCTCCTCAGCTACGACATCAATATAACTGGTGAAAAAGAACGAGACTTTGTCACACCAATGGGAGTACAAGCACTGGAAGCTATTAGGTTCCTTCGTGTCAAAAAAGACATCTCTCTTCTGAATATGGTCAATGGCGAACAACACATAATGATTCTTTGAGCACAGAGGGAAAAACCACTGCACATGAAGAAGACAAGAAACAAAAAACCTTAATTATTTGCACAGACCAATAACCATACACACTGTAAACACTACCCATACAATATGTACATATGACATGTACTGATTGCACAGACTATAATATAAGCATATATAATATTTTCAAGCTTTTCAGTATGTACAACAACCTAATAACATACTGTAACCTAAAAACATACAGTATGTACATATGACATGTACATATAGAACAATATATAAAAACTTACATATACATTATCCCATGTTTTAAAGTATGTACAATAGTAGAGTGCATACTGTAACCTAGAACCATACAGCATGTACAGATTGTACAACCTATAAAAGCACACATGTAATATTGAAAATGTATCATATGTACATATGAAAATCACTTACAAGTTTGACATCGCTGAAGTCCACATTCTTTGACCATTCATTATTCAAAGATTTCTTGAATTCTTTGGCAGCATCATACGGAGAAGTTTGGCTGTCTTCAATTTGAGAGAATATGAGTTCCTATTAGACAATGAAAAAAGTGAACAATAAATAAAACCTCAAAATACAGTACTAATTATAATTTTGAAAACAAACTTGAGAGTAGCTCACCGAAAATTCTTCCGGGAATATCCACCTACTCGCCTTGCTATCAAGAACAAATCACCTATTCAGCAAATTTGAATAGGCATTAACAGTCTGTATAGAAATGTCTTGATTTGGCAGCAAGGTCATCATATCATTTCTTCGAACTAAAATTTTTGATCCTTTAAGCTTGACTAAAATTTCATCACTGTTTGAAAACAAACAAAAAATTAGGCATAAAGTGTAGTACAGGCTGTACAAACATTGAATACAAACTGTATGGGAAAACTAACCCTACCAAATCCTTAGAAGTTGCATGCTGGTAAACTTTCGCACGGAACTCGGAAAATGAGAATGAAGATGTCACTGGCATTGAATTCTTTCTTCCATCTGTAGAGTAAGTATCTGGAATAAAGGTGTTGGAATAGAGAGTAGTCAGAGGGGTAACAGGAATTGGTCGAACCAGCTTTGGATCATCCAAGATGGTGCTGCTCTGACCAGGATCATTCAACCCTACTAATGCATCAGCTGCTTCTATAAGTTTACTTGGACATCCAGTGTTGCGAACTATAACCTATAATATGAAACAATCCCTATTAAAAAACAATACACATTGTACACAAAAACAAAAAATAACAGACAGACATATATAGAGTACTAACTGTATAATTACAAAAAAAAATACCTTCTCAATAGAAGTGTCTTGCACTCCACCAGCAACAGCATTCACCATTGGGGAAGGTGGATGTTCTGTAGCAATTTGCTTCACAGTTTCTTCAATAACATAATTGACAATAGAAGGTGAACAAAGAAATGAACCAATGTCAATCAACACATCTGGGGTTTTAGATGGTGTTGTAGCTGGTCTCCTCTCATCAACAACAGAATCACTGTTACGGGGGGTGGGGGTGTTAACATTTGCATCAGCATTCGACTCCCCTTCTGGATCAACAATATCACCTGTAGCAGTGGCTCCCCCATCATTATCATCATCCTTGTCAGAATGACCATCATCACCACCTTCATCATTATCATCTCCATCTTTTCCATCATCTTTCCCCTCATCCTCAACAGCTTTTCCATCATCTTTCCCCTCATCCTCATCATCCTTATCATCTTCCTCAGTGATCTTGCCATCATATTTCTTCTTAGATGAGGTGCCTGTTACAGTACACAATGTAATCAAACAAAAAAATCTTCACAAAAACAAAGTGTGTGTGTGTGGGGGGGGGGGGGGTTGGAGTATTACCACAGGAGGGGCAGGAGGTGGGTTTTTAACATTAGAAACCCCTTTATCCTTGGATACTCCTTTTTTGGTGCAACAACCTATGACATAACCCACAAAAACAACAAAAAATAAGTAAACCCTTAAAGACATACAGTTCATACAAATCATCGAGTACAACCTGTAAACAAGGAATTATATAGCTTGGGAATATGGAATAGTACAGTTTGTACAAATCTATACCACACACAGGGGATTAGAATATTACCTGAGTATTGTCAACACCTTTACCATCATCCTTGTCAGAATGATCATCGTCACCACCTTTATCATTATCATCTCCAGCTTTTCCATCATCTTTCCCCTCATCCTCAGCATCCTCATCATCTTCCTCAATGATCTTGCCATCATCTTTCTTCTTAGATGAGGGTGCCTGTTACAGTACACACTGTAAACACACAAAACATACATACACCAAAACAAAGTGTGTGTGTGTGGGGGGGGGGGGGGGGGGGGGATTGGAGTATTACCACAATACGAGCAGGAAGGGGTTTTTTAGCATTAGAAACCCTAGTATCCTTGGATGGTTTTTTAAATGCCTTTTTTGGTGCAACAACCTATGACATAACCCAGAAAAACAACAAGAATAAGTATACCCTAAAAGATATACAGTCCATACAAATCATCGAGTACAAACTGTAAACAAGAAATCATATAGATTGGGGGAAAGTACAGTATGTACAAAAAACACAGGGATTAGAATATTACCCGAGTATTGTCAACACCTTTACCCTTAGAGACATCCCTCTTAGATGTAACCACCTAATAACATAAACAACAAAAACAAAAAAAACAAAAAATCAATATATAGACAAGTATAACTCGTAAAAATGGTATACAAGTAGTATATAAATGAAAAGTAGAACTAGTAAAAATTAAATACAAAAACCCTTTTTGGTCCTCTTTCTTTTATGACTTGGATTCATTTCCTCTTCAAAATCACTGTCAGAAGAGGATTTGATTACTTGAACATCAGAATCTTTCCCACCAGCATCCTTAGTCTTTGCACCACCACCATCTGATTCATCATTATCTTAATCTGTACTGGATGCTTCAGGTGAACTCTCTTCAGTACTGCTGCTACTAGAAGAGCTTTGAAGAGTTGATATATGCTGATCAACATCTTTTAACTTCTGGTTAGCAACAGCAAGAACACCAACACAAACCTCAATGAGATTATGAATCTCAGCCTTTTTTGATTCACCCTACATAAAAAAAAAAAAAGAGGGGCACACAATTTGTATAACATATCAGACCACCCTCCACACAAATTGTATATTATTGTAAAAAATGTGTATACAGAATGTAAGAACACTTACAATCTCTTTTGTTGAGATTAATCCCAAATTGACATCAAGGGTATGCCATCCTTTCAGCTTTTTAACTGATTTCTTGAAATCAGTCGAAGAATCATCAACAATGCCTCCCTTCATTCTTTTAACAACTTCCTTCCCCTTCCTCAACTTATCTTTTACCTTCACCTTCAACTTTTTAACCTTCTTTCCCTTCACATCTAATTCCTCCTTACTTGTACTAGCCTCTCCATCACCACCACTCTTCCTCTTCCTCTTACCTTGCCTCCTCCTCACAATAGGAATGTCCTCCAATTCTTCATCTATGTCAGAAATGTGATCAGTAAGCTCTTTCCATGTGTACATATTTACAGCACCTACATCAGCGTCACCGTTGAGGTACGCATGTACATATCCCACCTACAAAAAAGGGAGATACAATCTAAAGACATACAGACATAAAGACAGTACAGAATGTACAGTCTATGCACACATGACAGATCCCCTGTACAGATTTCATATACTGTATACATATTGTAAAAATAAAGGAAATAAACTTACATTGAGGTAAAGTAAGTCAGCCAGAAGATAAGATTCATTAGTAGTGTCCTTGCCTGAGATGCCAGATGTGGTGCAATCAACAAAGTACTAGCACCAATTGTAGCTCTTGAAAAGTTCAACATAGTTTTCGCCAGATAAAAATTTCAAAAACCTACAGTCTACTGATCTACCGGTTGTAGGCACAAAAATACAACCAATGCAAAGTAGAAACAACAGCTTTCCCCATGATACTAGATCATCTATATGACGGATGGCAGCTTCCAAGGCTGACCATGGAATGTCTCCATTCTCAGTAACATGACCCCCTAAACCAACAGAGTTGGCATAAGCTATGGCATCATCATCACATACATCATCAAGATCAACAACTTCAGGTCCCATAGGTAAACCATAAACAGTTGCATAATCAGATGCACTAAGTTGCCAAGTGCGGTTTCCAGGGAGCCTAACACTATGATTACTAAGGACGTAATTGTTAAGGACTAGAACCACACCATTACTGATTATATTCTTAATATGTAACTTGCCTAATTGACTTAACCCGAGCCTGTCAAGAACCGCACGTTTCTCAGGGTTAATACTAACAAGAGCACTAACAACCTTAGTGGGAGTACATCTTGACTGGTAATCTGATAGGAGACGAGTAGGTCTGTAAAAATTAACATGAGATTAGGGCATATGCACACACAGTATATGCACAAAAATACAGTGTGCGGAAAATGTATATACACAGTGTAAAAAAATGAAGAATATACAAAAAACAACGTAGAAAAAATATAACACTGAATACATAGGTCATAAAGGTAGTATACAAGAAAATATATACAGAATGCATACAGATCAACAAAATAGTAGGGAGTAACACATTTACAATCTGTAAGAAAAGACCTAAAACCCTAATTGAAAAACTGTAAACCTAATCGAAATCTATGAATGCAAAAGTACAGAGTGCAAAATATGGTACAATAACAAATGAATCAAACCCTAGAATTGAATGAACAGTAAAAACCTAGGGTTACTAACACAAAATACCACAAAACATAAAACAAAAGAATAGGATGCAACACCTGGTTGAAGCCATGGATTTGGGTATGAACCTGAGAGAAAAAGAAGAAGAAAAAAGAGTGAGAACAGGCAGTGGAATGCAAAATAGAGAAGTGAAATCATAAATCAAAAAACTACTTACAAAAATAGACAACAACAATAGAGGGATTGAATCCGTAGCGATGAACAGCAGAGAAGAAGGTTGATGAACAATGACGAGATTGAACAGAGAAGAAGGGTGAACAGAACAGTTGGAAATCGTACAAATGAAACTACGAACAGTAAAAAAAACTTATATATAAATGTAAAAAAGGAGAACGGTTAAGAATTTGAAAAGAGGAAATGATAAGAAGGAGAACGGTTCAGGTCGGTTACCCGAGGTGAAAGTGAAAAGAGCGTGAAAGGACAAAATTGCCCTCATTATTTAAAGTGAAGCTGGCGCCGTCAGATGAAAAAAAATGGAATGGACGGCCAGGATGACCGCTGCATCTGATGCAACAAAAGTCAGCCGCTGTCACCGGAATTGGGATCCAGATAGAGGTTACAATAATTTATTAAATTATACTCCGTTTTGGGAACGCTTCACATGTTGCTTGTATGTAGAGCCAGATCCAGTCTTCGTCATCATTCTCTGCCAGCGAGTTCTCCTTCTTCTCCACCGGAAGTCGGTGGCCGGTCTGCCGGCAGGGTCGGGATGGAGCCCTACGCCGACGTCGTCCCGAAGACCGCCAAGAACTTCTGCTTGCTCTGCACCAGAGAGAAGGAGACTTACCCGCCTGAAACGGCACCGGAGGAGAGTTCAGCCACGGAGTTAAGTTCACTGACAAGAACTTCGTCATGATGCTTACCGTCTTCGACATCCTGTCCCTGTCCTGATGGCCATCGCCGCCCCGGGACTACCGAATCTTGTTTCTTCTACCAAGAAGGCCGAGTGGCTCGATGGGATGCACATCATGTTCGGATAGGCTGTTGAAGGGATGGACGTTGATTGTGAGACGATGAGGGTCCGTACCACAAGTCGAGAGGAGGCCGTTGACCAGAGGCGGTGGAGGAGGGTCGAAGACAGTTTCCTGATGGTTGTAAGGACGGTTTTTTTCCCTCTCTCTTCTTTTTGAAATTTTTTTCGTATTTCATTTTCCTTTCTTTAATTTATTCTTAGTTTTATTATATTTTATCATTATTTTTACTTTGTTTTAATGGAGCAAATGTTCTATTCAAAGAGCAACCTCGTCGATGGTGCAGTAGACGCTGGCCTCTGTTCCATAAAGATCGATCTCTATTGTGAATGGTTACTCCAGAGCTTTCTTTTTTTCCAGTGTTTTTTTAGGGATTATCTGGAATGCAGAAGATGACGATTGGATAGAAGCGGCTGTCGCGGTGGAGGACCATTCTCCGGCGATGGCGGCGGTTTTCAGTGGTTGATTTAGGCGACATTTTTTTTTCTTCCTTCTTGTTCGGTTTTTATTTTTATTTTATTTTATTTGGTTTGTTTTCTTTTATTTTTCTTTATTTCTTTTATTATTATTTTACCTTTATCTCATCTTGTTTCTTTAGAACTGGATGTAGATGATTTTTCGAAGTTGAAGAGGTCTAATTTCATGGCGTTGAGAAAATGGCTCTTTTGTTCACCGTTGCTTTCCATGAACGGTTGGTGTTGAGTGTTTTTTTCCTTTCATTTATTTGGGTTGAAACGGTGTTGACCAATCAGGAGCTGGAAGGACAAGTAGTCGGAACTACTTACCCAGATATACTCGACCCTTTTGTGATGGAGTTTCTTGCTTTATGAGATACACGTACTGTTGGTGTCCTTTATTTGGTGTTTTGTAAGTTATCATAGAAAATGCTGAATTGTTGCTTTCCACGGGAGATCGTTCGCATGAGAATTCTAATCAGCTGCAACGCAGAGCTCCAGTTTGGCGCTTCATGATGGTTCGCCGTTCAGGTAACAGGGCCGCCCGTTACGTGGCTCGCATGGCCCTGTCTAACCTCTCAAGAGTCATGGAGGTATACATGACTTCCGGGGTTGGGAACTTGATGTTCATTCCTTGTTTGTGTGTGCTGCCTTGATTTCTCCGCGAGGAGCTGTCTTTGTAAAAAAAAAAAAGTCCTCATTTCACACCGACTGGAGTCAAAGACCCTTCACAAAGACCCAAATCTCTCCTGCCCAATTGCAAATCTAGAAGCTTCGACATAAATCTCAAACTCAACATCGTTCGATTATCAACGACTGAAAGGTACGTAATTGGCCGTCCAGCCCCGTCCTCGAAGTACCAACGTCAGGAACATGCCTTGCTTCTCACCGATCTTCCCAATGGAGTTGTGGCGTTAATGTCGCCTCTCTTTTGATACATGACCATGGCTACCAAAGAAAGAAGAACCCATTTAATAAAACTCTATCTCTGGTTTTACATCTGACTCTCTTACATGATTTATCCTCTGGTTTATGCGATCAGGAGGAAATTAGAAGCAATTCACGGCATTGCATTTCAAGATTGCTAGGGTTTGTAAGAAAATGCCTCAAGGCTTTCATTGATTCTCATTGAACATATATAGTCGACATCTCTTACAAATAGGACAAATAGAAATGATGAGTTGTTGCTGCTATTGCAACAAACTCTGTACAGGGAGAACAGAAAATCAGAAGAGAATCTTCAGCACGAGCGGAACACGTGTTCTTCCCTCACTTAACCATTAAGATGGAAACGACGCCGTGATCTGCTACTTTGTCCAGAACGCTGCCCACGGTTCGAATCCCTGAAGAAGCAGAAAAATTGGTATTTTCATATCTCCTGTTACCCCCTGCAAGCTGGTGGGCATATGTTATGGTCACCAAGCTTGGCCAATAGAGACTGGAAAGGACCAGGAGAGAGAGGCTTCGTGAAGATGTCTGCAAGCTGATTGTGAGTAGGAACATGAAGGAGCTTAATGATCTGTTGATGAAGCTTCTCTCGGACAAGATGACAATCAAGTTCAATGTGTTTCGTGCGCTCATGAAAGATGGGGTTCTCTGCAATGTGGATAGCTGACTGATTGTCACAATAGATGACAGCAGGCTGCAAATGTGGAACACATAAATCATTGAGTAAATAAAGAAGCCATTGAAGCCCACAAACTGTGTGTGCCAGGGCACGATATTCAGCTTCACAAGAGGAATGAGAAATGGTGTTTTGTTTCTTGCTTTTCCAGGAGATAAGGGAGTCACCCAAATAAATGCAATAACCAGTCACTGAACGAAGTGTATCAGGACATGCTGCCCAGTCCGAATCACTAAATGCTCGAAGATTCAAGAAACTGGAGAAAGAAAAGATCAAACCAGAAGCAGGAGCCGACTTTAAGTATCGTAGAATTCTTGTAACAGCCTTATAATGAGCTTGAGTGGGATTAGCCATAAATTGGCTGACTTGCTGTGTTGCAAAACTGATGTCATGTCTTGTGGTAGTAAGATAAATCAGCTTCCCAACGAGTCTCCTATAATGTTTTGGGTCATCATAAGCTTTTGTTCCCTCTACAGACAAATGCAACTTGTAATCCATTGGAGTAATTACTGGCTTAGAATGTAATAAACCTGCCTCCTCCAAAATCTCCATAGTATATTTTCGTTGTGATAAATGAATGCCACTAGAAGATCGTGCCACCTCTAAGCCCAGAAAATATCTCAAAACCCCAAGATCCTTGATCTTAAACTCTTCATGTAACATTTTCTTCAAACTGAGAATTGTGTTAAAGTCATTCCCCCTATAATCAGATCATCAACATATATAAGAACTGCAGTAAATGAAGAACCTGAATGATGCAGAAAAAAGAGAATGATCCACTTGGCTTTGAACATAACCAACATGTTGTAATTTGTCAGACAATTTTGTAAACCATTGCATGGAAGTCTGCTTGAGACCATATAAGGATTTATGAAGCTTACAAACAGGATTAGGAATACTATGATCGATGTTCAATCCTTGTGGCACAGTCATGAACACATCCTCTGTGAGATCACCATGGAGGAATGCATTATTTATATCAAGCTGATGGAGATGCCAGTTTTGTGTTGCAGCAAGAGCTAAGAAGAGACGAACAGTGGTCATTTTAACAACATGAGCGAAAGTCTTTTGATAATCCACCCGTTCTTGTTGTGTGTAACACTTAGCAACCAATCATGCTTTATACCTTTCAAGACTTCCATCAGATTTATATTTCACCATGTAGACCCATTTGCATCCAATGGTAGATTTGTGATGTGACTTTATTTAGTGCATTTTGAGCCTATAATTGACCTATGAAATGCTCGTGTTTGATCATGAGATGCCATGCTCTATATGCTTTTATTGATATTTTGCGCAAAGTGTCCATTTGTTGTCCGGTTGCCACTTTGGAGCCAAATTCGTGGTCTATTGGAGTTACTTCTGTGCATTTTTAGGTTATGGCATCAAAGTACGGATGACAAGGAGTACATAGGAGAAAACGGGAGGTCAATTGGAGTCCGGACGAGGGAGCTATGGCCGTTGCAAGTTTGGGATTTATGTAGAGTGCAGGGGTGCACACCGTGCATAGGTGCACGCCGTGCACTGCCCCCTGCACTATAAATACCCACGTTTTTTACTCTTTTGAGGCTTCTTTGATCTCCCTTGAACCCCAAACACATACCCACAAACCCTCAAACCCTAGAACACATTTTTGGAGCAATTTGAAGCCATTGGAGCTAGGATTGAAGCCAACTGGTGACACTCGATTTGACGTGATTATCAGCCTCATTTAAGCGACATTTCCTTGCTTAAGACATGGTTTTTAGGGTAGAATGATGAATATTCAATCGATTGCCCTATCTCGTGCCATTTGTGTTACCTTGGCCCGTTTCGGGTCTATTTGATGGTTTTCTAGTGTTTTTATGTTAGCACAGGTTTTTGCCATCAAATAAAGTAGCCAAGGACGTGTCTAAGGCGTTGGAACCTCGAGGAATTGCACCGGAATCGAAACAAAGGAGCCAATCAAGTCAAACCAAAAGTCTGCCCGTTTACACTGACATTTTCGGCGAAAAATGCGCGAAGAAGAAAATCCACTGATGCTCAGTCAAGGAAGTTTTTGGCGAAAACCCAAAGTTTTCGCCGAGAACCATCAGTCCGAAAATCACAGGAGAGAAGCAGCCGGACACCAGCCATTTATGAAGGAATTTTCGCCGAAAATTCCTCAAGATTTTTGGTGAAAATATTAAGCTGATTCGGCGGGTATTAGGGTTAAGTATAAATACTTAACCGGCGGCCCAAAATAAGAAGGGAGACATAATAACATACTTTCATAATCACAATTCCAAGAATTCTCTGAAGTTCTGGAGCGAAGAGTTAGAGTTCGAAGAGCCGGAAAGAGATCGTGACGCCATCCCTTCCATCTCGGAGACTCGGAGCTAGGAGTGTAGTTTACCGAAGATCGAAGTCTGTCAGAGTCGTCTAAATTAGGTTTTTCAGATTCTTTTCTGTTCTTCCTCTGGATGATGAACTCTTTCTTTATCTTTGATTCTTTTGTGATAAACATGAGTAGTTAAACTCGTTAGAGCTTAGACTAGATGAACCCTAAGTGACCCAGGGCTTTAAAGCGGTCACAGATCGGCGGTGATTAGATTCGAAATTCAATCAGTTTCTCTTTCATGTTTGATTTGTTCTTCATTGTTCATGTTTCTTGTCTGGATTGATCACCTAGATTAGATTCTTGTTAAGCTAAGGATAGAAGCGAACGCTCGCCTTACTTTAGAACATCGAATTGAACAATTAACCTTATAATTGGAGCGTATCTTTCGTAGGAACCGGTTAGGGTTAATCCACTGCAAGAGTAACTCATAAATCGTTAGTAATTGCACCAATTAAGTTAAGTTGCTGCGAGAGGCGACCATACCCGGGTGACTAATTAATCTTAGTAGCTAGAACGGATAGAGCGAACGTTCGCCGGTCTTAAACCTAAAGGTCAGGAGTTATGGTGGTGTCTTAGTGATTGATTGAATGAGAATCGAAATCCGCTGATCTGTTGATTGCCAATGCTCTGGGGAACAAAGGGGGATTCAAAGTCTAAGTTCGTCTGTCATCTTTTTTTTCAACCCTAATTTCCAATCTATTTCAGTTTAATTTTTAAATTTCTCTGCATTTCTTAGAATTAGAAGTCGTGGAACTCACACCACGCACAACTTGTTTGCATCCGAATAAATTGCTAGTTTTTGGAGTAGTCAATCATAGAAGGCCCGTGGAATATGATCTACCCTAGCTTGTTAGCTTTGTTAGTTATTTGGTTGAAACGCATCACAACGACACGTTCACCACCAACAAACCTTGGGAGAAGTGCTTACAAGTGGAGAAGTGAAGATCATCTCAAGGATTCATCCATGGTGTTCTTGGTGACCATTCTTCCTTCTTTTCTCTTTACTCCCTTGGCCATGTGTGGCTGAGTTTCTAGGGTTCATCTTGGATGGGTAGATTAGTTTTGCTATGATAGAGGGATGATTGTATAGAACTTGCCATGATTGATCTTGGTTGTATGAGGATCATTCCTAGACTTGTTCTTAATGCCATTCAATGTGATTTGATGCATGAGAGTGCTTGGATTTCATAGATTGTAGGTCTAGGGATTGTGTGTGTTCTAAGAGATTAGATCATCTTGTTTCAACCATTTTCACTTGATTTCTCTCTTGGGCATTTTATCGAACACTTGGTGTGCATGTGGATTTTCATTCAATTGAGTTTGAAAAGGCTTTTTGGTGAATCTCTTAGTGTTAGGGCATTGATATAAGAGTGTTGTGCCTAGCCTTGTGGTCATAGAGTCTTAAGAGAGGATCTTGTGTCTTGGCATTTCATCAAACACTTAGAATGCATCCTTTTTCACCTAGCTTGAGAGCGAGAGCCTAAGTTGAGTGGTATTAGGATAGGGATTAGGTGCTACGAGAGTGCATTGAGTCTATAGAAGTGAAATGCATGGTCATCCGAATGCAAACTCGATCTTAACTGGCTTGTTTGTTCAATTAGTCATATTGAGCATGATGAAACTACCCACCAAGAGAACCCCTTTGTCTTTGATTTGAGCCACCTTTCTCTCTTGCTTAATCTTTGTTAGTATTGCATTTCTTTGCCTTTGTTTCTGATTTTCTCAATCAAACCAAACCAATTTTAAATGTATAGACCGTCTATGAGAAGTGTGAGTATTGGTTTATGAGAGGACCCCGTGGAATACGACCTTGGTAAAATCCTTTTTATCAATTTGTCAGATGGCAAGGAAACCATAGACCATGTATTGTTCATGGCAAGGGCATCTAACTCAGTTGTCATTGCATCCCTCCATTCAGGATGTAGAATAGCTTTCTTGTAGGAATCTGGTTCCTTAATGGCAGAGATACATACCTAGAACAAAATGTTTGTGAATAGGATCACGATCATCATAAGAAAGAACAGTATGTAGAGAGTGAGAAGAAGGCCTTTTTGATACCTGAGGAGTTGCCTGGGGAGTTGATTCAGCACTGGTAGTTTGCACAAGGAGATCACAATGAAAGTCCTGCAAATAGTTAGGAAGCTTGTGTGTTCTTGTGGATTTTCTAAGGACTGGTTCTAAAGGTTCTGGTGAGGATGAAGAAATTGGTGAAGAATGATCAGAATCAACATCATCAACTAGTTCTAAAGGTTCTTGATCTGTAGGAGAGGAGATGAGATTATCATTTTCTGGATTGTGTGGATTTGAATTGAAATCAGGAGTGTCATCAGCAGTAGAGTGAATGAATGGAAAAGAGGTAGTTTCTCCAGAAGGTTGAGGAAGGTTATGGAAAGGAAAAACAGATTCATAGAAAACTACATCTCGTGAAACAAAGGTAGAGTGAGTCAACAAATCATAGATTTTGTATCCTTTTATGCCTCGAGTAAAACCAATAAAAACTCCTTTTCTAGCTCTAGGATCAAACTTAGTTCTATGTGCTGTGATGGTAGTAGCAAAACAAAGACTGCCAAAAACTCTAAGGTTTGCAAAGTTGGGTGGTTTATGGTAGAGAATCTCGAAAGGTGTCTTGTTTTGGATGGTAGAGGTTAGGGCACGGTTGATGGGAAAGACTGCATGTCTAACACAATCTGCCCAGAAACCAGAAGGAAGGTTGGCTTGAAATTTTAGAGCTCTGGCTATATTGAGAATATGCTGGTGTTTCCTTTCAGCTTTGCTATTTTGTTGAGGTGTTTCTGCACATGTCATCTCATGCCTAATACCTTTTTCTAGGAAGAAATCAGTCATAGCAAACTCTTTTCCTTGGTCACTACGAATGCATTGAATTTGAGCTTGGAATTGGTTTTGCTCATAAAAATAGAAAGAAATGAGGTTTGGTCTGGTTTCTGACTTGAATTTCATAAACATTATCCAAGTCATTTGACTAAAATCATCCACTATAGTAAGAAAATATTTATAACCATCATAAGAAGAATGAGGATTAGGACCCCATATATCCACATGTATGAGTTGGAAACATTTGTCCGAAACTGAACTACTAACAGGAAAGGGAGTTCTTCATTGTCTAGAGAAATGACATATTTCACAAGGTAAATGTGGCTTAGTAGTTATAGGACTATATACAGACTTAAGTAAGGGAATCTTGAAATGAGATATGTGGCCTAATCTATAGTGTAGTAACCAAATTTTGTCCGGGCTCACGAGTTACCGGATGGCCAGTGGTTCGTGTCTATTGGTCCCTAATAATAAGAAGTTTTTTTTTTTCAGCTAAGATTAGCGTTAAGTTAAACGTTTGTGATTCAAAATTTTCAAGTTTTAGTCGGTTTCGAGTGAAGGAGATTGGGTTTTCAGCTCATGTGTTCAACGATTTGGGCTTTGGGCCCAGCCAACAAGGTTAAAGGGTACTCGAATTGGGCTTTAAGCCCATTCGTTATAAATACATGTTTTAGGCCCATAACTTATTTGCTTCTTGAAATCAAAGAGATGTGGGCTTGAAGGCCCAGTCGTTTTTATCACTTAAAATCAAGATTTTTATTACCCATTTTTGGGCTGGCAAGATTTTACCCAAAGTGGTAAATTTTGTGTTTAGGGTTTCATTTTGCTATAAAAGAAAAGATGGGGAGGTCCCAAGAGGGGACGAAAAGGAAGGGAAGAGAAAAAGGGGAAAGAGGCAAAAAAAAGACACCAAAAGAGGAAATTCTCCCAAGATTACTTCTTCTGTCTTCTTCTTACTCCAATTCGAAAATCCCAAAAATAGAAAAGTTCCAAAAGAGGGAAGGGCCCAAAGTTCATACACAGAGATCACAAGACCAAAAGCAAGAGAGAAGCATCAAGCAAGGAGTTCAAGGGCTCACTCATCTTCTCATCCTACCACTAAGTTCTACAAAAATCAAAGTGAGCATACCCACTTCTTCAAAACTTCAATCCTCTTTAATTCCATTTCTCCATTTATGCACCTGCACCACTAACATTCATATTAAACATATTGTACACATATTCTGAGTTGTTAAACTTTCAAGATGTAAAAGTGTTATGTTCAAGTTTCCTTGTTCTAAACCTTCCTAGATGTGTTGTATTTTCAGTATATGTGTTGGCTTCATTAAGTTTGTCTTGACTTTCTATTCTTAAGCACAAATCTACCACCTTCTAATTTTGGACACTAAAACATGTATTAATCTAAGTCTATCCTTTTTTAAAGTAGCATATGAGACACAAAAAGAGAAGTTTGGAAGTTTATTTTTACTTATCTTTGAGTTGCTCTCCTTGACTCTTTATGTTGGAGTTTTTGACCTACAATAAAAGATGAGCATCAATTAATCATTTTTCTTGGTGTTATTAATACAATTCTTGTTCAAAATGTAAGGTTGGGTTTTTATTTTATTTACCCCTCCGTTTCTGCCCATCTTCGGCCGCGCCGTCACGCCATCACCACGCCGGCGTGTTGCTGCCGCCGTCGTGTTGGTCCCGCCGCCGTTCGATTCCTAAAAAATGAGGCCGTTTAATAAAAAAATGAAAGAAGCAAAAAAAAAAGAGGTCTGAAGTTTATTAAAAAAAGGGGGGGGGGTTGTAGCCTTTTTACTAGGGTCATCGCCGCCGCACCGCCGCGTCATCGCCGTCGCGCCATCACAACCGCTGCCGCCTTCCTCTTGGATTGATATCTGAAAAGGAGAAGTGGTTAAATCAGCAGAAAGAAACAAAAAAGGAAAAGTCCATATCTAGGGTCTGTCCTCATTAAGAAGTAGATTTAGGTTTTCTTTTCGTTTCTTTAGCTCAATATCAATTTTTTTGTGTCACTGAAAAAATCGAGGGAGGAAAGTTTTGCTTACCCTCCTTGCATGTTCTTCTGGTGCCGCCGCTTTGCCATCGCGCCGTCGGCGGCATGCCGCCATTTCACTGCCCTTGTGGCGTCACCTAGCCTCTTCCTCCCCCATCATCGGAGGCAGGAAGTCGCTCATCTCGAGGGAGCGGGTTCTCCTTCGTATGAAGCGTCGGCGAGAAAGAAATAAGGTTGAGTTCGATTTTCTGTTTCGAACGAAAGAGATGAAAGGGTTTAGGTTTGATTTCTGTTATTAGGACGAGAAGAGAAGGAGAGGAATCGAGAGAAGAAGAAAGAGGGGAGTGGTTGCTGTAGTGTTTAGATTAGGGTTTTATTTTTGTTAAGAGAAGAAGAAAGAGGAAGAGAGAAGTGGATTTCCAGAAAATTGAGAGAGAGGAGAGAGAAGAGAGGAACGGCGCATTAATAGTGATAAGGGGTTGATTTTTTCAGCCCTCTTATCCTTTTATATGGCGCATTAGGGTTTTCAAATTTACGGAATTGCCACTGTCCCGTCTATTTACGATTTTGCCATTAATGAATTAGTGGGCTGGCCGATTTTCTATCTTTTGGGCCGAAATCTGTTGAGCCCATTCCGTATTTGGTTCATTTAATTAAAACAGGCCCTAATTTTAATACTAATCATTTTTTTAGTCCATGTTGATGTAAATTTGATCCACAATTAAAATGGTCTAGATTAATTAAGGACAAAGAAACCCTTTCATGTATAAATTTAAATATTTTGTTAATCAAAGAATTTGGTTTAGTAAAATCTCTTAACTAACTTCATATCGAAATTCGATCGTTTCCGTGGATTGTATGTTAATCATCGATAAGATTTAAGTCCGTCAATTGAGCTTGTCGTCTGGAATTAGTAACGACTACTTCACATTCGTGAAGTATTGTGGAAATCCCGAGCTAAAACAAACCATCCAAGCTTTTAAAATCAAAGTCGATATCATTTCGCCCTCTTGAAACACCGTTGAATCCCGAGCCTAAATTACCCGAAACCATTAAAACCCCTTGGAATTAGTAACGAGAGATGACCCATGAAAATTCTCCCTTTTAAATATAAATAACGCTAAATAAGATAATAAAATCTTAAAAGCAAATTGCTCCTCAAGCTTATATAAAAAAGCAACAAAGCCTTAAAAGATAAAAGATACTCCAAACAACCCGATTTTAAAACAACGAACTATGTGGACTTTGATTCCGGTCTTCGGATACGTAGGCAGTCATTCGACTCGAGTCCGATTTTAAAATCCCCCCCCCCCTCCGTTAAAATTTTATAAACTAAATTAATAAGAGAACATTAAAATCTGAACTAGTAACGGAAACCCTAAATAGGGAGCGTGAACTCCTATCTCCTTAATCAGCCGTCAATAAGATAACCTTATCGTGATCGGTAGTACCGGTTTTTCTGGGCGTTGTGGGGGTGCTAATCCTTCCCCACACGTAACCGTCCCCGAATCCCGATCTCTGTTTCGTAGATCTAGTCCAAATTCGGTTAGATAACCCGATTTGGACACCTAAGCGTCCAATCCGCTCTAATGATTGGTGGCGACTCCAAAACCAAAAATATACGTGAAAAGCTTCGGAGGTGCCGGCCCGCCGTGGACGGAAACGTTCACGACAAATGACGACTCCGTTGGGGACCCGAGCGTTCCTCAGGGAATAGCTACCCTTCTCTCGCGATAAGTTTATGTGTTTAATTTTCTTGACATGGCACTACATTCCATATTTGCGCAATTTATTTATATGTACTCATGCATTTGCATAGCTTTATACCCGAGCTTCACCTTTAGATAGAATTTGGAGTAGCACAAGCCTTTTTACACTCGTAGAGGCGCGTCAATCGTCCTAACCAATTTAGGGACCATCCCTTTAGGGACAACATACACCCGTCATATAGTTGGATTTAGTAAACCGCCTGATACCTACCCATAGCAAGACCAAGGTTCCTGCCCTTTTTCCCATGTTACGAAACTTAGGATCACCCGGTAATAGGATCTATGTGATGTATCTATATTATAAATTCTACCTGCTTATGTGATTATTGAGTTTTTTTATCTTTAATTAACATTGTACATAGCATACTCGCATCATATAGCATCCCATGCATGCGTTTTAAAAAAAAAAAGTCTGTTGCGCGTAGTTGAGCCTTAGCCCCGCTGTCTCCTCTTTTCACTAGATGGACATCGCAAATGTCGTCAATCCTCTGTGGGGGGGCCCTTCCACAGGATTTACAAAGGCGTTTGGTCATGTTAACCATCCAAAGTAGAATTGCGTACCAGATCGAAAGGCTAAGGGAGTCGATACTGATCAGGTATGGGCGCTGGACTCCCCCCTCAGGCATCTCGACTGGCATCCGCAGTATATAGGCATGAACATCTTGTACCTACCGATGTACCTATACAATGTGCTTGTGGCGGAGGTTCGCGACCTGATGTGGTATTTGACTCGCAAATGTACTATCGGGCTAATTCTCAGTAGGAGTCAGCTCAATTTTTACTTGGCTAAATGGATTGATAGCCCTGAGTCAGTGACCCGTCTCGGTAGCTGGTTAGCGGGCTTTATGCCTCTAACTGAATGGAGGGCCTTGTTGCTTTTAAATGAGGGAGATGAGTACATGTTTATCTCTCTCCATGTATCCCAAAACATTCAATGTGGGAATGGGGAGACGCAGATTGTGGAAGAGCCTTTCGTCAACTTTGAGGGGAGCTACCCCGAGAACCCAACCTTCGAACCGAATAAAGACTCTTTTCTCTGGGAGGCAATGAAGCTAAGAATGATGGAGCTCAATGGATGGGAGGAGAACGCAACATTAAGGGAGCTGTTACATTCTCACAACTACTCTTGCGATGGAAGAATCATAGAATGTTCGAAGGCCTTACCCCTCGAACAAGTTGTTAAGACCCTCACCAACGAAGCCACGCACAACTTGACATTTGCAGAGGAGTTTATCTCTTGGGTCCAGAATGGTATGCCATTATTGGACGACCTAGCAGAGGAGGATGATAACAACTAGAGGTGAAGTAGGGGGTTTCCTAGTATGTATAGGAGGAAACCCCGTAGGTTTGGATAGGACCAGAGGAAAGGCACGTGCACGCCCCGCCTGTTTGGGGTATTAGTACCGCTTTGCCTGCTTTTGTTGTTTTGTAACCCTGGTAAGATCCATCTTTTATAAAGGGTGTTATAGGTCGCCCGCATATATTTTGGGCATAACTATAAGGAAGTAGGAGAAGTAGTGTAGGGTTGGGGAAATGGCACATGTACGCCCCGCCTGTTTGGGGTATTAGTACCGCTTTGCCTATTTTGTTAATCTCTTTTGTAACCCCGCTGACGTCCATGTCTTTGTAAAGGACACTACAGATCCCCCTACATGTATTTTGGGGAGCTTATGTAATGATATTCAAGGAAGTTATATATAACAGAAGGGTTGGTGTACTTGTAACGTCTCGTCCGTGAAATGGGAGGCTAGGGTTTGGTTTCAACTACGCGCAACATACTCATTGCATTCATGCACAACTCATTTGCATTCGTTTTCAACTTTCTGACGCTCTTTCATTGTTTTAGGTATTGTTGCCACAGCATATCTGTTTTGTAAGGGTACTTAGCTCTAAAAGCATGGCAGATTTCACTTACCAGGTAGACGAGGAGGGAAGTGTCTTAAGAGAGGCAGAGGCTTTGCACTTAGCATAGGGAGATGAGCCAATGGTTGAAACACTTGCTCCTAACCTGTATGATGGACCTATCAGGGCAAATGAGTATCGACCTCAGATCCTTGAGGACATCTGGGCGTCTTACTCTAATCAAGAGAAGCTAGATTTCGTAAGGAAGTATGGAGGTTTGGCTGATTTACTCAAAGTCCCATTCCCAGGTGATATGATCCGAGAGCTGCTTAACCATTGGGATCCGAATTTCCATTATTTCACCTTCAATAACGCAGACATTTCACCTCTGGTAGAAGAGTACCAGGCCATTCTGCGTTTCGACAACATACACTCAGTAAAGCCTTATGCCCATAACCCGAAGGCCAAAATAGGTGGGGTGCTGTCAGAAATTCTCAGGATAAAAAAGGTTAAGCTAATGGGAGAGGTACGGGAAATGGAAGGAGTTGACTACCTCCCTATCAAGTTCTTACTTGGTTACATCTGTAAAGGAAGCTCACCTCAAGACCTGAAAATGAGGCGTTCGCTTTGATTCTGTATGGGACTGTCATGTTTCCTACGATCCCTGGTTATATCGATGAATGTGTGATCAAGGTGTTCGAGAGAGGCCTTCAGGGAATGAACCCCATGTTTGCCATTTTGTCTGAAACCTTTACGGCCTTGGACAGGTGTTATCTCAGCTCTGAAAGAACGTTGTATGCCAGTGCTCCACTCTTGGTCATCTGGATATTCGGACACCTGAAGCCGTCACCAAACATGAGCATCCCCTACACACGCTACTCCATGGCATATGATATGACTAGCAGTACCACAAATGAGTTTCTTGAAAGTCATGGGGAGTATTTGAGGGCGACCCGAGCCCAATGGCGTGGATACTTCTGTCAGTTGGAAGCAGAAACCATAAACTGGAGAGTGGCAAGGATGCCAAGGATGAATATTTTGTACAGATGTGGAGGTTATTTCTGGATACCTCTTCCTGGTCCAAGAGGTTGCATAGGATACGCCCCTAGTATGTTCAGGAGGCAGGTTGATTGCTGGCAGTTCATACCCCCGATAAGAGGTATTGAGGATCTCACTTCCGATACTCCGATGCTAATTATGGGGTTAAGCTTCAAAGGGTAATTGGTGCATGGAAAGATCCAAGGAAAATTGGGCATTCTTGGAGTTCTGGGGAAACTTTGGTTGTTCAGTATCGTGTCGCCAATGATTACCCCGACTGGCAGCAGCAACGAGGAAGGATGCCCACCCAGAGCTTATATGAAAGGAGTTGCAAGAGGAAAATAGGCACATCTAGCGAGCAGGAAGATCGAGTTAGCTTCGAGAGGTATGCGGAGTTAGAGTCCAAGTTAAAGGAGATACAGTTAGAGAACGGAGAGAAGACTCAACTTTGGGAGAAATCTGAAGCCGAAAAAGAAGAGTCTAGTGGGAAAAGTTAGAAACTTGGAGAAACAGTTAGCAGGAAATGATAAGGAACTGATGAATTTTAGGAAACAATAGAAGAGCTTGAACAGAACTGGGAAGTGGGAAAGAGGACCATCGAGGATCTGGAGCACACAATAGCAAAGGGACAAGATGATTTCATCCAGAGAAGGGGCTATATGGAGGCGACCAAGAAGCTGGTAGCTGAAATCAAGGGTAGAGCTCGTTTTCTGGCCAAGGATTTAAGGGATCACATGGGAGATAATCTCCGGGTTGAGAAGTGAGGGACCAAGGCTATGGGAGTTTCTGACCCTTCTTCAGGAAGAGTTGGCTCAATATGCAAGGTGTTCCATCTCGGAGTAGGTCATCAGGATGACGTCATGACGTGTTGCAAAGACCGGTCGTTTGTCTTTAATTCCATTAAGAACTATGTATTTCCGGGTTGTAAAATAACGGTAACGTCCCCTACAAAACGTTATTAAGAGGGTTTATCTGTAATGGTACTTAAATACGCCAAGCTGTTGGGCATAGCTACCTTTATAAAATAGTTATTTTGTCGCAACAATATCGTATTCATGCATGTTTTAAAAATCATCATGCATATCATGCATCATCCAAAGTTTGACAAAAAACCCATCTTAAGTAATGAAACTAATTTCCACAGACATTCCCGAAATTGATCGACAAACAACATCGGTTTCGACACACAAGTATTGGACTCGCTCGAAAGCTAAACTCATGACTGATCAAGTAATTGAGGTCTCCAGAGGGAATTGGACGAGATAAAGGGGAAGCTGACGGGGATCGATGAGATGAAAGAGCAAATGAACCAACTAGTAAAGATGATAATCAAAGGAAAGCAGGATGAGGAGGAGGAGGAATCCAAGATGAAGCTTTTCAAAACTGCTTTTGGGTCTCATGAAGAAGGGACATCAGGTGGAAAGATCCCATTAGGACATGGCGAGACTGAAGGACCTAAGGGGGATCAGGAGGACGAAGAAATTATCGACCCAAGATCCCGAAGCAGTCTGAGTCGCCCAAGGGGCGTGATCGATGGGAATACCTAGAGGAAAGGCTTAGGGCAGTTGAGGGGATGGACTCCTATAGCACTATCAACGCCTCACAGTTATGTCTCGTACCCGATGTCGTGATACCTCCAAAGTTTAAAATGCCAGACTTCGAGAAGTATGATGGCACCACGTGCCCAATGAGTCACCTGATTATGTACTATAACAAAATGGCAAGCCACACCCACAACGACAAATTAATGATGCATTGTTTCCAGAATAGTTTGGGGGGCACAGCGACACGTTGGTATATGCAACTCGAAAGGGCAAAGATTAAGAGATGGCAGGACATTGCAGATACTTTTATGAGGCATTACAAGCATAACCAAGATTTGGCGCCAGATAGAGAGGACTTGAGGAACATGGAAAAGAAAGAAAATGAGTCATTCCGGGAGTACGCTCATAGATGGAGGGAGAAAGCGGCTGAAGTACAACCCCCTGTATCTGAAAAGGAGTTAGTTTCAATATTTTTTGAAACGCTGAGGTCACCTTTCTACAATAACATGCTAGGAAGCATCACGTCAAATTTTCCTGACCTATTGGTGATTGGGGAGAGAATTGAGAAGGGAATAAAGCATGGCAAGGTGGAGGTTCACGAAGTTTAAAGAAGACCAACACCACTCGAAGGAAAGAAGATGTGAATGCCGCGAAATTTGGGCCTCCAAAGGTAGAAATTGGGTACAACAAGCATTGAATAATCAAGCACCCTCCAATGTGGTATCTGCTGCACCCGTGGTCCAGAATCCACCTTTCCTGCCACAAACCAGGGTGGAAACCGGTGCCAATAACCAGCAAAGGGGACACCCGGGATTTCAACCAAGAGCCTATCAGGGTGGTCAGCCGGGGGGAAACCAGGGGCAGGGAGGTTTCAACAAGTTCAGGCCCCAAGTGCCAATTGATCCTATCCCGATTTCGTACACAGAGTTGTTTTCTGCGGCTAATGCAAAACAAGCAGATTGTCCCCATACCTCTAGAAACTTTGCAACCTCCTTACCCTAGCTGGTATGATCCGAATCTTCATTGTGAGTATCATGCTGGGGCACCCGGACATACAGTTGAGAACTGCAAAAGCTTCAAATATAAAGTACAACAACTAGTAAGGGTCGATTGGCTAAAATTCGAAGAACAACCAAGACGACCTGACGTCAATCAAAATCCCCTCCCTAACCACGAGGGACGTGTAACTAATGCAGTAGAGACGGAAGAGCCTTACCAAGAAAGGACAAAGGTTGCGGAGGTTGAGACACCATTGAAATATGTGTGTAAGTTGCTTATTGACAACAATTACATCAAAGTCATCAGAGGGCGGGATGATCTGTTAGAGCAGGAAGGATTTTGTCTGTATCATGGCGACATGGTGGGTCACGCCACTCAAGAGTGTTTTACCATTTAAGGAAAAATTACAAGAGCTTATGGATTCCAAGTTAATCACATTCTACTCAGGAACCGGAGGGGAAAAACTGACATTTGCATGGCCTCGTCACAAGATGAAATCCCAAGCTTCCCAAAGCATGTAATTCGTTATCAATCATCTGTTAAGTCATCTGCACCCCTTCAGGGCATGAAACCTCTCATTATCAGAACTCCCCAGCCGTTTGAGTTTAAGAGCACCAAAGCAGTCCCATGGAATTACTCTTGCCAAATCAATGGCGATGAAAACACAAGCTTACGGACAGTGACGAATATAACGGGTTTAAGCAGAGTCACCAGGACGGGAAGGCACTACGGTTTGGCGGAAGAACCTATAGAGGAAGAAAGAGCTCGAAAGGAAGAAATAAGAAAGGGAAAGAGAGTATCACCAGATGCGGTCGGACCTGACTTCTTTAAGCGCCAGGAAGGGAACCATAGGGAGGAAGAAATGGAGAGCCTCACACCAGGGGTTACGGATAAACAAGCTTGTGAATTCTTGAAGCTTGTTAAACAAAGTGAATTCAAAGTGGTAGAACAGCTCAATCGCATGCCGGCAAGGATCTCGCTCTTGTCCTTGATGTTGACCTCAGAACCACACCGACAGGCTCTACTAAAGGTGTTGAACCAGGCTCATGTTTGTCACAACGTTTCAGTAGAAAGGCTGGATGGAATCGTAGGGGCAGTTCTCACGAATGGGAAGATTACTTTTAACGAAGATGAAATTCCCCCTGAAGGAACCGGTCATACTAAGACCCTGCACATCTCTGTCAAGTGCAAGGATTTCATGGTAGCTCGGGTTCTCATAGACAAAGGTTCGGCTCTAAATGTTATACCGAAATCTACTTTAAATAAGCTACCCATTGATGACACGTTCATCCGACCCAGCTTCACTGTTGTAAGGGCATTTGACGAACCAAGCGCCAGGTGATCGGGAGATAGAGCTACCAATACAAGTGGGACCTCAAGTTTTTAGGTGGACTTTCACGTCATGGAAATTAACCCTACATATAGTCTTTTACTAGGACGACCATGGTTGCATGCCGCAGGAGTGGTCCCTTCGTCTCTTCACCAGAAGCTCAAATTTGTCATCGATGGAAAATTGATAGAGGTATTCGGAGAGCAAGACTTGTTGATATCTAGAGCTCCAGACGCACCATACGTGGAGGCAGCAGAGGAAGCTATCGAGAGCGCATTCCAAACGTTCGAAATAAAGGATGTCTCATATGTAGGAGAGCGGGAAGGAAACCCCAATGTCCAAGTGGCTTGAGCTACATTGATGTCAGCCAATGCTTAGTCAAGGATTTGCATTACTCAGAATGGCAAGAGGTTTTGAGGGAGCCCATTCAGCTCAAGGAGAACAAGAACCGTTATGGGTTGGGATATGCCCCCAAGGGTGATGACATGAAAGGGATTCAAAAAGAGAAAAAGAGAAGGAGGATGTCACATTTTGGGGGAAACGAGCTGTACGGCGAACGAATCATCATCCCTCATATTACAAGAACTTTCAGGAGCACAGGAAGGATCAATGCAAGGGGGAGAAGATGACATCCAGGGTATAGGAGTCATTTTCTCAGAGTTGGAAGAGCTATCTATCCACATGGTGGGTGAACAAGATGTTAAAAGTATGAATTGGGTGCGCCAGCTTGATCCGGAGGAGGATCTGAACAACTGGGTTTCCGTGGAGTGTCCACCACCTTCGATCATGTAATGACATCTAAAATATAATAAGAAAATGATATATAATAAAAATAATCGTAGGCTTCCTAGCGGTGTAACCTCACTTTGCATTTGGCATGTTTTTATCATTATAATAAAAAAAATTTCCTTCATACGTCCGTTTGCCCATCTCGGATTGGATTCATTTTCATTATTTGTACTTACATACATAACAGGACCACCAATTCAGGTGAGAACAACGAAGTGATTCATGGTTTAAAAGTTGACTTTAACTATCCGATTTATGAAATGGAAACCGAGGAAAGTGGAGAGGGGTGTGATCCCTGAGACAGATTGGATAATAGAAAAGGAGGAGCGTTCTTTAGAGCATTTCTATGAATCAGTGGAAGTCATAAACTTGGGAGCAGAGGATGATCGGCGGGAAGTCAAAATTGGGGACAGTTTGGATCCAGTAGAAAAGATCAAGATCATCAGCTTGCTCCGGGACTGGATGAGGAGATTGTGACACATCACCTACCGGTAAGTGAAGGTTGTAGGCCCATCAAACAAAAGTTGAGGCGAATGACGCCAGAATGGTTGCTCAAAATTAAGGAGGAAGTGCAAAAGCAGTACCAGGCAGGGTTCCTGCAAGTGTCGCAGTATCCAGAGTGGGTGGCCAACATAGTACCAGTACTCAAGAAAAACGGAAAAGTAAGGATGTGTGTAGACTATAGGGACCTGAATCAGGCTAGTCCAAAGTACAATTTCCCTTTGCTGCACATCGATATTCTGGTTGACAATACGGCAGGTCATCAGATGTTTTCTTTCATGGACGGGTTCTCCGGGTACAATCAGATAAAAATGTTCGAAGGCGATCGCGAAAAGACCACTTTCATCACCCTGTGGGATACCTTTTGTTACAAAGTGATCCCATTTGGATTAAAGAACACTGGAGCAACATACCAACGAGCAATGGTCACTTTGTTTCATGATATGATTCATAAAGGAAATAGAGGTATATGTAGACGATATGATAGCCAAATCCAAGAAAGGAGATGATTGATGAACGTGTCGTTGTGATGCGTTCAACCAAATAACTACTAATGCTAATAAAAGGCTATAGCAGATCGTATTCCAGGGGTTTCCTCTACCTCCTTACTCCAGGGAGTTGACAATTTTAATTCGAGTTCAAACACAAGTTGTGCGTGGTGTGAGTTCCACGACTTCCATACTAAGAATGCAAAAATAAGAAGAAATGAAAATTAAACCGAAGAAAGATTGAAGATTGATTAATTGACTAGAAAGATGACAGATAAGCTTAGATTTCGAATCCCCCTTAGATCACCAAGGCAACGACAGTCACAAACCAGCTATTTTCGATTCTAGTTCATTCAGTTCACAGACACCATCATAACTCCTGACCCTTAGGTTTAAGACTGGCGAACGTTCGCTCTATCTGATCTAGCTACCACGATTAATTAGCCGCCCGGGTACGGTCGCCTCTCGCAACGACTTAACTTAATTGGTGCAAATTCTAGTGATTAATGAGTTACTCTAGCAATGGATCAACCCTAATCGGTTCCTACGAAAGGCACACTCCAATTATAAGGTTGATTGTTCGATTTGATGTTTTAAAGTAAGGCGAGCGTTCGCTTCTATCCTTAGCTTAACAAGAATCTAATCTAGGTGGCCAAACCAGACAAGAAACACAGAAAACGAAGAATAAATCAAACATGCAAGATGAAACTGAATGAACTTCGAATCTAATCACCGCCGATCCGTGACCGCTTTAAGCCCTGGGTCACTTAGGGTTCATCTAATCTAAGTTACACAAGTTCAGCTACTCATATCCAATCCAGAAGAGTCGAAGGCAGACAAAGAATACATCTCAGGTAGGAAGACAGATAAGAACTGTAAAACCTAATTTCGATGCTTCCTGACAGCTTCAATCTGCTGAATCTTCAACTCCTAACCCTGGCTCTCCGAGATGGATGGATGGCGTCACGATCCGTTCCTGCTCCTCGAACTCTTGTTACTCCTCCTGTCTCTCTCTCTCGTCGTTCTTTTGTGTGTTTGTAAAAAGTGATGTATTTTTAAGTGATGTGTTTTTAAGTGATGGGCGTTCGTGATAATAGCCCCGAGTTCTCTATTTATACCAATCCGATATTCTCCTGAATTCAACTGGAATTTTTGCCGAAAATAGTGAAGGGATTTTTGGCGAAAATTTCTTCATACTTGAATCGGTTGATTCCTTCCTACGGTTTTGGCGAAATCTCCATGGTATCTTCGCCGAAATCTTCCTCTCAATCGGCCAGTGGTTTCTTCTTCCATTTTCGGCGAAAACCAAAGGGTAGTTTCGCCGAAAATATGTGTATGAACTGGGTAGAATTTGTTCGACTTTGAATGGCTTCTTTGACCGATTCCGGTTCAATTCCTCGAGGTTCCAATGCTTCAGACACATCCATGGTTACTTTATTCGACGCAAAAACCTGTGCTTACGTAAAAACACTAGAAAACCATCAAATAGACCCGAAATGGGCCACGGTAACACAAGTGGCATGAGATAGGGCAATCGATGATTATTCGCCATTCTACCCTAAAAACAATGTCTTAAGCAAAGAAATGTCGCTTAAATGAGGCTGATAATCACGTCAATTCGAGTGTCATCAAATACCCCACACTTAAGCTTTTGCTTGTCCTCAAGCAAACTGAATAGAACACACTCAAATTCACAAATGACACGAGATTAAACCGAGATTCAATTCCAACAATTTGGTTTAGACTGTTCCACGTAGAAAGAGTGACCTACACATGCAAGAACATCAACGAAATAAGTTTTTGATCTCACTAATTTCTGCACACTTCAAGTAGTGGTTTTAACAAAACTCGTTTCTTGGCAAAACAATTAATCACAATTAACCGACTATGATTACACCAATTCTAATCAAAAAGACTTTAAGCTCTAGCCATGATGTGGATGCGGAGGTAGAAAAAATGACGTGGCTATCGACTCGACTTCATCCTTTTCTAGATCTGTGCTTTTACCTTTCTAGCTAGAACTGATTTAAACAACAATTTCTTTCAAGATTCAAGCTTTCTTTAATTTATTTACTGCATACTAGTGCTCGATACCAAACACTTCACTTAGGTGTTGGACCTGCCTAGCTCACAGTATTTGTGCTTATGCTAGTGCTCAACCCGAACACTTCACTTAGGTGTCGGGCTTGCCTAGCTTTATTTCCAGCACTTTAAGGAACTTAACAATTACTTTGAACAACTTAATTACTTGATTTAACCATTTAGCCATTTATTCCTAGCTAGTTATAACTTTTTACACGAGATTTCGAATTGGATTTCCGTCTAATCTCAAGCCACAATCACAGGTGATCAAATATGGAGTGAAAAACATGGAAGAAGCTAGCATTTATCATCTTAGAACGGTGTTATCGAGCTTTGTTGTTAACAAGTTAATTGATTCAATTAATTTCCAGTTCCAACTACAGAGGTGATTTATGATCTGTTCTGACCTAGACTCATTTAATATCAGTTCTGACACGTTGGTTATAGGTTCTAAGTGGAACAGTCTAGACGTCATTGTTCAAAATTGAAGTCAATTTAACATCCAAAGTCAAGAATTGAGCAATTCGATGCTAGAGAACTGGATAGGAATCACGAGGCACACACAGAGATATAGGCAATCAAGATCATGCATGGTTATCTAACACCCTACCCCACACTTAAACTATTCTGTGTCCTCACAGAACTAACTAGAGTAGAGTTATACGAAGAACCTGGAAGGTGATGGTCGGTGTAGAGGATGAACACGGAGAGTCCGGAGCGGAGCGGAGTAGCTACTCAAGTTCCTACAGACACAAAAACAACAAAAAGATCAAAAGGATACCGGGACAAGTGCCCCGGATCCACACAGAATAAAATTGGGTCGAGACCCGAAAAGAAGAAAGAAAAGAAAGGAAAAAGATAGAAACAACCTGATCACTGCTCCGCAGGAGGAGGCGGAGGTGCAGTGGGAATGGATGATATGGCGAACCGCTGCTTGATGTGACTTTAATCAGTGCATTTTAAGCTTATGAATGACCTATGATATGCCCGTGTTTATTCGTGAAATGACATGACTTTTATGCGTTTATTTGAGATTTTGTGCAAAGTGTCATTTTGTTGTCCGGTAGCCACTTTGGAGCCAAAATTCGGGGCTATTGGAGTTGCTCTGTGCATTTTCAGGTTCTGGCTTCAAAGTACGGATAACAAGGAGCGTATAGGAGCAAACGGGAGGTCATTTGGAGGCCGGACGAGGGAGATGTGAGCCTTGCAAGATCGGGTCTTTGCAGAGTGCAGGGGGGTGCACGCCGTGCAGATGTGCACGCCGTGCAGGGGTGCACGCGGCACTATGCACGCCGTGCAGGGGTGCACGCCATGCACTATGCACGCCGTGCAGGGGTGCACGCCGTGCACTGTCCCTGCACTATAAATACTCTTGATTTTGGCCATTTTGGGCAAATTCTATGCTATCTCTTGAACCCCAAATACATTTCCACGAACCCTCAAACCCTAGAGCACGTTTTTGGAGCATTTTGAAGCCATTGGAGCTAGGATTGAAGCCAACAAACCTTGGGAGAAGTGCTTACAAGTGGAGAAGTGAAGATCATCTCAAGGATTCATCCATGGTGTTCTTGGTGACCATTTTTCCCTTCTTTTCTCTTTACTCCCTTGGCATGTGTGGCTGATTTTCTAGGGTTCATCTTGGATGGGTGAATAGTTGTGCTATGATAGAGGAATGATTGTATAGAACTTGCCATGATTGATCTTGGTTGTATGAGGATGATTCCTAGACTTGTTCTTAATGCCATTTTATGCCATGTTTGCTTAATTTGGTCATTCATTGTAATTTGATGCATGAGAGTGCTTGGATTGCATAGATTGTAGGTCTAGGGATTGAAGTGAGTGTGTTCTAAGAGATTAGATCATCTTATTTCAACCATTTTCACTTGATTTCTCTCTTGGGCATTCTATCAAACACTTGGTGTGCATGTGGAATTTCATTCAATTGAGTTTGAAAAGGCTTTTTGGGTGAATCTCTTAGTGTTAGGGCATTGATATGAGAGTGTTGTGCCTAGCCTTGTGGTCATAGAGTCTTAAGAGAGGGTCTTGTGTCTTGGCATTTCATCAAACACTTAGAATGCATCCTTTTTTCACTTAGTTTGAGAGCGAGAGCCTAAATTGAGTGGTATTGGGATAGGGATTAGGTGCTACGAGAGTGCATCGAGTCTAAAAAAGTGAAATGCATGGTCATCCGAGTGCAAACTCGATCTTGATTGACTTGTTTGTTCAATTAGTCATCTTGAGCATGATGAAACTACCCACCAAGAGAGCCCTTTGTCTTTGACTTGCACCTCATTATCTTTCTTTCTTTTTTTTTGTTGCCTTTAAGTTTTTAAAGTCTTTTTCAAATCAAAACTCCTTTCAAATGAATAGACCGTCTACGAGGAATGTGAGTAGAGGCCATTGAGAGAACCCCGAGGAATACGACCTTGGTAAACACGCTTTTATCAAGTTTTTGGCCGTTGCCGGGGAGATTCTCAATCCTTTGAAAGCACTTAGTAGTGGACCGATCTATTCACTTCCTTCCAATTTAGTTTTTGCTTCCTTTTACTTGTTGTTTGGTTTTGTTATCCCGCATCGTTGTATTACTCGGTGTGTTTGTTGTGCTTGTTTGAAGGAGATTTTGGGTTAGTGCATGAGGCGTTCAGTCGTCTTCAAGCATGAATCCAAGGACTAGAACAAGTGCTCAAGTCACTACCACTTCCTCACCTCCTATAGTTGAAGAAGAAGAAGTTGATCGCATCTCACACCACACTATGTCTCAACATGGGATGACGATGACCAATCGGTTCATTCACACCACACTAATGATGATGATCGCTCACAAAGGGGTGCAAGACGTACCTTGGCGGATTATGCTCGTCCTATCTTGAAGGGGCAGCCTCTAGCATTGTTCGAAGACCCGTCAATGCTAGGAACTTTGAGCTCAAGCCTAATATGATCCAAATGGTTCAAAATGGAGTGGTGTTCAATGGCATTGATGGTGAATGTCCATCTAGGCATCTCAAGGACTTCTTGGAGATATGTGACACGGTTAAGAATGACCAAGTTCACCCGGATTGCATACGACTCCGACTCTTCCCCTTCTCACTCAAAGGTCGAGCCAAGTCTTGGTTGGAGAACCAACCTAGTAGAACATTCACTACATGGGAGGGTCTAGCCGAAGCTTTCCTAGAAGAATTCTTTCCTCCCTATATGACGGATGCAATCCGAGACCGCATCAACCACTTCATACAACACAAGGGAGAGCTCTTCCATGAGACTTGGAATAGATTCCAAGCCATTCTTCGGTCTTTCCCTCATCATAACTTCGCCGAATGGAGCTTGGCGGACATTTTTGCTAGGTCCCTTGATTTCGAGAATACAAGGATGATCAACCAAGCCGCCGGAGGTGACTTAAGGATGCTCACTCCCGAAGATGCTCTAGAACTCTTCGCGGAGATGGCCAACAAGACAAGGAGTTGGTCTCGACAACAACCTCCTAAGTCTAAGTATGGAAGTGACACGCACTATGACTCTCGGTCCGTAAGTGTTGATGCACCAAAGGATTCATCCACCTATGGGAAGAAGCATAAGTTACCGGGACATCGAGATGAAGATGATCCAATGATTGCTCTCCTTATGTCCAAGATTGATGCCATGGCTTCACAAGTAAGTAATCTTAGTATGCCCCCCTCTAAGCCATCTAAAGTGGGTAATCCACCGGTTGCTTCAGTATTTTGTTGTGAAGGTTGTGGAGGTCAAGATCACGATGTTAGTGCTTGTCCTTCCCCCACTCCTGAACTTGGCCAAGGAAAACCTTGAGGAGGTAAGCTTCGCACAAGGACAAGGTTTCATGGTAATTTTAGCCCCCAAGGTAACTATCAAGGTAACTATAACCGACCTTGGTACAACAAGTCTAACCAAGGTTACCAAGGCCAAGGGAATCAAGGTAGTGGTTATAGCAAGGGCTACAACCAAGGAAATCAAGGAGGTTATGGGGGTTATCAAGGCAACCAATGGTCTCAAGGAAGTAACCTAAACCAAGGGAGCCAAGGGACTCAAGGAGGACCCCAAGGTCAAGGGCACCAAGGGGGAAATCAATGGAATCAAAGTGGACATCCAAGTCAAGGTTTCCAAAGGTCCTTCCCCACGGGAATGTACAACCATAGAGGTGAAGGACCACCCGGGTTCAACAAGCCTCCTCAAAATAAGGAGGGTGGTTCTTCGATCTCTCAAGAAGACACCAATGCGGCAATGATCCAACTCATCAAGAATCAACAAGCTTCAATTGTCAATTTGGAGAACCAATTAGGACATATTTCTAAGGCACTCTCGGAGAGACCAAAGGGTAGCCTACCCTCCAACACCGAAGTCAACCCCAAGGCTCCCGAGGAGCTTATGATGGTAACTTTGAGGAGTGGTAAGCAAGTCCAAGACCCAACGCCTAAAGCGGTAAGAACTCAAGATGATGACTATGTTTGGTTGAAGCGTTGTTTCCAATGATGACACGGATAAGATTGAGGTTAAAGATAGAAGAGCCAAGGCTAAAGAAGCTTCTAGGATGACCAATACGGTTGGTTCTCAAGAGGCTACGACGAGTGCCACTCCGGTCTCTCCTCCCGCACCGGTTGTGCCTCCGTACAAGCCTAAACCACCTTATCCTTCTCGCTTGAAGCCGGATTCCATGGAAAAAGATTTCAAGAGGTTTGTTGAGATTCTTGACAAGGTGCAATTCACAATGCCTTTTGGAGAAGCAATCACCAAGATGCCTCAATATGCAAAGTTCATGAAGGAGATCTTCACCAACAAGCGCAAGCTAATGGATGTCACCTCGGCAAAGCTTAACGAACAATGCTCCGCCATTCTCTCTAAGCAACCACCGGAGAAGCTTAAGGATCCAGGTAGCTTTACTATTCCTTGCACTATTGGTGAGCATGAATAGGTAGAGGCTTAGCCGATTTGGGTGCTAGTATCAATGTTATGCCATATTGCATGTTTAAGAAGTTAGGCTAGGGAAACTAAAACCAACTCAAATGAATGTTCAATTAGCGGATAAATCTGTGACATCTCCTCGTGGTATTGTCGAAGATGTGTTGGTTAAGGTTGGTGCTTTTGAATTCCTGTGGATTTTGTTATTCTAGATGCTTTGGGTGATACGATGTGCCTTTGATTCTAGGACGACCCTTCTTAGCGACCTCTCATGCTTTGATTGATGTCTACGGTGGTAAACTTACACTTAGGGTCGATAATGAATGTATGATCTTTGACCGTTCAAAGGGCATGGAGTTTACTTTGTCTTATGCTAGTCACCATGATCTACGAATCCGCATGAGCTTACTTCGGCTACTAATAGCACTAACCTTGTCCATCATAGTCTTGCGGAGTTGTTTGCTCTTAGTGATGTGCAGGAGAAAAAGGATGAAGTAAAGGAGGCTCCACCTTTCGTGCTTCAAAAGACTCCACCTAAGGCTAAGGAAGAAAGGTGTGGAGAAGCCACCCGAGAAGGGCAAGGGAGCCGCACCGATGGGTGAGACTAGCAAGACTAAGAAGCCACCCGATGAGAGAATTCACTCCAAGTGGTTTGGCCCCTTCTCCATTGCTCACACTCCATCATCTGGGAAATCCGAGCTCACACCTCCCGAAGTCGGTAAGGTTCAATTCAAGTTCCGTGTGCCATGCCAAGGTAATGACTTCGACTTCAAAGAGGTAATAAGTTGGGATGGTTTTACTTAGCTGATCTGTGTGTTTCGTCAGCTTAAGACGTTAAACAAGCGCTTCTCGGGAGCAACCCGATGTTTTTCATGTCGTTTCTTCTTGATTTGATTGCATGATTGTGTGTTTTTTGTGGTTTTCTTGGTCCTTGAGTTGTTGTGAGTCCTTTGTGGTCTCGTAGGCGTTGAAATTCTGAAGGTCGGGGTCCGTTTTGGGTTGATTTGGCGGTGTTTTGGTCGTTTTTCGTCGAAGTGAAAATTTGATTTTGAGCTGAGGGGGTGCACGCCGGCACCACTGCACGCCGTGCACCACTGCACGCCGTGCATGATGCACGCCGTGCACCGTGCACGGTTGGTGCACGGGCTGTCCAGGGCATCACAAAAAATTTTCAGCTCCGGGGTGCACGCCGTGCACCCATGCACGCCGTGCACCCTGCACGCCGTGCACCTTGCACGCCGTGCACCCTGATTTTCCCCCTTTGCTTTATTTCGGTTTGGTTAGTGGTTGAGTCGGTTGATACTTGATTTCTGGTTTGAGTCATTAGCTCGGTTTAGTTTTTGGTTCCCCAACCCCCCCCCCTTTATCCCCTTCATCGACTCACCGACCCCACCCCCTCACTCTCTCTTCCCCGATCCAGCCTACTCACCCGCCGCCGATTTCCCCAGCTCACCCGCCCGCGCCGCCGCCGCCACACCCTCCAGCCCCGACCCCGACTGCCCGCCGCCCGCCCAGCCGCCCGCCATCTCCCCTCACCCGCCCGACACCACCAGGTCCGCCGACTCTCTCAACCCCAATCGACCGCCGCCGAGCTTCGCCGACCACTCCGGCCGCCGCCGCCATTCCTTTTCCCTCCTGCCCGCCGCCGAAACTTCCCAGCCGCCGCCGCCGCCACTCCTGCCCCGCCCCACCCACCTCCAATCGGCCGACCCCTCCCAATCTCTCCGCCATCTCTTCCCATCCACCAGCCGCGCCGCCACCCACATCACTTACCCAGCCGCCGCGCCTGCTTCCGCCGCCCGCCGCCAGTAGTCCCCCATCCACCCAGCCGCCGCAATTTCCAGGTTTCCTTTGGCTTCGATTTTTCTGATTTGGTTTGCTGGTGTTGGAGCCTGCCATTCCGTGCCTTTCACTTGTGCTTTGTTATTTGTTTGGTTTGCAATCAATTGTTTGATTTTGGGCAGTTGGGTGGATTCTTGACTTGTTTATTTGGTTGATGGCTGGTTTGCCTTGTGAAGGGTGCTGTTGTATTGCTGCTTGGTGTTGGATTTGGACATATGCATTTTGCTTGTTGACTATTTGATTGAGAATCCTGGCTTGTTTGTTTAAAGTGGATGGTTGAATGTTCTTGATTCATGATGGTTGGCTAGGATTGGTACCTCCATTGTGGTCCGAGTGTGGTTGGCTAGTTGTTCGCAGGTACTGAATTCGGGGACCGAATTCCTTTCTTTGTGTGCGGGGGGGTGTGGTTTATCACCACTCGTTAATTTATTTTTTGTGCATTTCCTCCTTGCATTGCGTGGACTTAGGCTTATATGTCTTGATTCGTGTTTTGCTCCATGATGCATGCCTTTTGCTTAAGTTTGGATTTCAATGATTTGATTTTTGCTAACATAGGTTATTGCACTTCAACTTGATGATCTCGATATTGTGCTCAATGTTTTTATCATGTGTTATGATTCGGCGCCTCGATAGGATTTGTGTTAGGAGTGTGCCTTCTTGTTGAATCTTTGTTTGCACTTCTTTTGCAGGATGCCTCCTAAGGGTAAATCGGCTTCTTCATCCTCCGCCCCTAAGCGATCCAAGGCACCAGCTTCCAAAAAGCGGAAGGGACAGACTGGGGAGCCTTCTGCTCCTCCACCACGGTCACTTTCGCCGCCTCCAGCTCCTCGTGGCGTCGACCCTCTGAATCAGTGGTTCAGAGGATCTTTGACTTCGACCCCAGGATCGGGCTTACAGTCGTTATCAGGTATGGCGAGATGGCCCGTGGCGAGGCCGGGTAGATTTGACTTTGAGGGGTTGCCAGAGTGTGATGGTGGTTGGATGCTTTGAAGACTTTTGCTGATGGAGCCGGTGTTTGGCCGCTCTTGGAGGTCGACGAGAGGGCGTATGAGTGGCCTACGAAGGAGTTCTTGAGCACTCTCACCGTGGAGTGTCACGAAACCACTAGTGAGGTTTTTGTGTGCGCTTTAGGCTCGGCGGGGATGGCGCGTGGTGTGCTCCATTGACGAGTTTGGATACCGTCTTGGGTTCTATGAGTGGGCGGAGGTTCAAGTGGCGAGCTCTCTGGGTTGGCCTTCATATCTTCCCTTACGGGGGGACGCCAGGTGTGCATTCTTCAAGGAAATTGCACCGAGGGCTAGGGGTTATTCAGCTCGCTCATCCAAGGTCACAGAGTGAATCGGCCTATGCTGAAGCTCCTTCATTCACTTCTTCCAGCACTCCATCACCCACAGGAAGTCATCCTCCTCCTCCAGGTGTAGTCTCAGTCAGAGATTTGTTTCTCTTTTATTGTTTGGAGAGGGGCATCAAGCTGCATTTAGGTGATTTAGTGCTTAGGAGCCCTCCTCCAGATCCAAGCTAATGACACTGCTTGGTGTTCTGCTGGGAGGAGGATTTGTGACCAGGTTGGTGCGGGGGTATGAGTGCCTTGATGCTTTTGGTCCTGCTCCAGCATTTGTCGAGCCTCGACCAGTTCTCTTGCGGATTGTCCTTCCTACAGCTCAGATCACAGACCTTCTGGTTCCGACTTGTCGGATCTCAGATGATGACAGTGATGAGGAGGATGAAGAGATCGACCCTACTAAACTTCATGAGCTTATCTTGGGGATGGGTCGCCTCACCACCGGTAGTGGAGGATATGCGTGCGGGACAGAGGAGAGACAGTGCAGCGATACAGGATCTTAACAGGAGAGTTCAGGACCTCGAGGTACAACGCTAGGGACTTTGAGAAGTCAGCAGTTCTATGGACAGCAGCTTGCTAGGGGCATGAGGTTCAGCAGTTTCAGGGTATCCAGCTTACTCAGATTCAGCATTCTCAGTACTGGCAGCAGCATCAGTCCTACTACTACCAGGAGAGCTTCCACTCTGAGTCCGGCCCCTCCAGCACTTGGACAGTCTTTCCACCCGCCCCCCCCGTTCGACGGCTACCATCCTTGGTCACAGTGGCCTGGGCACCCACGACCACCACCCCAGTGAGAGCGGCAGGATCACTCACATTTTCGGACTTTGGATTTTTTTTTTTCCTTTTTTTATTTTGTTTAGGGACTGCTGTTTTGTTGTGTTTGACTTCTGATTCTCTCTTTCATTTATGGCATTTGAATTTGTCGTGTTGTTGGATCACACATATCATCCGACTCTCATCTTGTCAATTTGGGGTTTTGTTTTTTTGAGCGGTGTGCCCTCCCTTGTTTTATACAGGTACCCTGATTCAGGCTGTCCTGAGGGGTTACTTGACCCGGGATCCCATCTCCGGCTTCTCTTCTTCACCGCGCGGTTTTTGTTCCACCTTATCCTCTTCTCTCTTGATCATTGAGGCAATGCCCATGTTAGTCGTAGGGGAGTTTGAGATTTGGTGTGATTGTTTGTCGGTTAGAATCTAAAGCTAATTTGATTGTTGCATGATCTTAATTGACTGTCAAAATTCCTCTATTGTGAATTGTTCGGTTCTTGAGTTTAGTGTTTAAATTTGACTTCAAGCCTTCACAATGATGTTTAGATTGTTCCATTAGCCCCCCCTTTATAACCAGATGTTAGCACTATATCAAATGAATCTGGGCCGAGCTGAGATTTTATCACTCTTGTATGTTGGTTGATTTTTTGGATACGTGTTTTATACCATCGACAAAACCGGTCTAGGTGAAGGCAATCGGGAATTCTTTCCCCCTTCCATGTTTTTCATTCTCTTTTTGATCTTTCGTGATTGTGCTTGGGACTAGACGGAATCCATTCGAAATCTTGTACGGAAGTTGTTAAGGGGCAAAGGGGTCAAGTGGCTAATTTTGTGGAAAAAAAAAATGCTCAAAAAAAAAGCTAGGCAAGCTCGGCACCTAAGTGAAGTGTCGGGTTGGCACTAAGCAAAAGGGCAAAGGCTGGAGTAGGCGGTTCAGCACCTAAGTGAAGTGTTGAATCGAGCACTAGATGCAGAAGAAAAAAAAAGAGAAAAAAAAAAAGAAAAAAAGAAAAAGAGTTCTCAAATGTAACCCTTGATCCTAGCCAGAGTTGTAAAGTGCGGATCTAGAAGCGGATGAAGTCGAGTCGTTCCCACATTCACGACTCACGTCCAGTTCCGATTTCAAGTTTTTTTGATTAGAGTCGTGTTGTCGTGGTCGGTTTTTGTGTGTCCCAATCACCACTACTTGAAGTGTGCAGAAATTAGTGAGGTTTGACTTGTTTTGGTTGATGTTCTTGCATTGTAGGTTTAGTTTGTTCGTGGAAAAAGTTTAAGCTAAATTGTGATTGCTTGAATCTCAATGGACCGAACTTGTCTTTTGGTGAATTGGTGTTTTCTAATTCTTTTGCTTAAAGGAAAGCAAAGCTTAGTGTAGGGGAATTTGATGTGACTTTAATCAGTGCATTTTAACTTATGAAGATATGATATGCCCTTGTTTTATTGTGAAATGACATGACTTTTATGCGTTTATTTGGATTTTGTGCAAAGTGTCATTTTGTTGTCCGGAAACCCACTTTGGAGCCAAAATTCGTGGGCTATGGAGTTGCTCTGTGCATTTTCAGGTTTGGCTTCAAAGACGGATAACAAGGAGGTATAAGGAGCAAACGGGGAGGTAATTTGGAGGCCGGAGAGGGAGATGTGAGCCTTGCAAATCGGGTCTTCTCAGAGTGAGGGGGGGGCACGGTGCAGATGTGCCGCCGGAGGGGTGCACCGTGCATATGCACGCCGGAGGGGTGCCGCCGTTTTTCACTGTCCCCTGCACTATAAATACTCTTGATTTTGGCCATTTTGGGGAAATTCTTTTGTATTCTTGAACCCCAAATACATTTCACGAAAAACCCCAAACCCTAGAGAGTTTTTGGAGCATTTTGAAGCCATTGGAGTAGGATTGAAACCAACAAACCTTGGGAGAAGGGCTTAAAGTGGAGAAGTGAAGATATCTCAAGGATTCATCCATGGTGTTCTTGGGGACCATTCTTCTTCTTTTCTCTTTACTCCCTTTGGCCCATGTGTGGGTAGAATAGTTGTGCTATGATAGAGGGTGATTGTATAGAACTTGCCATGTTGATCTTGGTTTATGAGGATGATTCCAGATTGTTCTTAATGCCATTTTATGCCATGTTTGCTTAATTTGGTCCTTATTGTAATTTGATGCATGGAGGTTGGATTGCATGATTGTAGGTTAGGGATTGGGAATGAGTGTGTTCTAAGAGATTAGATCATTTATTTCAACCATTTTCACTTGATTTCCTTCTTTGGGCATTTCTATCGAACACTTGGTGTGCATGTGGAATTTCATTCAATTGAGTTTGAAAAGGCTTTTTGGGTGAATCTCTTAGTGTTAGGGCATTGATATGAGAGTGTTTGTAGCCTTGTGGTCATAGAGTCTTAAAGAGGGTTTGGTCTTGGCATTTCATCAAACACTTAGAATGCATCCTTTTTTTACTTAGTTTGAGAGCGGAGCCTAAATTGAGTGGTATTGGGATAGGGATTAGGTGCTACAGAGTGCTCGAGTTAAAAAAGTGAAATGCATGGTCATCCGAGTGCAAACTCGATTTGATTGACTTGTTTTTTCAATTAGTCACTTGAGCTGATGAAATACCCCCAAGAGAGCCCCTTTGTCTTTGACTTTCACCTCTTATTCTTTTTTTCTTCCTTTTAGTTGCCTTTAAGTTTTTAAGTCTTTTTCAAATCAAAATCCTTTCAAATGAATAGACCGTTACGAGGAATGTGAGTAGGGCCATTGAGAGAACCCCCGGGGAAAACGACCTTGGTAAACACGCTTTTTCACTGCTCCATTGTCGTCGCCATGCGAGCTCGTCCATGTGTTGGCTGATTGGTCAGCCATGAATTGCTGTAGAGTGGACCAACGTCATCCTGAGTCTCCTCATGTGCCACTCGGTCCTTCTGCCATTGCAACGAACCGCCGGAGTAGTCTAGCTGCCAATTTCAATGCGCGCCCCTTTCATTCATTTCCGCGGTGATCTGTGCTCGGATGGTGGGGGTCAAGGCTGGGCCGTTGCGATGAGGGAGCGAAGTGCAATGCTCAATAGGTTTCTTGAAAGGTCGTGGCCGTGTATGGCAAGTTCAGGCCTACATGCTCAATCGGATCGAGGTATCGGGGCCCCATTTATACCGAGCTGGAGTTGTCGATCGAATAGAAATGAAGGGGCCTCCTGGAAGCTCACTAGGAAGCTTCTTGGTGGTAGTGCGCTTGTGAAAGAAAACTGCAACACCAACGGGGGCAGGTTGGCTTCCTCCCCTAAAGCCGGATAGAACGAGCTCCTCCCCGAGAAACGTGGTGGCGGCTCGCTTGTGCAAAAAACAAAGATTGCCCCCCAAAATAATGCAAAATTTAAGAACAGGGTGAAAGATGACCGACAGTGGGGTGGACGATAGGTGGGGCTCTCATCCTCCCGCATGCCCATTTCCACACATCGGGTAAGGGGCATGGTGATGGGTATGTGTCCTAAAA